>JAIVEN010000009.1:8765000-10015000 GCA_026686845.1 Adenanthera pavonina
TGAAAAGTTAGCTCTGGCTCTGGTCATCTCGGCGAGAAGATTGCGACCTTATTTCCAAAGTCATGAGGTTGTTGTAAAAACTGATCATCCCGTAAAGCAGGTCTTGAGGAAACCTGAGTTGGCAGGCCGAATGATCTCGTGGTCAGTCGAGTTGTCAGAGTTCGGTATCAGATATGAGTCAAGAGGGCCAATTAAGGCGCAATGTCTATCTGATTTTGTTGCCGAACTAACCCCACCCGAAAATTACAAAGATGGGGATCAATGGATACTTTATGTGGATGGCTCATCCAATACCAAGGGGAGTGGAGCGGGAATCATTTTGGAAGGCCCCAGAGGGATAACTTTGGAGCAGTCTCTTAAGATCGACTTCCCGGTAACTAATAACCAGGCCGAGTATGAAGCTCTAATCGCGGGGTTAAATCTGGCCAGAGAGGTGGGAGCGAGCCAGGTAAAATGTCGGAGTGATTCACAGCTGGTTTCTGAACAAGTCTCGGGAGCTTACCAAGCCAAAGACCCACAATTGACAAAATACTTGAACAAGGTGAAACACTTGGTTGAATGCTTTGATGAATTCGCGATTGAGCATATTCCAAGAGAAGAAAATTCTCGAGCTGATTTGTTGTCCAGATTGGCTAATGTTAAAAGGTTCGGGCAGCACGAGATGATCATCAGGGAGACTATATATCAGCCTAGTGTTGATCTTGAGGAGGTTATGGTCGGAAGTAGCCCGGACCAGAACTGGATGACCCCTATTTGGAAGTATCTGGCCGAAGGGACTTTGCCCAACGACCAGAACGAAGCAAGGAGATTGAAGCTGAAGTCCTCCCATTACATAATAATGGGAAAGGACTTGTACAGGCGAGGATTCTCAACCCCCTTATTAAAGTGCCTCACTCCTGAACAGGCGAAATATGTTATGAGCGAAATCCATGAAGGAGTGTGTGGGATGCATACCGGTGGAAGATCTATGGCAATAAGAGTAATTCGGGCTGGCTATTATTGGCCCACTATCCGAGATGATTGCACCGAGTATAGTAAGAAGTGTACTGAGTGCCAAAAGTTTGGCAGTCTACACCATGCACCGCCGGAAGAATTGCACACACTGACGTCTCCGTGGCCATTTATGGTCTGGGGAATGGATATTCTTGGACCTTTTCCGATTGGAAAAGGGCAGGTCAAGTTCTTAATAGTTGGCATAGACTATTTCACTAAATGGATTGAGGCGGAATCATTAGCTAAGATCACGGCACAACAAGTACAGAAATTTGTATGGAGGAATATTGTTTGTCGGTATGGGATTCCTCACTCGGTGGTTACTGATAATGGGAGGCAGTTTGTTGATGGAAACCTGAAGCAATTCTATGATCAGCTTGGTATTAAGCATCGAGTGTCTTCGGTCGAGCATCCTCAAACAAATGGACAGGCAGAAGCAGCGAACAAGGTTATTCTTGGGGAACTCAAGAAGAGATTAGGAAGAGCAAAGGGGGCCTGGGCCGAAGAATTACCGAGCATTCTTTGGGCTTATCATTGCACGCCTCAGTCAAGCACCAAGGAAACTCCTTTTAGGCTGACCTTTGGAGCTGATGCAATGATCCCGGTGGAAGTGGGAGAGCCGTCCTTTAGGCGAACACTTCTTGATCAACATACGAACCAAGAAAATATGGAAGTCGAACTAGATCTATCCGAGGAGATCCGGGAAAATGCACGTATACAAGAACAGGCTTGTAAGCAAAGAGCGACTCGGCGTTATAATTCTCGACTGAAACCAAGGAGTTTTGATCGTGGAAATCTTGTTTAGAGAAAGCAGAGTGAAGCTAGGAAGAACATCGGTGAGGGAAAGCTAGCTGCGAACTGGGAAGGGCCTTACCGAGTTACTGAAGCGTTGGGCAATGGAGCATATAGATTAGAAAAGTTGTCAGGGGAAGCAATCCCTAGGACATGGAATGCTTCTCACCTCAAAATTTATTTCAGTTAGTTGATGTATACAAAGAAGGCGGTGTACTCTTTTTCCTAACTTGGTCTTTTGTCCCAAAGGATATACAAAAAAGGGTTTTGGCCGAGAAGGTTTTAACGAGGCACGCCTACCTACTTTAATAAAGGAAATTCTTTGTCATGATTTCATTCATTTTAAGTCTCGGTCAAGTCTGAACCGAGGTCTTCAATTGAAATTCGGTCAAGTGTGAACCGAGGTCTTCAATTAAAATCCGGTCAAGTATGAACCGAGATATCCAATTAAAATCCGGTCAAGTGTGAACCGAGATCCTCAATTAAAATCCGGTCAAGTATGAACCGAGATCCTCAATTAAAATTCGGTCAAGTCTGAACCGAAGTCTTCAATTGAAATTCGGTCAAGTGTGAACCGAGGTCTTCAATTAAAATCCGGTCAAGTATGAACCAAGATATCCAATTAAAATCCGGTCAAGTGTGAACCGAGATCCTCAATTAAAATTCGGTCAAGTCTGAACCGAGGTCTTCAATTGAAATTTGGTCAAGTATGAACCGAGGTTTTCAATTAAAATTCGGTCAAGTACAAACCAAGAGACTGAATTAAATTTTAGTCGAGATCGAACCAAGAAGAAAAGAGACGGATTATCATTAATTAGAAACAATTCTGGATAAACATAAAAAATAGACAATCAAGGAGGTGGGCCTTTTGCTTTTCAGTTCTCCAATTCCTCCTCGTCAACAAGCACACCATCTTTGACGTCTTTATGTACATCGAAAGCCGAAAGCTCAATCTTCGGAAGAAAGAGGTGCACCTGACGAAGTGCTTTATGGAAGCCTTCTATATGCTCTTTCATTATTTATTGCACGGCTTCCTTAACATCAGCCTCGAGCTCGGACTGTTTCTCCCTCGCTTGTTCCAAGTCCTTTTACAAATTAGCAGCGAGGGCCGAGGACTCGGCTTCAGCGCTCCTTGCCCAAGCAACCTCAGCTGTCAGGGCATCCCGTTCCTTCTCGACTGCTTGCACTTTCATCTCGGCATTAGCAAGGGATCCTTTCAGCTCCTCCACTTGCAGAAGGAGAGCTGCTTGAGACTTTGAAGCCTCGGCGAGTTCTGAAGAAGCCTTGTCTTTTGCATTGGTTGCTTCCAGAAGCTCGGCCTTCGCAGCTTTCAGGCGACGGTCACTCTCCTCAAACTCCTCCCCACAGAGTGAGGCCATGGTCGCGGCACGCAGGCACATAGCCGACATGGAGTCCAAAGCAGCCTTGGGACCCAATCGTTGCAAAGCTTCCTTGTCCCCGACTTCCTAGATGCCGCTCCCAAAAAACCTAGCAATGTTCGGGTCAGTGCTCGAAGGAGAGCGTCTAATGGGAGACGGCAGGAGAGGTGAGCGAATTGAAGAAACAGGCTCCTCGTCGGTGGTCGGAAGTCGGGCGCGTTTGCTTGGGGGGCTGTGTGGGGAGGAGGTGATCTCAACAACTTCCGTTGTCGTCATTGTCTCGGCATGTCCTCTCTCCTCTCTATCAGGGCGAGTTTGCAGGTTCTCGGTTGAAGGTCCTGCTGATGAGGCCATGTTTTTTATCGATCGCCAGTTGAATTTCCCCATCATCACTGCAGAGTAGAAAATATATATATTAAAAACTCAGACAAGAGTGGCAGTAGAAGAAAAAAGAAATTCAGCACTCACGTGAAAAATCTTTATTAGGAGTTGAGGAATAAGGGAGCCTAAGTAAAATTTTGCAGTTTAAGGGGCGAGGTAATCTATTTAATTTGTCGACATCCGCCTTTTCGGATGCCGACATATCCTCATAGCACCAAGACTGGAATTTGATCGGGGTCCGAGTCCAATATAGAGGAAATTTGGGTCGTCCCTCCTCATTGAAGAACATTTCCGAGTATCCCTCGGCTGGGCGCACCTTAAAGAAACTTCCTTTGAAGTCTTTGTAGGATGAGGTATATGGACCGATTATTCCCTTTTTATTCATGCCACTGAGAGAAATCCAGCCGATCTTATTTCCAAATCGGATCTGGTAGAAGTAGAGAAATTTTGGAGCAGTCGGCGTCATGTTCAATTTTCTGCACAGGACTTCGAAAGCCTTTAAAAACGCCCAGCTGTTGGGATGAAGCTGAGTCGGAGCAACGTTCAACGCCCTTAAAACAGCGCACTCAAACTCCGAAAAAGGAAGGCCAACTCCCAGTGACTCAAATAATGTTTTATACATATAGGTAAAATGTATTTGCCCTCGCTGTGCTGACATAAAAACGTGCTCATCTTCTGTACACGGCTCAGCAATCACGGCCTCCTCTGTTTGTATGCTAGACAGAGAGATGGATTTCCTCATTTCCATGATAGACTCAGCAGTCCGAAATCTTGAGTGATAAGATCCAACTTCTCCTTTAACCCAATAATATCCCGGAAGTTGAATGTCGGGAACTGGATCTTTTCGAACCCTTGAACTGATTTTTTGTGGGTTGGGTGCAGTTACTTGCACGGCAGTAGCCGAAGATGAAGCTTCCCTTTCAGTCGGGAAGTCGGCCAGACGAAAATTCAGTTCTGCGCTGGGAAAGGAAGAGTTTGATGGCGAAGGATCTTCTCCGATACCCATAACTTCCCTCTCAACTAAGATTCGATGAGGGGACGACCCAGCTGGCGTCTCAGATCCTCAGCTTGAACTCATAATGATTGGGAAAAATATGGAATAGAATGTAGAAACTGAGAAAAAGGGGAAAGATAGAAGAGGGCGTACCTGGAAAAATGACGAAAAGGGCGAGAAAAAGGAGGTTAAAGACGACGGAAAGGTTAGAGATGATGGAAAGATTCAGAAGGAATGAAAAGTAAATAAAGTTTAAAGTGAAAGGATGAAACCCCTCCTTGAAACGAGTAATGTAATCATGACTTTGGGCAACAAAATCGTCACCATTGGGGAACGTGCTCCAACTGACGAAAAGACGCAGCATTAAATGACGCCGCGTGTAGCCGTACGTATAAGTGCATTACTGTCTCAGAAGCCGAAACGTCAAGGAGCCTTAGGGAAGGTTCTCGAATCCCCAGAATACTGAAACGGTTCAAAATTCAAAAACCAGTCTTTAGTTGGTCACGTGATCCAGAGCCTTTTCGTCCGAATCGGACTCGAGGCTCGGGGGGCTAGTGTACTGGCCGGGATGAGAAGGCCGAGCTTACAGGTCCGGGGAAGATAAACGTCCATTTAATGTACCACTCTCCGGGCTCATATACATCGAGCTTAAGCGCAACGATCCGAGTATTACATCAGTTATCAAGTGGTAAGCCCGAGTAATTGTACGGCCAAATGAGCGTACGATTAAATAACATCTCGGCCATAGGACCAACTACTGGGTTTCTCTGCAAAAATTGTGTTGTTCTGAAAATACTCGACTAGGAGTAACGGTAATGAGAGCAATAACCATTACGGAATCATAACTGAAGGACGAAAAATCAGGGATCAAGCAAAAAGAGTGCGATATTCCATAATGATTATTTATGAAATATCCCGATAAACAAGGGATGAGAGGGAGAAGACGGTTACACCTTAACGGTCAGGAAAAGGTCAATAAAAAGGGGGCAAGAAGAAGAGTAGAGAGAAAGCACTGCACACTGTAAAAAAAGAGAAATAGTCTATCTCGGCTTTTTGACGGAACAGTTCTAAATAATTTTCAATATTTAATGACATGTAATGATATATATATATATGTCACATCTCTTACTTACAAAAGAAATGATTAATAACTCATATTATTATTGGTAAAAAAATAATTCATATTATTGAGTTTATATAATTTATTCATTAGCATAAATTATTTATTAATTTCAATATTGAATTTTTATCTTTATGTGCCTACATTCTTTTTGAATAAAAAATAAAATATTAAATTGATTAAATTTAATTTAATTTTAGATTAAAAATAAATCAGATAATTAAAATACTGTTATTTTATGAATTAAATATAATATATGTATAGTACATTAATATTATTTTAATCGCCTGCTATGAAAGGGGAGGGCGCTCGAAAGGGGAGTCGGGGAACGGGAGCCCGGCTCTTTGACCACTATCCTTCAGATAAAAAAGCAAATTCCCATAATGCCACAAGTCTAAAAGTATTTACTTCAATACTATAAATTTACAAGTCAGATTCGGCAAAACCGATTTGTTTCTCTTATTAGTCTTACTCGGACACGATAGACAAACTTATCCATTCTTTTTTTTTTCTTTTCAAAACCTAGATGACAAGGTTGGCTATAATACAATTTATCTCTGATTTCATACAAATTAGAAAATCACCCGTGGGATGCATAGATTGTTCCTACTATTAAATTTAAATATTAAATTCTATAATTATAAATCCTATCATCTCATTTAGATTTTTTTTTATCAAAATCTTGTCTAAACATTAATGTGTGGACACTGTAGTTTTTTAATAAACTTATATTATATAGAATTACATGTCTATTAATTGTCTAATACTATGTTCTTCTGCATGTACTATTCTTTATTTGATATCCTTTATATGTATTAAAAATCTATTATTGTTAATAAAAATGGTTGAATTAATTACTTTCAATATGTGTTTACAATACTTGCGATCAAAGTTAGATTGAGTAAATCATATAAATCATGTAACTATTTACAACTTTAAATAATTTGAGATTTTTATACTTGTCAAGAATTTATTGGCCCTATAAAATTTGACTACTTGATTTATTTATTTTTATTAGTAATAAAGATAAATCAATGTTCTAAAATTAAATATGAAGCTATTCTTTTCTTTTTCAAATGATTATTATAACTTGTATGATAGATAAAAAGAGACTTACAAACTCCGAATAACGTAAATATACTTACAATTATGATTTTAAATATTAATAATAAATTGGTTGAATTATACCTTTTATTCAAAAGAAAATAAAAATTATGATTTATAATTTTTTTTTTAAAAATTGTCACGGTACAAACTAAAGAGTCATAGGGTGTTTATATATAGGTGGCCAGAAATGAATTAATTATAATTCCTTTAAAATTATTAAAGAGAAATAATATGACATTCATTAGTCAGTTCAATTAAGAATAAATGTGGTGCCATCGATTTGGAATTTAAATAATTATCCATCCATATTTTATTAATTTATAGATAAAAATTACATCATAGTAATTAATACGAATATGAAAATGTAACAGAGAATTAAAATCCATTATTTTGTATACATTTTTATCTATATATATACTATATCTATTCATAAATATGTGATATTTCGGACAATTTAAAAATAATTCTAAAAAGATTAACATTTTTAAATTAGGAATCTAAGTTAAATAGTATCAAATTATGAAAAAAAAATTATACAATTTATGCATGAATTATTTTCTAGTTTTGAAAGAGTGCTATTACTGATATTAAAAAAAAGAAAAAGAGTTATTAGCAGCATTCTTGGGGAGGGTTAGTCGGTTCAAGGTTGATGAGTTTGGATGTAATTGATGAATTTGAGCATATTTATATATTGTTAATTAGCAAAACTACAATTAATTCAAATTAATTTGTAAATTGGAATGTCATTTTAAAATTAAAACTATATGTCGAGAATTTCAAATTTTAAAATGTAATAATGGTATAATATATTCATTATCCAATCAGTAATAAATTTCAAAATTCAAATTAGTTTATTGAAATTATAACATTAATGGTCATAAAGAGGCATTATAGTAATTAACCTAAATAAAAGGGAAAAAAAAAGAGTCAAATGAAGTGGTATAAGGATGTGGCAGACACAAAATTAGAAAGACACATATTACCTGATTGCGTGGCATTCCACATAGCCAGTTATTAAATCAAAGCTAATACAGTATTAATATATTTCACTTCTGATTTTATATATATAATAGATGTATGAGACTATTTTAGTTAAGAGTGGAAAATGTGTTAAAAATTACTAAATAAATATTCACGTTTTTGGAAAATTAACAGCTTATTAAGATTTGTGTGAAATAACTTTTTATTTTCGGAAAGATTTGTATAAGTTTCTAAAATAGATGGGAGATTTTTGTAATCAAAATAAAATATAAGGGCTTTTTTTTATCAACAGTGATGTATCAAGCACATTGAAATTAGAAATTGGTTTGAACATTTTTATATCTGTTTTTTTTATGAACCTAAAAAAAAGTCATTGAATTTTTAAATATTTCACAATAAATAATAAAATATTTTATAATTTAAAGAATTTCAAGTACTTATGTATTCATATATATATAATTTTATATGTACATTTACATATAAATAATTTTATATATAAATATATATTGATTTGTAAGGATAGTGTTGAAGAACAGAAGGAGGAGTCTGCAAAGGATAGGCCATTCAGATAGGATGGCAGGCCAGCCTAAATGAAAGAAAATTAAAAATAGAAAAGTATTAATACAAATCAGTATAGACAAAACTGATTTCTTTGTGAGTGTATGAGAAAGCAAGTCGGTGTCAGAAAAATCAATTTTTTATACTTATAGCATTGTGATAAATTGTTTTGATAACGTAGCATTCTGGGAAAAACTTTTTTCAATTGTAGGATGCCGCTCAAATTTCCAGATAACTATGGCCAAATAAAACGTGTGATTGACGCGGCGGTCTCATCTCTTCTCCTGTTGTTTGGTTCTCATTTATCAAAACGTAACTGTACTTTCTAATAATCATTTTCTCTTTTTTCATCCAAACAGCTTCTAGTAAACTACTCTACTTTTATCCAAATCTCATTTTTGTAAACTGTGATTATTTTAAAAGTATTTTTACAAAAAGATAAACCAAACGGGTAGGTAGTCTCCATTTAGGCTTAAATGGCTTTTGTCGATTGTGAAGGCTATCTTCTTCGAGATTCCTTCTTCCTTGTCAAGCACTGATTTCCTTTCACTATTGTCTCATGTAATCCTTTAATAGTTGATTTCCAAGGCTTTTCCGCCACTCTTCCCAGTCGAGTACCAATGGAGCAAATGACAATGGATGACCTCATAATATTTCTTCCTCAAGATATAATCACAAGCATTCTCAAACGCCTTCCTGTAAAATCCCTAATCCAATGTTAATGTGTGTGTAAATATTGGAAAAATCTCATCAAGAGCCCTTCTTTCATTGCAAGCCACTTCCACCACTCCAGCAATCAAAACCCTTTGCTTTTGTTGCAATGGAATGCAAGACTTGATCCTTTGCACTTGCATATGCTCAATTCCAAGATACGAGTCCTTCAAGTTCAACCCCCACCTGTGATCGATGCCCCCTTATAGTGGGGTGGGATCGTTGGTACCAGCAATGGCTTGCTCTGTCTTATGATCAGAAGTGAAGATATGTCTCCTCCTTCCTTTTCATTGTGGAATCTAGCAATTAGGGAGGTCAGGCAAGTGCCCAAAACTATTACTAATTTTGATGGCCTTTCCCTTCTGGGATTTGGATTTAGTCCAATTGTTAATGATTTCAAGATTGTGATATCTCATATGAATGTGAGTTTGATAAGCTGGATAATAGAGCGGAAGTGTATTCATTAAGGACAGGATCATGGAAGGAAATACAAGTTGCGAACTATGAAGATGTAGGTCTAAGATATAAAACTGTTGTTATTGCTAATGGAGCTATGTTTTGGTTTGGGTCAAAGCAGGGTTGTGATGTGATATTTTCACTTGACATTGCATTGGAAGTGTTTTTATTGATACCAATGCCTGCTTTTGACTCATATTCATATGGTAGGCTTGCTGTATATGAGAACAAACTTGCTATACTTACTGAGATTGAAAACTCTGCATCTTCTTTAATTAATTTGTGGGTGATGGAGGAGGGTACAGATGGGTTTAGGGAGAAATGGAGTTGGATTAAGAAATATACTATTCGCACCTCTTCAAGCATGCTTTTTCCATATGGTATTTGGGGGAATGAAATTGTCTGTGATGTTCAATCTAATCACTTTATTGATGAAATTGAATTTGATCTGAATGATGGAGTGTTAATAGAGAACGATACAGTGGTAACTGTTTTATCTCTGACAAATCTCAGTACTCATGAATTAGAGAACTTTGCTACTCGCAGATGTGGCATTCACGTCTCAGTTACTTTGAATTATGCAGAGAGCCTTGTACCTGTTTGTAATATTCACATTAAAGAGCCTTGATCCTAAATACTAATCATTACATTGCAGATTTACTTTGTTTAAGAACTTTTGGTGGAACTGAATCCATCACAATAATAGATCATTGGATTGTATTTATGATCTCTAATGCCCTTTAGAGAAGTTAGCCTGAGATGGTGAATGTAGATTACTCTGTACCAGATGTTTTTATCTGTATTTGACTTATCTATAATATGAGGTTATTTGACCTATCTATTATATGAGGTTGTTCAGTTTTGTTTCGAAGATGGGTATATAATTTAGTTACTAGTGTATGAATTATGTGGGACTTTCCATAAAAAATTTATGGTTTCTCTTGTTTGAAAGTCATATTTGTCAAATTCTTTTTTTTTTTCAAAGCTTAAAATTTAGGGAGATAAACATTTGAGACAAATAGTCCTTTTTTAAGCAGATAAGGTGTCATATTTCAAAAATAAAAACCTTCAATACTAATTGTTAGGATTTACAAATTGAGTCAGTAAAAAAAAAAGAAAGAAAGAAAGAAATGAATTCTTTTTTAAAAAAAATGTTTAAGGGTCCTTCACGCACCAACAGAATGCCACGTGTAAGATGATTAGCAGGCACCGAAGAAAGAGTCTGAACTTTACACAACAAGAAAATCCATAAGACACTTCTCCATTGCCAAACACCATATGGATCATTTGAGAAGAGATATGGTAAAACGTTTCCTTGCTGTTGTCAATCGTTGACTTATTGTCGGCAGAAGACAGAAAAAGAAAAATACAAGGTTATCATTCCATGTGTTTTCTAGGAACACAACTCCGGAGAAGGTTGTTTTATGTACCTGTTCATATAAAGAAGCACTAGAATCCAAATTTTTACAAGCAACTTTTCCAGCTATAACATTTGGATCAGTTTTCAGTATTATACGACACAAAAAAGAATAGATGAGTTTGTAAATTCCAAGGAATATATAACTATTGGAGTCCAAAGGGGAGCTGAAAGTTACTATGAAATATTGTGGAAACCAGAGGAGTTAGCTCAAATATTAAGAAAAAAACTGGAGTTTGATTCCTCTCTACACAGCAATCTGAGAATCCTAAATCATACAGGGGAAGGGTGCCCTAAAGATCACTCAAGGAGTTTGAATCCTACTTACTTATTATGATGTGATTTCACACACTATCTATCTTTTTCTCCACGTGATATTAGATTTGATCCCTTCACATGACATAATACAAATTCACTTGAAGGAATCATGCATTTAACCCTATATATTGTTCTAGCCTAAAAGGCATCTTATCATATCAGAACAGAGGCAAAGGTCATTTTTAACATATATATGAAGCTTTTGCCAAGATTTATATATAAATAATTATAAATTACACTTACAGTTTAACATCTCTAGTTTTTATTCCCATCAAAGCTAATTAAATTTAACATATTTATGTAAAAAATTCATGCCTGTATTTTCTATAGATTTGATATTAAAAATGCAACATATTTATTAAAAATTTTAAATGACTAAGTATACTAATATTTAAATAAATGTGTTTTTGGAAAATTACATTAAAATTTAAAAAAAATATATAATAAAATAAAAATATAAAAAAGCAATCAATATAAAGTATAAAAATGTGGGAAGCTATATCATTCATGCAAATGCACGAGACCATTTTAGTTGAAAGTGAAAAAGACAAAAAAAAGTGTTGAAAATATTATGAAATAAATATTTGTGTTAAGAAGGGAGATTTTGGTCTATATAAAATTATTAAATTTAATGAGTTAACAGTTCATTAGGGAGTTCAAACATGTGCCCATACCTACTAATAATTTTCTTAGGGGCTTTTTGGGATTTGGATTTACTCCAATTGTTAATGATTTCAAGATAGTCATGTCTCATGAACGTGAGTTTGATAAGGAGGATAATTGAGTGGAGGTGTATTCATTAAGCGCAAGATCATGGAAGGAAATACAAGCTAGGAACTTCGGAGGTGTAGGTCTAAACCATATGAATGCTGTCACTACTAATGGAGTTATGTATTGATTTGGGTCAAAGCAGGGCTGTCGTGTGATACGTTTCATTTGACATTGCATTAGAAGTGCTTAAATTGATACCAATGCCTACTTTTCATCCTGATTCACGTGGTAGGCTTGCCGTATAGGAGAACAAACTTGCTATATTTTCTGTTTCTGATGTTGAAAACTCTGAATATCCTTTAATCAATTTGTGGGTAATGGAGGAGGATACAAGTGAATTTAGGGAGAGATGGAGTTGGACTAAGAAATATACTATACACACCTCTTTGTTTTTTCCATATGATATTTAGGGGAATGACATTGTATGTGATGTTCGATCTGATCATGAAGATGGAGTAGTACCTGTTCTATCGTTGTTAAATCTTAGTACTCATGAATTGGAGTACTTTGCTACCTGCAGATGTGGCGTTTACGTGATCAGTTACTCTGAATTATGCAGAAAGCCTTGTACCTGCTGCTCGTAATATTCACATTGAAGAGCCTTAATCCTAAATATTTACTTCGTTTAAGAAGTTTTGGTGGGATTGAATCCATCACAATTTACATCATTTGACTGAATTTATAATCTCTTATGCTCTTTGAGGAAGTTAATTTGAAATGGTTAATGCACATTACTCAATACTAGATGTTTTTATCTATATTTGACTTGTCTATATTAGGTTATTTGACCTATCTATAATGCAACTTTTTAACTTGATGAAAATCCATCGTATTTGTTAAATTCACTTTGTTCAAAGCTTGAAGAGTCTTGATCCTAAATATTTACTTTGTTTACCAACAGAGTTCGGTCTAACGGAAGAAGTTAGTCCCTCACAACGTAATGAACCAAGGTTTGAATCCCTACTGAGAGAGGTGCCCACATTTAGTGTCCAACCGTGCCTCATACAGAATTACCTCATAATAGGAAGATACCTGTGGTTTATTAAAAAAAGAAATATTGACTTTGTTTAAGAATTTATGGTGGAATTGAATCCATCACAATTTAGATCTTTTGACTGTATTTTATAATCTCTGATGACCTCTAGGGAAGTTAATATGGAATGGTGAATGCAGATTACTCAATACCAGATGTTTTTATCGGTATTTGACCTTATCTATATGTAATATGAGGTTATTCTCGTGCTTTGAAATGATATAGCTAGTTCTTTCTTTGCAGGTTAAAAAATTGCAAGGATTACTAAAAAAAATTGATATTATTTTCTTATCATATATGTTATTTTATTCGTAGAAAGATATGTTTATATTTATAATATATATTTTTAACATAGTAAATTTTATATTAGCTAACTACAACATTTTTGTCCTATGACATCAGTTAATTTTGCAAAAAGTATAAAAGTATTGCCTAAAATATGAATAAGCAATAGTTTTTTTAATGTAATATTAATCTTAACTTTAAAGAACGAATATTAAGTAATACTTTATAATTGTTGCCTAAAGTAAAATAAGCAACGATTTTTTACCTATTATCTTTTATTATTAAAATATGCAATAAACAATACCCATTATGTTATCTTTTGTTATTAAAATGTGTAATAAACAGTATCCATTACTTGTAAGTTTTTCATTTAAGCAACGTGAGTACACTATTGCTTAGCATCAATGGGAAGGGTTTACCTAATAGGCAACAAGTATTATTTGTTGTTCATTTAAACAATATCAGATTACATGTACAAAACCGTTGCCTATATTACTTTAGACAACAATTTTCAAGTGTTACTCAATATTTGTTCTTTAAAGTTAAAACTAATAGTTACACTAAGAAATCTGTTGCATATTCATATCTTAGGCAATGTTTTTATACTTGTTACAAAATTAACTATTATCATAAGTTACAATTATTATGGCAAAGTGATAGATAAATTTGTTTTCTTTAATGATGTATCAAGTTTAATCTCATTATATTATTTTAAGGAAAAATATTTTCCTCAAGTATTCAATTGTATAATATATATTTATTAAATACTATCATAAACTAATAAGTAGAACAATTTGGAGGCATGGTCATTGAACATTTAAGCGTAAATGAGGCCATGAGTTCAAAACTTGATAGGACTAAGATATAATGTGATAATGGATTATTTTGTATAATGGTGTCATAAACTAGCAACATTTAAAAAACTATTGCTATTAAAATTAAAGCAACAATTAAAAACTATTGGCAAAATTGTCAGCAACTAAAATCTGTTACCAAATTGAGCACACAAAATCATTTTCTATTAACCTGGCGGGTTGGCGTAAGTGGTAGGTACTCTCATCCCTTAAGCAAATGGGAAGGGTTCGATCATTCCCTTTGTGAATGGAGCAAACCCACAGGCCAGCTGTCAACCCCTTAAATGGACCTCAGTGCAGCAAGGGATTAGTCTCACCTGACACGCGGGTGGGGATACCCTGGGTTTACCAAAAAAAAAAATCATTTTCTATTGTCAAACAATAGGCAACAGTTTTGTTATCTGTGACTATAAAATCTAAAAAATCGTTGCCTTAGATAATAGGTAACGCTAACTAACTCTATGCCCAAAAATAGTTGTCTATAGTTATTAGTAACAGTTTTTTACTTTATGGCTACCTTTTTTCATTGTTGCTAGTATACAAAAAATGTTATAGTACTAACATGCCATTGCCTCAAAAAATTTAAGTAATATTAATATAGTCTAATATTAAATTAATCAAAAAGCAATCTAGTTCTTTAATGTCTCTGTGTAAATAATACTTCATTAATTCATTTATGTGATTTGATTAAAAAAAGGCCTATATTAAAGTCATGGACAGAGCGAGAGGGAGTAATATAGTCCAACGTCTTGAAGTCTAATGATTTTACATTTTGGGTATTCATGGTATGGCTATGAGATTCACATAGTATTAAGAGCAATTTTCTACTCATGACGAAAGTCAAGTCATCTACAACTTATCAATAATTAGAAATTTCTAAGTCATTTCTTGAATTAAAAATTTATTAAATTTGTATCATATAATGTTACTATTTCAGGATAACTACTGGAAAATCTTTTTTTTTTTTAAGATAGAGTTATATAATACAACAATATATAATAGCAAAGTTTTATATAATTAATATTTATAAAATTATTGAAAAAATTGAATTGTTATGTATTAATGTGAATTTATTTAATTAATCTAACATTTATTCATTTAATGTGGAATTACATGTTTTTCCAAAATTTTAATATCAAATGAGATATTCTTACAATTATTATTACTTGTTCCGTGGATGTCAGCAATCCAGTTATCTTAGGATAATTGCTTACCATACGTTTTTTGTGCAATTTCAAATTAAATGAATAAGACGAACTCATTGATTTGCTTGTTTAATATTTTTCATGATTTTGTGAGGTAATTTTTATTATATTAGTTTCATCGTATGTTATACATAGCTAATTAATGTGTTTAGATTGAGAATTTCAAAGGATTTAAGAAAGCTTTCCCATATAATTTACTGATTTACAATATTATGTATGCTAATATAGCTTACAAAATGAAATGCCAGTGACAATAGACTTTCTAATTCTAATCTAATGTGATAAAATGTCTGAAATTATTCAAAAGAAAATATGCGATAATTTGAATAAAATAATGTAAATTTTGTCAACTTTATTTATTGTTCTTCGAATTATAAAAGTAATTTGTAAGGGTAATTGTTGAAAAACGGTATGTTATGATTGTGGTGGATTTTAGCCTGATCAAAGTGTATGAACTTATAATAAAAGTAATATTTTTTTGTTGGAAAGAAAGGCTAGGAACGATTCTAAGAAGGGGCAAAGAATGATAACTGGGAAGCTCTAACCCCCTCAATCATTTTCAAGAATATATCTACACCCTTCACGTGGTTACATAATTACAAGAAGATCACTAATAATATTATGAGCATGGTGCGCAAGCCAATTCTTACATTCATTAGCTTTCCTGAAGATATGTACTCCAACATGATAATCCAATCTCTTATGATAAGCTCATTGATCTCTTTAATAATATTTCTATAAGGATGATCTATACTACTATCACGAATTATATGATTGATAGCCTAAAGCGAATCATTACAGACAGTCACACTCTTGAACTCCTTGTCCCAGCAAAGTTTTATTCATTGAAAGATGGTTATAAGCTTCACAGTTGTACTTTGCATGGATGTTATCTTGGACATAAAACCAAAAATCCACTCTTTGTTATAGTCTCTGAAAACTCCACCGTAAGAAGCTTCTTCTGTTCTATGAACCGAAGCATCTATATCCAATTTGACCCACGATCTTTTTGGCGGTTCCCATCTTAAATACATTTCTTCGAAGTTAGCCCCCAGTTTCGTCTTCATTCCTTCTAACCTCATATCTTCTATAGGATTTTGATTACTCATGAAAGTGATATCTCATTCTACGTACTAATCCTCATTAGAGAAAAGTCTATTACATCATAATAGAAGTAATATTACATATGTACTTGCAGTCCAAAATGACAGCATACTACTCCCTCCATTCTAATTTATAGTATACTTTTAATTACCACACACGTACCAAGACAATGATTAGTAACCGAAATTTTTTTTATTATTTCTCAAATTACCCTCATTTAATAGTATTTCCTATATTAATAAATTACAGTCATTCTCTTATTCATTCTTTTTTTCGAGTTCCCATGGGTCATCGGCCATCGTGAAGAGTGAGACTTTTGGGGGAAATTCTCCTTCATTCATTTATGGTTTGACCGAACCATTAAAGAATTTTTATTAAATGCTTTGATAATCATAAAATATATGGATTTACTTATTAGGGGCAATACTAGAAAAATAATAAAAAAAACACAATGTAATCCGCACAGTGCACTATATTTTGAAACATTAATTTCTCATAACAGTGCACTATATAGCGTAATGGAGAGAGTACAATTTAACAACTTAAAGTCCTCTAATTTTTATTTGGAATTTAATGTGCAATGAACTTTGACAATTGCAATCTGTTGGAGGAAAAAAAAAAAACAACATAATTCGGAGCACACTCACAAAACGGAGGAAGGATTTGTACAAAACTGACTTGTATTATATAATCAAGTTTTACAAATTACAACTCAATTCTTTATCCCTTTTCACTTTCTATATATACTAAACACTTCACTTCAATTACTTATATTAAATCTCATGACTCTTCAAACTACCTCATATTTAATATTGGTTACACAAAACTGTATGTAACATACAGAGATACATAAATTAACACACAATACTAAAAGACTCACAAATTTCTAAACCCATAATTAAAGTCTACACATAAAACTAAACCTAGGAACACTAAGACCCTATAATAATTTTGACTTTTCATATATTTGAGCTCATATTTTCAACATAATCATTATCAATGCCAATATTAATTATAATATATATATATATATATATATGAAGCTGCATCAGAAATCTTAATTTCAAATACCGTGCAGTTGCATAACACTCTATCTAATTGTTGCTAATTACCATTGTTTTTTTTTTTTTACTTTATTACTTTTAGAAGATCCCTCTCCACTATAGAAGAATTCAATTTGTTACTTGAGAGTTAAAAAATAAACAAAACTAAGAAAAATAGTATTAACACAATCTTAAATTTCAAAAACGCTATTAAGCCAAAGGATCAATAGATACATTAAAAAAGTCCAATCTTTCCTAACTCTAATCGTATTTAATGTAATGGTTATCCAACGTAATTATAAAAGAGAGACATTTCAATTAATAATAATTGACATTCGACATTGAAAATCTGATTATAATTATTTTAAATTAATATTTGTAAATTTGCCCCCAAAAATTAAAATTTAAACGATTTTTATAACAATGGAATTACGTATTTAAAATATTACAAGTTCAATTCTTTCAATATTAAACGATTTATTAAGTACTTTTTCAGTGAAATAGAAACATAAGCATGTGACCAACACGATTGTCTTCTCTTCTCTTGTTAGCTAGTCTCGATTTAGCCCTAAAATAGTCAATTATTAAGAAAAGACAATTTTCATTAAAAACCTGAGTTTGATTCTTCTACACAACATTCTGAGAATATAATATCCTAAAGGAAGGGTGCCCTAAAGATCACACAAGAAGGACTTTAGATCCCACTTAGTGGATGTAAATCACATCATAATTTTTCGGCAAAAATATGATGCATTCAATTTTCATTTTGATTGGGAATACTGAATGAAGCTTTTGCCAGTACTTTTGTTCATTGTTATATATATCAGTAAAGACCTTAAAAAGTATGAACATATGTAAATAATTATGCAGATGAAAAGAACCTATGCAGAAGGCCTACAGCATCAGAAAAACCTTGCAGAAGAGTGGCCAAGATAATCTCATTTTCATCCTCACCTCCGATAACAAAAAAAGTGAAGGTCTTGGGCAAACTTGTAAACAACTATGTTATTCTCGGAGATTGCTATTTCCATACCAAAATGAAAACACATAAACATATTGAAGGTGAAATCAATAGTTATAACTAACGTCGTATACAGAATTGCAATTCATATTTTAGATTCTCTGTATATTGCAAAATAAAAAGTCATTTTTGACGAGTTTGACCTCTCGATTTATCTTGGAAATACTTGCTGCCCATTCTTCTTGGTGAAATTTGTATAAAATGAACATGATAAATTCATTTATTTATCTGTTTAATATTTTCATGATTTTGCAAATATTTTTCATTATATTAGTTTCATCATATGTTATTCATCACTAATTAAGGTGTCCGATTGAGAATTTCTTAGAATTTAAGCTTATCTTTACATATAATACATCAATTGCAAAGAACTCAACCTTATTATCTCTAATTACCTTTGAAAATTTTTTAGACTATAAATTACTACTAAAAGACACAATGGAATTAATTATATAATTCATGTGATCAATCTCATATAGTGAGATAAAGTTTATAGTTCTTAATAACTCATTTCTCCATTTCAAAGTGCCTTTCTCAAGGGAAGGTTGATTACGGATAACATCTCGCTTGGGGCTAAGCTCATGCGTCAACTGCACAGAACCAAGAGAGGCAATCAAAGTGGGCAGCTTTGAAGGTTGATTTCGCCAAAGCCTTTGATAGGCTTTCCTGAAACTTTCTGGCTGCTCTTCTTGCTCGTATATATGAATTTTCCCTCTGAATGGACTAACATGCTTCTTCGATGTATTAGTACAGTTTCATACCAGGTTCTTTTCGATGGCTCCCTTTCTCCTGTTTTCTATCCTCTGTGTGGAATTCGTCAAGGAGATCCGCTTTCTCCCTATTTTTTCACCTTGGCTGCTAATGTTCTTTCTTTCTTGCTGCTCAAAGCAGAAAAGGAGGGCAAAGGGAAAGGTATGAAGATTTGTAGAAAAGCTAAGTGATGTTGGAGATGAAGGAGAAGGAAAGGGTAGACAGAAAAGAGAAAGAAAGAAATAACTCAAGAGAGAGAATTTAAGGAAAGAGAAAATAGATATTTAAAAAAAACTCAATTTTATTCAATATAATCTTCTCCGCAATTCCAATTATAATGATAATTATTTACAGGATTCAATAAAATATTCTAGAAAATTGATATAATCTAATAAAATAGGATATTATCAACCTAAAGACTAAATTTAGAGGGATTACAAAAATCTTATTTATTTAGAAATTTTTAAAGATCAGAACATTCTAGAACATTATAACTTAAACTTAAAGAAAAAAATTAGAAAAATAGAAAATAAATAAAAAATAATATAAATTCTAATAATCTTAAAAGATATGATGAATTCTAATTAAATATAAAATATATTCTAAAATATTTTAATAAAATAATTTTATTTAAAATTCTAATTATCTAGAATTATTCATTCTTTATTATTAAGCCTATTTCTCATTGAATGATACCATTCTTACTTTTTGAAGTTTCTAAGTCTGGAACAATGTTAGTCAAAAAGGCTCTTGACACCTTTTGTGACTGGTCTAAAATGCATATTAATCTTGGTTAGTATGAATTGTTTACTAGTCCTAATCCATCAGCTGATGATAAAGCTTTCATATCCTCCCTTTTTAATGTGAAAGTCTTAGATAGGCTTAGTAAATATAAAGGTACTTGGGTTGATGTTGTCCGAAACAAGCAATGTATTTATCAGTAGATTTTTGGCAAAATTAATGCAAAGTTTGCAGATTTGAAGTGTCAAACTTTGTCTCAAGCTTCCAAGCTAACTCTGATTAGATCTGTCCTGTCTCCTTATTGTATTTATATTATTTATCATGTATTTGCTTGCCAGATTATGTATGCAGAAAAATTGATTCTAGATGTTGCAATTTTTCTCTGGGGATTCTAAGGTGACAGAAGCAATATGAATCTTCTCAACTGGAAGGAGTTATGTAAACCAGTTAAGCAGGGGGGTCTGGGCATAAGACCTGTTGCTTTAGTTAACAGGTCCTTACTAACCAAGCAACTTTGGACAATTCTTGATGCAGAGGATGGTTCACTTCTTACTAGCACTCTTAAAGCAAAATACCTACAGACTGGATCCTCCAAGCTTCTCGGTGAGCCTCACAACTCAACTTGGGTTTGGAAAGGCATTGTGAAGGAAAAAGATTTTGTTGTGTCAAATCTCCAACCGAAAATTGGCAATGGTAGGAATATTGGTATTGATGATCCTTCATGGTGGCCCCTGAAACAGAATCTGAACCCTTCTATAGCCAAGCTGCTTACTGTTGCTGATCTTTTTACTTATTCTCCTGTGTCATGGAATACTGTTTTTGTTAAGGAGTTATACTCCCCACTCCAGACTGCTCTTCTCATATCCTTAATTGTTCCTTCTCTTTGATGAATAGGGAAGATGGTCTTGTTTAGAAGAATGAGCCCACTGGGATTTTTTCTTTGTTAAATCAGCTTTTCATATTCTTTCTTCTAACTTTGGTTCTGATAGCAACAATCCTCTTTGGTCTTTGATTTGCAATTCAAGAATGCAGACGGAGGAAGATTGGCAGAATTTCCAAAGATCATAATCATCATCTTTTGTGTTTGGAAGGCTAGAAATTAATGAGACCTTATATCTTAAAGATCATAATCACCTGGAAATTGCTTAAAAGGAGGAACATTATGCACAAGAAAAAAGCCCATGCAGAAGGCCTACAGCATCAGAAAAACCTTGCGCGAGAGTGGCTAAGATAATCTCATTTTCATCCTCATCTCCGATAGCAAGAAAGTGAAGGTAGAGCCGGAAAACGAGCTTCAACCCACAGATTGGCCGTTTTGACCCGTTTTATGGCGGTCTTAGGTTAGAAAAAATAGAATCCATATTGTGACGATCTTTTTTCAACCCAGACCGCTTAACCCGACCCCATTTAACCCACTTTTTTTTTTAATTTTTTTTCCTTTCAAATTACCTTGTTTCTATTTCTTTATATATATATATATATTATTTAATATTGAAACTTGAAATTAGAATTATTTTATATTTTGAGTTGAAATTTTCCCATATTTCATATTTAATATTATTGAATTATGATGCTTACATAAATGATAATTAATATGTATTAATATATTTTGATAAATTAATAGTTTATATGATTTCTATTTCTAATTTAATTATGAATCAATCATGTTATTTTTTTTATTATTTATATTGGTGATTTAAGTTATTATTTAAACTCGTAGGTTAGCCTGTTTAATCCGCTCTTTTTATTTATAAATTTTTTCTTTCAAATTACCTTTTTTCTATTTTTATATATATATATATTGTTTAATATTGAAATTTAAAACTAGAATTGCTTTATACTTGGAGTTGAAATTTCCCCATATTTCATATTTAATGTTGTTGAATTATAATACTTACATAAATGATGATTAGTATGTGTTAATATATTTTGATAAATTAATGGTTTATATGATTTCTATTTTTAATTTAATTATGAATCGATCACACTCCCTCCGTTCCAGTTTATAGTGTACTTTTAACTACCGCACACAGACCAAGACAATAATTAATAACTAACAAAATTTTCCATCTTTTCTCAAATTACCCTCATTAAATGCTTTGAGAATGAAATATTTTAATAATAAATAAATATTTGGGTTTATTAATTAGGGGCAATCTTGGAAAGAGAAAAAAATTATACTACGTAATCCGTAAAGTGCACTATATTATGAAATATTAATTTCTCAAAAAAGTGCACTATATAGCGAAACGGAAGAAGTATTATTTTTTTTATTATTTATATTGGTGATTTAAGTTATTATTCAAATATAAAAAAAATTAAAATATATATATATATATAATATCTGGCGCCCGCCAACCCACCTTAGTGGTCATGGGCAGGGATTTTCCTAACTCGCCAGAAAATGGGCTGACCCACCCCTAACTCGTATTCTGGTGGCCCGCAACAGGCCAGCTTATTTTAAGACAGGTTGGTCCGTTTCCCAGCTCTAAGTGAAGGTCTTGAGTAAACTTGCAGACAGTATTCCTAGAGATTGCTATTTCCACTGAAAAATGAAAACACATAAAAATATTGAAGGTGAAATCAATATTGTTATAACTAACGTCGTATAGAGAATTGTAATTCATATTTTAGATTCTTTGTATATTGCAAAATAAAAGGTACTATTTTGACGAGTTTGACCTCTCAAAAATTATCTTGCTAGCCATACTTCTTTGTGAAATTTCAATAAAATGAACATGATGGATTTATTTATTTATTTGCCTAATATTTTTCATGATTTTGCGAGGCATTTTTTATTATATTAGCTTCATCATATGTTATAATCACTAATTAAAGTGTCAGATTGAGAATTTCTTAGAATTTAAGAGAGCTTGTCTATATAATACATTGATTCATAATATTGGGTATACTAATATAGCTTACAAAGTAAAATGCTAGAAACAATGGACTTTCTAATTGTAATGTGTTAAAATGTCTTAAAATTATTGAAAAGATATAATGTAATTTTTGTCAACTTTCTTTGGTGCTCTTCAAATTATAAAAGCAATTTGCAAGGATAATTGTTGAAAAATGGTGTGATATGATAGGTATGGTTGTTGTGGATTTTAGCTCAGATCATAGTGAGTCAACCTATAATAAAAGTAATATATCATACTATTTGCTTGCAGTTCAAAATATCAGCATATTATAATTTTAAAAACTAGGAGTCCTCTTATTTTTATTTGAAGTAAATAAATTAATGTGTAATCAACTTTGATAATTGCATTGAAAAAGAAACTTTGACAATAGTAATAATTATCCATATTACCAATATCAATATAATATATGAAGCCAGACTGTTTATAAACATTGAATTTTAATTTCAAATACCCAATTCTAATTTTAAAAGCAAGAAACAATAGATACAAAAAGAGTGCATTTTAAGTTTGGTGTGGTAACATTTGTTTTATGGTGAGACTCCACCCTCACCGAAAATGAAATTTAATCCCATGTGAGAAGTGTGTATACAAATATAAATAGATTTTTTATTTAGTGTGAGATTTAGAAAAATTGCATTTTAAGTTAAGGGTTATTTAACTTTGTCAAAGAGATATTTCGTTAACAGTGACTCACATGTGACATTGGAATCTCATTATAATTATTTTAAATTAATGCTTGAAAATTAGTAACGACTTTTATAATAATAGTATTATGTATTTAAACATTAAATCAGATACAGTGGAATTTTTTTTTTTGGTGAGGAAATACAGCAGATTTGTTGAAAAAATTACATTTTCAGTGAACTGGAGACATAAACGTGCGAGTTGCGACGTTCTCCTCTCTCACACAAAAAAAAAAAAAAAATCCTTCTTCTCTGCACTCATCTGCTGTGAGCCCTAATCGTCTCTGTTGATTGCGAAGGCTTTCTTCTTCTCCGAGATCCCTTCTTCCCATTTAAGCACTAATCTCCTTTCATTATAGTCTTCTCTGTAATAGTTGATTGGTAAAGCATTCTTCCTCTCTTCCCAGTCGAGCAACAAGAAGCAGATGGAAATGGACGGCGTCGCACCATTCCTTCCTCAAGAAATCATCACAAACATTCTCAAACGACTTCCTGTAAAATCCCTAATCCGATTTCAATGCGTGTGCCAACATTGGAAACATCTCATCAACACCCCATCTTTCATGGCAGACCACTTCCTCCACTCCAGTAGTCAAAACCCTTTGCTTCTTTTGCAATGGGATTTCAAATGCGATCCTTTGCACTTACATATGCTCGATCACGAGATGCGACTCCTTCAAGTTCAGCCCTCACCTTTGGTTGATTCCTTATGGAGGTCTAGGATCGTTGGTTCCAGCAATGGCTTGCTCTGTGTTAGAGTCGAGGATCCGGATTTTATATCTCCTGCCTACTTCTTATTGTGGAACCCAGCGATTCGACAGGTTAGGCACGTGTCCATTAAAGATCTTGATAAGTATGACCATGTAGCATTTGGGTTCAGTCCGATTGTTAATGACTTCAAGATAGTAATATCTTTTGATCATGAGTTTGATAAGGAGGATAATCGAGTGGAAGTATATTCATTAAGCACAGGGTTATGGAAGGAAATAAAAGTTGGAAACTTTGGTGGTGTATGTCTTTATCCTGAACCTGTCACTGTTAATGGAGCTGTTTTTTGGTATGGGGCCAAAAGGGAGCATAATTATCATTGGATGATAGTTTCATTTGACATTGCAATGGAAGTGTTTACATTGATACCAATGCCTGCTGCTTTAAACTCTAATTCGCGTGGTAGGCTTACCATATGTGAGAACAAACTTGCTCTGTTTTCTAATTCTGTGTGTGGGTACTCTGAATCTTGTTTGATTGATTTGTGGGTGATGGAGGAGGGTATAGGTGTATCTGGGGAGAGATGGAGTTGGACTAAGAAATATACCATACGCCCCTCTTCAGGCTACTTGTGTTCATATGGTATTTGGGGGAATGAAATTGTCTGCCACATTAACTATGCCCCTAAAGCATTCTTTTTTGAGACTGAATCTGAAGCGAACAATGAAGTGGAAACCCTTCTGTCTCTGTTTAATCTCAGTACTCACAAGCTGGAGAACTTTGCTACCCGTAGATGTGGTGTTTGGTTATCAGTTACTTTCAATTATGCAGAAAGCCTTGTACCTGTTGGCAACATCCACATTGAACAGCCTTGATCCTAATATACTTATAGAGTAACTTCAGATAGAGAGTTGTAGTTTGATATCTACTCTGATAACAGAAGCTAACTGTTCTTATTAGAAGCTAATGAGCACTGAAGAACAACACAATCAAGAGAAAAGGGATGAATCAAGGATTGACACCGATTGTAATGCTTCCTTTGCATAAGTTAGTGTTGAGAGTGATGTAATTAATACAAAAGGAAACCAACACGTGGCAAGTTCCAATTCAAATGGAAAAAAGTAAGGAAGAATTTCAGCCTAACTCATTTGTGATACAAAAGGCCTCGTGGAAATGAGAAGGAATCACCCACCCTCAGTTCGAGCATTCGTCTTTTGAGTCTTGCTGAATACAGCTTTCTTAAAAGCCTCCTTCGCACTATTTGTTAGCCAGTCATCTCAGTAATTTTAAACAGCCAACTGTTTCCCCTCAGAATCGAGGCGGATTTTCTTCACAGAAGGACTTGAATTCTAAGAAAAGAACAGGGTAAAGGTTCAAAGTTAGAATACTTTCAATAATATTAGGCCTTACAAAATCAGAAATGATGTTTTCATTCGAACACCACAGACAGTTTTTTTTTTCCTTGGTTTTGTACATAAGGTCAAATAGTAATGTATATGGATCATAATGGTATCAACCATTGCAGTTAACAGAGCAGCACCATACATTGTGGTGTTGTAAATTTCGATTGATCATAATGGTTTTGATTGTTGTTTGTTCTCTAATCTATTTTCCCCCCCTTAATCTCTTTTCGTGCTTCTTTCTCGATTTTTTTCTCCATTTCATGACTTCATGACTTTATCTATATCAGCAATCTTCCTCCTTCCTGTTCGTTCTCTTTCACAAATTCATCAATTACATAGCAAATGCACCATGGTTCCGATGGCCCCATTGCAGATGTGGGGTGCCACAAGTCACTAACAACAATGGTATCAACAATTTTTTATGTCCATCATTTGCCATATAATTTATCAATTGTAAAATGCGTAATTTGTAGTTACCAAGGGACAACTGGAAAGATCATACCAAGAAATAAACAGAAAATTGTTGAGCCAAGAACCTCTATGGAAGGGATAATAGGTATAGGCCACAGAATTGAAAGTCACAAACACAGATTTGCTAGATCTCAAAGCATGTTCAGGTATTGGTATGAACTATAAATATAGTGCATTGCGTTTGGTTGCCTATTGCATTAAAATCTCAAGAATTTTTTAGCAATTCAACTGATTAATTTAAAGTGGATGGGCCAGAAGGTTGTGGAAATGAATAAAATTCCCAACTCCAATAACATTACATTTAAGTAAATTTCTCTGAACTTCATATTGAGAAACTCAAACAACATGTGGCTTGCTTAGCTAGTTTTAAATCAAGATGACCTGTTCACAACTTATTGAAGATGTGTGCTCTTTGGAATATTGGCGGATTAGGATAGTATTTGGCAATTTGCTTAGCTAGTGCCTAGTTTTATGTGAAGTGCACAATACAAAGTCTCTATTCTATGATTGTGTTTCAATCATGCTGAAAAGAATCCTAATGCATAATCTGATCTGTTGAAAGATGAGATAAAAATCCATCAACTTGTGGGCTTATTTCAATTTTCTTTTTTTGGTCTTTCATTTTATGAAAGTTTTAATTTGATCTCTTTTGTTCAAAAGTCTTGTTTGTTAAATTATATTTGTTCGAAGCATAAAGAATTAGCAAGATCAACAACTGAGAAATTGTCGTTCCTTGTTTAATAGTGTCAAACAACTATTTTTTTTTTTAAAGTTGAAGTAGCAAACAACTTTTTATTTTTCTCATTGTGTTATATATATCAAATATAATTGTTTTCACTCACCCTTTTTATCTCATTTTTCCAAGCATTTTACTTTTTTCTTGCCTGCTAAACATAATTTTTTTCTCAACCTTTGATATATTATTCTTTCCTAGAGCACTGTGAAATGGATGGCAATGGAGGTGTACAAAAATTTTCTACCCCATAGTATCATTATGGCCGTTTTTAAAAGATTTGCTATTAGGATCATCGGATTTAAATATTTGTGCATCAATTTAAAAGAATCTTACAAAAAAGAATATCCCATCCTATTTTCATCAATATAAATTGTAAATAATATAAAAAGTGTACTATTATTTATAAGTTATTAATAATATATTTTAATTTCACATTGGGTGTAAGTTGTAACTACATAAAACCCCCTAATTGTTTCAAACTAGTCTCATAATTTTGTTTTAAACGGTTAGAAACCACTTGCTACTATAGATAAAAAGTATTCAATATGTTAGCAAAAAAAAAAGTATTCAATATGTTAGCAAAAAAAAAAAATTCAATATGTTACTATAAGACTTGAAATATAATTATAATAAAAAAAAAGGCTACTAAGATAAAGCAACAAAAATACACACAAATAAAAAAAAAAGGTTCAATCTCTCATCCAACTTAGAAAAATTCAACCTCTTTCCAACTATCTGAAGCGTGGTTTACGTTAACGGTTAATTAACTTATAAAATAAGAGAGGCATTTCAATTGACAATATTTGGCATTTGACACTAAAATCTCATTTATTATTAGTTATTTTAAATTACAGTTATTGCCCAACATTTTAACCTAATGTTTCGAAATTAACTAAAAAGATAAATTTTAAAGGATTTTTATAATAAAATCATTATGTATTTAAATATTAAATGAAATGTAGAATATTTAATATGCGATTTTCTTATAGAACATGTAATTGTAGGGCTTTTTTCTCGGGGATCCCTTCATACATGCCAATTGCCAAGCATTAATCTCTCGCTCGTTGGACAATAGTTGGACTTGTTTGACTTTAGTAGCACTTGTTTAGTGCATCCTCTGATTTACGGTACCTAAAACAGTTTTGTATAATTAATTTTTATAACAAGTTTGAAATAAAAAAAAATTATTTAAATAATTATTACCAAAAATCATAGCTAGTAAATATTAAATGACTTATTCAAAATTTATAATTTTATCATTAATGAATTAATGAGATAGATATTTTTCATTTTTTTCAGAATAAAAATACAAAATATCTTAAAAATATTCTAAGTTTTTTATTATTTAATTTTTTTACTATGGAAGTCATCTTCAAGGACACTAAGGGTCTGTTTAATAGTGGTTTTTGTTTTATTATTTTTAAAACAGTTTTGTAAAACTGTTTTCAAAAATAAGTTTTGAAAACAAGAAAATAAAAAAATTTGTTTGAATAATTATTCTCAAAATCATAACTAGTGAGTAATAGATGAGTTATTTAAAATTTATAACTTTACCATTAATGAGGTGAGTGTTACAAAATACCTTAAAGATGCTCTACTTTTTCTGTTTTTTTATTTTTTTATTTTTTAAAATAATTTATAAAAAACAGATTTATCAAACAAGTTTTTTTATTTTTTTATTTTTAAAAATAGAAAAACTATTTTCAAAAACTCTCTCAAATAGGCCTACTGTAGCAGTGGGTTATTTCAGTCCATCTTCTCCACTGTTCAGGCGAGCTACCATCTTCTCCTTCACTTTCTCAACATAGCCGTTGTTCTCTTGGGATTTCGTGGAGTGATTTCGCTCATATGGAGGGCTAGAAAGCTTGGGTGATTCATTCATGGAGTAAGGTGAAGAGTTTGGGTTCTTGAGTTTAGCTAGAGTACAAATAGTGGAGAAATGAGAAGTTTTTTCTCTTTTCCTCTTGATTTTTGTAAATCCTATTTGATTTTATCTTAGGTTTTCCAAGTTAGGATTAATGAAAATATATAAATATCTTGATGATTCGAGATTGAATTTGAGTTTAGAATGTATTATATATATTATTATAATTATTTAATATTAATTTGAGTTGGATTTATACATATTTCAGATTCATAATTTTTCATATTTTGTCCCAATTTAGTGTTATTTTGATTAATTCATTAGTTTATGATGAAATTCAAATGTTATGTTTAATGCTATATAATTAGGGAGTTAATTATCTAATTTGGTTTAATTAGATAATTTTACCAATTTTCCATATTTAATCTAAACTCAATTAATATTGGAATTAAGCTTAATTAAATGGATTAGATTAATTCTAGTTGATTAATTAACTATTAAAGGTATTTAGTGTTAATTAATTATTTAGATTATACATAAGATAATTTAATCTAATTAGTTTGTTTAATCAAGAACTTATATATTCCTTGTTGAAATAGTTTGAAAAATTATTAAGTCTCACATTGTTCACGTAAAAGAGTTTTTGAATTTTTATAAGTGGCTCTACTCCTTAAGCCTACAAAAGGTTTTGGTGAGAATATAGGTACATTTTGAATATAAAAATATATATATATATATTTAAATAAAGTATTTAGCACGTTGCCCGATTGCGACCATCAAATTAAGGTAAATCTAATGGTGCAAATCTAGTCTAAATGTAACTTATAACTAATATCAATTTTAATTTTTCTAATTATGTTTTATTTTTTTATATTAAACGCACACATTATGATTAAAATGTTTAGAATTTATTATTAAATTGTCAAAAACGTTTCTGTATGTAATATCAATTATGATTTTTATCAACAATTCAGTTTTCCTTTTGATATGTATATATATATATATATATATATGAGGTTTTTCAGTCAAAAAACATTACATCATATCTTCTCCTTCTTACCTCAATAAATTTTTACTGCATATAGTTGAGATTTGCGGAAGTTGCTGTTTCTGAATCTCAAGTGATCAGAATTATTCTTAGGGGTGGTTCACTATAATCCTATAACAAATCCAGTGGAAGCAAATTAACACCTTTACAACAGTGTGGTCATCACACGTTCCTGAGTCTCTTTTGTTTATTTACTTATTTATCTAACATTCTTATTTTAATTGGACTCAAGTTATGATAGATTCGAATTACTTGCTAAGCCTATAAATGATGCACAATTTTCATATTTGAATCCTTGTTCTCTTTTCAAATTTTATATAGTAATTAGTTTGTCCTATTTATTTATTTATTTAAATTTAGTTTTTAATTTCAAAATTCAAAAACAAAAGCCCCCAAATCTTAGTTGTAGTTGGTATTTATATATAGATTAGTTAGCATTGCACCTCATAAAATATATATATATATAGTTGCAATTGCATTAGTTTATTAGCATTTTACTTAGTTAATTTAGTTTAGTTGCATTTTATTTCATTTAAGACTATTTCAGGATTTACATTTTTTTTTTGTTTGGTGGATCGAACCAGGGACTTGTTAGTTGAGAGGCACATCCTAACCATCAAATCCCCAAAGGATTTACATTTTAGTTGCATTGTAGTTTGATTAGTTGCATTAATTTATTACATTTTAATTTAATTAATTTCACTTAATTTTAATTAATACTTACATATTTTTTATTTATTAGAAAAAATTTAGTTGCATCATTTTATCTTAAAAATTTACAATTTCTTATTTGTATATTAACTATTGCTTCATTGAGAATATGACTTATAGTGTCCCTATACTGAAATTCCTTTATACTTAATATTAAATTGTATAACCCTCATCACCGTTTGGAACATTTTATAAAAAGGAGGCTTATTAAATAAATTTTTTGTTTTCTATAAAAAAAGGAAAAAAGACATTTTGTAAACATGATTCAAACAACCGGTAGGCTCCTGTTGCCCATCTGGATTCTGAGCACCAAATTTTCTAGATCATCCAGATCAAAACTGTATGGTCCAGATTTAATTTAATTTAATTATTATATTTTAAATATATTTTTATTTTATTAAATATAAAATATAAAATGAAGATAATTTTATAATTCTCACTTTTTAAAAACATAATTTTATTATTAAAAAAATTAAAATAAAAAACTATAAATTTAAACTTGAAACCAGATCTAAACAGTTCAAATTTTACCAAAGTGATTGCAGTGTGCTCATCACCCTGATGAGCACAGAAACCGGATGCCTTTTATGGATTCCACTCTCCATTAATTGCTAATACTAGCGAGAGCACATTTCGTGCTCATCATGTGATAAGCACGGTGTGCTCATCATCTGTCTAGCCGTCCAAATCAAATTATATTATATAATTAAATTTTTAATATTTTTTATTTTATTAAATATAAAATATAAAATAAAAATAATTTTATAATTAATATTTTTAAAAAAATATTATTATTATATAAAAAAATTAAAATAAAAAATTATAAATTTGTACTATCCAAATTAAATCTACGTCGATCCAGATCTTCTTTATGAGCATGGGGTGATGAGCACCCGATGCAAATCCAGCTCCTCCCTTCCCAGTTGAATTCCATCAAGACGATGGAAGAGAATGGCGACACACCGTTTCTTCCTGAGGAAATCATTACAAACATCCTCAAACGGCTTCCGGTGAAATCCCTAATCCGATTTCAAAGTGTGTGCAAACATTGGAAAAATCTCATCAAGACCCCATCTTTCATCGCTGACCACTTCCACCACTCCAGAGATGAAAACCCTTTGGTTCTATTGCAATGGGATGCCAGATGTGATCCTTTGTACTTGCAAATGCTCGATTACGACTTGCAAGTCCTTGAAGTTCAGCCCACACCTTTGATTGATTCCTTATCGAGGGCTACGATCGTCGGTTCGGGCAATGGTTTGCTTTGTGTTGAAAACTATAACGACGACAATATATCCCCTCCTTCCTTTTTGTTGTGGAATCCAGCGATTAGGCAGGTTAGACAAGTGCCCATTAATGATATTCATCATTATGTCTATGTAGGATTTGGATTCAGTCCAGTTGTTAATGATTGCAAGATACTGATATCTAAGAAACTTGAGATTGATGATGTGCATAATCAAATTGAAGTTTTTTCGTTGAACACAGGGTCATGGAAGGAAATAAAAGTTGAGAACATTGGGGGTGTTTGTCTTTCTTATGATACTGTCACTGCTAATGGGGCTATGTTTTGGTCTGGGTCAAAGTGTACAGGGGAGGATGAACATAATAAAGTGATTGTTTCATTTGACTTAGGAATGGAAGCGTTTACATTGATACCAATGCCTGCATTTGACTCTGATTCATATCGGGGGCTTACTTTATATTCATATCAAAGGCTTACAGTATATGAGAACAAACTTGCTATGTTTTCTCATACTGTGATTGGGAACTACGAATCTGGTTTGATTGATTTGTGGGTGATGGAGGAGAGTACTGGTGCATCTAGGGAGAGATTTAGTTGGAGTAAGAAATATTCTATAATCTGTTCAGGTTCCATGTTTCCATTCAGTATTTGGGGGAATGAAATTGTCTGCAATGTTAATTGCGATCCTGGATGGCCTGGATGGTCTCCTGAAACTGAAGGTGAAGCAAATAATGAAATGATGACTGTTCTATGTCTGTTTGATCTCACTACTCATGAATTGGAGGCCGTTCAAATCCCCATATGTGGCAGTCTTTTGGATATTTTTTACAATTATGCAGAAAGCCTTGTATCATTTGGCAATGTTCATGTTGAAGAGCCTTGATCCTATATCTTAATACTTACTCTGCATATTTACTGTGTTTATGGGCTTTTTAGTGGGAATGAATCCATCACAATTTAGATTATTTGACTGTATTTGTAATCCTAATGCCCTTTGGAGAAGCTATCTAGAATGGTGAATGCAGATGCTCAATTCCAGATGTTTGTTGCTGTGTTTGTCCTGTCTATAATATCATATTGTTAAGTTTCTTTTTTTAGTGGATTTATAATTTAGTTGCTGATGTATGGATTATCTGGGACTTCTTACCCATGTAATATACTGATGGCTTTAAATCATATGAGAGGGAAGAAAAATAACTGAAGCTAATTTCTAGAGAATAATGAATTAGATACACTGGTTTATGCAAGTAGTTCTTCATCTCACTAGAGGGCATGTGCTGTTTTAAATGATATGTGCTGTTTGGATCATTGGTGCAAAATCATACTGAATTAGATACAACAATGAAAAATGGATCATTGTTGATTTTTGTTTTCAGTGGAAAATAGAGCCCTAGATCCCCATAGTTTCACGAGATTTTGATTTTGGCCCCTGGTCTTTATTCTTTTAGGAAGCCATTTCGGCTCTTCTCAATGTTTGAGACGTTACTACCCAAACTTTTGGAAACCCAATGGAGGATGGTGAACTGGAGTTAATGCTGTGAAATCTGTTGAGATGGAGGATGGAGTATTGAATGGCAAATGAGCTCTATCCATGGTGGTCCTGTTTCCCCATTCTAGCGTTGAAGATTGCAATGATGGGACACAAACATAAAGCATAGGAACCTAGGCATCCTATAACGTACTCCAAATCCATTGCGTAGTGGGAGACACATCTCAGAGGGAGGCATAGCTTCATAAACTATCAGACATAATGGTTGTGATGCATTCAGAGGGTCTATTTTCATTCCCTTTCTCATGCTCCCAAGCTTCATAGATTTCGTAGCTTTCATTATCAGGTTCATTTTATACTTTTCCTTCCCTTTATTGTAATCCTTATGCTGCAGAATAAAACCCTTTGGCTTTCACCTAGTGTTCTGGTTTGATTCCCATTTTTGCTCTGAGTGGTCTGCTGATTTTTTGTTATATAATGTCCTGTTTCATTGTCAGAATAAAACCCCTTCAGTTAATGAGACAGGAAGAACCTTTCTGATACGTCTGTCTCGACCTGAAAATGGTCACAACCTTGTCATATTTTGAAGAAGAAAGAAAGACAGTAGACACCCAAATAGGTAAGAAATAAAGCAATGTTTTCAAAATACAGAAGAACTGACTTTTGATATGGTACATTTTTAATTTGGTATTCTTGGTATGACTTTGTATGCTAATTTTTTTACGCTCTTAGTTGCCGACTAATTAATTACTTTCTATTATATTACTCTTTATCACTTTATATTATATCACTCTTTATTTACTGCTTTTTGTAGAGCATGCCCTTTTTCAATGTTGTGCCTTTTATCTGCTGTGCATTTTTTCAGTATGTGCGTTTCTTAAAGCATGTGCAGGTGCAGCAACTGGGCATTTATCAGCATGTGCATCAAGTGTGCATTTTATCATATATCTTCCAATTATTTTTCAATGTCAGCAGCTGTGCATTGCTTATCATTAATGCATTTTTGTTTCTGTTCTAGCATTTCCGTTCATGCATTTCTGTTTCTGTTATAGCAGTGCGGTTCATGCATTTCTGTTATAGATAAAATAAAAAATAAAAAAGTTGGCACTGCTATAAATAAAGTGTAGCATTTCTGTTGATGCAACTCAAGTCCCTTTCTTCATGCACTGTGGCCAGTTTCGAATTTGCTATTAAATATGGTCCATTCAATATGTTTCCACGCTTTTGCAACAAGGATGAATTGCTTGACTAGTATAGAAACTTCACTCTTGGTTTAATTAGTGATCAATAGACATTGTGATATGTTTTGAGACAAATAAGATGAGAGGATACCACTTGCTACTATTATTTTTATTTGTATCTTATTGAAATATAATTAGTGATACAACTCAAATGATGGAGTTCTCATTCCAGTTGGTAATGCATCTCCACGATTTACCTGTTCAGACAAGGAAGCGCCAGAATCTAGACTATTATAACTTGTCCAGCTATAACATTTGGATCTGTTTCCAGTATTATACTGCACATGAAAGAGTAGATGAGCTAAATTCTAACACTGATTTGCCAGCTATAACATTTGGATCTGTTTCCAGTATTATACTGCACATGAAAGAGTAGATGAGCTAAATTCTAACACTGATTTGTATGGCTACTGAAATCACAATGGCAGCAGAAAGGCACGAATAACTGTGGAAACAAAGGGTGTAGCTAAAACATTAAGAAACGAGAATATTTTCCATCAACAACCAGAGTTTGATTCCTCTAGACAGCACTTGGATAATAATATCCTAAATCATATTAGGGAAGGGTGCCCTAAAGATCAACGAAGAAGGGGTGGGGTTACACTTGAATAACGAACTGCACAAAGCACATGAATCAATACTCGGTACAACCACCAAGGCTGTTTCATAAGCAAGGACCTTAAAATATGCGGAGACAAAAAAGTTAAGGACAAGAAAGGAACCTTAGCAGAAGGCCAACAGCATCCCAAAAAAAAAAAAAAACCTGCAGAGCTGTGGCCAAGATAAACATGTGAGATGAACTTTATTTTATGTTTTAATTTTAATTCTCGTGATAAAAAATCGTAGTTCTTAACTTATTTTTATTCAAAGGATAAAATCCTGAGAAGATAGACATCTAGGAAAAATTGCCCTTCTTTGTTAGATTGTGACTTTCCATACGATCAATGAAAAGTATAGCCATTCAAATAAAGAGTTTTCAGTGTATAAAACTACTTTTTTATTTTTTTTTCTCACTGTGTCATATGTATCAAATAAAATTTTCACTCACCATTTAAATCTCATTTTTCCTACCATTTTATTTTTTTCCTAGCTTTTTAGGCCTACCAAACATGATTTTTTCCCCCTATCTTTTAAATTTTTTCTTCCACATCTTTTTAATTTTTTCTCTCATCCTTTTTTATACACTAATTTTTTTTTCATTTTCTTATGAGAAACTTATTATTCGGTGAAGCACTGTGACATAGATGGCAATCGATGCCAACAAGAATTTTCTCCCCATAGTACCACTGTACACATTTTCAAAAAGCTTTCAATAAGATCATCCAATTTAAATCTTTGTGCAACAATTTATATTCCCTTCGTTTCAAAATAATTGTTACTTTAGAGTTATATATTGATTAAAAAAACTAATAAATAACAAGTTAATAAAGTTGGATTATAATTTACTATAATATTTTTATTAATTATGTAATACTTCTTAATACTCCCTCTAGTTTCATATATGAGGCAAATACCTTTCATCCATCATTATTTTATTAATAGTGACTTTAATTATGTGTCATTAATTTTAGAGTAAAATATTATGACCATCCTTTTATTTTATATTAATTACAAAGATTTTTCTTTTATTTTGAAAATATGCATTTCTATATTGCTAGTATGGTTGCTCTTAATCCTACCTAACAATGCACTTCCCTTATCTGTGATATGCCATCTAAAATGCTGAATTGAAGAGACTTTACACTAATGCACATTCAATTATCATTTTCTTAGATTCATTCCATGTTCACGTGTAGTGAGTATCATCTTATTTACTCCACATTGAATGGTTTATGTGGTGATGAGATCCACAACGTTATCATCTCTATCAGTTTTAATGAATTTAATTTAATTTAATTTAATTTAATGCATTATATCAAATTATCATCTCTTTCTCTTTTAATATTATTAGTAACAGGTTAGTTTTTGCATGCCCTCATTGGGTGCCAAATTCTGTAACCGTTAAATCTGTATTTATATTTTAATTAATATATATACCAATAGTACTGTTTTCTTGGTCGTGAAATAAAAATAGATATATATAGATTGGCATGGGAAAATGAAAAGAGGAAAAGTGATTAGTATTGGTATATACTCCCTCCAGTCCATATTATAAGATATTTTATATCAATTACACACATGTTAAGAAAATCATTTTTCACTTAAAATCAATGCAAAATATATTAACATTTCCCATTTTACCCTTATTAAATACATCATTCTATTATATATCATTGTAAGGTTATAAAATATGAATAAGGAAGAATTAAATAAAGGGTAAAATAGGAAGAAAAATATTCAATATCCTATATTTGAGATAAAAAACTTGTCATACAAAACACCCTATAATATGAATCAAAGCAAGTAGTTTATAGATTTAACGGCTACAAAAAAATGATCGATTACATAACTCCCTTCAAAGAATCCTTATTCTAACATACATGCATTAAAAGACATGTTACAAAATCATGCATTAATATTTATTAAATATTTGTTAATATTTATTTTTTGAAAAGTTAAATAAATGGATTTGGGACACAGTTATATCAATAAATATCCATTTTATTACCATTCAATACATCATTTACAAACGTTGGAGTCTCTCTCTCTCAAATTATGAAGAATCTTAATTCTCCTTTGATTCAGATCACTTGGAAGCTTATTCATTCACAACCACATAAAACTGTAAGCTCAGTCCTATCATGGATGGCACCAAGAGGCATCCCATATATGTAAACCTCAGTTACACAATGCCTATATGCATACTGCATTTAGGAGGTTTATGCTTCAAAAGCTTATATTTATTTTGATCAAATAGTTAAATTTGCTCCAGATGACTGATAAGAATCATTGGACATTGGTTTTAATTTGGCCAAGTTTCTATAATGATTGATACCATTAGACATGTATATCAATATCAATATAATCAATGATATAATACCAAACTGCCAAAACCTTAAAAAAAAAAAAACCAAGTGAAATATTTTCCGAAAATCACATTAGAATGTTACAATAATTTTTGTTTAGCCATCAATACTTTTTCCATAGTCATACTTATTTCGTACTATGTGGTATTTGTAGGAAGTTTCTATAATAATTGCTCTTATTTCATACTATGTGTTATAAATTATTGTAAAAAAAGAATATATTATAAATTACAATAAATAAATATTGAATATTTTCAATGTGGACATAATGAATTAAAAAACATTGAATCTTCGACTTAAATCATCATCTTACTTTATTTTTGTTCAATTTTGAAAATTAAATTCAAGCCATCAATGATAATTATAAAAATTTAAATTTTTAGAATTAATAACATATGTACATATTTATTTAGTATTGATTTGTATGAAAAAAAAATAAGAATATTCCATGGATTGCATGAGCACTAAGAAGCACTCCCTTCCATATTATAAAAGGTTTTCAACTAATTCATATTTTTTTTAAAAATTAATTATAAACCTTAAATTTCTTAAAATAAAAAAACCTACATTCCACTTTTACCTTTATTAATTACCAATTTTTTTTTTCAATTATGAAACAGATAATAAATTAATAGGGGTAAAAAAAATAATACTATTAAAAATTAGCATAACATCTTATATTTTGGATCAACTAAATATTATAAAATATTTTTTATGATATGAATGATATCAATAAATGAGAATATCCAATATCATTCCTGATTAATATCATATTCCACGTGGGAAACATTAATATCACATATCATCCAATAATTTAATATATTTAATGTATTTTTTAAATAAAGCCTATAACTTTAAATAATACTCTATCTCACGCGTGTGTTTTTTTTTTTTATGGGCTAAATGTTAGTAACTCCCCCATGTCACAAGCTCTGACACTATTACGTTTGATGTCCCCTTTTTTATGCCAATACACTTAATGGATTTAATATATAATTTCCAATTAAGAATCCTTTTTATCAATGTCTATAGATTATTATTTTGAATCAACAATCAATGATTTAATTTATGATTTAATTTTTGACAAAATATTATATGATTTAATTTTGAATATTACCATATATTACTCAGAAATTTATATTTTTTAATACATATTCAACTCTGACGGTGTTAAAACTTAAAAGAGCCTTCAATCCTCCATAATCAACGATTTCATATTTATTTGTTTGTCGACTATACTTATATATATATATATTAAGTAAGTTATTGATATAAATTTTTTTATTAGAATTAGTGATATAAATTAGGTAACGGAATTTATTCACGAATATATTTACTTATCAAGTACTATCCATATATAATCAAAATTTTATAATAAAGATTTATATGTTCCTATTTTGATCTGAAAAATATTTTTGTGAAAGTTTCACTGAAATATTAAACTGCTTTATGTTTTGATATTGTATCCAAGCATGATGGAGATATGGATTCTATTGATGAGCAAATTTCTAAATCTTATTTCTTTGCTTGACCTCCTAAATCACGTAATATAACTTGAAGTTGAAGCACTAACTATATTGACTAGATCTGTTATAGTAAGGAACAAAAGATGTGATGAAAATTATATTTATGTAGGAACCTAAAAAGAGTCAAGGATTTTTATCTTGAGAATTGCTATTACATTATTTCATTTCATGCCACTTTATAACATGCATAGAAGCAGGGGCGAACCTATGTTATACTAAGTGGGGCCCCTCAAATTGCTGGAAGTTATATGTAACCATGTATAAGTGTTTTGTTTTACACCCACAGCTCTGCAAGTCTTGAACCCATTAAGGAGAAAGAATGAAAAAGTCTTGAACCCAATAAAGGAAGAAAGTGAAGAAAGATGTGAGAGGAAGTTGAGATTGGGAAAGAAAGAGAGTAAAGAAAAAAAATAGACGTAGGGGAGAGAAAAAATGAGGAAAGCCAAGATAAGTTTTAGGATATTATATTGGGAAAAGCGAGCTAAGTTGAGTGGTTAACAAGGCATTAAAATTTGCAATAATAGGTGAAAATTGGGAAGAGGGTTGAAGGATTGGGATGTAGAACAATTTTTTTTTATTTTTATTTGTTATAATTTTGCATTATGAATTGTTACTTTTGTAGTGAAACCATTTTAATTTTTATATTTTTAGTGAAATCATTTATTTTTGTTATTTTTTGTGTTATGTACTATATTTTTTAGTGAAACCAATATTAATTTTCATTTACTTTTTTGTATGACATAATTTATTTTCTATATAAATTTGTGATGTTTTATTTTTAATTAATTAAGTGCACCCTATTTAACATGATTTATTTATTTAGGTAATGTGAATTGCAAATTTATTGAATTTTGAATAGGAAAAAGAAAAATTATTTAAAAGAAAGATATTATTGAGTATAAGCTAATTTTTCAACAATTTTAATAAACAAAATCATATATATAGATGGCAGTTGTAAGATATGAAATTTATTTAACTACATATAATATGCAATTATATATACTTATTTAATCATTTTTACATATATAATATTTTTTGTAAAAATATTTAAATATTTAATGCTATATAATAATTATTTATTATTTTTTAAAAAAAATTATTGCACCTGCTGACCCGGGGTCTTAGGTTCGCCACTGCATAGAAGAAAATTTCATATACATGATCAATTATACGTTGTTGTGTCTAGTGGACAATATAAATAGGGTTTGGAAATCTTAATGTTGGATTTGGATGGGAAACCCACATGCATAACTTTCAATAAAATTTTCAAAATTTTTATTATGATGTTTTTGGTTGTACATAATAGATATGTATTTTTTATTTGTTAAGTAATGCCTTTATATGATGTTTTATAAATAAATTGAATGGTAATGATTTTTTATTGTCCTATTTGATTGTATACTGAAAAATTATTATTCATTAATCATAATATTGTATTGGATATATAAATTTAGTTGTATGAATTATATATTGGTTTCAATTTATATAAAAGAAAAAGAGCATTCCATGCATGGCACGAGTGAACCTAGTTTCAACAAATAATAATTGGTATATGATATTGAAATCTTGTTATAATTATTTTAAATTAATGTTTGGAAATGAGCCCTCAAAAATTAAATTTTAAATGATTTTGTTAGTAATAATGGCTTTATATGTTTAAAATATTAATAACATGTTTGGATAGCTTCATTTAAGCACTTATGAGGTCCATAAGTACTTATGTGGTGGAGTTGCCAAATAGAAACAACTTTTCAATAAGCACTTATGTCTCAAATAAGTATTTATGGAAGAAACTGATTTTTTCAGCTTATGATAATCACTTATTCTCCCGTAATCACTTATTTCATTTTTCCTTCTCATTATCCACCCAATAATCACTTAAACCCCAATATCCAAATATATTTCTTTTCTCAAAATCACTTATGAGATAAAAATATCCAAACACAATTCACTTTTAACATAATCACTTATTCTCATAATCACTTATCCTCATAATCACTTATAGCCAAATTTAGTGGGTGATTCTTTTAATATTAAACGATTTATTATTAATAAAAATACTTTTTCAGAAAAAAAAAAATAGGAACTTAAACGTGTGACCCTACCGCATTGGCCTAATGAAATGAAACGCGGGACCCAAACTCTCTCCTCTTCTCTTGTCTCCAATGGTCTCTCTTGATTTGGAAGCGTCTCTTCTCCGAGATCCCTTCTTTTCTGTCAAGAAATAATCTCCTTTCACTATACTCTCCCGTAATCCCTAATACTTGATTGCGAAGGCTTTTCTCCTCTCATCCCAGTCCAGCATCATGAAGCAGATGGCAATGGATGGCGACCCGCCATTTCTTCCTCAAGAAATCATCACAGATATTCTCAAACGGCTTCCGATAAAGTCCCTAATCCGATTTCAATGTGTGCGCAAATATTGGAAAAATCTCATCAAGACCCAATCTTTCATCGCTGACCACTCCCACCACTCCAGTAATCAAAACCCTTTGCTTCTTCTGCAATGGAATGCTAGATGCGATTCTTTGCACTTATATATGCTCTATTATGAGATGGGAATCCTTGAAGTTCAGCCCCCACCTTTGATCGATTCTTTATCGTGGGTTAGTATCATCGGTTCCAGCAATGGCTTGCTCTGTTTAGAAATCAATAGTGAAGGTATATCTCCTCCTTCCTTTTTATTGTGGAATCCAGCGATTAGGGAGGTTAGACAAGTGCCCAGAACTATTAATAATATTGATGGCAATTTCCCATTAGGATTTGGGTTCAATCCAATCATTAATGATTAGAAGATAATGTTATCTCATAAATTTGAGTTGGATAAGAAGGATAATCGAGTGGAAGTGTATTCATTAAGCACAGGGTCATGGAAGGAAATAGAAGTCAGAAACTTTTGGGGCGTATCTCTTAATTATCAAACTGTCACTACTAATGGAGCTATGTTTTGGTATGGGGACAAGCAGCGTGTGGAGGATGATGATCATGGGGGGATGATAGTGTTATTTGACATAGCAAAGGAAGTGTTTACATTGATACCAATGCCTGCTTTAGTAGATTCTAATTTAATTGGTCCCCTTACAATATATGAGAACAAACTTGCTATTTTTTCTCGTGCTGAGATTGAAATTTCTGAATCATCTTTAATTAATTTGTGGGTGATGGAGGAGGGTACAGGTGCATTTAGGGAGAGTTCGAATTGGACTGAGAAATATACTATAGGTGCCCCTTCAAGCATGTTCTTGCCCTCTAGTATTTGGAGGAATAGAATTGTCTACAACCTTCTATGTCTACCTCGATTCTTATTTGATGAAACTGATTGTGAAGAGAACAATGGAATGGTAACTGTTCTATCTCTGTTAAATCTGACTAACCATGAGTTGGAGAACTTTGGTACCCGCCGCAAATATGGTGTTCACTTTTTAGTTACTTTGAATTACGCAGAAAGCCTTGTACCTGTTCACAATATTCACATTGCATAGCCTTGATCCTAAATCATGATCATTACATTGTAGATTTAGTTGTTTGATAACTTTCGCTGGAAATGAATCCATCACAATTTAGATCATTTGACTGTATTTAAAATCTCAGACGCTCTTTAGAGAAGTTAATCTGGAATGCTGAATGCAGATTTCTCAATGCCAGATGTTTCTATCTGTATTTGACCTATTTATAATATGACGGTGTTCAGTTTTATTTCTCTTTTTCAAAGTCATATTTGTCAAATTCTTTTTTTTAAGCATAAAAAATTAGGAAGATAAACATTTGAGACAAATTGTCCTTTATAAATAATGACTTTGCATGCATAAATGAAAAGAACAGTGATCCAGATAAAGGGATTCATTCTTGATTCACTACCATACAAACTTTTTTCTTGGTTTAATTAGTGATACATTGTTAAGATATTTTGTGTTTTGGTTTGTTGAATTTCCTTTCATGAGAGGATACCACTTACTAATATTTTATTTGCATCTCACAGTTTATTATTAGCCAGATATATAAGATGTCATATTTCAACAAATAAAACCTCCAATACTAACTATATTACGATTTACAGATTGAGCCTGTAAAAATCAGAAAGAATTGGGGAAAAAAAAAATCCCAAAGTTTAAGGATCCTTCAAGCACCAACCGTGTACCAAGAGTAAGATGATTAGCAGGCTGGCACTGAAGAAAGAATAAGAACTTTGCATAACAAGAAAATCCATAAGGCACTTTTCCTCCATTGCCAAAAACCATATGGATCATTTAAGAAGAGATCTTGGTAAAATGTTCCCTTGCTGTAGCCAATGCAGATGACAGATAACGAAAGAATAATAGAGTTCTTATTCCAATTGTTTTCTAGGATCAAATTTCCGAAGAAAGTTGCAGAATGTACCTGTTTATACAATGAAGAACCAGAATCCATATTTTTAATAGCAACTTTTCCATGTATAACATTTGGATCAGTTTCCAGTATTGTACTATAAAAGAATAGATGAAATCATATCTTCTATGGAATGTATTACTGCTAAAATCAAAATGGCAGCTGAAAGATACCAATAAATATTGTGCTCATATATTAAGAAAAGACGATATCATCCATTAAAAACACCAGTTTGATCCCTCTACAGAACATTATGAGAATTTAATATTCTAACTCATACAAGGGAGGGTTACCCTAAAGATCATTCAACAAAGAGTTTGCATCCTGCATTGTATTCTATCCATTTTCTTATATAAGACATAAATAACTATGCAAATTAAGGAAAACAGTTAAGAGCATTAAATTTTGTTACAAATTCAAAATAGTTTTTTAAAATATCAACATTTAAAGTTTAACACTTCTATATTGTAATTAATGAAAATTAATTTTATCTACTTATTTGATGAAGTGTGAAATTGGAAAAAGGAAATAAACACATTAGATAATCCATTTGTGTATCTTATATTCAGGAGGAAAAAGCCAGACCTTATTTATATCTTATATGTAGAAACTGTGTACCTATCTTTTTCTCCAATATGATTCCTTCACATGACATAATGCAAAATTCATTTGAAAGAATCATGCATTTAACAAATCAAAGCATTTGCTAAGCTCACCCGTGAAAGAAAACTTGATTAAACAAAACAGATGTTGACCAATAAAAATATGGTAAATTTTTCTGCAAAAATATGATGCATTCAATTTTTTTATCATTATGATCCGAATAATGAATGAATCTCATTTTCATCCTCACCTACGGTAACAAAAAGGTGAAGGTCTTGGACAAAATTGTAAACAACAATGTTATTCTGAGAGATTGCTATATTTCCATTATAAAATGAAAGCACATAAAAGATATTGAAGGTGAAATCAATATACTTATAGAGCAATGTCATATAGACACATGTAATTGATATTTTAGATTCTTTTTATATTGCAAAATAAAAGGTAATTTTTTAAAGAGTTTGACCTCTAAAATATGATCGTAGAAATACTAGATTGACATACTATTTTGTGAAATTTCAATGAAATGAATAAGATAAATTCATTGACTTACTTGTTTATATTTTTCATGATTTTTCAGGGTATTTTTGGTTATATATTAGTTTCATCTATACTGATACATAGATAATTAAAGTGTCGAAAATCAAATAGAGAATTTCGTAGAATTTGAGGAAGCTTGTCTCTGTAATGTATTGAATCGTAATATTGTGTATTCTAATATAGCTTGCAGAATGAAATGCGAGAGACAATCGACTTTCTAATTCTAATGTGATAAAATATCTGAAAATTACTGAAAAGAAAATATATGTGACAATGGGATATTCTAGTTTGAATCAAATAATGTAAATTTTGTCAACTTTTTCTTTTTGGGTAAAAATTGTGTCATCTTTTTTTTTTCAGGTAAAAATTTTGTCAACTTTATTTAGAGCTCCTCGGAAGATAAAGGCAATTTGCAAGGATAATGGTTGAAAAATGGTATGATAATTTTTTTTAAATGGTATGATAAGTTAAGTATGATTGTTGTGGATTTTAACCCAATCAAAGTGCATGAACCTATAATAAAAGTAATATTGCGTTTTTTTTTTTCGCAACGAAAAAATATTGTATATTTGCTTGCAGTCCAAAATAGCAGCATAGTACAATTTAAAAACTTGGAGTCCTCTATTTTCCATTTAGAGTAAATTAATGTATAATAAATTTTGACAATTGCAATCATTATCAATATCAATATCAACTATAAAATATTTATAAAGATGCATTTATAGGTTAGAAATCTTAATTTCAAATACTATGCAATTGAACAATACTCCACCTAATTGTCTCTAATTGCTATTGCATTTTTTTTTCTTTGACTATTTATTACTTTTAAAATATCTCTCTCCATCATAAAAGTATTCATTTTGTTGCTTTTGAGACTTAAAAGATAGGACTAAGAAAATAGTATTAAAACAATCCTTAATTTAAAAAACGCTGTTAAGAGAAAGGAACACAGATACAATTTTTTTTAAAAAAAGTTTAATCTTTCACAACTCTAATCATATTTGAATCGCATTATACGTTAATGGTTATGTAAGTTATAAAATAAATAAGAGACATTGAAATATTATTATAATTAACATTTGGAAATTATCCCAAAAAATTAGAATTTAAATTATTTGTATAGTGATGCCATTAGGTATGTAAAATATTAAATCAAATACGATCATTATCAAGTACTTTTTCAGTAAAATAGAAACATAAACGTGAGACGCCGACGCTCTGGCCAAACGTGTGACCCATGCAACTTTCTCCTCTTGTAATCTCCATTTAATGGTTTCCGATGATTGATTGCGAAGGCTTTCCTCCTCTCTTCCCAGTCGAACACCGTGAAGCAGATGCCAATGGATGGCAACCCGCCGTTTCTTCCTCAAGAAATCATCGCCAGCATTCTCATACGGCTTCCGGTAAAATCTCTAATTCGATCTCAATGTGTGCGCAAATATTGGAAAAATCTCATCAAGAACCCATCTTTCATGGTAGACCACTTCCACCACTGCAGTAATGAAAACCATTTACGTCTTTTGCAATGGACTGGATGTCATCCTTTGCGCTCACATATGCTTGATTAGACTCCTTTAAGTTCAGCCGTTACCTTGGTTCGATTCCTTAGCTAGTGCTAGGATAGTTGGTTCCAGCAATGGCTTGCTCTGTGTTCAAATCTGTACCGATGGTAATTCCCCTCCTTCCTTTTTATTGTGGAATCCAGCCATTAGAGAGGTCAGACAGGTGCCCAGAACTATTAATGATCTTCATAGCAAATTCCATTTAGGGTTTGGGTTCAGTCCAATTGCTAATGATTGCAAGATAGTGATATCTCACAAAACTGAGTTTGATGATGAGAATAATAGAGTGGAAGTGTATTCATTGAGAACAGGGTCATTGAAGGAAATACAAGTTGGGAACTTTGGAGGTGTAAGTCTGAAACGTGAAACTGTCACTGGTAAAAGATTGTTTAGAAGTGTATGCCTAAAACGTGAACTATCACTGCTAATGGAGCTGTGTTCTGGTTTGGTTCAAAGCAGGGTTGTGATGTGATAGTTTCATTTGACATTGCAATGGAAGTGTTTACATTGATACCAATACCTGCTTTTAACTCTGGTTCACGTGGTAGGCTTGCTCTATATGAGAACAAACTTGCTATAATTTCTCGTACACGTTCTCCTCGTACTGTGACTGGAGGGTCTGAAGACTTTGAGATTGATTTGTGGATGATGGAGGAGGGTACAGGTGCATCTGGGGAGAGATGGATTTGGACTAAGAAATACGCTACTAGAACCTCTTCACACCTGCTGTCTCTATGCGGTATTTGGGGAATGAAATTGTCTACAATGTTATTAGTCACCAAGGCTTACATCAAGGATCTTTTTTGAGTCCATACCTGTTTGATCTGGTTTTGGATGTTCTTACAGAACATATACAAGAAGAAATTCCAAAGTGTATGCTCTTCACGGATGATATAGTTTTAATTAAGGACTCAAGAGAAGAGGTCAACTCTAAACTTAAATTATGGAGACATACTTTGGAATCAAAAGGTTTCCGTCTGAGTAGAAGTAAGACGGAATATATGCATTGCAAATTTAATAAGAGGCCAATTAGAAATGATTCAAAGGTAAAAATTGGAGAGCAAATCATCCCTGAGGTGTCAAGTTTAAATATTTGGGGTCGATTTTACAGAATAATGGTGAAATTGATGGGGATGTTATGTATAGGATACAAGCTGGGTGGTTAAAGTGGAGGAAAGCAACAGGAGTTATTTGTGACCACAAGATGCCTACTAAGCTTAAAGGAAAATTTTACAGAACAACTATAAGGCCAGCAATGCTATATGGTAGTGAATGTTAGGCTTTGAAAGGACAATAAGAGCACAAGATGGGAGTTGCAGAGATGAGAATGTTGAGATGTATGTGTGGTCATACAAAATTGGATAAGATACGAAATGACTGTATACGAAGAAAAGTTGGGATAGCACCTATCGAGGAGAAAATGGTGGAACATTGTTTAAGGTGGTTTGGGCATGTACAAAGAAGAGGGCAAGAGGAGCCAGTGAAGAGAGTTGATCAAATGGCCTAGAGCCCGATCAAAAGGCGTAGAGGAAGACCAAAAAGGACATTAAGAGAAGTTATAAGGAATGACCTTTTGAGAAATGATCTATCTGAGGTGATGGCGTTTGATAGAACTCATTGGCGTCGTTTGATCCATGTAGCCGACTCCACATAGTGGGATAAGACTATTGTTGTTGTTGTTGTTGTAATTAGTCACCCTAGACTTTTTGGTAAGAGTAAGACTAAATGTGAAAGCAACAATGAAGTAGTAACTGTTTTATCCTTATTAAATCTCAATACTCTTGAATTAGAGAACTATGCTACCCACAAATATGGCCATTGCTTGTCAGTTATTTTCAATTACTCGGAAAGCCTTGTACCTGTTGCAGCATCCACATTGAAGAGCTTTGATCCTAAATCATAATCATTACATTGCATATTTACTTTGTTTAAGAACTTTTGGTGGGAAGAATCCTTCACAGTTTAGATCATTTGACTGTATTTATAATCTCTAATGCCCTTTAGAGATGTTAATCTAGAAGCTGTGTTTGAACTTTTTGTGATATGAGGTTGTTTAGTTTTCTTTCAGAGATGAATATATAATCTAGTTGCTAGGGTATGAATTATGTTGGATATTCCTTAAAATATACTTTCTATGATTTTTATTGTTCAAAAGTCATATTTGTTAAATAGTAAAGCACAGTATAAAAACCTTAGTAGAAGGCCAGCAGCTTAGGAAAAACCGGCAGAACCGTGTCCAAGATAATCTCATTTTCATCTTCACCTCAGTAGCTAGGAAGTGAAGGCCTATGACAAACTTGTAAAATAAAAGTAATATTTTTATTGAGTATGATCTTTCAAAAATCTCCCTTGTATTAATTTTTTTTTAAATGAACTGTTCACAAGCACTTTGAAATTCAAGGACATGTTGGCTTTTCGAAAGCTCTGCGACAAAGCCATTGTGATACTCAACAAAGCTTAATAGAAAGGGGGACAAGAAATGGAGTATTCAGACAGACAAGGTTTTCTGTACTTGTAGATTTGTCTTCCTTCTTTGTTAAATTTTTCCTTACTTGGAAAAACCAGATTGATTTGCGAAAAATTGGTATTCATCACCTTTTCTCCTTCCTTTCAGATTCCATGTGCTGAATAAACAATGAACCTTATATCACATATCTCCACAGTATCTGATTCCTTCAAATTGGGAGATTCGATTCTATATTTTATTGCATTTCATGACTTTTTCAAATGCCTCGGATGATTCTCTTGCTGAACTTAAATATTTAGAATGTTATTGATGCTTGCATCTATATTTAGATTAGTAAGACTCTTATTAAGGAACTTTGCTTACTGGGAATCAAACTGATACATGATTCTGTTTGCAATGAATATATATGGTTTCTTTATTTGGATATTTGGGAAATACCGTCAGGGGAGAAGGAAGTTGTCAGCAATATTGACAAATAAGGGAAATGGGAGCTGTCACCCAAATGGAAAAGTAATTCAACCACTTTCATCTTCCATATTTATGAGAAATCTTGGATAATTGGGATAATTTTGAAACCCATTTTTCTTAGCATGTTTGGGAGAGACTGGTATTTGATGCTGAAAAACGAGAGAAAAAGAAATTTGATTAAGAAAACATAGAAAAGGTTGCTAAAGTTGAGGTGAAGGTTCCCTTACGAGATGTGGATAAACTGATTTTGTTTTTGGCCATCAGACTGATGCTCTTTGACCAGAAAGTGGCGTCAGTTTGGAGGGGAGAAAAGCTGAGAACTTTGTTGCTGTTAAATTGCTGAAGGTAAACTTCTCCCTTGGGTACTATTGTGAGCAATTATTAGGTTGATTATTTGTTAAGTTGAGTTTTAGACATAAAGCATGCAACCATGTGAGTTTGTAATAATGGATAGTGTGGACAGAAAAGGGACAGATCGATAGTGATGTAGGACGTAGAAAAATAAAGGGGAGATAAGGAAAAAAGGAGGGAGAAGTAGAAGAATTTGAGTGTATAACCAAAGAGTTCTCCAACATTATTCATAGGCAAAGGCTGAATACAAATATTTTTCCTATCATTGTGTCATGTCTATATGCTTTTGCATCTGCATGATGTCTGATATGTTCTCAAGGGAATTTCTGTTCAGTTTTCGTATGTTGCAGATAAAGTAAATCAGTCCATTATCTTAAGGTGAGCTCCTTATCAGTTTCTGTATTTCAGGGGCTCTGCTTTGCAATCTTTTTGAAAGTTTGAATGATTTCATTGCAATAACAAAAATTTCTAGTAATGAAATTTCCAGTTCATTAATTTGTTGCTTTCTAGTCTGTCATTTCATTGTGCTTCCATGAAAAACAATAAAACATTATAAGCAGTTTGACCAGGCAAAAGTTTGAGCATGTTTGGTCATACTATAATTGTTTTTGCTCGTGCAAAATCAATTATGACTTTAGAAAGCCTAACATAAAATCACTTTTGCAGAATTAGTTACAGATTCAAAAATGCTTTTTGTGAAAAGTAATATTTACCTGCTTCTGCGTTTTCAAACTTGCACATCCAAATTTGCTTTTGATTGAAATAATACAAATATAAAATCACATTTAAACATTGAGAGCCCCATTTCTCATTATTGTTGTGGAGGTCACAAAAATAAGTGTTGGAAACATAATATTTTGTATTCTAATATAATGTATTGATTCGTAATATTGTGTATACAAATATAGCTTACAAATAAAAAACGAGACAACAGACTTTCTAATTCAAATTTGATGAAATATTTAAAATTATTCAAAAGAAAATATGTGATCATTTGAATAAGTTAATGTAAATTTTGCCAACTTTATTTAGTGCTCTTCAAATTATGAAAGCAATTTGGAAGAATAATTGTTGAGAGATGATATAATATGATGAGTGTATGAACTATGAACATATAGGAACAAATGACATTGCATATGTATTTGCAGCCCAAACGACAGCATACTACAATTTAAAAACTTGGACTCCTCTAATTTTCATTTTTAGTAAATTAATGTAACAATTGCAATCATTATCAATGCCAATATTAACTATAAAATATATATACATATATATAGAGAGAGGGGGAGAGAGAGAGAGAGAACGCCGCACTTTTCGTCGGAAGAAATTGTAATTTCAATTACCGTGCAATTGTATAGTGCTCCATCTAATTGTCTCCAGTCACCATTGAAATTTTTTAACTCTATTACTTTTAGAAGATAAGGAAAATAGTATTAGTACAATCTTAAATTTAAAAAATGCTATTAAATGAAAGGAACAATAGATACAATAAAAAGTTCAATCTTTCTCAACTCTAATCTTATTTGAAGGTGATTTAACTTGTAAAATAAGAAAGACATTTCAATACTAAGAAGTGACTCATATAGTTAATAAATAATTAAGTTCTTTGAGTATGTTATTCTTAGTGACAAAGGAAAAGGGGACTAGGGTGAGCCATGATCTCCCCTAACCCCTTCCTTTTTTCATGATAGTAGGGTGTTTGGTTCCTAAAATAAATTATTTACTGATAAGTAGAAAGATTTTGTGAGTATATGTGACTCTGTAGAGACACCAAAATGAGCTAAAGGGAAGAAGGGAGTCAGCCTAGTGATCAATAAGATCATGCATGTTGTCTCCTCGCTCGAGAACTTCCTTCGGGAGAGGATTAGAGACAATAACAAGGTAGTACCCATGGTGTAAAATGTTAAATTTGAAATATAATTTAATAAATATATATTGTTGAAAAAAACATTTTTCCAAATAACCATGAAACTAATTCGGAAAAGTTGGTTTTTATTTTTTTAAATTTTGAAATATAATTTTTTAAAAAAATTATTGATTGGGTTATATGTGATTAGTTTTATGAAAATTTATATCTTTATTAATAATTTGTTACCCATTATGAAATTATTTTTAAGAAATTATTTATAATAATATCAAAAAATTAAACTAATACGAGCTATATATTAATTATTTTAACAGAAATTTAGCCCTCCATGATTATCATCTTAGCTCTGCCTTTGGTGGTCATTAATTCGATAGCTATGCATATGAAAAAAAAAATCTTATTAAAAAAGGTAAAATTGATTTTAATAATTTTTATCCTTTAAAGAGATTAACCATTAATTATAGATTTAAATATATTTTTGGTGTGAAAAAAAAAAGACATTTCAATTAATAATATATGACATTTGACATTGAAATCTCATTATAATTATTTTAAATTATTGTTTAGAAATTAGCCCCAAAGAAGTTAAATTTTAAATGATTTTTATAGTGATGAGTGATGACATTATGTATTTAAAATATTAAATCAAATAATCAAGTACAGAATATTTAACTATATGAATCTTTTAATATTAAACATCGGCAAAAAACATAAATAAACGTGTGACCGACGTGACAGTCTTCCCCTGTTGTTGTCTTCATTGACATTGAGCCCCAATCGTCTCTTCTTCATTGCGAAACCCTTCTTCTCGGATATCATTTCTTCCCTGTCAAGCATTAATCTCCTATCCGTCTCTCTTCCCAGTCGAGCACGATGAAGCAGATGGCAGTGGATGGCGACCCACCGTTTCTTCCTCAAGAAATCCTCACAAACATTCTCAAACGGCTTCCTATAAAATCCCTAATCCAATTTCAATGTGTGTGTAAACAATGGAAAAATCTCATCAAGACCCCTTCTTTTATGGCAGACCAATTCCACCACTCCAGTAATCAAAACCCTTTGCTTCTTTTGCAATGGGATGACAGCTTCGATCCTTTGCACTTATATATGCTCGATTACGAGAAGCGAGAACATCAAGTTCAAGTTCAGTCCCCACCTTTGATCTATTCCTCAACGTTGGGTCAGATCGTCGGCACCAGTAATGGCTTGCTCTGTTTAGGAATCCATAGTGAAGGTATGTCTCCTCCTTCCTATTTATTGTGGAATCCAGCAATTAGGGAGGTCAGACAGGTGCCCAGAACTATTGATAATTTTGATCGCCGTACCCTTTTTGGATTTGGATTCAGTCCTATTGTTAATGATTACAAGATATTCATATCTCGTCTAAGTGTGTTTGATAAGGCGGATAATCGTGTGGAAGCGTATTCATTAAGGACAGGGTCATGGAAGGAAATACAAGTTGGGAACCTTGGAGGTGTACAGCCAAACCTTGTAACTGCTGTCACTACTAATGGAGCTATGTTTTGGTTTGGGTCAAAGCAGGGTTGTGATGTGATAGTTTCATTTGACATTGCATTGGAAGTGTTTACATTGATACCAATACCTGCTTTTAACCCTGATTCACATGGTCGGCCTGCTGTGTATGAGAACACACTTGCTCTCTTTGAGATCGAAAACTCTGGATCTTCTTTAATTAATTTATGGGTGATGGAGGAGGGTACAGCTGCATTTAGCGAGAGATGGAGTTGGACTAAGAAATATACTATAAGCACCTCTTCTGACTACTTTTCTCCCTTCGGTATTTGGGGTAATGAAATTGTCTGCAACATTCGACCTGGGCACCTTATTTATAACTTTATTGATGAACCTGAAGAGGCCATCGATGGAGTAGTAATTGTTCTATCTCTGTTAAATCTTAGTACTCATGATTTGGAGAACTTTGCTACCCGCCGATGTGGCGTTTACGTATCAGTTGCTTTGAATTATGCAGAAAGCCTTGTACCTGTTTGCAATATTCACATTGAAGATCCTTGATCCTAAATATTAATCATTGTGTTGCGGATTTACTTTGTTTAAGAACTTTTGGTGGAATTGAAATCACTGAATCCATCTCAATTTAGATCATTTGACTGTATTTCTAATCTCTGATGCCTTTTTGGGAAGTTAATCAGGAACGGTGAATGCAGATTACTCAACACCAGATGCTTTTATCTGTATTTGACCTATCTGTAATATCAGGTTGTTTGACTTACGTATAATATGATGTTGATTAGTTTTTTTTTGGAAGATGGATATATAATTTAGTTGCTAGTGTATGAATTATGTGGGACTTTCCATAAAAATTCTTTTTTATGGTTTCTTTTGTACAAAAGTGGTATTTGTTCGAATTCATTTTTTTTTCCTTCAATCCTCAAAAAATTACAAAGATTAACATTTGAGACAAATTGTTCCTTTAAAAAGTAGCGACTTTCCATACGTAAATTAATTTTAAAAAAAAAAAAACTGTGATCCAAGTAAAGGGATACATTCTTGATTCACTGCCATACAAACTTGATTCTTGGTTTAATTAGTGATACATTCTTCAGGTTTTGTGTTTTGATTTGATGAAGATCCTGAGAGGATACCACTTACTAATATAATTTTATTTGTATCTCAGCGTTTATTTTTAAGCACATAAGTTGTCATATCTCGACAGTTAAAACCTTTAATACTAATTGTTAGGATTTACATATTGAGTCATTAAAAGAAAATAAAGGAAGAAAGAATTGAAGTTTTTTCACCTTCTGATGAGAAACTCGTTCTTTCATGGAGCACTGTGCAATAGATGGCAATGAAGGTCTATAAAGATTTTCTAGTCCACAGTATTATTATATCCGTTTTCAAAATACTTACTATTAAATATTTGTGCAACAACTGAAATAAATCTTATCAACACCTCATCTTATCAATCAATATAAATTGTGTAAAAAAATCAGATTATCTATGAGTTATAAATAATGCTTATTCTTTCACTATGAAACATATTTTTAAGTCATATTTATGCTTCTTCAAACATAAATATTTATTATATTCTTATGGAAGAAACCCAAAACTTTTCAAAACCCAGAAGTATTGTTGTTCTTCGCATAAGAAATTTGTTAGAGTCATACAATATACAAATAATTGATAAAAATTTAATAAAATGTGTAGTTTTTCAAATAAAAATTTAATAAAAGATAAATAATTTTAATTTCAAATACTGTGCAATTGTATAGTGCTTCATCTAATTGTCTCTAACTACCATTGCAATTTTTTAACTTTATTACTTTTAGAAGATAAGAAAAATAGTATTAATACAATCTTAAATTTCAAAAACGCTATTAAGTGGAAGGAACAACAGATACAACCAAAATGTTAAACCCTTCTCAACGCTAATCTTATTTGAAGTGCATTTTGTCTTACCGGTTTTTTTTTTTTAAATCCAATACGTTAATGGTTGTTTAACTTACAAAATAAGACAAACATTTCAATTAATAATATTTGATATTTGACATTGAAATCTCATTATAATTATTTTAAATTATTGTTTGGAAATTAGCCCCAAAGCAATTAAATTTTATTATTATTAAGTGTTTTTTCAGTAAAATAGACACAACGAAACATGTGACCGACGCCAGTGTCTTATTCTCTTGTGGTCTCCTGTTCCATTACCAATTCTCCCTAATGGTCTCTTCTTGATTGCGAAACCCTTCTCCAAGAATCCGTCTTCCTTGTCAAGCACTAATCTCCGTCTCTCTTCCCAGTCGAGCACCATGAGGCAAATGGCAATGGTTGGCTACCCACAATTTCTTCCTCAGGAAATCCTCACACACATTCTCAAACGGCTTCCTGTAAAATCCTTAATTCGATGTCAATGTGTGTGCAAATATTGGAAAAATCTCATTAAGAGCCCATCTTTCATCGCAGACCACTTCGACCACTCTAGTAATCGAAACCCTTTGCTTCTTTTGCACTGGAATGCAAGATTTGATCCTTTGCACTTGCATACGCTCGATTCCAATATGCGAGTCCTTCAAGTTCAGCCCCCACCTTTGATGGATCCACCCTTATTTTGGGGTCGGATCGTCGGTACCAGCAATGGTTTGCTCTGTCTTATATTCAGAAGCGAAGGTATATCTCCTCCTTCCCTTTTATTATGGAATCCAGCAATTAGGGAGGTCAGAGAGGTGCCTAAACCTATTAATGATTTTGATCGCCTTTCCCTTTTGGGATTTGGATTCAGTCCAATTGTTAATGATTTCAAGATAGTCATATCCCATGAACGTGAGTTTGATAAGCTAGATAATCGAGCGGAAGTGTATTCATTAAGGACAGGGTCATGGAAAGAAATACAAGTTGAGAACTTTGGAGGTGTAGGTCTAAAGCATAAAACTGTCTATGCTAATGTTAACGGAGCTATGTTTTGGTTTGGGTCAAAGCAGGGTAGTGATGTAATAGTTTCATTTGACATTGCGTTGGAAGTGTTCACATTGATACCAATGCCTACTTTTGACTCATATTCATATGGTAGGCTTGCTGTATATGAGAACAAACTTGCTATATTTTCTCGTACTGAGGTTGAAAACTCAGAATCTTCTTTAATTAATTTGTGGGTAATGGAGCAGAGTACAAGTGCATTTAGGGAGAGATGGAATTGGATTAAGAAATATACGATACCCAACTCTTCAGGCATGTTTTTTCCATATGGTATTTGGGGCAATGAAATTGTCTGCAACGTTCAATCTGATCACTTTATTGATCGTTACTTCATTGATGAGTCAGAATGTGAAGCGAATGATGGAGTGGTGACTGTTCTATCTCTGTTAAATCTTAGTACTCATGAATTGGAGGACTTTGCTACCCACAGATGTGGCTTTCGTGTTTCAGTCACTTTGAATTATGCAGAAAGCCTTGTACCTGTTCGCAATTATTACATTGAAGAGCCTTGATCCTAAGTATTAATCATTGCATTGCAGATTTACTTTGTTTAAGAACTGGTGGAATTGAATGCATTACAATGTAGATCATTTGACTGTATTTATAATCTTTGATACCCTTTAGGGAATTTAATCTGGAATGGTGAATGCAGATTACTCAATACCTGATGTTTTTATCTGTATTGGAGTTATCTATAATATGAGATTATTTTACCTATCTAGAGGTTGTTTAGTTTTGTTTCAAAGATGGATATATAATTTTGTTGCTAGTGTATGAATCATGTCGGACTTTCCATAAAAATTCCTTTTATCGTTTCTCTTGTTCAAAAGTCATATTTTTCATTTTTTTCCAATACATAAACAATTAGAAAGATAAACATTAGAGACAAATTGTCCTATTTAAAATAGTGACTTTCCATATATAAATTAATGAAAAAACAGTGATCCAAACAAAGGGATACATTCTTGTTCATTATTATATAAACTTGATTCTTGGTTTATTTAGTGATACATTCTTCAGAATTTGTGTTTTGCTTTGATGAAGATCCTTTTCTGAGAGGATACCCTTACTAATATTGTTTTATTTGTATTTCGCCATTTATTTTTAAGCAGATAAGGTTTCATAGTTCAAGTTCAACAATTAAAATCTTCAATACTAAGAGTAAGAACTTAGCATAATAAGAATATCCACAAGAAATGCTAAACACCATATGGATCATTTAAGAAGAGATCTGATAAAATGATTCTTTGCTGTAGTCAATGATTGACTTATTGTCTGCAGAAGACAGAAAAAGAAAAATAATAGAGTTATCATTCTAGTTATTTTCTAGGAACACAATTCCAAAGACGGTTGTTGAATGTACCTGTTCATACAAAGAAATACTGGAATCCAATTTCTTACTGGCAACTTTTCCAACTATAACATTTGGATCAGTTTCCAGAATTATACTACACAAAAAGGAATAGATGAGTTTATAAATTCCAAGTAGTGTATATCTATGAGTCTATGAAATCAAAATGGCAGCTGGAAGTTAATAATAGATATTGTGGAAACCAAAGGGGTTAGCTCAAATATTTTAAAGACAATTTCCATTGAAGACCTGAGTATGATTCCTCCGCACAACATTATGATAATATAGTATCCTAAATCATACAGGGGAAGGGTGCCCTCTAGATCACAGAAGGAGGAGTTTGGATTCCACTTACACTCTGTTTGGTTGGAGGGATTTAGAGGAGAGGGAAGGGGTGGGGAGGGAAAATTTTTAATTATATTTTTCTCTCTAACTAAATAAAGGAATGGAGTAATTTTGTTCCTATCTTTGGACAAGAAGAAGAGGAGGGGATAAAAGGAAAAATGCTCCCCTCCTTTTGTTTGATTTGAAAAAAAATGGAATAAAAAATGTTTCCTCTTCTCTCCTTTCCTTCAAATCTCTCAAAGTTAACAAATGGTTAGTTTGATATGATTTCACACATGATAGTATGATGTAATTCCTTCACATGACATAATACAAATTCACTTGAAAGACTCATGCATTTAACCCTATTGTTCTGCCATGAAAGGCATCATATCATTTAAGAATATGGAGTAAAAGTTGATATGTAGGATTCAAACAGATCAAAGCATTAGCTAGGCTCACCCATGATTAAAAATTTGACAAAACAGAAGTTGACGGATGAAAATGTGGTAAATTTTTCAGCAAAAATATGATTTATTTAAATTCCATTTTGATTAGGAATAATGAATGAAACTTGTGTTAGTACTTTTGTTCATTGTTACGAATAAAGACCTTAAAATATATACATATATAAATAGTCCGATCAAAGTGTTTGAATTTATATCAGCTCAAAAAAAATATTTACCAACTTACAACACTTTTAGGAAGTCATAATCTAGTGTTAGGTGTCTGCCGATGATGTGTGAAAAAGAAATTATAATGTTGTAGCACTGTTTGTGAAATCATAAATAAAATCATAAATTTGAGTTATGATTTGTAAATTTTAAATATGAAAAAAAGTCACATGGACAGACTTTTTTTAAAGCTTGTCCATGACAGACTTTAATAAACCTGCAGTGCCAGTCAACAGTGCCAGTTAGCTTTGGCTAGTGCTACAATGTTACTCTACCACGGAGTAGCATTACAAATTTTTTTTAAAAAAATATTGTTGCATGCAATAGCATTCAGTCATTCGATAGTGCCGCATGTAGCATTGATTGACACAACACCCATTGGTACATGCGTTGCGTCAATTAGTTTAGGTAGCTAGTGAGATTAGTATAGAAGTGTCTGTGATGCTACAGGTACAATTGTTTTTTATTATATATGAAGTCTCAATTCCGACAGTCTATGAGCTCGTTCTTTTTCAGTTTTGTATCTCCATATTTCAGTCACTTTTCTTCTTCTTCTTCACTTGCAAAAGAAAAAACAATTTCTTTGTTTGAAACAAAAAAATTTGCTAGATCCTTCAATTTTATCTGAGAGTTAGTTTCTTTATTATCAACAACATCTATCTTGATCTTCACTCATTTTTTTGCAAATTTTATACAAGAATACAAGTAAGTATATTTTGTTATATATTACATATATCTAATTTTATAGTCCAATTATCTAATTTATTTTGATTTTACTGCATAATATTAGGTTGTTAGAGTTTTAAGAAGAAGTAGTTAATATTTTTATGAGGGATCAAATTGTGTTCCCACTCATCTTGTAATTTTGCACACCATAGTTAAATCATAATTAAGTTAGCTGATTGCATTAATTAACATTAAGTTACCATTAAGCAAGAGAGAGAGGAGGCTAAGAGATGAGGAAAGCAAAGGAGGCATGAATCTAATTTAGTGAAATCATTTATTTGCTGAATTTTCATTTTTTATTTTTGTGTTATATATTTGTCATAGGAAATCACTATTAATTTTCATTTTCTGTATCTTATGTGTGGAATAATTTATTTTTTATATTTATTTATTATTATGAGTTTGTAATTTTTAGATATTTTTTATTTATTAAATGTACTATTTATTTATCTTAAAACATGATTTAAGATATGTGAATTGCAAATTTTTTATTTAAAAAATAGAAAAAATTTCAAGAGTAGGTTTTTATTGACTATGAGATACAATTTCAATAAAAAAATATTGTAGAAGACATTTATAAAATATATACTTTATATATATATATATTAAATTATATATAATTTTAACATTTATATATTTAATATTTATATGATAATAATTAATTAACTATTTTTTAAATATACCGCCGCACTACCTTAGGATTTTAAATCCGCCAGTAGATTTGAGAGAGGAAAGAAGTAAAGAATATTTATTTGTTTGCCAGCTGAAATGAATATTTTTTTATTGTTTCATTTATAATATTTTTACTTTTATTTGTTTCATTTATGATGTTGAAATATTTATTTTAGTTAAATATTTTATTTTTTTTATACTTTTATTTGTATTATAATTTTAAATTTGTGATGCTCTAAGTTTTTTTATTGACAAATCGTACTTTTTGTTTACATTAATACTACATGATTTAGAGTTAATATGATGCAAATTTTTCAAATTTTGAAAAAAAAAAAGAAAATAAATTTGAAAAAAAGTATCAATTTTCATGAATCAAACTTTTAATAATAAATTAAGAAAATTTCAAAAAAATTGGCCATCAAGTATAAATAATTTTGATATTTAAAAGTTTCACGTAATTTTAATATTTTTATATCTAAATTTAAATGATATTTATCATCTTTAACTTTTATAAAAAATAATTTTGCCTTCATATAACCACATTCTTGGTTCCACAACCAAATTTATATATATGCATATGTATTTTATATAAACTAATAAACTTACATTTTAAAAAAATAATAAATTAATTTTATTTATTAACAAAAATATAAGTATATTTATCTAAAATGTGTTTTCTTAAAAAATAAAATTATAATAAAAATAAAATTTTATAAAATTAGAAGCACTCACTAATCATACATAATTTTTATATAAAATATTGAGAAATCAATTTAAAATTTTAAATAAAAATAAAAATATTGCTTGAAAATATTTATGAAATAATAAATTCATTTTATTATATATAATTTATTAAGAAAAATAATCATATAAAATCAATTAATATTTATAAAAAATTTAAAAATTTAATTAATATATGAACAATTTATATATCTACACTTTGTATTAAATATGTTCACATATGTTTATGAAAAAATAAATATTGTAATATATAAAAATAGATGGCATGTAAAAAATTATATATACTTTGTTATATATTAAATTTTGTCATGCATATATGAATTTATATAATAAATTAATTAAGTAATATAAGGGTGGAACAAATAATTATAGTTTTAAAATATAATAAAATATTATATAATTGCATAAATAAATTATAGTTAGGAATAATAACATTTTATATGAACTATAATAAATAATATTCATTGTAATATAATTTTTTAACAAAGAAATTTATTTTCAATATCTTCACAACAAAGAGGTTATTAGCTTATAAAATTGTATTGTGTAGTTATCAATTTTTTTAGTGCATTAATATCTATTTCTTGTTTATGAATAGATAATAAATGATTTTATAAAATAGGAACAAGAATGAACAATAGAAAAGAGTGAGTATTCGTATATACAAATGGATAGATATGTACCGGGTCCATATAGTGTAACATTTGAATCAGACAATATAAGAATGATATGTGTTGATTCAGATATTAGTTTGGTTCAATTGAAGCAAGTCATTGGGCAAAACCTTCAATTTCCTTCCAATCAAATTGTGTTGGATTTAGAACATAGATGTCTAGTATACATAAATCCACCATGACACCAGTCATCTATTCTCATAGATGATCATGGTATATAAAGAATGTGGCAAATAAATTCGCAATATTCAAATCAATTAACTGGAGCAGAGTTGTATACGCACATTTCAAATGTAGAGATTGACGATTATTTCGAATCACAATCACTAGAGGATCATGTGCCATATGCAATCCCATCAAGTAGCAATTAGGTGGATCCAGAAGAACAAGGATTTAAGCTTAGCATGCACTTGAAAAATTTTCGTCCATTTGATCCTTATCCCAATGTTGGCAATAATATACCATCATTGTCACTTCATCCAACTAATGATATTATGGATGACTTTGAGTATAATTTTTTAATGAATACCGATGGTCAGAATAATGACAATGAGAATGAACATAAGGCCCATGAGGAGAATTATGAGGGTGGTGATAATGTCCCAGACCCAACATTGCATACAAATGAACATGAAGAGCTTGCAGGTAACTTCTTTTCACTTGTTAATGTAGAGTCAGCTGTGACTCCTGAGTTTAGTGAAATGAAAGATATTCTATCTCTTCATAATATTTAGGTGTTTGAAATTGGCCAGTCTTTTAATAATGTCCATGCGCTAAGACTTGTAGCCAAATTTTTCTCTATTCGAATCCATCATACATTCAAGGTGTATTATGAAGAATATCGATGTATAAATTGTGAATCTAGTTGCAATTGAAAACTAATGGCATGCAGAAACCAAAATGGAACGGTTTGGAAAGTCACCAAATATATGGGGTCTCATATATATTTAGCCACATCATTAAGTCAAAATCACCCTAAGTTGGACACTGATGTAATCTCATCTTCTATAGTAGTGCTGGTGACTGATCAACTGGATATTAAAGTTTCTCAAATAATTGAGCGAATACATTTGATGTTTGGGTACACCGTGTCATACAAGAAAGTATGGAAAGCAAAACAATTAGCCCATAAGACAGAGTTGACTACAACGTGCTCGGAGGAGACCAACTGGGGGAATAAAATTGTCTGCAACATTAGATATATGCCTGAATCGTCTCGTGAAACTGAAGGAGAAGCGAATAATGGAATGGTAACTGTTCTATCTCTATTAAATTTCACTACTCATGAATTGGGGGTTGTCAATATCCTCAGATGTGGCAGTCGCTTGGATGGATTTTTAAATTATTCAGAAAGCCTTATATCAGTTGACAATGTTCAGGTTGAATAGCCTTGATCCTATATCTTAACCCTTACTCTTCATATTTACTTTGTTTAAGGACTTTGTGGAAATGAATCCATCTTAATTTAGTATATCATTTGACTGTATTTGGAAACATTAACTTTTTAGTGGCATGTGGGGCATGAAGAACTTGATTCATTGACAATCTAATAGAAGGACTTCGTGAAGAGTATAAGTGAGCTTTGCCTATCCATTTAATCTCAATACCTGTACCATTGGCCATGTGAACTTGCTCACCTCCATTACACGAGCTCTGGTGTCCTACATTGTTGTAATCTGGAGTAATATGATTGCTTGCACCTGAATCTGGGTACCATGCTTGACCAAACACTGGCTGGAGCAGCCAACATTGCTGTCATTTGATTCTTCTGGTCTGCTGCATTACTTGAACTTTGGCCTCCACCTGATGCAAATGGGCTAACAAAATCTTGATCAAATTGATGAAAACACTGCCACGCCATGTGTCCTAGCTCGCCACACACCTGACATTGTGGCCGATTAATGCAACTTTATCAATTATAATGTTTTCTTTGCACAGATTTGTGTCATAGGCGATTTAATTAATACAAAAAGAAACTGACATGAGACAAGGAACAATTTTAACCAAACTCATTGTGATACAAAAGGCCTCATGGAAATGAGAAGGAATCACCCACCAGAAGTTCAGGAATTGGTCTTTTGAGTCTTGTCGAATGCAGCTTTCTCAAAAGCTTCCTTCGCACTATTTGTTGGCCAGTTATCTAAGTAATATTTAACAGCCAAGTGTTTCCCCTCAGAATCAAGAAGGATGTTTTTCACAGAAGGAAATGAATAATAAGAAAAGAACAGGGTAAAGGATCAATGTTAGAATACTTTCTGTAATATCATGTCTTGAAAAAATAACAATGATGTTTTCATTCTAACAGCACAGACATTTTTTTTGGTTGGTTTTATACATAAGGGGAAATGGTAAAGCAGATAGATCGTAATGGTACAGCCACAGCAGTTAATGAATTGTGGCATTGCAAATTTCTAAATGGCACCTTGAAGCACATTCTACATGTGCCTTCTTTTCATTAATGTGGCTCTGAGCCCCTCAACACAGATTGAAAGGCAATATAAATGTTCAAAGTTTTTATCTTCAGAGACACCACTTGGATCAGTGATATAAGATATATCCGACCCTAAAGAAACTATTAAGACTATAAGAAAAAAATTCACTTTCTTGTGATAAACTCATTCTTTCCTAGAGCACTCTAAAATGCATGGCAATGGATGTCCGCAAGATTTTTCTACCTTACAGGAATTTTTCAATAAGACCATTAGATTTAAAGACCTTTGTCCAATATCAACATCTCATTATCTTGTATCGATCAATATAAATTATAAAATAAAATATATGGAAAGTTATATTATTTATAAATCAGAAATAATACATTTCAATTTGAAGGTCTGTGCAAATGTACAGAGCACCATCTTATCTTCTCTAACTATCTAGATACAAATAAAAAATCTAATCTTTTCCAACTATCTGAAGTGCGTTTAATATTTTAAAAGGAGAGTGACATTTCCATTGAGACAAAAATATACTTTTAATCCCATAATTTTATATTAATTTTTATTTTAGTTCTTTAACTTTATTTTATTTTGTTTTAATTCTTTAATTTTTAAAATATAATCAAAAATTTCTCTATTACTAATACCATTGACTATATTAATTCCAGGTACTAAAAAATCATTATTTAATGTTGACAAATATCAATTTTGCACATTCAAATCATTAATATTATTATATATTCATTTATCTTAGGTTTATAATATTTTTAAATTAAATTGAAAAATTAAAAGTAAATAATTAAAAATAATTCACTTTGAAAGAGAATCTTAATTTTAAGATTTTCTATCATTAAAAATGAGTTGAATAAATATGTAAATTTTTTAAAATGCTTTGTTTGCATTTGTAAATATTTTATCAACATTTTTGTTCATATAGTCAACTATGTTAATAATAGAGAAACTTTTAATAGTATTTTGAAACTTAAGAGAATAAAAAAAGTAAAATAAAATTAAGGGACTAAAATGAAATTTAACATAAAAATAAGAGATTAAAAGTATATTGTTGCCATTTAATTAATAATATTTGACATTGAAATCTCATTAATTATTTTGAACTAGTGCTTGGAATTTAGGAAAAATGAACATTTAAATGATTTTTATAATAAATTTGTCATTATGTATTTAAATAATTGAACCAACTACGGAATAATTCTTTTACTCAGTATTGAGTATTGACCGATTTATTGAGACTGTCCATTTTTTCAGTAAAAACGGAAATGTAAGCGTCCGATGCCAAGTTAATCTCCTTCGACTGTAGTTGATTGCGAGGCCTTTCCTCTTCTCTTCCCAATCGAGCACCATGAAGCAGATGGCAATGGATGGCCAGTTATCTAAGTAATATTTAACAACCACGTGTTTCCCCTCAGAATCAAGAAGGATGTTTTTCACAGAAGGAGATGAATAATGAGGAAAGAACAGGGTAAAGGATCAAAGTTAAAATACTTTCTGTAATATCAAGTCTTCAAAAAATAACAAGGATGTTTGCATTCTAACAGCACAAACATTTTTTTTTTTGTTGGTTTTATACATAAGGGGAAATGGTAAAGCAGATGATCATAATGGTACAGCCACGGCAGCTAGCAGAGCAGCACCATGCATTGTGGCGTTGCAAATTTCTAAATGGCACCTTGAACACATTCTACATGTGCCTTCTTTTCATGAATGTGGCCCTCAGCCCCTCGGCACAGATTGAAAGGCAATATAAATGTTCAAAGTTTTTATCTTAAAAGACACCACGTGGATCAGTGATATAAGATATGATTCGGTATTCCAACCCTAAAGAAACTAATTAGACTATAAAAAAATGTTCACGTTCTTGTGAGAAACTCACTCTTTCCTAGAGCACTGCGAAATGGATGGCACTGGATGTCCGCAAGAATTTTCTACTCCACAGGATTTTTTCAAGAAGAACATCAGGTTTAAAAACCTTTGTGCAATATCAACATCTCGTTATCTTGTACCAATCAATTTAAATTATAAAATAAAATGTATGGAAAGCAATATTATTTATAAATCAGAAATAATACATTTCAATTTGAAGGTCTATGCAAATGTACATAGTATCATCTTATCTTCCCTGACTATCTTTCCAATTTCTTTTAACTTTTTTTTTTGGTGAAATTTCTTTTAATTACTTTTGGAGATTACTTGCCACCAGGATAAGAAGTATTTAACTTATTGCTTTGAGACTTAAAAAAAAAATAGCTAGATTTTTAAATAAAAAAAAAAAGTAGTAACAAAATCCTAAATTTTTTAAAACGCTACTAAATATCACAAAAAAAGAAAAAGGCTATTAAGAGAATGTAACAATAGATACAAATAAAAAATCCAATCTTTTCCAACTATTTGAAGTGCGTTTAATGTTAATTGTTATCTAACTTTAAAAGGAAAGAGACATTTCAATTAATAATATATATTATATATATATATATATAAAATCCGTGAAAGACATTAATTATGCTTTAATTCTGTCTAGTGCTGATGAGGTGGACTGCTATATGTATGATGTGTACTAACATAGAATGCTGGCATGTCATATAGAGTGAATTAATATATAATAATACCACATAATGTCCGTTGACCAAATTTGAATTTTGAAGTTTTAAATTCTCAACATATATTTTTCATTTTAAAATGACGTCATTTAGTATACAAGTTAATTTGAATTAAATATAATTTTTTTTAATTCACAATCTATATTTATTTATTTATCTCTACATTTTACTAATTTCTTCTTGATTATTCATCTGTCACTCTTATATACACACACACACATATATATATATATATATGTAAGAATTATATATCTTCAGAGGTCCTAATAGGATGCACCCTCATATTGACACTTTCTCTGGAAATATGTACATTGACATATATTCAAAATAAACCTATAAGTTTTGGAAAATATGATCCTTAAAACTATGCAAATTGATTAGTTTAAATATGACTACGATTGTATTGGAAATTTCTATTAAAATATAGAAGATTACATTGTGCTTTTTTTTGTTTTCTCTCTTATCTTATTTTGATAAAAAATATATCAAACATAAGACATGTGTTAATTCCAGTATATTGTGTAAATTTCAATATATGATGCTTTTTTAATTCTAATATGAATTATGATCAAATCACCATCAAACTTTTGAAGTTGACAAAATACTTAAGTGTAACTGTCAGTAACTGATCAATCTCAAATATTTATAAGCAAATTTGAATTAAAATTTCAATATTTGTATTAATTAATTATTAAAACCCATAATTAAATAATGCTGTTTGATATAAAGATAATCCTTAAATCCAGTATTTTCAATTTAGATTTCAAATATAAATTAAATTACATAATTACCTAATTCACCAGACATGTCAAACCACATTAGAGTATGGTAAAAAAAAACCATTTTAGAATTGTTTAAATATAATAATAATTAAATTTAATGCATTTCATCATATTGACTCATTTATTACATTTAAGAATATTTGATTATTAGTTAAAAGTTTATAAGATTGTTACCGGTTTCAATTAAATTGATATACTTCTTTGATTCTTAATAGGCAAAAGCACACATTTAGTCCTTTAATTTTATACTAGATTTTATTTTGATCCCTTAATTTTATTTAATTTCCTTTTAGTCCTTTAATTTTTAAAATATAATCAAAAGTTTCTCAATTGCTAACAATGTTAACTCCAAATGTTAAAAAGTATTATTTAATATTAACATATGTCAATTTTTATTACCTAGTCAAAAATATCATTTTGCATTCATTAATGTTAGGTTAAAAATATTTTTAGATTATATTTTAAAAATTAAAAATAAATAATTACAAATAACCAAGTTCTTAAAAAGCCTTAATTTTACAATTTTTTTTGTCATAAAAATGAGTTGAATAAACATGTAAGTATTTAAAAATACTTCGTTAGTATTTGAGAATATTTTGTTAGCATTTTCTATTAATATAGTTCATAATATTAGTGATAAGGATACTTTAGATTGTATTTTGAAAGTTAAGGGATTAAAAAGAAGCAAAATAAAATTAAGAGAACAAAAAAAAATTTAGTACAAAATTAAAGGACTAAAAGTGTCTTTTTTCCTTCTTAATATAACATCATTTTAATTAAATCACATGGATTAAAGATGAAAATTAAAATTAGTTAATTACCTTAATATTTTTAAAAATCACAATGTGTTAATTCAAAAAAAAGGTTCCAATATATGGATCTATTGTTATATCTGTATTAATTGATTTATTAACTAACTAAATTTTAAATTAATAAATTATTTTTTAACACACAAAATGTACACAACTATGGTATTTAAATATTATATTTATTACATAATTATCTTTGTAATTAAATTATTTATTAAAATTTGACCTGAACTTTAAATTTTGCACTTGATTAAATAATTTGATAGAGGCTCATAATTTAATTTGAAAATTATTGATTTAAATTTGACCTATATAAACTAATAGAAAATTTCTTAATTGAAACTATTTAAGTTGATTGTTTAAAACTTATTACTAAATAAAAATTTGAATTAAAAATTAATCATTTTGTTTGACTAAAATCGTAATTTTAAATTGTACTATCTAATACTCTGGACAATTTATTGTACATTTAAAATTTAATTTAAAAATATTATAGTAAAATTTGATTTTTTTTACCATCAATAAAATTTGAGTTAAATATTAATTTTTAAATTAATTAGATAAATAACAGTTTACTTTAAATCATAAATATCAATTAAAATTGTCACTTTTTTAAATTAAAGGTATAATGCACCCAATTCATTACTATTATTTAAAATCATTATTCTAAACGCATTTAAATTATCCATAGTTTATAATTCTTTTTTAATCCTCTCATACAAATTATAACAAGTTAACAACCATTTCAACAAAAAAGAATATAATCTCCATATTTAAATATACAACAAATTTGGGATGGAAAAAAATACATAATACCCATATAATATGAAAATTTGGTAAAAAAGCACATATAATATAAAGTACAAATTAAAAATTTGGAGGGACCATAGCCAATACCAGTCCCCCTAAATACACCTCTACAAATATAGTCAATTTTATATTATTGTACCTCAAATATGAAGTATGACACAAATTGAAATTTTTAATTTTTGATAGGAAAAAAACCAACTAGTACTTCAAATGAAGTGTATAAAAAATTTATCAATAACTTAGTGCAATACAGTTCTTTACTATGTGTATAATATATCTTGTGTATACTTAATATTTATAAATGATGTAGTACAAATAGATAGAAATTAAATATTAGTGCCAAAGTTATATAATATATAAGATTAATTTTTATTTTAATTATATGTTACTATGAAACATTTATATCTATTGAATAAAATTAGTTATACACAATTAAAGAAACAATCCATGAATTGTATTTGTAATTACAAGATTTAACCAATGTTGTCAAAACCGGACCGGACATTGAACCGGACAAGGCACTAGTTCAAGGTTTAATGGTTCAACCGAGGTCGGACCGGTAATGATTAAAATAATATATTTAAAACAAATAATATAAATTTAAACAAATTTTATAACTTAATTAAAGTCTCAAATTAAATAATATTGAATTATCAATCTATCATTCACCATAAATAAATTATTAATAAGTTTCATAACTCAATATTTTAATTTAAATAAGTTAATATTTATCTATAATCATATTTTGAGTTCAAAATAATAAATTAATAATCTATTATTTATTATTTATTAAGTAAATATATAATTTTTAATAGTTATATATCATAATAATGCTTATATAATATTATAATATATAAAAAAACATATTTTGTACTAAAAATGATGTTATTTTATCTTAAAAACTAAAAAAAATATTTTAAAAAAATTTAAAAAAAAAATAATACAGAACCGGTTCAGGACCGGTTCAAGACCGGTTCTACCAGTTCAAGGCCGGTTTCACCAGTTCTTGACCGGTTTTGACCAATTTTAAACAGTACCAGTTCTGTAGTATGTCCGGACCGGACCAGGCACCGGTTCCCTATCCGACCGGTCGAATCGGCCAGTCCGGTCCAATTTTGAAATAACTGGATTTAACATTTAAATGTAATAGTAGTAACAATACCTGCATCGCACAGGGCATTTTCTGGTTTGACATTGAAATCTCATTAATTATTTTAAACCATTGCTTGGAATTTAGCTAATGGTGAACATTTAAATGACTTTTATAATAATGTCATTATGTATTTAAATACTAATTAAATCAACTACGGAATGATGGGCCAAAAAAAAATCAAATACGGAATAATTCTTTTACTCAGTGTTGACCGATTTTATTACTGTCAAATTGGGTTAGCCCCAAATCGGGTCGGGTCAAAAAAACCTAATTTAACAAACAAGCTTGGAAAATCAAGTCTAAGCCTGTGGGATAAAGCCTACCGGCCGACCCGCGGACTTTTTTAAGTTTTTTAATATTTTTTATTTTTTTTAATAAAATTTTTTTATATAATTATCTAAATTAATACAACTAATTATTATTATAATATATCAAAAACTAACATAATATTTAAATTTATAATTTATATATCACTAATTAATAAAAAATATATTTTTTTTAATATTTTAAATAAAAAAAAAGTCTAGGACTTTCGGGCCGGCTCATCGCAAGTCGGGCCTAAACGGACCTGACTCAAAATGTCTAAATTATGTATTTGTTTTTAAAATTAAGACTTAAATTTATTTATTTTTTTGATTTTTTCAGGCCAATCCTTGGAGATTGGCCTATTTTAACGGCTTTAACCGATTTATTGACACTGGCCCAAAAAAACTGATTTATCGGTCAAATTATTTTTTCAGTAAAATATAAGCGTGCGACGCCAGTCTTCTCTTAATACTACCGCTCTCCAGAAATCCCAAATTGTGCCTCCGTTTATTCGAAGGCTTCCCTCTCAGAGATCCCTTCTTATCTGTTAAGCTGTAGTCTCCTTCGACTATAGTTGATTGCGAAGGCTTTCCTCCTCTCTTCCCAGTCGAGCACCATGAAGCAGATGGCAATGGATGGCGACGCACCGTTTGACTTTTGTTTAAGGATTTTTGGTGGAAATGAATCCATCACAGTTTAGATCATTTGACTGATTCTGTAATGCCTTTTAGAGAAGTTGTCTAGAATGGTGAATGCAGATGCTCAGTATCAGATATTTCTAGCTGAATCTGTCCTGTCTATAATATCATGTTGTTCAGTTTTCTGTCAAACTTGGATATGTAATTTAGTTGCGGGTGTATGGATTATGTGGGACATTTTGTCTATGTAATATACCAATGGTTTTAAATCTTTTGTGAGGGAATTTCTAGTGAAAAATGAATTAAATACACTGATTTGTATAAATAGTTTTCCTTCTCACAAGAGGGCTTGCGCTGTTTGGATCAATGGTGGATTAGAACAGTAATTGCCTAGAGTTTCTGGAAAGCTAATATGAAGTCTCTGTTATCTGATGCTATTCCAATCATGCTCAGAAGAACCCTATTGCATGTTTGACGAAAGATTAAAATCAAGTAGCTTATGGTCTTATTTTGATTTTTTTTTCGTACTTTATGAAAGTTCTAATTTGATTTCTCTTGACCACAAATTCATGTTTGTTATTTTTTTTTAAAGCTTGAAAAAGTCTGGATGATAAACATTTGAGACAGATTGTCCATCTTTTTTTTTTTTAATTTTTTGGTGAGAATTGTCTATCTTTGTTAGTCAGTGACTTTGCATACATAAATTAATAAAAAGAATAGTGATCGAAATAAAGGGAGGATTTCATCTGAAAAGAAATTTTAACGTCATATTAAACAACTCTTAATTTCTCACTGTCATATATATCATATATGAAATTTTCACTTTCACTTTCAATAAAACAATTTTTTTTCATTTATGAGAAAATTATTCCTCCCTCGTGCACTTTACAAATATTTTCTACCCCAACAGTATTATACGTTCTCAGAAGACTTACTGTAAAATCCTATCAGTAACTCAACTCTCATCATAGTTCACCCCCACCACTCTTTACCAATTTTTTTTTTTTACACCTCCAGTGATTTGATTGCAGATGCAATTCTTCGCGCATATGTTTAAGGATGAATTATTTGATTGCCACAGATACTTCACTGTTGGTTTAATTAGTGTGATACATGGACATATTCCGATATTGTGTTTTGAGGGAAATAAGATAGGAGGATACCACTAACTACTATCATTTCATCCGTATCTTATAGTTAATAGAAAATCTACCAAAAAAGGTAGCTTCAAACAACATATCGCTTGTTTAGCTAGTTTTAAATCTAGATGACCTTTTGCAACCTATTGGAACGTAATATAAATGTTTAAAGGTTTTTATCTTGAGAGACACCATGTGGATCGATGATATAAGATATTATTCGGTATACCAACCCTAAAGAAACTATTATATATATATATATATATATTATACAAAATACAAGCAAAGGACACAAAGCATTAAGTGTCAGCAGAGTAAACATGACAGGAATGGAATCTACTTGAAAGTAGCCTAACATCATAAAAAAGACTATAAAGATGAGAGGGGAGAGAGGGATTCAGAAGGGTAGTGGTCGAAGCACGATTAAGGCAAACCAGATTGAGCTGAAAGCCGACTGGATTGTCTACCAAAGATTGCTGAATGATGAAAAGGATGGCCCTTCTGAAGCTATCCAGCATACAAGAAAATTTTCCACCACTATTTATAATTGCATTTCCAAGTCCAACGAAGGTCAGGTCCATAGAGGATATTGATTTGAGAATAGAGGAGCCTGTGTCTGAATTTCTTGACAGAGACAAAAATACACCAGTTTCTGCGAAGGATTGAGGTAAGAATCTTGGGAGTATTTTGTTCTGTTGGAACAGAGGTCACATTTGGTTTCTCATGGTAAGAAAGCATATTCATGTGTCTTCTAAAGCTGAGCAATACCTTGGATGGGTCAGGAGTGATGCCTTTGTGAACAACATCATTTCTGTTATTCCAAATAGAGGAAAGAAGCACAATAATCCATCTGATATCAAGAATGCCTTGTAGGGCAAAGAACGAATCAATCCAACCAATGAAGTGAGAAGTAGTAATCATATCAGTTCTCAAGCTAATATCAGCACCAAACCAAGTAGCCCTAGCAAATGGGCAAAGAAAAAATAAATGCTCACGTGTTTCCTCTGATTCTCGACATAGGTAACAAGCCTTATCAGTAGGGAAATGATGCAGATTAAGAGTTGAGCCTAATGGTAAGGCATTCTTGATGAGTTTCCAAAAAAATACAATGTATTTGGGAGGCAAGGGCAGCTTCCAGAATCACATATATGATTGTGACTTCTTCTTGGAGAGTAATATTGTTCCCAGAGTAAATTATATGCTTTACTGACATTATAGACACCATTATAAGAATGTTTCCAGATAATGGAATCTTTGCCATTTAACCATGAGAAAGATAAGAATAAAATATGATTGGCATCATTTTGAGAATAAAGTTCTCTGATTAAATTAAGATTCCATATTCCAGTATCATGCAGAATAAGATCGCTCACCTTTTGAATCGAAAGTGGGCGAACTAGCTGCACTCCAACATCGACTAAAAAGAGGAATGGTGCTACCATGTCCAACTCTCCATTCAAGGAAATCAGTAACGATATTTTTTGCTTTGAGCACACTTGCCCACATCCAAGATATATTTGAACAATGTCTAATGTCTCCATCTTGAGGATCAAGGATGAATTTGGGAGCTAGTACTCTACAAAATAGAAGATTTCTGTTTCCAGTAATGAGTCTCCATGCAAGTTTTGCAATTAAAGCTTGATTGAAAATTTCAGTATTTTTTATTCCAAGTCCTCCATGATGAATTTTATCACATAGCCCATCCGAATTGAGAAGGTGCATTTTCTTCGAACTATCATCTGCTCCCCAGAAAATATTAGCAATGATCATATCAAACTTGTGACAGATATATTTGGGAAGTAATAAATAAGAAAGATGAAACACAAGTTAGGATTGAGAACCGATTTGATGAGTGTAAGTCTGCCAGCTTGAGAGAGAGATTGTGATTTCCAGTTGTGAAGCCAACTAGGCATTCTCTCTCATCATAGATTAATTTTCTGTCACGACCAACATCAACATAAGCTCCAAGATACTTACCAAGTCTAGCCGCAAATTTTGATTTGAAATAATGAGCAATTTCTTTTTTCCTGGAATGTGAGATGCATGGACTGAATACTAGTAGACTTTTATTAAAGTTGAATTTCTGTCCAGAGATGCTGCAATAGTTATCAAGAATATTCTTGACATGGGCAACCTGTTTATCATTAGCTTCAAAAAATAAAAGAGCATCATCTGCAGTGACTGGAATAGAATTATTTGAAACTTTTAAACCTTTCCAGTTTCCAGCCACTTCTGCAGAGGTGATCACGCAAGATAAGACATTGACACTTATGTGTCAACCCTAAAGAAACTATTAAGACAACCAAAAATACCATTTTTTTTCACTTCCTTATGAGAAAGGCAATGTCATTCTTTCCTAGAGTGAAAATAGATAGCAATGAATGTCTACAAGAATTTTTACCCTGCTGTACTCGAGTATTAAGAGTAAAAGGCAATTCCATTTTAACTAGGTTTACTTTATATATAAGAGTTGAAAATCAAACTCCCAACCACTTATTTAAGAATAAGAGTCTCTATCACTCATGTTAACTTAAGTTAATAGATAAAAATTATCTTCTAGTCATCTATTATATGCATATAAAGGAAAATAAGCCACTATGCATTAGCACAATAGTGACCGCAAGTTCCATGATAAATTTTTCCCTTACTGCCACGGGTATCTATTCACTTTTTATTTCTTCTGCCACTTGTCCTTTTCTTCCCTCTCTTTTTATTTTTCCCCTCATTTGCCTTTCTCTACTTGTAGCACTAATTGCAATTAATTTGACATCTAACAACGGGTTTGGTTTGACTATGAGAGTGTGTAATGCAATCCCCATTACATTACATTATATAATTGGGCGCATTTGGTTGGACAAAACTTAGGTAACGAGAAGTACATTATTATTTCAAATTAGATAATTCTTTTCAACCTCAAAAAGCTATATGATGAGATTACATGGTTATAATTGATTATAAAAAGACTAAACTACTCTTCATAAAACTAAAAATTCCCATCCTCTCATCGACCGCCACCACTGTTGCTGATCGATTGCTACCAACACCTCCAATCACTAGCTACTAGTGCCAATGCTAACCGCTACCATCACTATTGGTCATCAATCACCACTATCATTGCCAATTACTAGTTGCCAATGCCAGCCCAATTATCATTGCCACAATCAATCACTGGCTGCCACCACTGTTGCTAATCATTGACTACGACCACGACCACTACTAATTTCCTACAATCATCTACCAGCATCGCCATTAACCATTTTATAGCTATTAGTTATTTTGTAGTATATTTCTTTTTATGTAGGAAAAAAATCCAATAGTTATTCTATATTGAATATATTGGGAAAAAAACTCTTATTTTTTTTATTACAAAAAAAACTTTTATTATTGATGTCTCTTCATCTATTACACAATGCCATTAGCTATTTTTGCAGTATACAAACATTTGATTTAACCCATTTTGCTAGATTCACCTTCTTCAACCTAAAAAATTGATTATCTTAAGTGAAAAGCATAAGCAACAAATTGTTGCTTCTCAAGCTAATCAATTTTGGAGGCTAAAAGAAGTGAATCCAAACAGGCTAATTGCTTCTGCTATCTCTTGACATGCTCTTGGAGTTTTGAAAATATGTACTAATTAGTTTCGTGTTACAATGGCTTACATATGAACCTTTTAAACATCCTTTTATAAGATGTTCCTAATTGGGCCATATAAACTCATTACATTAGCAAGAACAATAAATTGTTAATTATTCTCATATTCATTCGTTCTCAATCACATAACAATAAATTGCCAAATTAATATAATGTTAACAATTCATGGGAGGAAAATCTGGTTTATATATATATATAATGATATGATATTTGTTACAAGTAAATCAGATTTTAGTATTATCAATCTTAATTAGGATAGCTAGTCTAACTTGATTTTTTTTATTAATAAAATTTGATTATTTAATTTTTCTTTAAAAAAATCCAAGCCTCTTTCATTCTATTCAACCGTGTTTGGTATTGATGAGCAGCATTTAATTTGTTGCTTTGAGACTTAAAAATTAGTTAAAGAGTAAATAAAAAAAATAACGAAATCCTAAATTTTGAAAACACTATTAAGGTTTACAGAAAAAAGAAAGCACTAACTTTTTTCACCAACAAAAAATTGTTATTTTTTTACAAAAAAAACTATTAAAAAATTGTGACAATATTATAAAAAATTTGATTACAAGAAGTAAAACTCAATAATCTGTACGTTTTAAAGGATTAATTTTTAACTATTAATTAAAAATATCTTTAGTACTTAGTGAAAAAAAAAATCATAACAACATATACAAATAAAAAGTTCAATCCCTTCAAACTATTTGAAGTGCGTTAATTATCTTAAACTAGGGTTTGGAAATTTCTTCTCTTAATACTCCCCACTCTCCAGGAATCCTTGGTTGTGCCTCCGTTCAGCTGTAATCTCCTTCGACTATAGTTGATTGGGAAGCCTTTCCTCCTCTCTTCCCTGTCGAGCACCATGAAGCTGATGGCAATGGATGGCGACCCACCATTTCTTCCTCAAGAAATCATCACCAACATTCTCAAACGGCTTCCCGTGAAATCCCTAATCCGATTTCAGTGTGTGTGCAAACATTGGAAAAATCTCATCAAGACCCCGTCTTTCATCGCTGACCACTTCCACCAATCCAGTAATCAAAACCCTTTCCTTCTTTTGCAATGCGATAACAGATGTGATCCTTTGCACTTACATATGCTCGACTATGAGATGCGAGTCCGTGAAGTTCAACACTCACTTTCGATCGATTCCTCATCGTGGGTTACAATCGTCGGTTCTAGCAATGGCGTGCTCTGTCTTGAAATCAGAAGTAAAGGTGTATCTTCTCCCTCCTTTTTATTGTGGAATCCAGCGATTAGGGAGGTCAGACAGGTGCCCAGAACTATTAATAGTCTTGGTGACTATTTCACTTTAGGATTTGGGTTCAGTTCTATTGTTAATGATTACAAGATAGTCATTTCTCATGAACGTAAGTTTGATAATGATGAGTTTAATCGAGTGGAAGTGTATTCATTAAGGGCAGGGTCTTGGAAGCAAATAGAACTTGGAAACTCTAGGGGTGTACGTCTTCATCCACAAACTGTCACTGCTAATGGAACTATTTTTTGCTATGGGGACAAGTTTCTAAGTGAGGAGGAGGAGGATTATGAGTGGGTGATAATTTCCTTTGACATAGCAATAGAAGAGTTTTCATTGACGCCAATGCCTCCTATTAACTCTGATTCATATGATTGTCTAACTGTATATGAGAACAAACTTGCTATGTTTTCTAATACTGTGATTGGGAACGATGAATCTGTTTTGATGGATTTGTGGTTGATGGAGGAGGGAATTGGTGCATCTGGGGAGAGATGGAGTTGGAGTCAGAAATATTCTGTAAGCTCCTGTTCAGGCTACTTGTATCCATTCAGTATTTGGGGGAATGAAATTGTCTGCAACATTAGATATGTGCCTGAATCGTGTCGTGAAACTGAAGGTGAAGCGAATGATGGAATGATAACTGTTCTATCTCTCTTAAATCTCACTACTCATGAATTAGGGGATGTTCATATCCACAGATGTGGCAGTAGCTTGGTTGGATTTTTAAATTATTCAGAAAGCCTTGTACCAGTTGCCAATGTTAACGTTGAATAGCCTTGATCCTATATCTTAATCCTTCCTTTTCACATTTACTTTGTGAAAGGACTTTTTGGCGGAAATGAATCCATCTGAATTTAGAATATCATTTGACTGTATTTGTAATCCTTCATGCCCTTTAGAGAAGTTATCTAGAATGGTCAATGCAGATCCTCAGTTTCAGATGTTTCTAGTCTAGCTGTATTTGTCTTGTCTATAATATCAGTTTGGAGGTAAGTGTACTGGTGGTTTTATCTTTAGCAAGTTTGGAGGGAACAGTTTACTTGTTGAGATTTGGGGAATTCTATGGGATCTCAAAATGGCTTGGGGTGGATGATATAGGAGGAAGATTGTTCTCGAAAATGACTATTAAGAAGCTCTTTTACATATTAATTCTGATGTTGATGTGGATGAGGAAGGCTGTGTCTAAATATATTGGGTTTTTAGACGAAATTATTAGAAGAGGCCTAATGTAATTAAATATTATCATATCTCCTACTCTCCTAGCTTCACCATAAATATCATAATATTTACTAAAATTTATAAACTTTTGAAGATCAATACAATATGTTTTTAATTTATCCTCATCTAAAATTTTAAAATTTTAATTCAATTAAGAAAAATCAGCTCTGAATTAGATTGATTTAATATATGTATATATCCTCATAGTAAATGCGCCATGCCCTTTTTGCAGTTCTTGTGTGCCACAAAGTCACTAACAACTATGTTCTCGACAATTTTTTATGTTCATCATTTGCCATGTGATTTATTAATTGTAAAATGCCTAATTTGTAGTTAGCAAGGGACAACTGGAAAGATCCTACCAAGAAATAAAGAGAAAATTGTCTAAAGAAGGGATAATAGCTATAGGCTACAGAATTAAAAATCACAAATGTGGATGTGCTTGGTCTTAAAAACATGATCAGGTATTAGTTTGAACTATAAACATAGTGCATTGTATTTGGGTGCCTATTGCATCAAAATATTTCTTAGTCATTCAACTGATCTTAATTGAAGTGGATAGGCCAGAAGATTGGGGAAATGAATAAAATTCCAAACAGCCTTAACATTACATTCAAGTAAACTTCTCAAAATTTCATAATGAGAAACTCAAATAATATACTGCTTGCCTAACTAGTTTAAATGCAGATGATCTATTTGTAACTGATTGAAACGTAATATAAATGTTCAGAGTTTTTATCTTAGCAGACTCCACATGAATCAGTGACATGAGATATAATTCGTTATTCTAACCCTAAAGAAACCATTAAGATTGTTAGAAAAAAAAAATTCACTTTCTTATGAGAGACTCATTCTTTCCTGGAGTACTGCGAAATAGATAGCAAAGGACGTCCACAAGAATTTTCTACCCCACAGGATTGTTATATACGTTTTCAAAAAGACATTCAATAAGACCATTCGGTTAAAAATTTTTGTACAATGTCAACACCTCATCTTCAATATAAATTATGAAATAAAATAATAGAGAAAGTTATATTTTTTACAAATGGGAAATAATACATTTCAATTTTAAGCTTTAGAAGTATTAACAAAATCCTAAATTCTTAAAACGCTGTTAAAGATAAAAAAAAAAAAGCTATTAAAACAATGTAACAATAGACACAAATAGGAACAAAATTCAATCTTTCCAACTATTTGGAGTGCATTTAATGTTAATCGTTATCTGATCTTAAAATAAGAGAGATATTTCTATTAATAATAATACATTGAAATCTCATTAATTATTTTAAACTAGAGTTTGGAATTTAGGTGAAATTAAATGATTTTTCTAATAACTTATTATGTATTTAAGGGTATTTTTGGTTTAATTAAGGAGATTAGAGGAAAGGACATTAGAGAAATTTTAAATAGAGAGGATTAAAGGGAAAGTGGTTGGAGTGATTTTAAAATTTTTTTATTTAATAGAATTAGAGAAAATTTATTGAAATTTCTTATTTGGTACGATTAGTTAATAAATATTTTTTTTAAAAAAAATCTAAATTAAAAAAAATTTATAAAGAGGTCAAAGAAAAAGTTAAAAAAGATTAAATTTCTCTAATCCCCTGCAATTCTTTTGACCAAAGGAAAGAGAACTTAATCCTCCCATTATTTTTTCAGTAAACATCGAAATATACAAGCGTGCGACGCCACTGTCCTCTCTTCAAGTCTCCACTCTCCAGAATTCCCAATTGTTTGGCCGTTGATTCGATGGCTTTTTCTCAGATATCCCTTCCTCCCTGTCAAGCACTAATCTCCTTCGGCTATAGTCTCCTATAATCCCTAATACTTGATTGCGAAGGCTTTCCGCCTCTCTCCCCAGTCGAGCACCGTTAAGCAGATGGAAACGGACGGCGACCCACCATTTCTTCCTCAAGAAGTCATCACAAACATTCTCAAACGGCTTCCTGTGAAATCCCTAGTCCAATTTCAATGTGTGTGCAAACAATGGAAACATCTCATCAAGACCCCATCTTTCATCGCCGACCACTTCCACCACTCCAATGATGAAAACCCTTTGGTTCTGCTGCAGTGGGATGGCAGATGTGATCCTTTGCACTTACATTTGCTCGATTACGAGTTGGAGGTCACTGAAATTCAGCCCTCACCTTTGATCGATTCCTTACAGAAGATTAGGATCATCGGTTCCAGCTATGGCTTGCTCTGTGTTAATGTAGGTATCTCTGCTAATATTCCTAACTTTTTATTGTGGAATCCAGCGATTAGACAGGTTGCACAGGTTCCCATTGGTGGTGTTGATAAGTTCTCCTTTGTGGGATTTGGATTTAGTCCAATTGTTAATGATTGCAAGATAGTGATAGCTGATGAAAATCAGATTGATTATGTGTATAATCGAGTGGAAGTATATTCATTGAGCACCGGGTCATGGAAGGAAATAAAAGTTGAGTACTTGGTGGGTGTTTCTGTTTTTGAAAATTCTGTCACTGCTAATGGAGCTATTTTTTGGTCTGGAGGAAAGTACAAAGAGGATGATCAGAAAGAGGATGATGAATATGATGATGTGATTGTTTCATTTGACATAGCAACGGAAGTGTTTACATTGATACCAATGCCGGCTGCTTTTAACTCTGATTCACGTGGTTGGCTAACTGTATATCAGAACAAACTTGCTATGTTTTCTAATACTGTGATTGGGAACGATGAATCTCATGTGATTCATTTGTGGGTGATGGAGGAGGGTACTGGTGCATCTGGGGAGAGATGGAGTTGGAGTAAGAAATATTCTATAAGCACCTGTTCAAGCTACTTGTCTCCATTCAGTATTTGGGGGAATAAAATTGTCTGCGATGTTGTATATCCGTTTCAAACTAAAGGTGAAGCTAATAATGAAATGATAATTGTTCTATCGCTGTTTGATCTCACTACCCATGAATTGGAGAACGTTAATATCTGTAGATGTGGCAGCTACTTGAATGTTCTTCTCAACTATGCAGAAAGCCTTGTACCAGTTGGCAATGTTCAGGTTGAAGAGCCTTGATCCGATATCTTAATCCTTACTTTGCATATTTACTTTTGTTTAAGGACTTTTTGGTGGAAATGAATCCATCTTAGTTTAGGTCTGGAAATGCAGATGCTCAGTATCAGATGTTTCTAGCTGTATCTGTCTTGTCTATAATATCATGTTGTTCAGTTTTCTTGCAAACATGGATATGTAATTCAGTTGCGGGTGTATGGATTATATGGGACTTTTTGTCTATGTAATATACCAGTGGTTTTAAATCTTTTGATAGGGAAGTAAAGTAGCTGAAGCTAATTTCTGGTGAAAAATGAATTATATATAGCCAGAATTTTGATTCTTGTTTGTTCTTCTCTAATCCATTTTTTTCCCCATTCTTTCTTCTCATGCATCTTTCTCCATTTTTCCTTCATTCCATGACTTAATCTATATCAGCAATCTTTCTCATTCCTGTTCTCTCTCTTTCACGAATTCATCAAATTTCACAGTAAATGCGCCATAGCTCCAAGAGTCCCTTCTGCAGTTCTTGTGGGCCACAAGTCACCAACAACTATGGCAACAACAAATTTTTATGTCCATCATTTTCCATATAATTTATCAATTGTAAAACGCCTAATTTGTAGTTAGCAAGGGACAACTGGAAAGATCATACCGAGAAATAAACATAAAATTGTTGAGCCAAGAACCTCTAAGGAAGGGATAATAGGTGTAGTCTGTGGAATTAAAAATAACAAACACAGATCTGCTAGGTTTCAAAGCATGGTCAGGTATTAGTTTGAACTATGAATATGGTGCATTGCATTTGGTTGCCTATTGCCTAATTAAAGTGGATGGGCCAGAAAGTTGTGGAGATGAATATAATTCTAAACAGCCATAACATACATTCAAGTAATTTTCTCCAAATTTCATAATGAGAAACTGAAAGAACGTATGGCTTGTTTTGCTAGCTTTGAATCCAGATAACTTGTTTGCAACCTATTGAAATGTAATATAAATGTTCAAAGTTTTTTATCTTAAGAGACACCATGTGGATAAGTTATATAAGATATAGTAATTCAGTATTCCAACCCTAAAGAAACTATTAAGACTACGAAAAAAACAACTTTTTTCTCACTTTCTTAGGGGAAACTCATTCTTTCTTTGAGTGCTGTGAAACTGATGACAATGGATGTCGACAAGAATTTTTTACCCCACAGTACTGTTTGTTATACTACACATTTTCTCTAAAGGTTTTTAATCAGATCATTGGATTTAAATCTTTGTAGAACAATTGATAATTGGCAAAATTTTATCAACACCTCATCGTATTGAATACAAGTTACAAAACAAAATACGTATAAAGGTATATTATTTACAAATCAGAAATAATGCTTTTCAATTTTAAGCTTTGTGCAATTGTACAGAACACCATTTAATTGTCTCCAATTATCTTTGCAATTTCTTTAAACTATTCATTACTTTTTGGAGATACATTGCCACCACGGATAGGAAGTATTTAATTTGTTGCTTTGAGACTTTTTATATATATATATATATAGTAAAAAAACAAAAAGAAGTATTAACCAAGTCCTAAATTTATATATGCAAATGAATAGTTATCTTGAACGGTGAATGCAGATGCCCAATACCAGATGTTTCTAGCTGTATTTATTCTGTCTGTAATATCATGTTGTTAGTTTTCTTTAAAAAATGAAAACGGATATATTATTTAGTTGCTGGTGTACAGATTATGTGAGACTTTTTATCCCTTTGATATATTACCAATGGTTTTAAATCATATGAGAGGGAAGCAATGTAACTGAAGCTAATTTCTAGTGAATAATGAATTAAATGCAGTGGTTTGTGTATGTAGTTTTCCATCTCACAAGCAGGCTTGTGCTGTGTGGATCAATGGTGGATTATAACAGTAGTTGCCAAGACTTTTCTGGAAAGCTCTCTGGTAATTGATGCTGTTCCAATCACGATTACCAGGACCCTATTGCATGATTTGATGAAAGACTAAAATCAGCTGGCTTGTGGTCTTTGCTTTTTTTCTTATTTTATGAAAGTTTTAATTTGATTTCTCTTGACCAAATATTCATTTTTTTAAAAAAAATAAACAAACGGTTTAAAAAATTTGGAAGATATGCATTTGAGAGAAATTGTCTTTTACATACATAAATTAATAAAAAGAATGGTGATCCAAATAAAGAGAGGATTTCATCTGTTGGCACATTAGAGAGAGAGAGAGGGAATTTCATCTGTTGGCATAGGGGGGGGGGTGTTGTGTTTGGTTGGTTCTTATCTCAATAAACTTTTAGCATTGTAATAAACAACTCTTAATTTCTGAACACACATATATATCAAATATGGTTTTTTCATTCCCCCCTTTCAATATAATTTTTCATAGCATTTTGATTTTTTTTTTCTTACCTCCTTGTGACAACAACCAATCATAATTTTTTACTTAATCCTTTCAGTTTATCTTTTTAATCCTTTCTGTCATACTTCCGTATGTATGCACCCTAACGATTTTTTCACTTTCTCACGAGAAAGCATTCCTCCCTCAAGCACTGTGACATTGATGGCCATGGATGACAACAGAGATTCGCTACACATACAATATTGTCATACACGTTTTCAAAAGACTTACCGTAAGATCCTTCATCAGATTTTATTTAATCCTTATGCGAAGAGTGAAAAAATCTGATCAATAACGCATTCTTTCTTGGAGCAATGTGAAATAATAGATGGCAATGGATATGTATGAAAATTTTCTACCCCACAATATTTTTTTAAGCATCCAGAGTATCCTCCAACTGACAGCTGAAGACTGTTATTCTTCAAGGCACAAAGATCAATGAAATAAGTTTTACTTCTCCTAATAAAATTTCTTTTATATACATGGTTAGGAATCAGGCTTAAGATGATATGTTTTAAGAACCTAACTATCTATCAGTTGTGCTATAACCTTATTGATTAGCACAAAATATTTGTGCAATAATTGAAAAAAATCTAATCAATCTTCATCTTATAAATTAATATAAATTATATAAAATATCACATTATTTATAAATTATAAATAATACAATTTAATTTCGAACTCGGTGCAACTACATAGAACCCCAGCTAATTGTCTCTAACTAGCTTTACAATTTCTTTTTACTATTTATTACTTTTAGAAAATCACTTGCCACTATAGATAATAAGTATTCAATATGCTGCTTTGAGACTTTAAAAGAAAAAAAAAGTGAACGAGTGGAAAAAAAAATAGTATCAACACAATCCTAAATTTTGAAAACGCTATTAAGATAAAGTAATAATACATACAAATAAAAAAGTTCAATCTCTTATCTACTTAAAAAAAATTCAGTCCCTTTCCAACTATTTGAAGCCCGTTTTGGCCCAAAAAAATAAATAAATGAAACACAAACTACTATTTGATATGTGATTTTTTGTACAATATGTAATTATTTTAATATCGAACGATTTATTGATCATTGATAAAAAGTAAATATTTTTTATTTCTTATACAATATTTACCTTTTCTTCTCCTAACAGTCTCCAATTATTTATCCCTATGGTCTCGTAAAAAATTGGGAAGATAAACATTTGACAGTGATTTCACATACATAATTAATAAAGAAGAATAGTGATCCAAATAAAAATAGGATTTCATCTAAAGAAACTTTTAACTCAGTATTGAACAAATCTTAATTTCTCACTCTCCATTTCAATAACATTTTTCATGGCATTCTGATTTTTTTTCTTGCCTCTGACAACTAGACATGACTTTTTTCCTTGATCCTTTCATTTTCTTCCACATATCTTTAATTTTTTTTCCCTCATCCTTTCATATACACCAAAACTTTTTCACTTATGAGAGAATCATTCCTCCCTCGTGCACTGTACATAGATGAAAACGGATCACAACAAAGATTTTCTACTCCAATATCATTATAAATTTTCAAAGGACTTGCTGTAAGCTCCCTCATCGGATTTTAATCCTTCGTGCAAAGATTGAAGAAATCTTATCAACAACTCAGCTTTCATTAGGAGTTCACCTCCGCCCCTCTTCACCCCCACCACACATGTTTCCACGCTTTTGAAATAAGGATTACTTGCTTGACTACCATACAAACTTCACTCTTGATTTGGTTTAATTAGTGATACATAGACATTCCGTTTTTGTGTTTTGAGACAAATAAGATGAGAGGATACCACTAACTCCTATTATTTTTGTTTTGTATTTTATAGTAAATAAGAAGTCATATTTCAACAACTAGAACCTTTCTTACTAACCGTTAGGATTTACAAGTTGAGGCGGTATAAAAAGTAAGAGCTGAAAATTTTTTCTAAGTTTAAGCACCAACCAAACACCAAGGGTAAGATAATGAGCAGGCAGGCACTTAAGAAAGAGTAAGAACTTTGCATAATGGGAAAATCCGCAAGAGATTTCTCCAATGACAAACGCCATAGGGATCATTTAAGAAGAGATCTGGTGAAATGTTCCCTAGCTGTGGCCAATGCTTGACTTATTGTCTGCAGAAGACAGAAAAATAATTATAACTCAAATAATGGAATTCCCATTTCAGTTCTTTTCTGAAAACACAATTCAAAAGGAGGCTGTAAAATGTACCTGTTCAGACAAAGAAGCGCCAGAATCTAGACTATTACTTGCAACTTTTCCAGCTATAACATTTGGATCAGTTTCCAGTATTATACTGCACATAAAAGAATAGGTGAGCCAAATTCTAATACTGTGAAATGTATAACTACTTAAATCACAATGGCAGCTGAAAGGTACTAATAACTGTGGAAACCGAAGGGCTTAGCTAAAATATTAAGAAAAGAGAATATCTTCCATCAACAACCAGAGTTTGATTCCTCTAGACAACACTTGAACAGTAATATCCTAAATCATATTAGGAGAGGGTGCCCTAAAGATAAACCAAGAAGCCGTGTGGGTCCCACTTGAATAATGAACTCCACAAAGCATGTGAATCTACAGTGTATCTATCCCTCCTCAGTCCTTACATCCACTTTAATGAACTCCACAATGCATGTGAATCTACATAGTGTATCCATATCTCCTCAGTTCTTACATTACACTAGTGTATCCATCTCTCCCCAGTCCTCACATTACACTGTCATCCAAGGAGAGTGCATGAGATCTAGTCGTTCATTTTACATAAGGGTATTCCATGACAATGTCATGTAATGAATTCCATAGTGTGAGGGTTCCACTGGAACCATGAACTCCACAGTGTGTGAATTCCATACATTGGATCTATCTTTCTCTTCACATGATACTATCATTAGATTCCTTTACCTGAGAAGATCCGCATCCCGTATGAGGAAGCTCCTAACTACAATAGCAAATAAAAAATACTATGGGTGGGAATATAATCACCATTGTGGATTTCACCATGCATAATACCTAAAGGAAAGGCATTTTAGGAACAGAAACATGATCACCCATGTTGTGATCAAGATTTAAGCCTTGCTTTTAGGCTACTCCTTGCACATGACATAATACAAATTCACTTTGAAAGAAAACATTAATTCAACCCTATTATTGGGATCTAAAAGGCATCTTATCATTAAAGAACAAGAGCAAAGGCCGATATCATGGGTTCAAACTGATCAAGGCATTTGCTAAGCTTAACCATGAAAGAAAATTTGAAAAAACAAATGTTGATGAATGAGAATATGGTAAAATTTTCATTAGAAACATGATGAACTCAAATTCCATTCTGAGTGGGAATATCGAATGAAACAAATATATATTGTCACATTGCACTAGATAAAATCCATATCAAATTCTTATTCTAGACTCAGGAGTAATAAACTAACATTTAGAACACCAAAGCTGAAGTTAGGCACTACACCAGGTAATAATGCTCGTACACTCAAATCTGAAAACAAAATTATTTAAGAATATAATTTTTTTAGTAGACTTTAAGAGTTTCATGATGAACATTGAAAGCTCCAGATTCTACCATGATTATGTTCTTTGTTAATTACATGAAAGCTCAAAGAAGGTTTCTCATTTCATAATTATAAATCTCTCCAATGTCATACTCTGTAGTTTTTTTTTTTTTTTTTGGGGGGGGGGGGGTGGTTGGTGGGAGATAAAAAAATGTTGGTAGAGTCTAACAAATATATCTACAAAAATGGATATGGCATACCCGCCATCAGCAATTTCATCAATACATAATAGAATGAGATCCAAGTTCTCAAGTGCTTCCCTCTTTTCTACCTTGCCTCTGGAATGAAAAACAAGGGATGGAAGAATCAAGTCAGTACTCAATACATCCATCAAGGCTGTTTTATAAGCCAAGACCTTAAAATATTAAGATCAAGAGAAAAACCTTAACAGAAGGCCAACAGCATCAAAAAACCCCTGCAGAACTGTGGCCAAGATAATCTCATTTTCATCCTCACCGCCAGTAACAAAAAAGTGAAGGTCTTGGACAAACTTGTAAACAACAATGTTATTCTCAAAGATTGCTATTTCCACTGTAAATTGAAAAAACACATAAAGATATTGAAGGTGAAATCAATATACTTATAGAGTAATGTCAGCTAGAGAGTTGAAATTTGCAATCTACTTCAATAACAGATATCAAACAAATATAAAGATAACTGTTCTTATTAGAACAAACATTGGACAATACTGTGATTTAAACTGCCAAAATACACTACTAAAAACATGAAACAATTATCTCTAAAAACATATTAGATGTTAATGAGCACTGAAGAACAACACAACCAAGAGAAAAGGGATAAATCAACAATTGACACCAACACGAGACAAGTTCCAATTCAAATGGAAAAAGTAAGGAACAATTTTAACGTAACTCATTTGTGATACACAAGGCCTCATGGAAATGAGAAAGAATCACCCACCTTCTGTTCGGGCATTGGTCTTTTGAGTCTTATTGAGTACAGCTTTCTCAAAAGCCTCCTTCGCACTATTTGTTGGCCAGTCATCTGAGTAATATTTAACAGCCACACGTTTCCCCTCAGAATCAAGAAGAAGGATGTTTTTCACAGAAGGGCATGAATCCTAAGAAAAGAACAGGGTAAAGGATCAAAGTTAGAATACTTTGAATAATATTAGTTCTTAAAAAGATAACAATGATGTTTTTCTTTTCTTTTGACGAACAACAATGATATTTTCATTCTAACACCACAAACATTTTGTTTTGTTTTTGTTTTTGGTTTTATACATAAAGAGAAATAGTACAGCATATGGACCATAATGGTATCAGTTATAGCAGTTAATGAAGCAGCACCATGCATTGTGGCATTGCAAATTTTGAAATGGCACCTTGAGTCACGTTCTGTGTGTGCCATCTTTTCAGGAATGTGGCCCTCAGGCCCTCAAATATATAGCCAAAAATTTTTTTGTTGTTTGTTGTTTGTTCTTCTCTAATCTATTTTTTTCCTTCCTCTCTTTTCATGCTTCTTTCTCCATTTTTCTCCATTTCATGACTTCATCTATATCAGCAATCTTCCTCCTTCCTGTTTCTTCTCTTTCATGAATTTCTCAATTTCATATTAAATGCGTCATGGCTCCAAGAGCCCCTTCTGCATTTCTTGTGGGCCACAAGTCACTAACAACTATGGTATCAACAATTTTTTATGTCCATCATTGGCCATATAATTTATCAACTGTAAAATGCCTAATTTGTAATTATCAAGGGACAACTGGAAAGATCATACAAAGAAATAAACAGAAAATTGTAGAGCCTAGAACCTCTAAGGAAGGGATAATAGGTATAGGCTACAGAATTAAAAATCACAAACACAGATCTGATGGACCTCAAAGTGTCGTCAGGTATTAGTTTGAACTATAAATATAGTCAATCACGTATGGTTGCCTATTGCATCAAAATCTTGAGAATTTCCTAGTAATTCAACTGATCCTAATTAAAGTGGATGGGCCAGAAGGTTGTGAAAATGAATAAAATTCCAAACAGCCATAACTTTTGATCCAAGTAAATTTCTCCAAGTATCAAAATAAGAAAATCAAATAACATATTGCTTGCTTTGATAGTTTTAAATCCAGATTACCTATTTGCAACCTATTGAAATGTAATATAAATGTTTGAAGTTTTTATCCTAAGAGACGCCACAGTGGATCAATTGGTTGGTATTCCAACCTTAAGAAAACTATTAAGACTACAGGAAAAAAAAAAAACTGTATAAGAGTGAAACCTTACTTATGTATACTGTGTACCACATGATGCCTTCAAGGAAAAGAACAGATCACATGATTAACAATGGACCATGTACGAAATAACTCATGCAAATAGTAAATCCATCCATAACAATGTACAATCCCAGTATCACAACCAACAGTCATACTTATATGGCCATATTATGCAAATCGGCATGCAAAAAGCATTCAGCATGCCCAATCTATCCGCACATTTTCAATAGTATATGGTCTATTGAGGGTATCAAAATCAAATTAATCAGCAAACTCAGATCTACATTGCCGAAGGGGGAAAAATACACACACATGCTAAGAGCGCAAGTGAAACCATAATCAAGCAAAGTGGATGATTCGAACTATAGTCCATAGACCGAGTGCGCGAGGTGAAATCAGCAGAATACGAGAATAGGCGACAATTAGAAGGGAATTCAATGTTCGCTATAGTCCAGAACACGAGTCAGGCAAAACAGTCAAGAAAATCATGAGCCACTTCATAAAAAGCAGTGAACCCAGTGAACTGACTAAGGACACAGACGGTCTATCAAACTTGCCTTTGCGTAGCTGAGATACTAACAGAAACAGACTTACTGTGTAAGGAGGAGACATTATCTAGAAACTTCGCCGACGTCGCCGCCGAGGGAAGGAAAACGGAGAGAATGTCTCAGTCAGGCTGTGGCCTCGTTCGTGATCCGACACAATTTTGATGCTCAAATTTATGAACCGGTCGGTCATATTGCGCGACTCAATCAACCGCGCACAGTTTTTTTTTTTTTTATGCAACCGCATGGAGCTTTTCACTTTAGTTTATTATAAACTTTATATTTAATTAATATAAATTAAAAACATATTTTAGATACAGAATCTGAAATAACATACAGACCGTTAAATAATATAACTAATTATTTTTATATTATAAATTGATATACTGGCTAAAATTAATTAAAAAAGCAGTAAAATTTATTTTGTATATTTATATTGATGATTATAAAAAAAATTATTTCAAATATATAATTTAATTTAATTTTAAACTTTTACTTAAAATAATTTTTAAAAAGGTATTTTCATCAAAAGGTTTAAATTATTAATCGCATTTGACTTGGTTGTCTTATTGTTCGCATTTGACCAGAGATGAAATTGAACCATAAGGAGGCATGTAGGTCAGTGGTGGTGTATTTTTTTTTTCTGGTCACATAAAATAATACAGTCTGTTGTCTTTATCAGCATGGTGATTATCGTTGGCCAAATAAAATATGATTCAGTCAACACAAAAAAAAATGTATATTTACAATGAAGTCAATATTATAAGAAGCAAATATTTTAATCTTTGAATCAATATAAAATAGTAACACTTAGGGACCAAAATTTTAAATTAATGCTATTTAAAAACCTAAAGATTCTAAAATGATAAAAGAATTCATAGTTCTAAAATTAACCAAATTTTATTATTAAATTACTTAAATACCCTTCATGGAATGACAATGTCAAATAATTAAAAAAATGTCAAAACTTGGATATAAGAATACTAAATTTTTTAAGTTGAGTGTTTAATAATATAGGTGGACAGTTATAAATTGTTAGTAAAATTTCATTTATCGGTGTAAAATGGAAAAAATTAGAGTCAAATCTTAAAATGACAGTGTCAAATGGCTAGTAAAAAGTGTTAAAAATTAGTAGTGTGACTTCTAATTTTAGTGAGCATAAACTTTTCAGTGTAAAATGACTAGACATCAGTGTTAAATCATAAAATCTAAGTGTTAAATTGCTGAGGAATACAGTCAAACATTTGACATTTAACACTTCAAACTTTTAAAACTAAAAGTTTTATTCCCAATTTTTGACATTTTTCATTAGCCATTTGATAGTATCATCTCAGGATTTAACACTAATATTTCTCCATTTCATATCGAGGAGTAAAATTTTACTCACCAATTACAACTGTCAGCTTATATTTTTTCACACTCAACTTAAAAAATTTGACATTTATCTTCAACTATTTGATACTATCATTCTAAGAAAGATATTTAGGTAATTTCATAATCAAATTTTGTTAAGTTTAGAACAATATATCTTTTCTTGTCATTCCATAACCTTTGTCTCTAAATGATATTAATTTAATGTTTTGGTCACTAAGTGTCAATATATCAATATAATATATAATTATACATATATTAAAATTCTAAAAGCCCCATTATTTATAAGTCATCAATAGTGTGGTCACTCTTACAAACATTTTTGCAGAAGGAAAATGTGTCTAAGGAAAGAAAGAATGTGAGGGAAAGCTTATTAGTTATGTTTGGTTCATGACAGAGATTTTTTGTGAAAAGAGTGTTTTCAGTATTTATGGGAGAGTATTTTCTCATTCCCATTAACTTTCCCATTTACATTTTATACCAAACGGCCAAACAGGCCCTTTGTTTTGAACTCCATGCTCTACATCTAGCTACAGATATAGGGGAATAATAACATATTCGCAAAAGCAGATAGAGCAGTTCTGAATTATGTCGCCATCATTCCAGGTATAAGAAAAAGGTAATTTCCAATATGACTTTAAAAGTACAACACTAAAACTTGATTAGAGTTCCATTGAAACTTAAATCCAAAAAATAAAGTTTATCCACCACCAAATGGTGTTATGATCATATTATATGTCTCTATTCTAATGTTGTATGATGAAGTAGTCTGCATCATTCTCCAGATTATCACCAGCAGTAGGAGGTAAGTTGTTCCGAGAAACGTTCCTCCGTCGGACTTGGGCATGAGTCTCAGCTTCATGTTGAAACATCTTCACCAGTTCTTGCAGCTCCAGCTTCCTCACTTCAACCTGTTCCTCAGGGATGGGATTTTTCAGCCCTAGGTAAACCAGGCCTACTATAATCAGCACAAGTCCTAAGAAACACAAGATTGCTGTGAAGACCCCAAATGCATATGGCGTATTTTCTGCCCCGGGTATTCCATCAACATTGATTCCAAATAGGCCGGTAATGATGGTTAGGACAAGACCACAACCACCGAATACAGCTAAATTATGAGTCACACGAAGACTTCGGTCCTGATGTGATATGCACAAGACACCAAACAGTTCTCAAGTTAACCACCATAGAGAAATAAAATCACCTATGAAGTATGACCACTACAAATAAGAAGCCAAGTCTGTGTTTAACATGTTAGACACTAATGTTAGACATGACATTTCATATTTTGTGGTGTCACAGTGTCTTTGTCTGAGTTGCGTGTCGATTGCAATGTTAATACTTTCTTAAAGATAACTAAGCATCCCTAAAATGCACGTTCATGGGGACAGATACCTGCAACCATGCACGAACATTGCTCTGCATGACATCTTGAATGGTGAATAAGCGACCACGAACTGCTTCCTGCTCTTCAATCATTTCCCTAGTGCTTTTCTTTATTCCCAATAACAAGTTTCTTGCTACACTTCCTCTTAGATGTTGGAGAAGCTCGAAGACAATCTCCTCTCTTGCATGGAGCGACCACTTCACTCTGATAACCTGCAGTTAATATACAGTATTAAGGATGAATTGATTATGAAACAAACAGGTAGGAATACGGGCAGAGAGGCATAAAAAATCTTTATACGGCAAATTCTAACAGTATCACATACAATTTGAGTTCCTAGTATACATTGTAAGCAGGCGACAGATTGGGAAATGAAAAACATGTACAAATTAAACACAGTTACTATTTGTATTTCATTAACTGTTTTACTTTATTCTGAGAGAGTCAGATAGCATTAGACTCTTAATAGATGATCAGTTGTTAGATGATTCAAAAAACAAACACACAATGTCAAACCAACCAACACATGTCAACATGTTTAAGCACGGGCCTAAGACTTCTTTCAACTTTCCCTCACACTTGAACCCCCAATAACCTTTCCCCCAAAAGTGAGTCCATGCTTCCCTCTAGGCTGCTTGACTTTGATACCATTGTTAGGACTAAGAAGCCTAAGACACAAGGAAAATCTTCATTGGACTTTCATCGAACTTTTTGGGGAAATATACTCATGGACTTGACCCCACATCTTATTCTAAAACTTGAGGCATTAGGTCTACAAGTTCTTTTTACTTGTATACTCCTCTTTTAGTCCAATTTTATTCAATGTGTAACTTTCATTCTCAGGCACTAGAACGCAACAGAACAGCTAATAGAATTGAAGTTTCACTAATTACTATGATCATACATATTTGCATCTCTCAGTTTCATTTTTCATACTTACATTTTTGTACTAGTTGTAATTTCTAAAAACTGAATTCACCGATGCCTAAAAATGATCCTTAGGATATCACTCTTCCAAATTTATCACTCAAACTAGGACCAACAAGAAATAAATAATCACAGACAGAAGGAAATGTTGTAGAAAAAAGACAAAAGATGTGAGACAGAGGCAACGGAGCCCTCAGCCCTTTAAAGAAGAAAGAAGTCTCAGAGGCCACTCCTTCTTTAGTCGCTTGGTCACAGTATACCATGGACATAAGTCTAGGTTAGTGCATACAGTAACACTACAATAGCTCCCTTTCATCATTGAGAAAAGTCATAATAAACTCATTGTCTTCCATTTTGAAAATTTATAAAAACTACAAGCTGATTCCTGACTATATATTTGACTTGTATCGAACTTTCAGAACTTTGGTAAGAATCAATTATCCTTTGGTAGATACTTATTTCTGTGTTATGGACGTCTTAACCTTCACATCCATTTGATACATATAGTGGACTCAAACTGAGTTGTCCAAGCTATTATAACCAACTATTGTTGACATAATCTCCAATACCACATTTACAGTCACATTAGACATGCTCTACCAAATCCAACTTTTACTGCTCAAAGATGAAATGAATATTTTCTGTCACAATGACAATTCCAAGCACTTTCACCTCTATTTTAGTAACACCTCTACCACCATTACCATTTCCACACAACATTTCGAGATGTTCTCAGAAGTTTCTAAAGACAAATTAATCAGTTATTAGTTGCAATGCATTCTTCTTACCCAATCAGCCAATCAGATATATTAGTAAGCGTGAACATAGTCAAACAGCAAATAGCAAATGCCCCAAAAAAGGTATCTTCAAATTAGCAAAATTCAGCATACCTGTCTTGATAACCTTCTGATTTCTTGATTTAGAATTACACTAAAAAGCTTCATATCTTCATGGTTTCTCCTAGTCACATGGAAAAATGTCAATTTTAGTGTAAAGCTAATTCAAAGTGACATAATGGCTTGAATTCTTGTGCATGAACCATATTTGGGAACCTGTTCATAAACTTCACTTCAACCTCATCTGCTGCACCAAATATAGACTTACGGAATAGCCTGGATAGCTAAAGAAAAAGTCAAACCAAAGTAACAAAACTTAAGAAATTAATAGCAATAGTACACTTGAGTTACAACTCAAGCAATGGATGAGACCAATTTCCAACTTTGAATGCTACTTTTCTAAAAGGCATACCTAAAATGCAATTCCCTCCTACTATCCATGCATCAGATGAAAGAAGCTGAACAAAGTTAAGTGCACAACACAGCATAGCTCACTACTAACCTATTGCCCATATTTTTAGGCAACACATTTTTAGGACATCAAACACATGAAAAAAGGTAAAACACTTTGAGTTCTAGAAGCTAGTGCAAGTGTTTTGTTCTCTGTCATATGCTTGTAACTTTATCTTCGCATCTAGTGTCTTAATATTATACAAACCGAATACACCCTTGACATTTAATTTTATATTCTGTATATGTTGAAATCATCTTACATAACTCTCCCCCAACTTATATCTGATTAAAGTTGCCCTTCTCTTCAGGCAAAGAAAATTATTTTTCTTTTCTTTCCAAATCTGTTGAATTTTTATTCATCCATTAGGTTTTCATGTATGAGGTATAACATAGTTTTACATTGGTTACCAGCCAAAAAAAAAAATCAAGGTGAACCAATAAGATTCAAGTCGTGGACAAGAGTAACAAGTAAAATTATAGGTGTAAGAATAGCACCAATAAAGATGGATAGGGAAATGTCAGCTTGTTTATGAGAGAAATTGTCAGTTAAGCAATCTCCTAGGTAAAACAAGTAGACAACAGGAGAAATAAGAAGATGCTTGAATTTAAAGTGCGCACGCGCATGCTCACACACATATCATTAGACATGCAGTCACATACATGTATTTCTTCTCAAATGTTTAAAAAAGATTATTATTTTTCACGTCAAATATAAAAGAAAATGTTGCTAATACCTATCATCCCATCGAGAAAGGTGGCATGCAAGCTGTGCTATAACTTCATGGACTGTTCTAGGCACATTGTACCCTCCAGCAGAAAGAAGCTCCTAATCAAAGCAAAGCATTGAAGCTATGAAATCAAACAAATTACCAGCCATTAAAAGAATATGCCAAGCAAGAACAACCTGAACTTCTGTGATTCCCAGAACATTTACACTTGACACTGTTCCTTTTATATGCATTGCAGTTATTAGGAAGTTTTGTGCTTGCCAAGACCTAAGTACAATGGGGATGTCATCTTCATCAATAAGAGGATCACCAACTGATTGTCCCAAGAGCTCAAATAACAGCCCGCCAGCAACTCTGACAGGGACCTACTTAAAAATATAATCAATATTTAAGGAAAAAAGTGTAAAAGTAGCAGGAATAGTCATTGTCTTGTTACAAATCTTATTCACCACAAAATGATCGCTTCTAATATCTATTCTATAATAATAGATAAATACCCATTATCATCATTATAGATTATTCATTAGTTTTTTTAGGAATTAATTGCCATTTTCACATACACTTTGATAGAAAATAAAAGTATAGAAAATATTCAATCCCTCACAAAGTCCCGAAATACAATTAGTTACTTTGAACTGTGTTGTAGACATTCTGTGTCAGCCAACAATTACTTAGGCTATTAATATTGTCCATCTAAATGATCAGTATCAAATCAGACCAAGTTATAGATTGCCAGATGATTAGATGTAAGACTAATAGGATCAGTACTTAAAAAAGCAATACACCTCATAGAAAAGGTGTTTCATCCGGTCACTTATCAAACGACTTTCATCTCTCAAAGCTAAGCCAACTGCAGGATGTAACCATTGAGCACTGCTGAGCCAAGCCTGGACGGTTGGGTGACCTGCAGAAACATGGCACCACCATATAGGCCCAGTTGGACGCTCCCAATAGGGAGCTGCTAGATCAGCCACAGTGAGATCATCATCATCATCTGTGAATTCAAACTGTTGAGTGGGCCAGAGTGTATCAACCTGAACTTTTTGGACAAGTTCTGAAATCCTTGCCCATCCAATTGGTACCCAATGACTACCATCATATTTTTCTGTGACATCAGATTGGTTAAACTGAAGGACCTTGCTATCTTTGTCATCATCAATGGCATGCAACCTACTGCCCCTTAAGTCATTTGCAAATGACAAATCTGATAACTTGTTTCTACATAATCTTGGGGAAGCAGCATCTGTTAGATCATTTGAGGGGACAAGCATTTTTGGATATTCACCTTCCCTTTGTAGTCTGTCTGAGGTCTTTGATGAGTGCTTTGACTTAAGTGATATTCGTCGTCCTCGAACAAATTCAAATGCACAAATAAGCCCATCAGTCCAAAGGTCATTTCCAGAATTGGCATCTCTATTGTGAAAACTTTTATTGCTTTCCAGATTCCTATTGTTCCCCTGGGAATTTGACTGGTTTGCTAAGTCACTCATTTTATGCTTCACCTATGGACATATAGAAACCATTCATACTGATCAAGACAGATTTTGAAGTACAATCTTCACCAGATACACCACTCTTCAATTGATGAATGGCTTCAACAATGCTAGTCACAGTGATTGCTATTTGACCACCAACAGCAAGTCATCCCAGTGTTATTGCCAATTAATGCTGCAATTCAAACAGAAAATGTGTTGATATGGGACTTCAGCTAGTGCATATATTAGACTAACAAGAATCAAGTAGAAAGAGCAAAAGAAAGATAAATTAAAATGACATATAATTTGTACGCCTCTGACAAGCATATAAAATTAATTCAATTAATTGCAGTAAGAGGTTTTATATAAAAGTTCTCAGAAAGGGTCTAATATTAACCACATGGATGTCTGGGGACAAGAAGTACATAAGCTATTAACCTGTATGGAAAAAACAATATTAGTTCTATACTTCTATTGCAAAGACATTTCTAAAGCAACTTATTTGTCATTGTATGCACATTAAGCGTATTTTTATAATCCCCCCCCCCCTCTCTGTGAACACCCACCTTAACATTTCCTTACAATACTTTGATAACCTTCCCATGTTCAAAATAATAAGAAAATTAAAAACAATAGGGAAAATATAACTGCAAGCACATCGATAATTCAATCAATAAGTGGTCGGGTACATAACAAAAACGAATATAGAGCCCAGACAACCTGAACCAAGGAGAACCCAATTACACAAATAAAATCTGTGTGTTTGCACTGGAGGTTAAGTTTGCTTATGAATGAAAGTATATTCAGGCCAAAAAAAAAAAGTACACAAATAAAATCCAAATGATTGCCACCGACAGTAACAGGCAAGAAGAAAACGCTAACACAAGCATTCTCAGTCTCACAACTCAAAACCATGACTCCGAACTTCTTAAGGAGAGGAATTTCTTGACGATGACACTAATTATCAGTGAGACATTCGAGAAAGGTGTGTGTGAAAAAAGAAAAAGGAATTACAGAAGGAATGTAAAGAGTGGAGAATGAGATCCTTGAGCACGATGAATGGGTTCTTCGAGGAGAATAATACACAGTCGGCGTTCACAGTGGAGATAGCAGACAGGAAAAAGGCCAGAGTAAAGTAGATTGCTTGTATGCGTGTCAAAAGGAACATCTTTACGTAATTACCATGCCAAAATCGGAATTCTCTCCACTTTTTTCTCCCTTCTTCCCCTCTCCTTGTTCTCAACCATGCCACACTGTCGTCTAAATCTAAACTGTTTTCATCTCAACAATGCCACTGTGGTTTGTATTTAATTTAACAATTTAATAATTCATGTAATTCATCTCGACATATATATTTTTTAAAAAAAATTTAAAGCAAATTATAATGTTATCTAACAGTATAGCTCATTTTTTTTAACTCTGCACAACAAAAAGATATCTAATTAGTGTATTAAAAAAAAGAATATCTAATTATACAGTGAACTCCAACAATATAATATTTATGATTCAGATACATAAAATAAGAGTGTGGAAAATCGAACCAAAGTTGAAAATCAAATCAATGTGAATTCAATTTATTAGGTTCAATTATTTCAATTTAGTTTGGTTAATTTATTAGACTAATTTAGTCTATTTAATTTAGTTTAGTTTTAAGTTTAAATTAGAAAATAACCCATATGATGCACATATTATTACTATGATAATTAAAATATATATATACAAATCATGCTTTGCATTCATTTATAACACAAAAAGTAATAAAAATTAAGTATCATTAGTATTGCAACTCACAAAATCATTATAATACTTCTCTATATACTATATTTGAAGCCATGTTCATTGTTCTCTTTTCTGAATTAAATATTAACATTTTAAACTCATGTCTACTTCAAATTCATGATACAACAATATATATAATTAATTATGTGTGAATATAGACTTAAAAAGAAATATGTCAAATATTACATAAGTTTTGTACTTAACTCTTATTAATAATCGCAACAAATGCTAAATAAATTGGAAAGTATCTATTCACATGTTGAATGGAAATTTTGAATTAGATGGCTTAATAGTAATGCGAGGAATAAACAATTTGAATCTATCTCTAACTAATACTATCACTTTCGCTTCAATGTCATATGTTGACCGGTTGGCTTCAATATCACATGTTTACTGGTACAAATAACAATCAAATGCATTCCATTGTACAAACCAAAAGAATTATTAATTGTTCCATTATCAACTAATCATGCAAATCAACAAATTCTTTTATTTCCTTGTTCACCTCATCTGAATTTAAAGGTAATAATCCCTTTTTTTTACAAATAATAATTTTGTTAAAAATATAAAATAAAAATTGAAAATAGTTATTATAATACTTTTGTCTCATATATTATTAAAAAAAATACACCAATTTTCTTCTTGCAAAGTCACACCTTGTAAAATAAACTTTGATATTTTTCATAACCATTTTAAATAAATAACACTTGGCACTAAGAGCATTGTAATAATGGCTTTATATAGTTGGCTAAGGATTTGGATCATCTCCTTGCAAAATATTTTGAGTCATTTCTCTAGTGAAATCTCTATCCTTCATTTTAGCCAATTTGATCCTCCCACTACTTATTTCACTCTTCTTCTTCCTATTACTTATTCCACTATTATTTATGTGAGAGAAATTTGCTCTGCATTGGACTCCTTTGCAGCACTAGAGGGTTGAGATTTGGCTAAAGAGATGGGATTGACATATTTTGGCAAGAGAGAATCCAAATCCAGCTAGCCAATCACTTTACTAAAACTTATAATGAATTTAATCATTTTTTTAACACTAGAAATTTAATCTATTATAAAAATCAAATTGAATAACAACAATATCATTAAAAATGTAGGGAGTGCATTCAGATGCTTAATTGTCGAAAATTTCAATTATTTTAAAAAAACTTTATCACACTATTTAATTTTTTTTCCTGCCAAATAACACTATTTAATTATGAATTTTAGTAATTAGTTAATCTAGATATTGAAATTTTAATTGAAAATTATACAAAGAGATTTGACATTGATCATTTTTAATTATCACTAATTAGACAATTTGTTAACTGAAAAGATTTAATGTGGATTTGATTATAATTCAAAACAGATTTCAAACTTGATATATGTCCTTGCTAATTCAAAATAATTAATGATTGAAAAACTATAATGTTAAATTAAAAAGTACATATTAATTACTTAAATCAGAAATGGAATAGTTTACCCAAAATGCGATGGACGCAATATAATTGAAAATTTTGAACATTAATTTGTTCCTTTTAACTAATAATAAAATGCTTTTGAATATTAAGTTTGAATTTAAAAATATTACATTACAATTTAACTGATATAATTTTGAATTTAATAAGGCATAAAATTTATCATACTATTTGATTATTTTTTGGTTAAATAACAATAAATCTGAAATGTGGTAACTAATTAATTACTCACTCTTGTTCTTAATATAAGTCATTTTTAACTAACTAATCAAAATCAAGAAAAGTTTGTTATATCATTAAAATTGTCTTAAAATTAATGTAATGTATTTTCCATCTTTATTCTTTAATAAATACTATAAATTCAAACAATCCACTTTCTTTCTCAGGATTAAATAGAAATATTTTAAAAATAAAGTAATTAATACTCTAAAAACTTATAGAATGTGACTTACATTTTTTACCATAAAAAACTTCTAGAACATAACTAATAAAAACAATCGAATAGAGTAAAATGTTAAATTTTAATTCAAACTTATTTTGATGATGAATTGAATGCCGTTTCCAATGCCAACCACACCTAAATACATATTACACTAATGCTTGAGTGGAGAAACTAATAATATAGATTAGTAAGAGTTTGGTTTGAATTAAATTAACCATGAATGGTAGCAAAAATAACACCCAAGGGCCGAGAGGATGAACACAATGATTGATTGATGCTTGCCCAAAAATTGTGATCCATTTTCTCACAAAGAATAGTCCCAGAAGCTAGCCAAAACAGACTCTGTAGTGAGGCATAAAGCTGAAAAAATGCAAGGTTTAATGAGTTAATACGACGTCACAGAATGCAAGGTTCACAATATTCAATTATATTAAAGCTTCGCGTATTCTGGCTTCCTGTGCTCCTGCTCTTTTTTTTTTTTGGGTCAAAATCAGGGTATCCACCACCGTCAGCAGTGACTAATCTCTTCGCCGATTTGACCTCCTATAAAGGAGTTATGCGGCTGGCCACGGGATGCGCTCAATTCCTATGAGTCAGGGATCGAACCCCCAACCACATGATTAAGAGACGAGGTGAGGTAACCACCACGCCACACCCTCGTGGTTTGCTCCTGATCTTTTTATGCTCCTTGCACAACTTCACCGCTTCATTCCCTTATACCAATAGTGCTACAGGAAACTGAAAAAAAAAACGAAGGAAAAAGAAAGAGGCACTTTATAGTCTCAACTCAGGGAGGGATTAAAAATAAAAAAAAGGTTAATATGCGAAACAGACAAAGCGGGAAAAAAAGCACAAAGTAGCCACAGAGACATTAGAGCGTCCAGAAAATATGAAGCTCTGGAAAATGCGTTCAATGGCCAAACAAAGTGGGAACTAAGATGCCTAGATTTGATCCAATTAGAGAATTTTATACTGATTTAATTGTCATAATTGAATATTAATTGATTAAATTAATTATGAATAAATGGCTGGAATTTTATTTTGAATTCAGATGAGTGATAAAATCTGTAATTATTAGTATTACCAAATATGCAAAATTTAAAAAAAATAAATATTACATCAGAAAAATAACGTGGATGTTGCAGACAGGACCATTTTGGCAGTAAGACACGTTGCCATGTGACCTTCCAAATAAGCAGTATTAAAATATAGTTAATACAGTACTCATACCTTTCACCTCTGTTTATATATATAAATAATAGAAGATTACCAAATAAATGCAAGTGAATTGAAATTAATATTTTTTCTTTTTTCTTTTCAAATTTTATGAGGTTATAAGCTGTAACATTAGATTTAAGAGAAAAAAAATCATTGATAAATAGTTAGGTCTCTTAAACATGCTAATATGAATTGGATTGAATACACTTGATGCTTAAAAAAATAAAAACTTAACATTAGTTGCCTGGATATTTTCTAATTTTCCATATGTTATTCTGAATGTTGTAGTGGTGGTTTTCTAGTTTGTAAAATATTTTTATATGATATTTTGAATCATATTATGTAGTTTTAATTTTCTTAATCCTATTCCAACTTGCTAGATGATATTAATATTCTTGCACCCATCCTTTCATTCGCTATTCAAATTCTAGGATTGTTTGTTATTCTATATTTAAAAGTTTAATTCATCCCAGGTAAAGGGTGTTCATGGGTAGGTTCAGAGTTGGGATTGACTTCTCATCCATTGCCTGACCTAAGAAATACTTGAGTTACACCAGACTATAGGTATTAGACCCTTTGAGTACCAAATAAATTTTTTTAAAGCATAAAATCAAAATATTTTAGTTCAGCTAGGAAAAAAATGCTAACAAAATTATGCTTAATTGATCCAACCAAAATTCAAAATAAAATAGATCAAATCAAATCAAACCAAAATATTTTAGTTTCGTTTTTTCTCAAAAGATCAGTTTGGTTCAGTTAGTGAAAGAATTCCATCCGGTTATTTTGATTTTTAGTAATCTGCAATCGAATCAAAACCAATATTTGCTTACCCCTGCAATGAAGGAAAAACGTTTAGTGAAGTTCTATTTGATGGGTCTATTATTATATTTTTCATAAAAATATGTGAACCTTTTTCTACAGTTAAGGGTAAATGTAATCTTCGTATCATAGAAAAAAAGGTCTTTTGGTCATTAAATTTTAAAAATGTATAAGTTAATTCATAAAATATACATATATTAATAATTTGATCTTTGAATTTTAAAATTGCAATTATTCAACTTTTAAAAGTTTTTAACTCGTTATTTGTTACTCTTCGTTAATGCATTCTCCAAAGAAATACAAATAACAAGGTGATTGGCCAAAACGTAAATTTCACGTAGTTAAATTCAGGCAAAAAGAAGATTATATATCATTAAATGGATATAATTTTGATGTTATAAAACAATTTATATATTTTCATTTTATATTTATTTGTTATTTTGCAGAGGATTCAAAGGTCGCATACAATTCCCCTCCAAAAGTGAAAAGTTTTGGGGGGAAAGATTGGAGCTAAATTTTATTTTAGTTAAAATAATTTTATTATTTTATTTAATTTTATTCCTGGCCAACCCTTCAAAAAAACGAATCGCCGGGGCTTCTCCACTTCTCCACACTACAACTTCGGAACTGGCCGTGGCGGTCGTCGTCACCACAGAGCCACAGTGCTCGCCGTCGCGTCGTCCCTTGCACAACCAGTTTCGGGTTTCGCCGTCTCCCATTTTCTGATTGCTCATCCAGCCCTGTTCGTTTTCGCCGCCTCTCATTTCTTTGTTTTGATTTGAATATGAAAGTTTATTACATGAAGGTTTCATGTCTCTCTCACCGATTGTGCATTGTTTTGTTTTGTTCTTTTTTCTAAAAATTTTACATTGCTGCTTTAGATCTGATATAGAAATGCAATGAATAAGCTGATTGTCTTATTTTTACGTGTAAACCCAGTTAGCTGAATATGTTTATGATTCCCCAATCTTTCTGCTCTTTTCTTTGATTCTGTTATGATAATGTGATATGCATAAGAATTATGTTCAGAGCTGAATAGTTGGATATGGGGACAGGTCAGTGATTTCTGAGGTGTTGTTTATGATAATGAGCTGAATCGTTCTGCTATAGTTGCTATTATGCAATTGATATCTTCATCTTCATAACTAATGCTATTCTGCTATATAATGCCATAATAATCTGAATGTCTTATTTTAATGTTTCGCTTGCTATCATTCTTGGTTGGATAGGAATCTCTCTCTCTGTGGATACTATAGGAATTTGGTGCTATGTTGGTTTCATAGGAATCTGTTTTTTTTTTCTCTCTCAATAGGAATTTTTTTTTTTAAATGGACATATATTGATTAGACGCATGTTGTTGACTTCCTTTGTTAGATGAAGTTGGAATATCAATACCTTTTATTGGTGCGCCAATGGTGGGATTTGCGTCGAAGAGTTATAGCTCAACTCATATGTATTATTGTATACTATTTCATTCGGACTCGTAAAAGAAAAATATGTTATAGAATGAGTTCTAAGAGAAGAAAGGTACTTGTAGACATAATGAGTCAAATAACTTTAGTGAAATTAGTTGAAATATTATGAGAATAGGTCCTAAAGCTTTCTTAACATTATGTGGTATGTTAGACTTGTAATAGCAATGAGAAAGTGGCTATGACCAAAGAGAAAGACACCGAATTTAATGAACTTAAGGGGGCAATAGCTAAGGTAGCAAAGGCACTTAGAGAAGGAAATGAAGCACTAAGGGAAGGAAATGTTATACTAAGAGAGAGCTACAACAAGAAGCCACCACGAATGTCAGGGGAAGAAGTTTGGAATTTGATCAATGAATGTGGATGTGATGTTGACAAAATGCCAAGGATCTATTGTTTTCTCATGAGTGATGTTGACAAACTTGGATCAATTGTTCAATGTCCAGCTGAAGCACGCAAGGCAGTGATAATGGCTATGGTATTTGGTTCTTCAAATACACATTCCTAAACATTCTTGTTTCTTGTTAGTCTGTGGTGTTTTGTTTCAAACTGTGACCTTTAATATTTTGTAGTATGCTCTAAATTTGAGCATTTTGTTATGTGGTACAACTTGAACATTTCTTTGTATAAAGCTTCATTATGTTGTTGATGATGTGAGATGACTTGCTATGCAGTGAAGTGCATTTGATATCTTACAATGAAGTGCATTTGCTGCAATCAACCCTATAAACTTTTAAAGATTGCACCAATAACAATGCTAAAAATTTTAAAGGAAGAAATTAAATATTTCAAAAATTTAGCAAAGGAATAATTAAAGCACACATCCTTTTAAGACACCAATGCATCTCTAATGGTATTGACTTACTGATTCTTTTTTAAAATTTACGTGTCTCATAATTTTGTTAGAAAATGTAATAAGGACACTTTAGAACATTCAACTCTACACAAAAAGAAACATCATTAATAAGTTTTTTATAATTATGCTCCACAATTAATTGTGAACAAATGTTTAAATTCAATTTCTGCCTCACTAGTCTGACTTGATTTAACTTTGGTATACTATAAGCATAATAAAATTAATAAATTATCTCTTAATTTCGTTCAAATGTAAATTTGTAAATAGAAAGAGAAAATAATATCTGATGACTTTTCTGTCATAGAATGAGCCTTGTCAGCTGTATATGACGATAGTCATTAAAAACTTAGTCTCAGGTTATTAGGGAGTGCTCTTGAGAATTCTTAGTCTCAGGTTATTAGGGAGTGCTCTTGAGAATTCTTTTGATAACTGTTTTAGAAACAAGCAAACTGAAAACATCTAACTATCCGGAGATCACATAACCTCTTGTTTCCACAGTTTCTGCTCTATTGAATATCGCAAATCTTCAATGTTTTTAAGCTTTAATTTTTCTGGAAGGATCAGTGTGTGGAAAAAAACTGAAATTTTAGCCCGGTAAAGGAATGCAGGGCTAGGTTTGAATGTGTATTCATTTGTTCTATTTTCAAAGATTATCGTTTGAGGGGGATGTATCAAAATTATGATTTAAGTCTTGGTTCAAGAGAATACAGTGTAGTACAATTTTCCACCCATAAAAAAAAAGGGACAAAACCTAAACTTTCCAGACGAGAGCATTAAAAGAAGAAAGAAAAAAAGACAAATGTATTTGAGTAAACCAAATTAGCACACTTGTAACTACGTTAAACAGCACGACCATAATTATGGGAACCTCGTGGTACAGGGCAGCAGCCAGTCAAGGTCTTTTTTCCTTTGAGACCAAATAATGATACATTTCAATTATTTCCTAGGAGTGCCTCGGCTTGGCTACTTTCAAACTCACATCAAGACCCTGAAAAACCAGGAGGTAATTTCGATTAGTAGCTGTTGTGCCATAGTTGCTGAGACTGCTTGGATGGTTGAGGCCCTTGAGAACCACCACCAAGTGATGCTTCCCTTACACTGTGCTGCTGCTGCTGCTGCTGCTGCTGGTGTTCCAGAGAAATACCCGTCTGAGAATAGAAATTTGGGTACCCAGGAGGTCCAAAATGCTGTGACTGCTGCTGCTGGCCTTGCCGGAATCCACTCGATTGCTGATTTTGTGCCTGGAAGCTGTAATATGTGCTGCCTGGAACTGCAGACATCGTCCGGGAGGCAGGCCCATGAACCCACATAGGAGAGTTCTCATTCTGGCAGAACAAACAAACCCCACTCAAGATTCACATAAAGGCAACAGAAAAAGTCACAACTCCAAGTCCTTTATTCCTTCTGTTAATAATTAAACTGATTAAATTAAAATTTCAGTTCCCAAAAATATGCTCTTCAAATTAAATAATTCAAAGTTTGAACATCTCATTTCAGTCCTCCAAAGAGAACTCGGTCTTCAATATAATCCTCACGTTAAGTGCATTAACAAAGGTAAGTGAAGTGGCTTAATGTAAAGCAAATTTGGTAATTAAAGCGCCCAGCTGTCACTGAAAAACACAACATGACACGATACAAGTCATCACTAGCCACAGCATCCCACTTTGGCACTTCGTCAATATGTTTTAATGATAACTGGGCATTTGATAGCCATATTAGCTTCGTGTTAGCTTTTAACTCATCTCTAGTAATATGCTTATGAGGACGCTGTGCAGGACAAAAATACCCTTGAACAAAATTAGACGTTCAAACTTTGAAAACTATTAACAGTTACAGATTATGTTAGCTATTGAAATATGACTCCTCAGAGAAATTGTTACGAAATAATGGAAAAGAATCATCAGTAGAGCATTTTAAAATGAAGCTCCTTACCTGCTGTAGTGAAATCATATGATTGTTGTCCTTAAACTGAGAGTTTATAACCTCTTCATAGCCAATGGTTGTGCCAGTAGGGGCAGCAGGTGGGTTGAGAGGAAAATTTCCTCCAGGAATGCTGGTTGAACTCCCAAAACCATATCCAGATGCAACTGCAGCAGATTGAGGCAAGCTGCTGACAGAAACACTGTTTTTATATTGTGGAAGCACTGCAGCCAGTGACTGGTGGTATGTGCTATTTCCAGGAAAAGCCTGCTGAAAAGCTGACGGCATATAGGTATAGCTTTGAGGCAAGAATGGATAGCCAATCATATTAGCAAAATGTCCCAAAGGAAGAGCAGGTTGAGAGTATGGATGAACAGCCATGTGAGGAAGTGAAGGACCAGTGGCAACACTGGCACTGGGAACTGTCTGTGGATTTGGTTGAGTTGTAGAAATGCTACTTGCTCTTAGAGCCTGCACAGTGACAGAAAATTATCAAATTACTGAATTCCTAAGATTTCCTGCCCTCATTCAGCAAATGTGACAATTACAAACAACTTTGATCAATACATGCAACAGTGACCTCAACTAGACATTTCTTTTAATTTGTAATCGTAATGGGCAGATTTGCCCATCAGCATTGGCATATTGACAAAAACTCAGCAGCTAACTGCCTTGTAGACATTATACATATGAAACCTTATTATCCCTCAGCACAGGCATACCTCAAACATAAAATGGCATAAAAGCAAGACAGCAGAAATTTTATTACACCAAACAGATAAAGCAACTCACTCCAAAGTTAGGTAATTGGTCTGATATTCCATGTCCTCTAAAATTTCTTAAATCATTGAATATATAGAAAATATGATTTTCTTTTTTTAGTGGAATACAAACCTCATTAGTATTTTTATATATAATACAAAATTTATTATTTGATAGACAGAAAACAAGCTTTACTAAAGATCAGCAGAGATCTTACATTGATACTGAACTGATCAGTCATCATTACTCATTCAATGCAAAAGTAAGAAATGACTTGTATTTTTTTCAAATTTTAACCACCGATCATGAACATCAGTAACTGCACCACTATATCATCGGATTATAATTTCATTTGACAACCAAAGTTGACAACACAAGTCATCAGATTTTGGGAGAAAACTAAATGGGGTTTTGTTTCTTTTATGAAGGCCTTCCCATGTCTCCTAATTTTCTTCTGTTGGAATAATGCATCAATCCAGAACTTTTTATCTTCTATTCAGGACCCTCCAGCTATTAAGGAATGAGCGAGATATGTTCAGGACTTTCACTCCCTTTTACTTAACCTAGATTCAGCCTATACATCTTTCCTCCAATGCAGATAGGCAAACTTGATCTCTTGATCGATCCTTCTGGTTCCTTTTCCTTGTCTACCTTTCAATTTTTGTTACCTTCTGAGATCTACGTTGATTATTTGGAGCATAATTACCTCAACAGAGTTAATACTAATGACATGCTGCAAGTTTAAAGACAAACTGCAGCTTTCTCCCCTGGTGTGTCATCCGCATATTGAATTCTGAATCTTCGTACTTCAAATTGCCTAGTGGGGCACTTCACAAGGAATAAGCACTTTTGTATCCTGGGTAAGTAATGGGTTCATCATTTAACCGTGGGGTAGTTACTCTAGCCAAACTACACAGGTTTAGGCAAGGAGGGTACACTTCTAATTTACATTGTATTCTTTTAGTGAAATTTACAATCCCTTATTTATATTGTCAACCAAATTTATTAAAATACTAATGCAGCACTATCAGATCCAAGCAAATGAATATTTAAAGCTCATAAAAATACTGCAAGAGAAGTGTACCTCGGACATAGATATGGTGGGACCACCAATTGAAGACGCAATGTTGCTATATTTTGCAGGCATTGACTGGGTCGCAAGGAAAGGTGAGTAAGGAAAATCATCCCTTCCTGTTTGAACAGTTGAAGCCAACAAAGCGCTGGGCAAAGAATTTGTATAAGCCTGCCATATAATCAACACAAAAATTTAAATGAAGGTACCAGCAATGCTAGAAACTGCTAGAAGATAAAAGATTAAGAAGTTAAAGGAACAGCAGATATCAGTTGGTATTACTAGGTGAGAGCTACATATGAAAATGGGCAGTATCATATCACATCATAGTTAATGATGCATAGATACGGGTGCGGGTATTGGGTATAGCAAATTTTAAAATTTCATATACGAGTATGAGAGATATACATGTAAATTTTATATATATATATATTAAAGAAATTAATGTATCAAAGATAAAAAATATTAAAAAAAATTTGAGTTCTAAACAAGTATTTTAAAAGTAATATGAAGATATCTAAAAGAAGAAATCAAAATTTGAGTTTTCCTAGAAGATTTAAGTCATTTTGGAACTTTGTGAAGAAGAAAAATAAGGATACATTGATGATATGTACCATAAAGTATAGCATAAGTATCGTATCTAATACATAACGGATACTGGTATGTCTTCTATTTTGAAGCATTGGTGCAATAGAAATCATAGTTTAGTTGGGAAAAACAGCAACTATATAATAACTACAGGAAGGGTAAGGTTCATTGCATACAAGTTTATATAGCAAAGCAACTTGAAAAAGAAAAATTTATGGGCACATATATAGCAGGCTTATCAAGCGAGAGGAGTAACTAATCACCATTAGACAACAAAATAATCGATCAAGATTAGTCAATAACTATCAATGCAAAAGTTGGGAAAAAATTTCGAGCACATATATGGTGATTTTTGCACTAATCTTGAACATTAAATAGAGAACTAATGGTGATTAGTTACTGTTCTCACATCTCACCTAAAATAATCATCATAGAACCAAATCTATTTCAATTAAAACCAGAATCAAGGCCCAGTGATCGAACATGTTCAATATTACAAATTTAAGAATCTAAAATTATATGTATTACCATTACACTCGAGAAGGAAGCAAGATTCTGCATCTGTGAGTTTGCCTCTGAATGAGAATATGGGACATCTGGCTGTTGGCTATTATCATAAGTAAACCCATGTGAAGACGAAGGGAATGAATATTGATTCCCCTGGACAGCTTCAGGATGGGATTCTGGTTTTAACACCTCTGATTGTGAAATGGAAGGAGAATCATAAGGGCCAGCACTGACACCAGTCCTTTGAACTAGGTTTCCATCAGAGGTACTAGTAAGCTGCTCATCCTCATAATAGTCAGAATTCCTGCAAGAAAAATATAAAGCAACTATGAATGACCATAAAATTGAGTACCATATATCATCATATGCAAGTGCAACAACATATATCATCATACGCAAACATACCTAGAATCTGAGGGACCAATTGTTGCAGCATCAGTCGCTGCAGATGTCTCCTCTGAGTTACTTTTCATGGGTCTAGACACATATGGCCCAGAAGCAGGAAAGGCAGCATTTATTCCAGATCCAAAACTTCCAAAACTCAAACTCAAGCAGTCTGGATTATGGAGTTGTAGGTGATCTGGAATCACAACAGAATCATTTTCCTCCTCTGGTTCCTCCACCTGATCATCTTTCTGTAAATTTAGCTGCTCTAAGTCTGCAGACATTGAGGAAACACCATTTTCCACTGAAAGGAATAAATTAAATGTAGGGCTGAGAGACCATAAATAGGAATGGATCTAATATGCAAAAATGACATTCAAATAATAATAAACTAGTAGTACAAAAATAACTTCTAAACCACTCACACTAGAGGGAGAGAGTGAAAAAAAAAAAAAAAGGCAAACACAGAATAGCAATTGTTTTAGATTGTCTCATCAAAGCAACATCCTATATTACAATATCTCCTTGTGTTTTCTAGATAATCCTGGATGCAATATTTTTCATATATGCAGTATGCAGAAAAGATACTTCAAAAGATGAAACTTGAGGACTTCAAGGCACATCCAACTGGTAGTACAAGCACTCTAATATCATGATAGTTCAACGCTCCATTCAATACATAATGCACTCTAAGGTACCACAAAAACATTTAATGGCAAGCATATATGTTCAAGACAAATAGAGATGGAAGAGAATTTTGAACAACAGTAGATAAGTTTGAATCATCCTGGTCACCTTCATTATTATTAAAAGGATGTCTGTGAGGTTGGTAGGGATTTATATCGTTGTACAAGTTATCATCAAAACCAGATGCACCTCCAGCATTATCCTCGGACATACTTTTAGCAGATATAGAAGCAGGTCCAACATTGTCTGCATTCTCAAGAGGAGCATCTTCAGCTAAGCGTTCATCTAAATGGGACTTCTGCCAATCAGCTTCATCCAAGTTAGTCGAGTTTACATAAAACTCAGAATTCGCATGTGCACCAATGATAGAGGATGCACTAACAGCTGAGTGGTGCTCAATAGAAGGCCATTCATCATTCTGAGGAACATCATGGCTAATAGCAAAGTCTTGATCAGTATTTGCCTCTGACACATGCAATGGATGCAGACTGTGATGTGATGCAGATGGAGATGCCAAAACACTGTGATGGTTATTACTGTTAATGGAAGAATTAGGCACAAATGCCTTGGCCTGTGGCCTACCCATCTTGACAATATCAGCCATTGATACTTGACCTGGGACCCCCATCATCCAAGCAGATTGCAATCCACCATGTTGTGATGATGAAGGCAGTCCATCACCCGCACATGCTTCAGTTCCCACAGAATCACTGCAACAATTTTATTATACATGAGAAATGCAATCTCTAGCTTGGCAACGTATGAACACCAAAGTGTCTTGAGTCCAAGTGCTTGCAGGCACAATCAAAATAGCCAAATAAACAATCATAACATCAAGAGTAGCTAAACAAAGAATAGCAATAACTAGCCGAATAATTCAGGACTCTGATTATTTATTTTATATGTTTTTGTTTCTGGGTAAAAAAAAAGAAATTAAAAGGAAAAAAATATCAAAACTATGAACAGCCAATTTTTAATCACTTTTTCTCAGATAATCATTTTCAGAAAACTCAGAAGACAAATCAGAAAAGTGCATTACCACAGAAGGACTGAGAATAGAACCCTAAAGCGATCCTGAGAATATATGGTAGAAAACGCACAGCATTTGACAAATCAGAATAGAATACAAGTCAATACAAATAATTGAATATAGATTTTAACTAGTATGAGTTGAATGTTTGAACATCCTACTTGTTTGAACATAGTTTGTAACTAGTATGAGTAGGATGTTTGAACATCATACTTGTTTCTAGATGAATCTGACGAACCAACTTCAACATGGCTAGGTATCTTGGAAAATAAGTCAAACACATTACCTATTACCCTAAATCTTGAATTCAACATGTTACACATTACCTATTACTCTAAATCCGACAAAATAAATCAAGTCCCCAAGCATTGCGTGGGAGTAGGGTCTAGTTTTTGTAAAAATTAAAATATAATGCATAAAAGACAACTCGTGCTACAAACATAAAAAATAGTAATTACTTTAGGACTTAATTATACATTATTATGTATTTATAGTTCTAGAGTTGGAAAATATACGTTATATAAGAAGCCCAGAAAGAAATATCAAAATTCTGACCAGTCAATTTTTAATAAGATTTTGATGGAATCCCACATCAGGGAGCCACGAGTAATTCATGTGGGATGTGTTCTCCACACATGCTTTGGTCTCCATCAGATTCCTTTCAAGATATTCATTATTCTCAAAATTCGATAAGTGTATATGTATTGAAAGTAGAATCATCAAGAAATACATAGAATAGATCAACAAGAATACAATAACTGAGGAGAAAAGAATATTTGTTCACCTACTGAAGTAAAAAAAGCTGTTAAAATGAACATGAATCTCCCCACTCCAAAACCCCCCCCCACCACCACAAAACACCCACACATACACACACAAATGTGTTTGTGTGCATGGATATGAAGGAAACAAAACCTGTGGGATGGCGTTCGCCGGTTCACATTATTCCCCAATATACTAGATGAAGATGCAGGACCACCGGGAGCATTTGTTCCATTTTCCTTCTTGTAAACAGGTTTTCCCTGCAGGAGACCAGAATCTGATCTCCAAAAGAAAAGGAGCAAACTTATTTAAGGGAAAAAATTGCAGATTAAATACCTTTTTTAATTCCACAGATATATCAGTCTAAAAGCATATAAGACAGTGGTAAAACAAAATAACACCTATCACTCACATACCAATACCACTGCTATTGAATTGATTTGTGGCACCACGCCCAGCATAGCGATCTGTGCCAGCTCTACCACCACGACTAGATGAATAATTTGTCACACGAGACCTGGAATCTGGTATGTCCTTACTCTGGTGCGAAAATAGAAGCATTAAGCAAATGGATAAATTAAGTACTAAGTCAATATAACCAACTTTAAAAAGAAAAAAAAAAGGTATATTACTAATGCTGTGACCCATGTATTCAAATGTATGTGTAATAAGGTATATCCCATTTTGAATTATATTATTCAACTTCCTATTCTTTATTGCAATAAAAGGACCAGGGAACATTTACATGCTTATATCCCTATAAAAAATTATGATCATAAGTTCCATTCTGAAAAGAGTACAGATAGTATGTATGTTTCACACACAGACACACCTCTTTTTTCTTTTCCCGTTTGCTTTTCACCTCATGAAAAGGATCTGCACAATTGATAAACTCGAGATTAGAAATAAATTTAAACATCTCATTATTGTATGCCCGCAATACCTTACCAGCCTCAGATTATCATGTCTCTATGTATCATATACAAAATCAAAAGTCTCCAGAAATGACAAGTAAACCTAGGTTGCATCTACAATAACAAGATTCAAGATAAGCTCTAAAACAATAAATGTGCCATCTTCAGAGTGACTCAATTCCTATTTAATAAGAATGAGAGCAATGGATACCCCACTAATCATTGATACTGTTAGAACCGAAAAGTGTCCTTACTCCAAGTGAGAGCGGGACAGAAGCCTATAACCGAAAACTTGAACCAAGACAAAACTTATACGATATCTGGAAGAGACAAAGACAGAGGGAAATCATTCGCAAGAGGATAGAAAAATCTATAGCTTCAAACTGCAAAGATACAGTCAAAGTGTATTAAATGACAAACAGATGTACTTGCAGCAAAGATTTATCCAACCCACTGCACGTGCTACCGCAATTATAAGCATGTTACGGAAACTTCAACTTCGAAAAGCAAACTTTCTTTAATCTTGCGAATTTCTTAAATTTCATACCCAACAAAAAGTAATCGAAGACACAACTCACTCAAGTGGCTCTAACACAATATTAGTTATCGTTACCCAGAAGACGAGACGCCACAAGAACTATTAGAAGCAGTTTCAATAAAGTCCGAATGAAAACCAAACAACAATGCAGTAAACAAGAACTTAACCACTTAAACAAGAAAAAAAGAAAAAAAAAGATACATTCTTTCTAAGCAATAAGAGGGCACAAAAGAAAAACATTAAATCGTTGACAAGAAAAGAACCTTGGGAGAGGAGGCGATTGACAGCTTCGTTGGGGTCCATATTACACTCTTTAAGCATAGCATAGATCTCATGCTCAGGGAAATTACTGACAATCTCCTTCAAGCTCTGTACCATCTTCCTCGAAGCCGCCGGTACTCCCGCTAATCCATTACTTCCCTTTCCATTGCCGGAGCCGCCGCCGCCGCCTTTGCCACTCATCCTCTACTTCACCCCCCGCTCCCTCACCCTCTTCTCTGATTCTGTGACCAAACCCAGATCTGAGAACGCCCCAGAGGGCTCGCTTACTACGTTAGTTTCTAGGGTTACGCCGCGCGACGAAGAAGAAGAAGAAGATGAAGAAACCGAAGCTCTCTCTCTCACGCTTTGAACCGACAAAAAGGCGAAACCCCTTCTCACTCACTCCCACCTCCTTTTCTCTCAGTGCTCGTAATTTTTTTAATGTTAAGATTTCTGGGAATGACCATGCTTTTGTGTTACAAAATGATATGGTAACTTCTTTTGGAGTGAGAATACCTAATAATATTTGTATAACTGATATAATAAGATTTATCAAAAGTATGGCTAATTTTTAAATTTTATAAAATATTATTTATAAAAATTTAATCTTTATATATAATAAAAATTGCTACAAAGAAATACGTTAATATCACATTTTGACCCAAAATTTTAAGACAAAATCTATTAGATAATCTTTACATTTTATAAGAATTAATCTTTAATTATTCATGGAAAAAAAGCTATGTACCAAACCAAATATAAATGACAAAACATGAATGAATTATTATAATTATAAATGGATCAAAAAAACCCTACAGTGTAGAATTGGAAACAATCTCTCTCTTGTACTTTGTCATAATACCCCTATGTTACTGAAAGGAAATAAAATTTTATAAAAATTAAAAAAAAAGAATGTTCCACCTTTTTGATAAAAATACAAAGATTATAGAGGATGAATAGGGAAAGAAATGCAGAAGTTCTGATTCCTGTAGAATTAGGTGGGAAAATACACCTTAACTACCATGCAGATACCCGCCGGAGTGCAGATGTAGATAATTCTTGAATAATTAAGAGAGACTGGGAGAAGAAAATAATTCAACGGCTAATAACAAAATTAAGTCTTTTAAAATATGATTGATCTTCGATGTTGTGGGGTGTGTCACGGTTTGGTTCATGGAGGATGGTTTAGTCCCTGTATCAATAAAAAATGTAAGTAAAATTATAAATGAATAAGGTAGTCTCCTATTTGAATAGCACCTGCAAGGTGATTTTCTATTTGGTGTTAATGAAAATAGGTTGTTGAACAGTTTTACATTGAATTATTTTATTCACCAATTTCTAATAATTAAAAATCACGAATGTTATCCATAATCTAAACATGAATTTAGTAAATATCTAATTCTCCAAATTCGAATGCATGTATATACATATGTATATATAATACCTACACAGTAATATGTTTGACATTCTAGCGTTGTTGATTTATATGTTCGATCTACATTTAATTACATATTAGCATATTTTATGTTAGTAGTAATTAAGAATGTTAAATAACATACAAAAAAGCGTGAGAGAATAATCAGAAGTGTTCAATCACTATATATATAAATGTATCGCATAAAATGTATTAAAATTTTAAATGAAGTATAAATAATTTTTATTTGAAAACTTAATAATAAATTTCTGAAAATAACTAATTTATAGTGAATTGATTTATTATTTTATTAATGAATAATGAATAATGAATACGTCAATATTTATATATAAGTAAAAGTTTTAAAAATTATTCATACATGACTCAAGTTTTTAAAAACTATAAATAATTATTATATATATTTATTTATTTGCCAATTGTCCTAAACTTCAAGTAAGATCTTTTGCTGCACACCATCCAAATCTTAACTTCTGAAAAAAACAAAAAAATATCAACGATTCGATTCGAAGAACACGTGTTCCCTTTTCATGATTTTGTTTTCTTTTTTTAAGTTTTCTAAGGCTGTGGTTCCTAATCTTTCAAATAAATTCGGTACGTTGTCATACATTACACTCATCGATCATCATCCACATCCGACAATCTGACATAAAATATTAAGAATAGTTCAATGATTGAATGCTTATCGTCACCTGCTTACTCTTGTATACTTGCACAAAGCAGATGAACAACTAATTCTACGTCCCAGAAAAAGTTATAATTTTTTGTGAGATATCTTTCTTTTTTAAGGAAAAAAAAAAGTAGTCGATGGTGCACTTAGACTAATTGTGTCAGGAAAAAAAAAAAAACAAAATAGTTGATGATACATTTAGACCAATTGTCCATTTTACAACTTAATTAAAATTTTAAATTAAATAATATTAAATTATTAATCAAGCATTCACCACAAACCAATTAATAATAAATTTTATAATTTAATATTTAAATTTAAATAAATTCATTTCCAATCACATTTTGAATTCAAATTATTCCGCCGATAATCTATTATATTATTTGTTATTTATTGAGTAAATTTATAATTTTTAATAATTATATATTATAATAATATTTAAATAATATTATAATATAAAATATATTTTATAATAAAATTGATGCTATTTTACTTTAAAAACTGAAAAATTATTATAAAAAATTTTTAAAAAAAAAATTTAAAAAGAAGCTAATTAGGCCAGTTCTACTAATTCCTGTACCAACCAATCCTTATTTATGTTCAAATCAGATCTAACACCGATTTCTAGTCAAACCGATTGACCCAAGTCCAATTCTTAAACACTAATTTAGACTTTGATGCCAAATTCTTTTCTCATAAGTGAATTTTATATGGTCTTGTATTGGTAATATCCTCACCAGTAGAAAACTAATTTTTTTCCGGAATAAGGGGGCAAATAATAAATTCCGTCCAGTTAAATTTGCTTTATAGCTGAAAAAAAAACCCAACCATCCTTACCATTCACGTCGTTCTGAATTAATTCTTAGAAGTGTATCTTGTTACAACATAAAAGTAGAGCTTAGATTAAATTAAACATATTTCAAGACCCAATAAATTCACCGTGAAATTCAGAATTACACGTAATCACAAATTATAAATTCATCAAAATTTAAGCAATTATATTTAATTTTGAAATCTATACAAGTATAAGATTGTCCCAAGATTGGCTTCTAGCTCATGCTCTTGTTCATGATCTACGGTGGTGTGAGTGAAAGAACATTCTCGAGAGCATAAACGTAAACAATACAACTTGCTTCTTAAAGTCTCTATGATACACAAACCCCGATTCTATTATTATTATTAATCAGTATCTTTTTTTTAAATTATTTTTTTAAAGACCCAGGAATCATATTCCATCTGTCGTTGTATTTTACTTTCCTCTTCGTACCTAATGTACCAAACGTAACAGACTCTCAATTTCTCACTTTATTCCTCGTCCTAAAACAATAGCTACCCCATTAACAACAACCACCTTGTCTACAACGTTGATTTCCAAAGTTCTTTATCTACTGCAACAGAAGTCTAAGACAGAGAATATACCTCAATTCTTGTCCTCCTCAATGTTGATTGGTGAAGAGAGATCAAAAGTGCCACCCGTTGACCTCTGGGATCAAAGATCTGAACATCATCCTCATCAAGATTGGTAGCTTTCTTGTCATCGTCAAGTCCATATGCAATAGCTGAAATGGAGGATTCTTTTATAATCCATGCAGCGTTGAGTCCAAGAAAGAAATTATAGTAATGCAATTTAGAATTTTACAAAGTATGTGCGTGCGCATAGCGCATTGTCCCAGTGGCAAATGAGCTCCTTGATTTGTGGAGCATCGCAGGTTCTATCCCACTGTTGTACTCAAGCTTTAAGCTTGCCCTTTATAATTTAAAAAGAAAAAAAGGAATTTTACAAGGTATGGATAGCAAATACTTTACGGGGCTGGCTAGAGACGTAAGACGGTAATTGGTAAAGCACCTCAAGTAAGAGAGATAGAGAAAATATGCGGATAGGAAGAGATCAAGTGGGTCTCATATATTGTCCAACTCCTTGTGTCACACACTCTTACTTTGAAACACTCCAACGTTGAAGGATCTAAATTTCGAAATCGTTCATCTAGTGGATTATACACATGATTCACACGGTAAATCTATCTCTCTATAAGAATTGAAATAGAGAGAAAGGAGAGATTAAATAATTTGCTCTTAGAGGTTTTGAAACATAATTACAGCTAGCAAAGAACCGAAAATATTAGTGTGGAATAGCTAGTTATAGAACTAGAACCTAAACATTATCTGAACTCTCTTCAGATTTCTCAGTTTATCACAAAACTCAAACCCATCCAACCTCTCAATCTTAATTGAGACCAACAATCTAAACGCTTAAATCCACCTAGTCAAAGGATGATAGATCTAACAATATATGTGGCAGAGTGGATATGGATTTACTCATCCCTTACCTATCTTTTATATTAATGGCAAGCAAAGTTGAAGTCAAAGCAACTTTTAACCCAAAAAAAGAAAAAAATCATTATTATCATTTAATAACAAAAATCATCCCATAAGAGCTCATCTAGATATGCGGTAGCACATTCTTCCATCATTTAAGAAGCACAACAATCTAAATAACCACTTTGGTTTATGCCCGACGAGTAATTAGAAAGCTGTAAAAAAGAATACACACTAACCTTCATTATGTCGAAGGAGGGTCGAATGCCTTCATTATTGCAAAACTTGTACATCTTCCAAACTTCTTAAATTGCAGAATTGTGAAGTCCAATTGCAACCTAAAACATAAATCCAATGCCTCTGCCAACTGCAGCTAGGCAAAAAGAAAAACCAAATTGGAAAGAAAAAAGAAAAGAGAAATGAAAGGAATACAAAGATTAAGAAGAAAGAGAGTTGACAAAGAAAAAATGGTAAGAAAGAATGAAAAATAAATATAATCAAACTGGAAAAATGAAGAAAAATATAAAGAAAAATGAGATAGAGGGGGGAAATTTTCTAAATACATTCCCATGGTTGCAAAGAGATTTGAAATGGGAATGAGAGCAGGAGAAATTGATATTGAAGAAAGAAAAGAGAGAGAGCAGCTTAAAGTTAAACTAAGAAGAATTTGCACCGAGCCTCTACTCAACCCTAGAGTCTACATGCAGGACCAAATTATAGCCAAAGCTCACTTCAGTTGAGGAAGAGACCTTGCACACAGATGTGGTAATATCAACTAAGGTTCTGGGAATCTATAAGCATCTCTGTACTAGCTGGTATAGCTTTTATGTTAAAGGCCTTCATGGAGCTAATAATGCGCAGTTTCTGAAAATTGCAAAATCTAGTCTACTATCTGGCCAACCTATAGAATAGATTGGGTTCCTCTTCAATGGTGAGGAGAAAGACACCAAAGTGCTACCTCCAGAATAAAAACCAGAACAATATTCAGGCCAACAGTAAGGCAATAACCTCAATAGTTAGCTTGTTATTGAAAGTCATGAGACTAAGCAGTCATGGTTGCCCTTTTGAGTTGAAATGGTCCTTGACATGGAATCAAAGTCTCTATGATCTTTGTAAATGGTCAGAGTTTGGTCTTTGCCACCCAAATTGATTAGAATTAAGTTTCACTGGAGGTAAGGTGAGCCTGTACATTGTCCAAATTTCAAGCCTGAGATGCTTCAGCTTGAGGGGGCACACTAGAGATATTAATAAATGGTCTTTGACAGGTCATGCAAAACAGAAGCACCCACGTCTTCCCAAATCTTCATTCATCTCCTCACTCTTAAACACACTGTTTTTGGACATTTATTGCTGGAACTATATGATCCATTCAGATGTGAAATCTGCACTTCTCGAAAAATCAAAGATTCTTGATTAGCTAGTAAAGTGTGATTCTCACAAATTTAAGTAGGCGCAGAAGCAATTGTGAAGTACCATTTTTTAAGCAGGTGCAGAAACATATGTATTCTGTATGGAAGTCCCAACCTTTGTTAATCATTCATCTGTTGTTTCCTGAAAAGCATGCAGCCTTCTTGAATTCTGTATAATCTTCACGAAGCTCTTTGACATTTTCTTCCAGATGGACATTATGATTGTGATTCCTTTGCCATTAGCACAATGGGAGGATCAATAAAAGAACCTATTGATAAAATCTGAAAATTCATACACGCACACAGCACACACACTCTAGCATATTCTCTTGTTCAAGAAAGAAAAAATTTCAGTCCCCTAGTGTATTTCCATTCCAGATGATCAACATGCCTCATTACAACTCCTAACGTTCTACATATTAGTTACTAGATTGGCACTTAAATATTCTCTGATTCTTATCAATTTCAAGTAAACATTGAGACCTAAGATGGTGCTTAAGCCTCAAGGCTTTCCCACACTAACGTGTTAGTCTTTCAGGATAGGTTCCTCCATTCATGTCACAATTCATTATAGAAGACAAGTCATGTGGCCAGATTGGTGCTTAAGTTCACATAACCTCACTTAGATAGGGTTAAGTGTGACCTTGTTCAACTAGATCATAGTAAGAATGAATCATATTAGGAAAGCTCACCCCAACCTTTTCAATGTAACCATATGTATCATGAGAAGAATAACCATAAAAATAATCATGATAATACAAATCACGGTAGTCATAATCAGAAAGATAAGACTTGTAATTAAGTAAAGTTAATGCAGTGGAACTAGGCTTCAGGTGAATCATAGTCAATTGCAAATCTTTTCTTTCTGATTTCCATTTAGAAGATTTATGTATCAGTACTAGACAAGGTTCATTCAAACCTGACAGAATGCTTCCATCAAAAAGCTTGAAATTATGCCAAAAAGACTGGTCAAGGCAAAGTATGTGATGAACAAATCCCTTCTTCAACCATCTTTTCCCTCAATTTAGAGGCTTCAGTAGAATCACCAGTTCTACAGTATCCATTCATCATTATTTTATAAGTAACAACATTAGGAACCAACCCTTTCCGAGGAAGCTTCTGGAAAAGCCTCTTTGCTCGATCCATATTTCCTAACTTGCAAAGACCATTTATTAATGCATTATATGTAGTAATATTTGGAACAAGAGCTCTCTCCTGCATCTCGTTTCTTAAGTTGAAAGCATCATTCATATTGCCATCAGCTGAGTAGGCATGAATTAAGGGACCATATGTGAAATTGTCTGGAAGAAAATCTCTCAATAACAAAGTTGATAAAACATTTCTCGCTTCCTCAAACTTCCCAGATTTACAAAGTCCTGCTATAACTATGTTGTGCATGACATTATTGGGTTTGGGAAGATGGTTACTTGTAAAATTTCCGTCAAGAGAATTAACAATTTTCTCAGCTCCCATACTAATGGCATCAGTTTTGAGGAACTTAGTAGAACAATTATGAACTGTAAGAAGGTCCAAATCTACCATCTTGTCTAGGAGGATAGTTGCTTCATTGATTCTACCAAGCTGATAAAGACTACTGACAATTTTGCTGCAGACCACCAAATTGGGAGCGAAGCCCTTATCAATCATATCATAATATACACTAAAGGCTTTATCCAATGTCCCTTCATTGCACCAACCAGCAATAAGGGTTCCATAGGTGATAATATTAGGAGCTAATCCTCTGGCCTGCATCTCAGCAAGGAGATAAGTGACTTTGGTTGACTTCCTAGACTTAAAAAGTCCATTAATAAGAGAATTATACATTTCAATAGAAGGAGAAAGTTCTTGTCTTTCCATCACATCTTTAATTCTAAAAGCTTCTACAACATTACCAATTTTACAATACCCATCACTCAGGGTTCTATATGTCATTTCATCTTGTGAGCATCCAAGCTCCTTCATCCTGTCAAAAACTGCCTCCGCTTCCACCACTTTCCCCATCTTACATAATCTGCTGATCACTGTATTGAATCCAACTTTACTATTAGCAAAACCCCTGCCAAACATGTCTTTCCACAGCATCATAGCCCTATCTGACTCTCCCATTTCAAAGAAGCAATGAAGCAGAGTACAATAACTGACCTCATTTGGAGTCACACCTCTTTGTAGCATTGAATGCCAAAGGCACAAAGCATCATCATAAGAACCAGCACGAGTTAACCCCTTGAGAACAATATTGAATGTGACAACTAATGGATTAATTCCTTCTCGCAACATCTCCTCATAAAGCCTAAAAGCCCTGCTTGTATGTCCTTCCCTGCAATATCCGTCTAGTAATGTATTATAGCTATAAGTATCTGGCCTTAGATTCCAATCCAGGATTTGTCTAAAGATTTCCTCTGCTTTGCAAATTTGACCGTGCTTACAGTACCCATTGATCAAGGAGTTGCAAATAAATATATTCATTTTCAAACCTTTTTTTAACATTTTATCCCGGGTCCTAATAGCATCATCCATTTTACCCATTTGACAATACCCATCCACCAGTGCACCATATACACGGTCATCCACTACCAGCAAGTCATCTTCTTCTATGTCTTGAAGCACCTTCTCTGCTTCATTCATCTTAGATTGCTTACAGTAACCTTTTATCAACAAGGTAAAAGTAACCACATTTCTTGGAACCCCCCTTTTAGACATCAAACTCAGCACCTTTTCCGCGCCTTCCATGTCTCCCTGGTTTACATACCCATTAATCAAACCATTGTAAGTCACAATATTTGGTTCAAATCCCATCTTCCTCTCCATCTCTTCCATAAAACTTGCAGCCCTCCGCACGCTACCTTCCTGACAATAAGCATTCACCATAATTGTACACATATACACATCAGGCACAATATTCAACCTCATTATCTGATCGAAAACGAGCACCGCTGTGCTACACTCACCATTCTTAACCAACTTACTCAACAAGCAATTGCAGGACCTCAAACTGGGGATACGACCCAGCTTGCCCATATTATCAAGCACGTGTAAGGCGTGCTTTGTCATACCCTTCTCCGCAAATATCTTTAAAATCATATCAAAAACAGTCGGAGAAAACGAGAACTCCCGATAAACCGCAACAATCTCATCCCAAACAACAAGTGCCCAGTAATTATTCTTCCAGTGACCCACCACCAATTCCTTCAAGAACACCCTCGTCTCGTCGTACATTCGAGCTCTAGCCAGTATGTGAACAATCTTGCAGTAAGACTTGACATCGGGTCGGTAACTCTGCTGCTTGCAAGCAAATTCAAAGAATCGCAAACACGCAGTGGGGTTGAGTTTGAGCCTGCGGAGAACAGAGTCCATGAGCTGATCGGAGAAGTCGAAGGACAGTAGTGGAAGAGCCTGGCAACGATGGAGAACGAGAAGGCGACAGATTCGGTCGACCAATTCGGTGGGAGGAAGCTTGTATTCGTCCCGAAGCTTCCATTGGAGAGAGCGAGAGAGGTGAATGGATTTGTGTGGGTGGAAACGAAGAAGAAGGCTCCCACCATTGTTGCGGAGGGTCGGAAACATGGAACGACGTTACTGAAAAGGAACGGCATGTTTTCTTAACTTAACGCTTCTAAAATTAATTTTCCAAGTGGTATAGGAATATCGTCTCAACTTTCTACCTTAACATATAAACAGCCCAAAAAACCTAGCATCAACATTTCTTTTGCAGTTAGTATATAGGATGGCCAAAAAAAAAGGTAGTACATAAAGTTTTAAAATCATTACATAAAAAGTAATTTTTCCATTCCTAATTTTTTAAGTTTGATTTAAAAAAAAAAAAGACAAAGTGTTCCACCTCTAATTTCTTTTTAATAAAATACTATGGCAAAACTATAAAAAAAAAAAAAAAAAAAAGCAGAGCAAAGTATTATAATTACTCAGCTTATCTCGCTCAGTCACTCTAATAGAGGGATTGGTAACGATCAATATCATGAGAAACTCTCGCAAACCAATCGCTACATTTGTTATCTTATCAATAAACATGGTTTAATATTGGCAAAAAATAAAAAAAGGTCTAAGATAATATTTCAATCTTTTGCAAGGAGTTTTCACTTCATGGGACAAGTTTTGAAGAGAATCCTGCAACTCATTTAGTTCAATTACATTAGGTAATATGACATAATATTACATATAAATTTATTGGATATGATATAATATCATGAAGTGATGATGTTTATTTTTATAAAGGAAAAAATATAGATAAGAGTCAAATCACTTTTTTGTCCTTGGCAAAAAAACTCCCCCCCCCCCAACCATTTTTGTTGCTAACGGTGAAATTCAGTAAAGCAACATAGATCAAAACCTAGAACAAGAAAAATTCAAATGGAAACCCCAAATTAGAAATGAATAGGGCTTGTAAACATGGTGGGAGCAACACAATGAGATGCGAATAAGGAGCAACACAATGTGATGATCCAAACAAGGATGGTCAAATTTGAGTTGCTAACAAAGGGAGGATATCGTTACAAGCTCAAATTGTTGTTGTTGTCATCAATGGTGAATTGAGGGATGTGAACGGAGGAAGCAAACGCAAGCAATGAGGATGCTGATGAAGTTGGAGGAGGAATCAAAGAAGGGAACGTTGTCACATGGAGGAGATGGAAGGTGGTTGACATCGACAAAGATGAAGGGAGAACCAACAACAGTGATGGTGACGAGGGAGGAGGTTGATGTTAGCAAGGGAGGAGACCACTGGCAATGGGAAGGTCACTGGAGATGGAGTGACAAAAGAAGGTGTGAAGGAAAAGGTAGGGATGTTTGTGGAAAATGGTGTGAGGTGAAGATATGTGAAGGGCCTCATATAGGATTTTGGAGCTGAAGATCACCTTAATTTAGGTGATCTTCATCACCTAAGTGATAATATAATGTGCAACCAAACAGTTTAAATCATGATGACGTAATTTCCTTAACTTCACATACTCTCTTATGTAAATAAACCAAAAAGGCTATTAAATGTTCATCACATTGATGAGCATTTAATACTCATCATTATGACAAAATCTAAATCGTCCAGTTTACTTTAGAAGGTCTAGATTTAAAATTTTTCATTTTGATTTTTTAAATGATAACATCATTTTTTTAAGTAATAGTTATAAAATTATCCTTATTTTAAATTCAACATTTAATAAAATAAAAATATATTGAAAATATAACAATAAAATTAAATTAAACCTAAACAGTTTAATTTTAATTTAGATAGACTAGATTGATGATCAATGCGTTTTCTTCTAAAGAGAAGTTCCCTCTCTAATTTAGATGTGCACAAAATAATTCTCAGCTAAGTCGTCTAACTCCTCATCATTTTTTTAAAAAAAAAAAAGAAAAAAAGTGACATGAAAAATTTTATTAATGAATCCTCATTTATGATGGATGAATACAATAGTTAAATTTAATATTTTTAAGTAATAGTTACATTTAGTATTTATATAAAACAAACGAAAAAATTAAAATAACTTGAAACTAATAATCTATTGTTGCATGTTCAAGCCAGCCCAATGAGAAAAATTTGAATAATATTTTAGAGTACTTGGGATTACAAGGACAAGCTATATGGCGTTAAATCAAAATTGACAACTTGTAAAGCTTTGTAAAATAAAAGCAGTGAAGAGAAATGAAAAATTATATTTGAAGAAAAAAATTAACATGATGGCCAAAAAAATGTTAAAAGGAATATATAAGATAATAAAATAAAATAAAGATATTTTTTTTAAATATATATATAGTTGAAGAGAATATTGAGCGCATTTTTTAAAAGGTAAATAAGGATAGCCCATGACAATGATTCATTTTTTAGCAAGATAGTCGTGAATATTACATATTAATGTTAATAAAAATAAAAAATATGAAATATGAAAATATCAACTATACTAATTCGAGGCAAATCAGAATGGTTGGAAAACTCTGCTTCTGATCCATTTTGGCCAGGCCTTGTGTTTTCTTTTCTTTTTTTTTTTTTAATTGTGACTTGACACAATCAATTTCGAATTATACTGTATTCACGTTGCAAAATTTTACAACCTTCCAGACAAAGGCTGTTCTCATATTGCATTTTGACCAAAATCAACATTAAACCAAACACAAAATGTTCATCCCTAGTGCTATGTTTGGTAAACAGAAGTAACGTTGAAGGGAGTGGAAGTAAAAAAAAAATGGAAGTGAAAGTGGGATTTAAAAATATGTTTAGTATGATGGTGGAAGTCTGATATAATTTTTATTTGATACATGTATTTATAGTATTAATTTACTAAAATGCCCTCATAAAAATTTTTAAAAAAAGAAATCATAATCTGAAACATTTTGCCAACCACCATAGAGCACCATGAAGACCACCATGGACCACCATGAAGAATGTCATGACCCACCATAAACAACCATAACCAACAACCAAACTAGAAAACAAAAAATCGAGGTTGAAGAACCTAGATGTCAGGAAAAAAATAAATCTGAACCAATATGCCGATTACTTTTAACACAACCAAGTCGATTCAACATTTCATCATTGCATATATCTAAAATTGAAATCAAAATTGAAATTGAAATTGAAATCAAGCAGGACAGAATCAAACTAATGTGAACAATCCAACCTAGATTGAGGGTGGAGAAATCGAACCCAACTGAAGAAGGAACCACCGAACAAAAAACTAGAAATCTCTAGGATAGCCTCAATAAAGACGATGACTTGTGTAGGCAACAGATGACTAGAGGTCTCATATGGGTGACGAAGATAGTGCTGGATCTGTGAAGACACTCACCCATGACACCAGATCTACAAAGGAATCGACGATGGTGCTAAAGGTGCGAAGGAATTCACCCTCGACGGCACAGTATGAGGCGTGGCGAAGGTCAAGGTTGAAGGAATGAAAGCTTTAACTTCACTATTCACCAACAAACCTTCAAAAGAATGATGACACAGTAAAATCAATGAGGCCATTCATTGAATGGAGGATGGATTAGGTATATAATGGTCTTTTGATACTCACTTATATGGAAGTCTTGACACTTCCACTCTCCTCCCAAAGGAACCCAATTCAGGGCATTTTGGTGGAAGTCCACTTCCAAAGAAGTGGGATTGTGATGTATTAAACATGCTAAAATCTTAATTCCAGTTCCATTTCTATTTTCACACTAAAACTTCCCACATATCAAATATGGCATAAGTAATCCAACAAATTTATTATATTACAATTAAAATATTTTGATTTTAATACAGTTATTGATTAGGGATCAATTCCATGAGCTACAAAATCACCTTTACCGAGCATTACTTCCCATTGTCTATCGTACATTTGCTCAAATTAAATACGCAACAACTAAGGAATGTTTGTTCTAAGTAAAGGGACTATATTTCACCTAAAAATGGTGTCTTGAGTTTGAGACTATATAAATACAAAAAATATCTTAAAGGATAATTGAATATTTTTACCAAAAATATGAAAATAAAAACGCAGCAAGCGACCAAATCTCAAAGTCATGAGAATTACTAGTATTAGTAATTTACTAATTTATCCGTAGGATACTAAAAGAACAAGGGAAATTAAAAACTGAAAGTGCATTGGTAATAATTAAATCAAGCAAATATAGGCCAAGGTAACATTTGTTTTATTTAGATTTATATATATATGGGGTGGATTACATATATATATATATGTATATATTTATTGACAAATTAACAATATCACATTTGCATTGGCGTTAAAGAGCAACGTGCTTATATGTGCAATGCATAGGCATGGCGCTTGCTTCACACTCAAGCCAGGAACGCCATCGCACAGTCCTAGCCTCCTCTTGTCCCTCCACACGTTCCTTTCAACATCATCTCCTTCGGACAGAAATTATCTGAAAACCCAAAAAAAAAAAAATCATTATTAATCAATCACTCAACATTCATTTGATCTACAAAATATACCATGAAATTGAAACTCTCCTATCAAAAAAACATTACAGAGAGAGAGAGAGCTAGGCAGATATAATAATATGTTGGTACCTTGAGCTTGAGCGTGAAGGCTGTAGAGGGAGAGAATCATACCTAAAATTAGAGAAAATAGGTCCAAGCTTCGTGCACGATTTATAATTATATACCATGCAATCTAAGGATTATAATTGTTAATGAATCTAATATGCGATAATTTTAATTTGACCCCTTATCTAATTAAAAATATCACTTTGGTATCAACACATTTTTTGTGAGAAAAATTTTAAATAAGTTGGATTATAGAAACTTACTAAAGTTAAGTCAAGTCTCAAGTCTCAACTTTAAAAAACACTTACAAAATTATTTATATATTATTCAAAAACAAGACCTTCACATCATGATTGGGATATGAAATCCCACATCTTTGCTGGATATGGATTAAATAGTTACCATCTAGATCAACATTTGTTGGCTCGTATCAATACATTTCTTTCCATAACATTCATACTTTTTGGTCTTAAAATTGTAATTTTGAATTTGATAACTTTATTTAGATTTATAAATCATATAGTGGCATCACATTTTAATATTTATATATATATTTCGATTCTCTTATATTTAGATTCTTTTCATATTTTCTTTTCATATATTCATTTGATTTAAATAATTAAATATCACTAATTGTAACACTAAACCAAATATATGACTCATTTAATTATTACCATACATAAACATTTTGATATTTTTTATAAAAAATAGTCAATTCATGATATAAATACAGATTATTAAATTAAATATATTTTCAATTTATAAACTATTTTTCCAGTAATTCGATCAAAATCAATAAAAAATATTGTGTATGAAAAAGATATAGAGAGTCAAATCTTTTGGCAGAAGCAAAAAATAATGCTGCGTCTGCTTTTCAAGCATGGTGGCCACCCCAAGCAGACTATTTGTACTTATCTGCATACGTGAGACAAAAGCTTTTATCCCGGCAACAACTTTGACAAGGCTTGCCTTATAAATGACCACATTTTCATAAATGACTGTAATTTTTTTTTTAATGAACTATGCTTGGCTGAGCATAGTGTTTTTTAAGCTTAAAAGTATTTTCCAATTTTAAGAGTATTTAGGAATTAGGAATTAGGAATTTCTTGATATATTATTAACCAAGAAATTCAAATAACGGCTTCACTATAGTAGAATATCACTATCAATTAATCCTTCGACAAAAAAGTGAGGGGGCGAATATCTCTTTGAAGAACGCAACCTAATCGTACCTTGAACTAAGGAATGGATCGTAGTGATTTTATTGAAGAAAAAATATTAGTCTAGATATCAGAACTTACTACTTATGGCCAATAAAATTAGTAAACATAATTAAATTATATTTAATTAATTACATATTAACAAATCATTTCTCTAATTGATGCGGTAAACAATTTCTAGGCAATAATTACATTTAGACTGAGATAAACTTCTATTTTCTCTTACGTTATATCCTCCATACCTATATTTTGTCTTTTTTTTTAATCTATATTTATATTTTGTTATGCAATTTGCTTACTATTATTGAGATGGATGCTACCATGTAAGAAGCAATATCAATATTTTCTTTGTTTTAAATAGTTAGTAATAAATTAATAATTATAATCAAATCAATGTAAGCCAAAAACTTGGGAAGGAGGTAGCTTGAGAAAGACAAAACTGAGCCCACTTCTTAATGGAGAAGACAGTAATCTCATAACTAGGGATTTCCTAGAAAAAGAATCGCATATATTCCTTCTTTAATTTTTTGTAATAATTAATTTTGAATACTTGTAGATGAAATTTGCTGCTATATTTTAAAGTAATAAAAAAGTAAAATAAATAAACCATCTGTCGTATCACAATTTTTTCCTTTAGAAACATTTCAATTTTTAGATACTAAGACACTCAATACTAGAGGACAAATATGATCATAATATAAGTTTTAATGTTAAGCATTCATTTTGACTAATATGCAAGCTTTGTTCATACTGAAATTCAATGAATCGTGGAATAATATATATATATATATATATATAGAGAGAGAGAGAGAGAGAGAGAGGAGATCGTCTAATATGCAAAATGATTTAAACTGAAAAGTTAGAGAAAATATGAGAAGTAATTTTGTAGTTTGAAATGATCTTCAAGTATTATTGAAATAAAAATAATAATAGAAAATAACAATTGTTGTAAAGGAGAAACAACATGTACTTATAATTAGTGAGATAAGATACGAATCTCCTTTACTTTTATATATTAAATTAATCAATAGTTTAAGAGAATAAATCAATATATCAATATTTAATATCATCAATATATATATCAGTATAATACTGTATCAATATATGAAAAATTTATAAAGAATCATATTATTCATTAATCAAAAACAAATAGTACACTTGAATTTAGATTTAATGCAATTCATGTGAGGCCACTTTAGTTTTAAGATATAAAGAGATATACATATACTCCTTCTCATTTTTAATATAAGGGCTTTTTTATAAGCTTTTTATGATCCTTAACATAATTTTTTTTTTATGATTTAGTGTCCGTTTTGGTTTACTTTGGTGTAAAAGGTCGTTTAGAATAATCGCAGTTTACAAAAATGAAATTTGGATAAAAGTAGAGAAGTTTACCACAAATCTCTTAAAATAACTTTAGAAAAAATGATGGTTAGAAACCATTATTTGATTTGCCAAAAGGTAAACCAAACAGGCCCTTAGTGAAGTATTAATAAGTAATTTTCATATATGTCATGATAGTTTTAATTTTCTCTCCTTAATCATTAATGTGAATAGAGATTAATGGCTTTTACCAAGGTATTTCAGTAATGTTATAATAATTTTTTAGAAAATTAATACTTGTAATTAATTTTAACTATCTAAATTAATCTATGTGATTTAGTTAAATCACCTTCATAAAAAGAATTGGAGGGAGTCACATACAATATTGCAGTGCAGTAAGAATGTTTCTTCCTTCAAAGGGAAAGAAAATGATTTGCCTGAGATGAACAAGAACAGAAAGGAGACAACACTCTTCGTTACAAAACCTGAAAGCCAACAAAAGTACAAAACCACCACCCCCTGCATCAGCTTTAGCTTTTACTTCAGTCCCATGAAACAGTAGAAAATAGTATCACTACCGAGAAAGGACATTCATCTATTCGTCTATTTTATATATATAGAGAGAGAGAGACACACACAGACTTCTTTAGGTGCAAACAGTTACTTTTTTGGGCTGCTTTTGCACCGTCACTTGCTTGCTAAATTCAACAATCGTAAGTCTCCTTTCTCAAGTTTTCTCATATTCTTCCTTCTGGGGCTGATCCAAGAAAGCTACGATTCTTGAGGCTTTAGTTTATTTATATGTTATACAAGATGCAAAACGAAAAAGATGAAATTCTTCCGCACAGGAACTCCATTGATGCTTCCCTTGAGCTGTAATAAATCTTGGCTTCTCTAACATTGTTTCAAAGCAAGCAACCAAGAAAGGAAGAAAATCTGCAGAAATGAGTAGTAGAACAGGTCGCCCTTCCTGGCTTGCCTTCTTCTCCTTCATCAATCTTGTCTTCTCTTCAGGTAATCTTGAAGAATTCTTTCTGAAAATTCTTGTCCTTGTAACATTATTTCTTTGGTTTTCTTCATAGTTAGCTTCAAGCATTGGCTCATCTCCATCACATAACTAAAGATTCAGGGTCTGGTAATTTACTCTGAGTAACAAATACCAATGTCAGTGTTTTCTCTGTTTTGTGGGAATCCTAGTGGAAAATTCTAATATACAGGGGTGTTATTACATAGGATAAACTGATTTTTTTTGGCAAAAAGAAAAAAACTGATTTATTTGGTTTTTTAAATTGAAAAATGTATTCAGTTTTGAGTTTTAATTGATTTGGTTTGAGTCGGCATTATTTATATTTTAAAGTATTTTTTTTACATAATTTAGTTGGATTTTCTTTTATTATTATATGAGAAATCAATTTAAAAAATATATTCATAAACAGTTCAAGAACATCATATCATTATTAGACAAATGCATTCCTTAACCCCAAAAAAAATTATCCCATATGAATATGATTTAGTTTGCTTTTAATTCAATCAAATTAAATAAAATTAATAATCAAATATAATATATTGGTTTTTATTTATAAAAAGGTCATTTTAACTGAGAATTTTATTTTTATTTAATTTTAACTGATTGGATTTAATTTTAAACATATACATACAAATCATTGCCATGTTTATTCAATGCTACATTTGAGCATCAAATTTTTATTTAATTAATATATATATCTATCTCATTTAAGCCAAAAAGAGATCCATAGTTGTGAAACAGAATTTAGTGCACATGGGTTGATATGAAAAGCCATTAAACCTAATCTATAAATATAAATTTGGATTGCATGAAGTATTTTAAGGATGAAATAGAGAGATATAAAAAGAGAGAAGTGAACCCCACATTTGCATGATATAAATGGACAAAAGAATGACTCATTCCTTTAGTTTTTTTCCTCTTTCCCTAAAAAAAGCAAATCTTTGAAACAATGTTGTTACTTGGTTTTGTGTTTCCAGGTGTAGAGACAGCAAAATTATTAACAGATGAAGAAAACCAAGAAATCTTCTCAAAATCTTACTTTACTCAATTAGATGCAGTTCCTATTGTGAACCCTACAACTCCAGGGACAGAAAATCCCTACCCTACAGTGAACCCAACAACTCCTCAAGCACCAGACACAACAGGCCAAACCCCAACAATTCCTCAATCACCAGACACAACAGGGCAAACCCCAACAACTCCACCATCACCAGACACAACAGGGCAAACCCCACCAGTCCCAAACACAAACACAAACCCTAACCCTAACCCTACCCCTCCCGCAACAACATCACCTACATCAGGGGGTCAATGGTGTGTTGCAAGCCAGGGAGCTTCAGACACAGCTCTGCAGGTAGCTCTTGATTATGCTTGTGGCTATGGAGGTGCAGATTGCGCAACAATCCAGCCAGGAGCAAGCTGTTATAACCCTAACACTGTCCGGGACCATGCTTCTTATGCCTTCAATGATTACTACCAGAAGAATCCTGTTCCTACAAGCTGTGTTTTTGGAGGAACTGCAATACTCACTGGCACTGATCCTAGTAAGCATGCCATCACTCACAAATCTTTTTTTTTTTTCATTAAACCACCTGATATTTGCCACATTTTTCTATATCCTAGCACATTTTTTTTTTGGTATCACTCATAAATCTTTTAATGACCGAACAGAATCCTAATAACAAGACTGTAACATTTGCTTCATTTTACCTTTCATTGTTGTAGGCAATGGGAACTGCAAGTATGCATCACCAAAAGCACAAAGGTGAGAATCCATAGCACTTCATTCTGCAAAGAACAGAACATGAAAATGTGATTAATACTATAAACTATAATCTTTTCTTTTCTTTAATTGCAGCATTAGTCCGCCAACCTATGTGAGTCCTCCAAGTCCACCAAGTCCTATGACTCCTACAACTCCAACCATGCCAATGCCTGGTGGTGGATCAACAGTCTATGGTTTGGAGCCAACAGAAAGCCCTAACTCAGCCCCATCTTCTTCTTCTTCCTTGCTTTTGTTGTTCTTCACTTGTGCCATCTGGGCTTTCCTTCTGTCACCAAGTAATACCTAGAAGAGAAAAAGATTCAATTTTTCTTCATGGGATACTCCGCAACTCGCTCATTCTTCCAACAATTACTACAATACTTAAAGGAAGTAGAGCATCATGTAGACGATGCCATCTTTGTCATGGAAAAATTCTTCGTTGGATTCAATTTACCAAAGTTGAATAGATTAAATCTGTTATGAATAGAGAGAAATGTATGCATGTCAGCATCGGTTTAGACTGAAAAACATGTCTGGCATGTTCATATGTTTCTTTTTCTTTAAATGGTTTAGAGGTCTTTGAAAAGTTAGGTTTAGTTAAGAATTTTTCTGTTATTTGAAGTCATCCTGTCAAAACTAGTGTCACTTTTTATCAATCAGTACCCTTTAGTTGATTATGAAACAAACAAAAGTTGTAGAGCCAAAAAAGATCTCTAGGTTGTTGAAGACAATTTTCTGCAGTATTAGCATAATAAATTACTGGATAGATAGTCTTCTTCCATTTAGAATTTTATATTTCATTGTAAATCTCTTTGAAACTAGTGTCATCTAGCATTCTGTTTAATAAATGAAATACATTTGTCCCTTTCAATAACTACTAAGGTCAAGCAGCAAAATATCAAGACTTTTATAAGGCTCAAATACTTTTTTGTCCCTTATTTTTTTTCCCACTTACACCTTAACTATTGTTAGTTTTAGTATCATCTTTTATGTTTCAAAATATCAATCTAAAATCTGAGAATCTCTTTCAAAATAATAAAAAATCATCATGGAGTATATAATTCCTATTTTTTTCACTCACCCCTTAACTTTTGTTGATTATAATTTCGCCTTTATCTTTCAAAATATCATATCCAATTTCAGAAGTTCCTTCAAAACAATGGATAATCATCATGAAATATATGATTGTTTTATCTTTAAAAATCATCTTATTCTTATAAAAAGAAATTAGCTTAATAATTTTCCGTTTATACCAAACGGTGGATCGTGTCCTGATAGTCAAACTCACCATTCATCTCATCAAGTGATTTCTATACCCAACTGAAGCTCTTAACTTACGAATAAATGGTGTACAAAGCTACGCAATCTCTGAATCCCAGACTCCAAATTCGGTAAAAGTTTCTGTATTAATATGATAAAGCAAGCAAAACTTCCTGATCACCCGAAAAAAAAGTCTTCAATTTATTTTTAAGTTAAATTATTTCATGAAATTACATGCTATCATTTAAGCAGAATGACTGGTGCATAAATAGTAGTCTGCAGCTAACACTACTTATAAAAAGAATATCATTACAACAATAATTTGAAATTCTTGTATACTTGGTTGGGTGGTGGTAGGGTGAGCAATTCTTCTACTATTCTGTAAAAACTACAGCCATATACACAATTTATGTATTAATATCTGTCACTCTCTCTTTCTCCAAAAACATGAATGCATAGATGCAGAGGATGTAATTTGAGAATATTTCCTGCACAGGTGTAAAATCTCCATGACCTATAACATAGACTGAACCCAAGAAAAAACACAAAGATATTGATAGATTCAGAATATGACACTTCCTTCAAGTATGATTTGAAGTGTCGCGCCATGCTGAGACGAGAGTTGAACGCATACAGAATACTATACAACTCCATTTTTTTGACATTGATGCTTCATAGTTGAACCCAGAATAAAATTCAGTGCTTACCAGAGATCTGGCAGGTCTCGAAGCTGGGTTAGAGACTTATTTGCTGATGACTCTGAGGAGCGTCAGGAGAACAAAGCTAAGGTAACATGCTTGTCTCTGCCGCTTGCAAAACCCTCTGCCTTTCTTTTCTTGTTCTAAGTTGAATATCAATGAGGAAGTAACACTTGTTTTGTTCTCTTATATAGTGGACATGGCCATTCATCCTAATGAGGATTTTTCTGGACATGTATAACCCTAGACCTTCCTGTGTAGTCCATTGATTCCCACCTTCAAACATTTCCTGGAGAATTTCAGAAGGAAGACCTTGACCAGCATGGGTCATTCTGCATGGACAGGATGGTCAAATGAGACTTGGTCTCTGCAAATCATCTGATATGACCATTGGGATAAATGGACACAAAACTATGATAGTATTGATAGTGCCAAGATCAACAACTCAAGATTTTGTTAGCACCAGTGTAGGATTACTTGCATTTACATAGGAATGTGATACCAGGAAGGTGGCACATACAAGTCATTATGAAGCTGGACTTGTAAAAACAAACTCAAGTGTTAAACATGAGTTCATAACTGACACTTACACGAATGGAACGAGTTTGGATTCCTTCCACATCTCTAAGGATGTCTGAGCTTCGCAGTTCTCATTTGGTTTTAGACAATTTAGATCTTATTATTACTTCTTTCTTATTTTGATACTCTCTTATTTAAAAAACATGATTCAAAATAAATAGGTTTTCTAAATTAACACTTTAAAAAATTATTGCAATTAAAAAATTACAAAATTCGTTTTCTTTAATAGTTATTTTAGATTCTCCTGTAAAATTACAAAAAATTTCACCAGTGATTTTGTGAAACTGTTAGAAACATCTTTAAGACATTTTTCTGTTTTAAGCCTACTTTAGAAAATGTTTTCAAGGAATATTTCTCTTCAACTTCACCAAAAGCATTTTCACCAGTATTTTCAATGAAAATGAAAATAAGAAACGTCAAACCAAACAGGCTCTAAATATCTTCAACTCAGACCTTTTGCTATAATATGCTACAGAAATCACTTAAGGGGATAAGTTTTAACAATCAACTAACCACCTGTGCTTTGATAAGCGGACCCAAAAAAAAGTCAGTTTGTGTACCTGAACTGTAGATGGATAAACTCACTGCCATCCTGTATTATCTTCAGCCCGGGTGAAATCTTTATTTCCACCCAGCCATTGGGAGATGGTGTATGGCAGACCACATTAAGCAAAAAGTCAGACAGGACCACTTGAAGCCTTATTTGATCGCCAAATAGAGTAAGTGTTTTGATTTGATCGGGAATTTCATGAAAGAGCCGCAAGTTTCTTTCCCTTATCAAGATCATGACTTGACTGACAATGGCATCTAGGATATTTCCCAGAAGAAACTCCTCCATTTTTAGCTGCAAAGTTCTGCAATATTAGCATTACATGTAAGAAACTTAGGATTACTCTTAATCTGTTATGTAAGTATTTGCACAAATCAAGATATTGCAGTGCTACTTATCTATATATTGCAGTGCTAGTAAATAATGATATCTCAAACATCAGTGATAAGTATTGATGAAAGTACAATCTTACAGAGAGAATCCATGCAGGCTAGAGAGCAACAAGAACACTTACCCCTCATCAATACTCCCTAAATCTGTATCCTCAATAATTGACATAATTTGTCTCTCACAAGCATCACTAGTGTCAAGAAATTGTTTCTGATTTTCTGAGACAGCTGTATCTTGCAAAAGTTTTTGCGTGAAACGCATACCATTTAAAGGATTCTTTATCTCTTGTAGTATATAACCTAATTCCTTAAATTCAGAAAACCTTCCCCTGCACTGTGGCCTTTGTTCCTCCGGGGGGCAATGCTGGTCTGGCAATACAATCTGCAAGAAGCAGAAACAGCCAATTATATTTCCTTCTGCATCAATCCTCTTGCTTATTGTTAAGAAAACCTCCACAAGTTCCTCCTTTCTATTAAAAAATCCAAATGGGAACTTCTCGGAATCTTGGCCACTGATTCCTCGATACAATAAAATCATGAAATTAGTCAGTGTATCTTGACCTTTTAACTGACATAAACCTCCAAAGATCTCCCCAGGAAGCATTTTTCCCATAACTTCATCCCTCTTCCACCCAGTTAGCCTTTCCATGGCTGCATTCCATTCAGAACAGCAGGCATTCTCATCAGAAGCAAATATGGGTGGAATTAATGGGTTGGGACTCTGAATGATAGCTTTGTAATCACCTTCCAACTTGATGAATTTGTCCAGAACAGATTTCTCATGAGTGATATCCTGCCCCACAAAACATACCCCAACAACAGCATTTGTGTAATCCCTGCTTGTGCAGGCATTGGCTATGATATATACAACTGATTTTTGCTGATGCAGCCCAAAGTGTTTTAACTTCAACTCAACATTTTTGTCCTCCTGACCTGAAGAATACATGACTGAATTATTAACCGTAGTATGATGATACGAAACTTGTGCAGGAATTGGCTAAATTTTTCATCAATAATGACAGAAAGATAGTTGGAAAAAAAAAAAAAACAAAGTAAAATGAGCATGCAAATAAAAATCCAAGTGATCAATGTTAACCCGAGTAACTTATTCAACATTCATCCACAACAGTCATTAAAAACTATCAAGGAGTGTTTATTTTTCCTGAGCCTTCTAAGTGCATGCATTCAGTCATGAGATAATCAGTTGCAAAGACTCAGAATATCCTGCTTTTGCACAGGCATAACCAGCAGAAATGGTGCTAAATGAGAATCATGATGAGAATAAATGCAGTGAAGAAAAGAAAGAACAAGCCAACTGATCAAAATGAACAGTTAATTTAAGAAGCTTAAGGGACTTAGAATAGGCAAACCAGGATAAATATACTGAAGTTTACAAGAGAGGGCCACCTGTATCTTGCATAGGACAGGAATCTGTTTATAATTAATTGGCTTTTCAGTAACCAAGTCAGATGGTCAGGTTACTTGTGGTTATGATTGAGTTTCTTGAATTGAATATTTCATATGACCATAGTGGAATTAAATTCTAAATAAGGTCCCTAGTGGCAATGTACAGAATAATTTATTAACATGCAATCAATCAGATATCAAAACTCCAAGTATTTAAGATTGAAAAACTTTAGAAGAACAGATTTACCTTGCAAAGCTCTCTTTAGAATATTGTCAACAGTTTTGCGTGAGTCCTCAAGGACAACTTCATTTATCAAGGATTTTCCCATAGCTTCATTGGTTTGCAGACCTGTTAGTTCAGCAATTTTGGCATTCCATCCATTGATTATACCAGCTGAATCAACCCCAAAAATTGGAACTGTTGCTGTCTCAATCAATCTGACCATTTCAAATGCCACTGAACTGAGTTCACCTATCCCATTCCCACCCATATTAGTGTCCCTATGCTGCACAGGAGTTAGACTCTTAGGACCACAGTTCTCTGCATCTTGGAATGAATCTCTCATTATAAGCTGTAATGAGTGAATAGCATTTATTTCTGACGGTTCCCATGGCACACTTTTGCTTTTGACTACTTCAAGAAATGCTTTAAATGAAAGTCTTGGGTTCATTTTTCCTCCATCATCTTTATCCTCTGGATGATGCTTGGCTCCTCCCCATTTGACTTCCTTAGCAGCATGAGACCTGAAACAGAACAAGAAATCTCTTGAATTGATTCTAGCTGTTGCCATGCCACAAACTGCATCCCCCAGTAAAGCAGCACCTGGGTAACCGGCATCAGCCAAACTATCTGTGCTCAACCCAGTTGAGTCCCCATGATTACCAAGTAGCCATTCTGCTATGTCTTTCACCTGTGATTCAGTTGGAGTTGTGCCTAACAGCCAACAGTTTCCACCATAAAACAGTGCAGCACCATCACACTTCACAAGATCCATTATGTTTGGAGATTGAGTAACAATACTGAAAGGTGCATCACGGAGGAGCATGTCACATAGTAAGGTTTGGGTTTTAAGTGTTTTCTTCTCTGCCATTTGTGATGCCAATTGCATCTCCATGTAAAGCTGCAGTCCAAAAGCCTGCATGAGGAACTCACAAGCATAGCGAAGGGGGAAAGGGACATGACGCGGTGAAGTGTGGTGACAAACAAGCAAACCCCAAAGCTTTGTGGCATCATTTCCATTGACAATAACTGCCATCACCAGAGAGGCAATTGAGCCCATGTTAGCCATGTACTGTGAGTGACATTCATGTGGCGACCTAAGGGTAGAATTGACCAAGATGAGAGGCTGCCTTAACTCTTCACTTTGAATCACCTTAACTGGTTTTGCGTGGCAATCACAAATCATCCTAACTCTGTTCTGCTTGAACAAGAAACGAGCAGCTTGAGGGATATCCGAGGCAGGGTAATGCAAACCCAAAAAGGGTTCTAAATCTGACCTTCTGATTTCAGACACAACCTCACCATGATCATCCTTATGGAATTTATACACCATAATCCTGTCATATCCAGTAAGCTTTTGAACTTCTTCAACAACAGTATCACATAAAACTCCAATATCTCCCCCAGGGAGAGATTGCAGCCTTGAAATTGCCCGTACAGCTAGCTTCTGAGACTGTACTGCGCCAGCAAGTGAAAATGCATGATCACTAGACCTCGCAGGCTCCAAATCAATTACAATCCCCACATCAATCCTATGCATTATAGCATAAAATGGCTTCTGGGTTGTTCTAGAACAGACCCAAATGGGGTTCAGAAGCGAAATTTCCCTCGAAGCCGCAGCTTTTGCAAGGGAAGACCCAGAAGAAGGCGTGAAGAGGGTAGTAGCGTCAACTCCAATCAGACTCACAGACCGTTTGGAATGAGATTTTCCATCTAAACCCAACATTTCAAAGCAATTCTCACTGTACCCAATAATTTGAAAAGTGGGTTCTTCAATCGCAAGCATACAACCAAATGGCTGAACATGACCACCTCTTTGGATTTTCGACAAGTAAGCCGTCATTTTCTCGTCCGACACGGATTTCGGAGCATCAAGAACCAACCTCGAGTAATCGAACGACTTGCCGGACACCCCGGATTGCTCATACTCGGCCAAAATCCCAGCGTCAGCACTGTACTGAGCAATTGCTTTGTCTTTATCAACAATTCTAGCGCTGCTCTTCATGTTGCTCGCAGGTGACATTGAGAAGGAGGAAGAGGAGGGGGAGGAAGAAGACGAGGAAGCTTCCTTCTTTATTATCTCTCTGCTCCCGGTGCTCATCTCAAGGGTTTCTGATTCTTCACTCGGAAACTCACGTGGATATGGAAGCTAAAGGATCTTAAAGTGTATAACCCACATGGTTATGAAGTTTCTGTGATGTGGAGTGGGTGGATTCCGCATTGAGGATTGCTTGCACACGTCCTTATCATGTCGCAGCTTGCGGGTTACGCGCTGCTTATAATCGTTTTAGCACTCATTTCTGTGTCTGCAATACCAAAAGCAAAAGCAATAGCAATAGCATATGGATCATACTTCGTAATTGGGAGTCTCTGGCTCAGTATGAAAGCTTTAAACCAAAAGCAAGCAAGTGCAGACTGTTTAAATGAAGCAAAATCCACTGTGCTCCTGCTGTGTTTCACATACTTGGAGTCATGATGGCGATTTATACTGTTATAGACATGCAACGGAAACTTATTTTACGATTATTTTAATGGACTTCCCGGCAAAGCTGCCATGATCATGGATAGAATAGTATATCCGTATAGATAGATAAAGAAGGAAAAATTCCTTGTTATTCTCTCTTTTGACTTTTTACAGTTTAGGCTTTGAACTACCAAGCATCTTATTCATATCATGAGTTAGTCTTTTTTTTTTTTGGCCAACCATGAGTTAGTCAGGTGTGCTTGATATTCTTTGAATATGCATATAAATTTAAACAAAATTTTTTTGGCCAGAATATAAATTTAAACAAATTTAAAACTATTAAAATATATCAATTAGTCTTTTTCTTTTAACTTTAATACTCTCTCATATACTTTTTTTATACAATTATCCGGTATTATTGGACTTAATTAAAGATAATTCTACTAACATAATATTTTTTTATCTATAAAGTTTGAAATTTTAACTTTATTTAAGAGGGATTGAATCCCTTATAAATGACCCAACTACCATTAATATTTTTTTTCTATGAAAAGTGTAATAAGGATTTTAACCGATTGAATAAAAAAAAAACTCCTCCATGATGTGAATGCTAGAAATTATTTCATGTAAGTATGAGAATACTAATAGTAAATATTAAAAATTATTCATAATTAGAGTTTTTTTTAAAAAAAGAAAATGTTGGTCGTTTTAAACTAATTAATAGATAATACAATAAATATTGTATATTTCAATCTATGTTATATTCAAAAGAGACATAATTGGGTGATACATACATACATAGGATTCAGAATTGAGATAAGTGGACATAGAAAAGGAACAAGATGTAAAATCATAAAGTGGGAGACTGAGTGGCCATCCGTTTGTGAACCTTATTCTTTCACATTATTAAGGATATGTATATGCCAATCCTGTCCTTATGTTTCTATGTGGCCTTTTCAAAGTGACACTCTCCTCTCTCTCTCTCTCTCTCTCTCTATCTACACTATTATGTCTATTCTCTAGCCAACACTCCCTCGTGGAGGCCCTCGTGGAGGGACTAGACATATATTATCTTCTAGCTTTAAATCTAAAGTCTATAAAATATTAAAATTAAAATGTATTTTAATTGAGAAGGGAAAAAAAATAAAAATTTGACTTCAAAGGAAGTAAGCTTGATAGAGTGCTTCTTTGCAATAATGTACCATGTATTTATTATCGATAGATTTAATTTCAATAAATATTATAACGATTAAATATCTTTTGTTTATTTTAAATTATAATTAACATGATAATGATTGATTGTTAATTTCTTATTTTTAGATAATATTTTAATATATAAAATTAAATATTATATTAATCTGATTATGACTAATTTTATTAGGATTCGATCATAATCCAATCAATGGACCTTGAACAGTTGAACTAGAGTACAGTATTTGGGAAGGATCTTTGATTTTAATTTATTTATACATATTAATTTCTTTCAGCCAAACACCTGCCATGTTGGTTGCAAGAAAGAATCAGTTAAAAAATAGGGGGGGAAAAGTATTCCATCACTTTATGACATTTGGTTACAAAAAGCCTTCTCTTCAGATTTCACTGAGCTCAAATTCTCAGATCATTTCTATTGTATTCCTATTTGAAGGTACTTGTGGTAGATTTGAGTTTGGTGGAGTTTTCTCAATCCCATGCCATATTCCATCTTTCCTTCCCTTCTTTATTATTGCTGCTCTTTGTGTTGTGTGATACTGTTGAATGTGGTTCTGGTTAGTAATGGAAAATTCTGGGCATCATCACATTAAGTTAAGCGATGACGATATAGGGATGACAATGAGATTTTTTTATTTTTTTTTAACAAGATGTTAGCTAACTGTGTTTAGATGTGGAAGGTGAGCTGTGAAATGAAATTCATATGGCATTGATTAAATGGGTACAATACAATAAGTATATAATTGCAACTACTCCCTTTCGGCTAATTTTATCCGATGCATTGAGGTTTTTCACTTAAATTAATAAAATTATTAATTATTATATAACTTAAATTATAGTAAAATTTAAAAAAAATTACTAAAATATCTTTGACTTAAATATTAAAAGATGACCTGTACTTCACTTATTATTTTTTAATGAATAGTAAAATGATAAAAATAATTAATCTTTTATTAAGAATATAAAATGAATTTTAAATTGGAATATTTAAAATTTTTTAAATCTAATAAATAAAACGGGATGGAGAAAGTATTTAAGTTTTTTACCAGACGGGCAAAGGGCGAGGGAACTGGGCGAGGCAATCAGAGCAATGGAATAAGTAGAGCTGAAATAGAGAGAAAATGCCGAATGGCAAGAACCAAGAAGAGAATCGAAAAGCAGATTTGCTATTTATTCATGGGGTTTGTCCTTTTGTGATTGAACTTCCTTGACAATCTTTTCATTCTTTCCACAAAAAAGTTGTTTATTTTATATTAAACAAGATTCATTGATTTGTTCTTTTGTGTTATTCGATTTGTCCATTCTAAATCCCACCATATTTGATGCTTAGTCAGAATGTCAATAATTTAATATATTTATTTTTTGTTTTAAAAAAGGTATTTTTATTTATTCATTTATGTACTTTTTGTTACAAATATTAATATAATGGGTGGATGTCTATAACTTATTAGTATTATGAATTTATAATATAATATAATATTAGACTACAATAATTAAAAAAAAAGTATAAATCACATATTGTTTAAAAAATATCTAATAAATTTTTAAACTATATCACCAAACCAGTAAATTGCACAGAAAAAAAAGTACCATGTAGACAAACATTAATGAAAGTGAGAAGACAAGGAATGAACAGATTGGCAGGTGGGGTCTTGTACTTGAAATTTGTTGTGGCAAACAAAGTGCTAGTGTGCTAATAACCATGAATCCCTCTTCAATATCTTCGTACACCAGCTCATCCATATGTACATACACACACACCTTTTTCCTTTTACTTTTCCCTCAAGGGAAGCTGAGATATTAAGGAAGAAACAAAAGATCTAACCAGACATTTTCAGGGATATCCTCCTTTCAAAGTTGTGCTGACGAAATGGTGTCAATAATTGTGTGTAGTTGTCATGTTAGTTAAGGGTAGCTTTTCGGCCATTAATAAATGGTATCACACTCATCAAATGTCATATACAAAGCTTCCTTCATGCTCCCAACAAGCCGTAAATTATCTTCTTCTATCAGGAAGCAGAGCTTTCCGTGGTAGTACCCACTTTACCTGCATAAACTTCTTCAATCTTCATGGATTTTAGCCCATAAGAGATCCTTTCGAGACTTTTGTATTTAAATATATTTAACACAAAAGCTTACTCATTAACTCCACCTCTGTGGGATGTGGACCTTCATTGAAGATATCATGTGAATAAAAATACTTTAGATATTATGTGACTTTTGTTTTGGTCAATAAAGATATCATGTGACTTGTCAATTCATAATTTGGTAGGTTTTAAATATTAATACTAATATATAAGTATAATATTTTCTCTAAAGTTCTTTCATATTATTTAATATATGCAACACTATTATGTGACTTTTGTTTTGGTCAATAAAGATATTTTCTCACAGTGGTCCTTCATCATGCATAAATCCTTAAAATGCGAAGAGAGAACTAAATTTGTATTTCGATACATGTTGAGGTTAATCTAACTGAATTCAGTGGATAAATAATACCTATTCCTTTTAAACAATGACAATAAGACACCTGATGGGTTCCTTCAAGGAATTGATAAAAATTTAAGAGCTTATAACTAACAAAATCTCTGTCCTTTCCCAGAAAAAGAAAGAAATATTAAAAAAAAACTCCAATGTATTCTAAAACCGAGATGAATCAACAATATCTGCAAACAATTCTATCAAATTTCGTCACTAAAAATAAAATGCACAATAACTACAAAATTCTTTTCATTTTGATCACCAAGTACTACAAATCTAACGTTTCAATCAAGTATCTTTGAGCCAAGTCTACGCACCACTACCACAATAAAACCTAAAACTAAAATGTACAACTGAAGCACCTGGCGAAACCTATGAGGAAATATATCACTCTCCTTGGGAAGATCTCTCCGATGGAGCGGGAGAAGAAACCAATTTTGCCCCTTGCCCCTACATGACCCAAAATTAAACAAAATTACTTGCACATGATCCTGGATAAACTATATTTAGAAGATGAGAATAAACCATATGTGAGGCCAATTATAGTATTTATGAAGTATCCCACGAAAAAGTACATTTTCGCACCTATAAACAATAAAATCAACCATTAACATACAATATCACATACCTACCAGATCCAAACAATTAAGGATGGCAACATTATTTATAACTTTGCTAGCTCTTGTTTTATCTGTTTGGCTGAAGCAATACACACATCTTCAAGAACATGCCCCTACTGATACTAAACCTTGAAACAAAAAAGTTTTTGCATCTTCCAAGTGCTTTTATCAAATGATTGTTGAATTTCTTTGGCTACCATTAATGTGATTGGTGGGCCCTTTTATCCTAAACTTTCTTCTGATTTGTTCCATCTAGTTTTCTTATTTTCTACATTCTTTTATAATCCAACCATAAAATCACAATACAACTTTAGATCAAACAGTCATTTTGTTGACATACCTGCTGATGTTGGCTATAATCCAATGACTGACTATGTGGAGAAGTTGTTGATTGATTGTGCTGTATTTGCTCTTGATCCTTTTGTTGTAACTGTGAAGACGGCAATAGCTGCTGGGGGTAAACAGGATGCTCTTGTTGCAGATGTTCCTGCTGCTGAAACTGGTGTTGCTGTAGAAGCTGTGGTTGGTGCTGCAGAAAGACCTGTTGTTGCGGTTGTTGCCATTGAAGATGTTCTGGCTGACTTTGCTGCTGAAATTGTTGTGACTGTTCTTGCTGAAAGGGCTGTTGTTGATATTGAATGTACTGTTGTTGATACTGTTGTAGTTGCAATTGCTGCTGGTACTGCTGCTGAAGCAGCAGTGCCTGCTGTGGCTGCATGTGCTGCTGCTGGTAATAATAATATTGCCACATCTGATTATATGCTTCAGCATTCTGCATATTTGCATATTGCCCATGGCCTTGCACTACATTTGGTGATCCCTGTGATGTGGTATGTATGACAGGTGGTTGAGACTGAGATGCAGAGTTCTGCAGTGGCACACTTTGCATCGGCCAGCTATGAGCTGCTGCAAAATCAGGAGGAACAGACAGTTGAAACTGATTTTGTCCTTGGCTGCCTGGCTGAATTAGTAATGCAGGTTGGGAGGGATAACCTGGAGCCTTAGACATTTGAACACTCCCTTCAGATGGGTGGGACTTTCGAGGAGACTGTTGTTGCCGATGGTGCTGTTTCCTATATCCATGTCCACGATACCCATGTTTAGGACCTCTATGAAATTTACCAGAATTCCTCATCTGATTCCAGTTTCCACCATTTCTGGATGACCGGGGCTGTACAAATGGTCTTCTTGCCACTGGATCATGATGTCTTCCTGAAGATGAAGGATTGTTTATTTCAATAGGAGCTTGGGCTGACTCAGAATCTTGAGTATTTGCAGAGTTGCCTTGATTTGCATTACAGCTCCCTGCTATAAGCCCTTCATTGCCTTCATTTGCATTACAGCTCCCGGCTATAAGCCCATCATTTGACTTGTAGATTTCTGGTACAGATTCACATTCATGTAATGTCTTTGGGACTGAATCAGGACATGTACTTTCTTGGGGCTTCAATGAAAGGCTCTCCAGAGAAAGTGGTTTCTCTTCTTTCAACTCAACCCCATGCTTTCCATGGGCATGAGCCTTATTTTCTTCTGAGTATGATTGTGAAGTTTGAAGCATTTCCTTTTCAGTAGCTACTTCGTTTTCTAAATTTTCAGAGAAGACTTCAGCTTCGGAAAACTCTATTTTACAATTCTTAGAAACTTCTGGAGACGCCTCTTTCACTTCCTCTAAAGCTGCAGATGACACATTCTCGTCAGTGTCATTATGTCTTGGTTCCTCTGAAACTCTGAGAGGTAATTCTCTTTCTTTCTCTTCTACATTGTTATCCACTTCCATAAATTGAAGCTTGTCCTTGACAGCATCGTCAGGCTCAATACTATGACTTTCCTGCAAAGCTACTCCAGCATTTGGAGCATCAGGGATGGCAACTGAAGTCTCTTCTCCACTGTTCTTAATTGAATTCACCAATCGTTGACCTTCAGCTGGTTGCGGATGAGTATCTGTCCTAACAAAGCCTGGAAATAACTTTACGTGTCTATTCCAAGCCTTTGTTACATCATGTACAGTTCCACAGTAGTCTACAAACTGGTATTGTTATAGAAATGTCAGTATCAAAGTTTCTAAATGGCTACTTTTTAATTCAATCCAAATGAGTGTCAATGAAACTTTCTCGTATAAAATAAGAAATTTTATTAAAAGGAATAAGTAACGAGTCAGTGGTTCATTTGTTTGGCCAGTCAGCATCACAATATTATGCAAAACTACAATGGTTTTAAGTTGTACCAGCAAAAAGGCAAAGACAATCCCAAATAAATAAACTAAAACAACAAAGCCAAAGAGGCTGAAAAATGCAAAACAACCATTTCGTCTCTAAGCATCTCAGAAAACCTAATGAAATATAATCAACAAACGAAAAGAAAAGGCCAAGCACCTTAAATTACTTTACACATAAATCATACTCACGGATTCAAGTAGAATTATGTTCAGAAAAGATCTATAACCTCTAGGTATAAGTTTGATATATCCTCTGCATCTTTTGCACTTAAACCTTGGGATCCATCTGGCCTTGGAGATATTGCACCAGCAATAATTGAATCTATTTCAGCCATGTGCTTTGGACCTCCATGCGCCATAGAGAACTTTATCAATTCCTGTATAAGTACAGCACAACTGAAGAAACTTTTATTGCAGTTTGAATTCAAATATGATGACCACAAAAAATAGAAATCATTCCTTGCACCTGGCAGCTCAAGCTTTTAGGATAGTCGGTTCCTAACATTATATTGAGATCCCTTTTTTTTATTTTTTTTTGTTTTTTCATGACCAACTGGTCAAGAGTTAAATTCTTGCTGCCATCATTCTTGAAGAACTTTAGAAAAAAGTGACTCTGAAATTTCTTATTTTATTCATGGTGAGAGACGAAATTATGTCAGAAAGCAAATGGCAACAAATCTGCCATTCAACCACTGAAACAAAGCCACCATTAAGGCAGCAAAATCCTAGGATCTAAAACGGAAGTGTTGATAGTCCACACTGAATGACCAGAGAAGACAACAAATAAATACAGCAAAAACAGAAATAAATTCATAAAAAAGGACAAAGGTCTGATTACAATCACATAGAAGGGAACTAAAAAGGAAAATGAGTAAGTTGGCTGTGAGGCTAAAATCCCAGGCAATAAGCAAGGCTTAAACAATAAATGAATAAAGCTCATGCATAATTATGAGATTTCAACAATTCTCTTCATTAAAATAAAGTTTAAGCATGCGGTAGACGTGAGCCTGTACTATGTTCATATTTCAACTCAAGGAGTTAGCGGCTGTCTCAGAAAAGACAACTGTTCCAGAGGCCAACACCCGACAACTTCAGCTTTAAGATCAAGTTGTTCTTGATAATGCCGAAATAAGGAAAGGAATTGATCTTTCCTTTTCTTATGTCTCTTTTCTTGTTTAGATGGTAATACAAAGTCCTGACTAGACATATAGGTCAATAAAAAACAAGAAACTTGTAAATTTATCAATCGAATTGTCATTCTTAGTCTTGGTAACAATCAGATCAGCTGTCAGTCAGTTGATAACTAAACCCAAATAGGCTTATATGCAATTATGTATTTCAAAATCTTTCTGAAATTAAAGCATAGGTCTATTTTCAGTTAAGAGATAAAAATAGGTTGGAATAGACTTACTTCCAGAAGGAATTTGCTTTGAGGCAAATCTCTGATACCTTCAATTAAGACGTCTCTGGCAGCATCCATGCTACTTGTACTCTAAAAACCAAAAAGAGATGAAAAAAATTAACTAGTTGCTACATCTGACATCAGCATGCATTATAGAAGTGAAAATCACTTTTCCCAATTTAGAGAGCTCATCTTAGCGTACTTTCCAGTGTTCTTGGTTCAATCCTTTGTCAAGCACTTAATGGAGTAAGATCAATTAGAAAACATTAAAAAAAAAACAACAACAGACCTAAGTGCAATGAATAATGATAGCCTAATGGTAACCAGAACGGTCCTCAAGGGAGAGGTCTTCACCTAAAACCCCCACCCAAAAGGCCAAATTTCTTGCTAATATGAAAAGAAACAGAATATGACAAGAGAAAAGAAAAACGAAATTCTGAATATTGAAATGAACAATGCTGGTGACAAGAAAATGATAAATGTATAACGGAGAAAAATGAAAAAAATGAATTATCGAATATAATTAAGGAACTAAAAAAATACTCAATTTTTTTCTTTTTCTGCCATTCTAATAGCTCCATCAGCATCTGTTTTTTCCCCTCTCCTGTTGTGTTTTGTTTTCTTTTTTACGAACGTAATCAGAGAAAAGAGAAGAATTACAACTTTGGAGGGAAGAAAGGGAGACCTCAAGTATGAGGAATAGAAGAGAAAAAGAAGTATATCTATGTTCTTTAGACTATTGCTTTAGTTGGACTCTCCAACTCTAATTGGATGAAATTTTATATGCATTTGGACACTTACATCTGAAGAAGAAATTTGCATCCAACATCCAGGTAGAATTTTAGAAGGATCCAAGCAAAAGATTAAAATTGGGAGAACAGAACTGAATTTTTTCGAAAACTTGATAATTGCAAGAACAATTTATTCAATTAAGTATAGTTACAGTAAAAGTTCAAAATGTTTAAACAAAAGCAGTGAGTATAAACCCTACCATATATTTTAGACGGGAGTAATGAACATATAAAATGGGTAGAGTATGTAACTTTTCCTCTGCTGCAGCCATTTCTAGTGCTTCTTTGTATATTTTGGAAGCTGCCTCCAAATTTCCCTGACAATAGTGATAAAGTAGCAGAGTCTCTCTTCTATGTCTGGGGATTGCATAGAGTCAAATTTTGATAATGGTAGTAAGAGCTTATCATATACCAGACGTTTTTCCATGTTAGCTTTTGATATAACAGTCTCCACAAAGTTAGAATCTGATTCTGCACCACCATGAATATATGCAGCACGTGCAGCTGAAACATCTCCTATTTGTTCCTTAAACCTGGCATTGAATAGATGAATTGCTCGTACTCTCTGCATCAAACATATGATAGGGGCAATAAACATTGTCAATTCATGCTTTAAGCTATTAAGTCAAAGCATTCAGAAGAAAAGAACATAGGTATTTTAGTAAGGCATAACCTTGTCATGAAGTCAAAAAGAAAATATGGACAAAGGATAAAATTTGATTCATTTTTCTTAGCTTATGACTAGCAAAATTTTCACTGTAAATCGCACAATACAGTAAAATCTCCCTGAATACAGTATACATAGAACTACACCTAATTAGTGTAGAAATATGGAATTTGTTTAGCTTCGCCCAGGAGAAGGGAGAGGGAGGACAAAAATACTTGAGCAATATTGTGTTTCATCATCTTACATGGCATTCTTGATTTAGCTTCCAAATCACTTACATTTCCTATGAGATGTGAGTGTTTGATAAGGTATTTACCACTACCAGCCAAACACTGAGATCAGATATAAGAAAACCACAGTTTTTCTTAATGAGAATTGAGCAAATTTAAAAAAAAAAAAAATTACAAAAACATTGGGATTTCAATCAAACAATTCAGTTCGTAATGTTGTTAGTAAATGTATGTTTAATATTAAAACTCCATATCACTTTTTGTTGTTTGTTAGACCCATCTTAGGAAAAATAAAACAATAATCAGTGCAAAGGTTGATCAACATGAAACTGAAACAACTTACAGCCGAAAAAAAAAAAAAAAAACATGAAACTCAATCAACAAAATGAACATCACAAGGAAGATACCTTCAAAAAAATTTCTGTTGCTCTTTCTAAAGAATACTTTGCAATTTCTCTTCCTCCCTTAGTTTCCATGAAATCCACATAACGCATCCAGTATTCAGGGTAGTTGGCACAAACAATTAAGCATCTCTCATAAAGTTTTACAGCCTATGGTCAATCAGGGAAATAGAAAATCAAGAAAAGCTAGAACTATCTAAGAAAAATAAAGCAACAGCCAAATGGTAAAGTTATTTTATTGGGAATAATGCACAAAACAATACCCAGTCAAAATCCCCTTGCAGTTCAACAAAATCCAGATAATGGTGCCAATTTTGCAATTGACTGTCATCAAGTGGCCTGACGTGAAAGTAAGACCTCTTAATATTAGCCTCAAAAGAGCTAATTTTCAATTCCAACTGGCAAGCATCATGATATAGCTGCTCTCCATAACTCTTGAACTTTTTCAGGGCTGTCAACCTTTCTAAGCCAATAGATGAATCCATCATATTTTTTATAATGCAATAAATCTCATCATCCTTGTATGATATGGGGACTTCACCATCAAGCAGAGATTCAGACCGTGATTCCTTTGCAGAGTAACCCTGGCTGGCCATGTCCTCTTCCAAGAGGGTTACCATCTTTTTAAAACTGAATAAATATAAAACTAATATCTGGTAAGTGTGTTATTCAAATGAATAAATACCACCAGTACAAGTATTCATATCAGTGTCAAGATTTATCTGGTTCCCTAAGTCGAATAAGATGGACTCATGTGGCAAATGGAGGATGAATCAAATAAAGGATGAAAAAAGATTAGGAAAGAATATTAATTATTTGTAAATTACGAATTATGGATAAATATAGAGAATAGGATTTTGAATAAGATTAGAAAAAATTTAATTAAGAATAAATTAAGATAAGAATTTTTGTTTTTGGTGAAAGAAGGGGACCTAAGTCCCAATTAGGATTAGAATTTAATATTTTAAAGTATTTTATTTTATTGTTTTGTTAAGATTCCTATATTATTATGTATTCTTATCTTTTAGGCTCTATAAAAAGCCGTTAATAATTAGAGTTAGGGTATACTATTTGATTGATTATCAATAAACCTATCTTGATGTTAAGTAGTTGAAAGAAAGAGAAGAAAGGACAAGGGAAAGAAGAGAGAGAGAGGGTAGGAGGAATAGAGAATTTAGAGAAATATGAGAGAGAGACCAAAGAGAAAGAGAGAAGAGAAATCCGAAAACTGAACTTTATTAATCACAAAAGTGACCTAAAACATTCCATATACTCCCTTATATAGCCGCTGCCCCTCCAACGGCTATGTTCCACCAACTAACATTTAAAGCATAACTAACTAACTGGACACCTAACTAACACATTTATATAACTTTATAACACTTGGTTTGTTAGCTGTCTCTCTCCCTCCTTCTACATCTCCCTCCGCTTCTCTGCTCCCTTTTATTTCTCCTCCTCTCCCCCTATTTTGCAAAATGCCGAATGGAAATCATGCAAATTATCCTTTCCTACAGCATGTCAAGAGAGAAGATGGAACCTTTACTAACGCACCAGAGCACTGACACTTTAAAATACCACATATTTTGCCTCCACTTTCCTTCAAAATCTGTTAAACTTAACAAAATAAATATCTCCAAAATCAAAGTAGAACCCAATGTTCACCAAAGATTCCAACAATTATTCCACAAATGTAGAATTTACCTTGCAAAACCCAAACCCAACTTATTGAAACACAAACCATTTGGAGTAGGTAATTTCCTTTGTTGATTCACAATTTCATCTCCATCTCATTCAATTTATTTGGTGCAGATTTCATATACTACCACTCTAGGTTAAAACAAATTCTTGAACCCTTCAGAAACTACAAAATTTATATTCACAGATCACACGGAAATTCTGGCAACCTTCTCAAACTCATTATTGGGTTCTAGACTCCATATTTCAAACTAAGCGCTATTTTTAATTCTAAATGATAGAAGCCCTTCAAATTCTGCAAATGCTCCAGAAACAAGTAATTTCTTTCTGTACCCTTCAAGATTGGGAAGGAAGTAGTAAAATATCTCTCTCTTCTCATTCTTTAATAGAAGTCCATTCCTATGTTCTATTTGCTGTCTTTTTTTATTTATTTTCCATAAAATTCTCTATTAAAAAATGTTTTCTAAATGAAAATAAAACAATCATAAAATACAGAACTTGTCCTCAAATTCCAGAAACCTAAAAATTACCAGAGTGTAAGATCATATGGCACATATTTCATTGTCCACCAATAAGAAATTTTCACAGCATCCCTTGGCTTACAGAATAACCCAACAGTAGAGAGGGAGGGGGGATAACGAGTGCAAGTTGCAGAAAGAAAGACATACTTATTATAATACTGATGTAACTTTTTGGTTGGAAATCTCAGAGTTTGGACATATATGTGAGCAAGAGAAGTCCACTGTTGCTGGGAAAACTCAAAATGAATATACTTATCCCACAAGGTATGGCATAAGTAGTCCTTCCCAACAAATGAAATGGCTCTCTTGAATGATCTGTCAAAAATATATAGAGCAAACAATCTCATTACCTATAAGTCTCAATATGGAACAGTAACCATGCAGAGATATTATAGTATGAAAAGAGACCAGTAAAATTAACTCACTATTATGTTATTATAAGAAACATGGATAAATAATGACGTGTGCACAGTGCTGCACATGCACACATACTTATAAGCAAGCCAGCAAAACTTATACAATAAAAAGTAGGGAGTCAAGATCCATTAACATTGATGCAAGACTTAATGCAGTTACAACATTAAGTAACTACACATCAAATATGATTTTCATTAATCCCAACATTGATGACTGATCATATTAGTTATTCATTAAGAATTTCAAAAAATAATGACTTCAAAACTTATTTTATTTCAAACACAATTGTTGCAATTTATAGGAGAATGTAGGCCACAAAAGGTTTAGTCAATCACCCTAAAAAAGAACAAATATGAACATAAATAAAGTACGCTCTGTTGTCATCTTTTTTCCCCCCTTAAGAAATTTGCCAATCTGACATGAGCTAGAGAAGATACTAAACAGAAAAAAGAAGGGCAAAACAGCTCATATGCTGATGAAATAGGAGAAAAGGGATTGGGCATACTCAACAGGATTTATAAAATTGTTGAAAGGCCAAAATTCCAAATAGGGCATTTTCCCTAGCATTTGTTTTATGTGTACAGCTAGTTCAGAAACAATTCGACACTGGCTTTCACATTGTCGTATGGCTACTTCCCCTTGAATAAGCTGTTTAGAATATGGCCAAAGTTGGTTTTCCCAGACACTTTGGATCAATTTTTATTAGTGCGGTATAAACACCTGGCACACAATAAAGATGGAAAATTTTGTGAAAATGCACAACTTTTGCTGAAATTTGGTGTATCTGGCTGTAAAGAACTGGTAGCACTTTTAAGGTGTTTCGGCAACTATAATCTATGAATGACTTTCAGGAAATGGTCTTTTCTCTTGCATTCCTTTGGCGTTCTGTTCATGGTTTTTCCAAGTGAGTTTCTTTGATTGATGTGAATAGCGATTGGTGACAACGTTATTTTTTTTTTTTTAATTCTAGGTGCTCCCCCCCCCCCTTTCTTTCCTTCTTTTTCTCCTTTAGGAGGTTGTCTAATCCTACTTTCATGTAGTTCTCTTTCATTCTAATAAAGTTTCCATTTCTATTTTTAAAAAATAGAAAAATAAGTTTAGAGGAAAAATTGTGAATTTTTTAAACATTCCATACCTCCTCTACAAACAAATTTAGAAGCAGATATCTCACTATAAGTTCAATGGCTGTGTTGCAAAACTTCCACTTAAAACACCAAAAACTTATTTATAGTTCATAATAAAAGTATCCCTTTAAGGAATATGATGAGTCCACACCTGCATTATAGTAGTCTCAAAGGTATGCTACTGTGTTCTCGTACTGAAACTGTAATTAGATAGAAAAGGAGAGAAAAATAACAAGTAGACAATAAATTCATACTGATGAGATTATAAGAGAGATAGTACTTAAATAAAAGAGAATCACGTTATTTACCAGGTCTCTCTCTCTCTTTTCCCTAATTTACATTCAACTCCAAAATAAAATGATGAAAAAAAAATAATGGCTTAGAATTGGTGTCATACAACAACCCTTGGACAGATGTTAACAGATCATGACATCAACTTGTTAAATTAATTAAAGAGGGCCCCACCAACTCATTCACTGAAAAAGCTTGAATATTTAAATTTTCCTTAATGCCAAAAGAGTCTATAATGCAATGCTGTTACAATATTTATATAGATGACAACAATAATAAACTTTATCCATTATGTCACCTTCGAATATCAGATGGATCCTCAAAAGCTGAAACACAAAAGCTACAGTAGTCAACCCACATGTCTACTGAATACGTTGCTGATAGCACAGCTCGTTCAAAGACTTCAACAACCTTATCTATGGTACATAAGCGAGTCATGTGGGCAGCATATTTCCACCAATACCCATAGCACAAAGGGAACTCAGACAAGAAATGGTCATAAACTAGACATATTTTTTCCACGTCATCCTGCAGAAATTTTAGCAAACACCTTATCAGTATTCAGGTTCAGCACACCAACAAATCCCATATATCAACTCCAGTAAGATTTACAAACAAATCCATAGTAAAGTAAATCCCCCTATTTATTTGGGACACTAGAAATCTCCCATATATCAACTCCAGAATTTTCCCCCTGTTATAAAGTGTGAGTTAGTTAAGTTAGTTATATTTTGATTCTCAGTTAGAGGAATATAGTCATTGGAGGGGCAACGACTATATGAGGGAGTATATGGGCTTGTTTTAGGTGGCTTGTGAGATTAATGAAATTTGATCTTTCTCTTTCCTTTCTCCTGCTCTTTTCTCTTGACCCTTTTAAACCTAAAAACTATCCACAACTGCCCAGACAATTACCGCTAAAATGTGCAGCCAAAACAACCGTAAACTGACCAAAACAAATACATAACCACCCTAAACTGCCTGATGTCTACCCATGACAGTTTCATAACCACCCTCTAGCGCCTAAAAACTACCTAAAATGGTTACATATTTGTCAATCCATCTTATGAAACAAGAACATAAATGTGATATCAGACATATTGACAACAAATTGAAAGTCAACCACGATTCACAAGAGCTAGCAAGAACTTACCAGATAAATATTTTCAATCTTTGAAATTAGTGTAGTCAATCCATCAAAATCTAATGAACCCTCAGAAATAACTTCTTTAAGTTCAAGATCATCAAAGCCAGCTGCAAGAATAAAATCAGAAGTTGCTTATTAAATTAATTGGATAAAGATAAAGTTATAAAACAACAAATAAGTAATCGGTATAAACTTATAACAATCCAACATTTATAGAAAAAAAATAAATACAACTAATCTCTGAAAACCTGAGAAGGAAAAAAAGATAAAATAAAGCACCAAAACGAAATGCTGCAGAGAGAGGAGTCAGTAGTTCTTCATAAGAAGAGTCTAAGACTAAGAAGTATGCCATATAGAAAATAATAGATAGAGAAAACATTGCCATCAAGCTATAAAGCACATTCGTTTTTTTTAAAAAATTGAAGTTTGCTTACTGGGTACATTCAAACTCTCATATATTAAATTAGGGTAAGCTCTAATACACGTTTATGCCTTAAATGGTTTCATCTATTAAATTATAATGCAGTGCCAACACATGATAAAGAAAAAATTCATTTTCCAATTTCTTCATGCAATGCAACCATTTTGAATGAGCATTTAGGAGAAAATAAGAAATGCCGATAATAAGAAAGTACAAAATGCAATAATTTCTCTTTTTTTCCCCCTCTTCTTATAAAAAATTGCAGTTACTCTAAATACTAAGCATAAGGGGCAGTTGATTTCTTCTTATTATTTAAAAAGAGTAATCCTCCTTTAACTGAATTAAAAGGAAAAGGACAAAAAAGATAGAGAACAAAGAGTAAAGAGTGAAATAGAGCTACACAATCTATCTGCATATCCATCAAAGGCACCCCCTTCAAAAAACCATAAGGAGGACACCAAAGGGAAGCCATTAACATTGATTAGGCTTCCGTGCTCTGCATGACAATAAGCACCGCATGATAGCAGTGAAACTATGCTGTTTTGCATCACAAGGTGGGAACTTAGCATTTTTTGTGATCAAATGCTAACAATGTGCTACATCATTAATGAAAACAAACAACTAGGATCGTGTCTCACAACAAAAAATGGCATTGTGTCAGTACTACAGACATGGTGCTCAACATTGTTCAATGCACCAAATACAAACTCTACATTGTTGATTTGTTCACACATGCACGAAGGGAATGATTGGCACATCGTAGAGAGAAAATGAATACATCATGACCACATCTTGACTGTTCAGATCATCCAAGAAGGTTTGTTCATTTCCTGATTTGTTCGATTTCTAGATGATCTGACGGCTAAAATTAGCTCAAAATGATTCTTTTTCCATCCACAAATTAAGACGACCTGAGCTCTATTATTACCTTGCCTTAAAGAAAACAGATAAGGAAGCAGTAAATTAACCCAATTTCAAGTAATTAGCATATATACTACACACTCAAGTTTCAGAAAGTAGCCAAACAAGCCTCAAGTTACAGGCATTGGCCTTTACAACCTCATTAGAATTTTCTGAAAGGTAACTATAACGGTTTCATATATATATGCTTTCTCATACGATAGATAAATTTTTACAGAATGTGAAAAAGACTTCTCTTCATAGAAAAGGAAAGACTTCCTATCTTTGAGATCTGATACTACACCGTTGCCCGAAAACCTTAGGGTATCCCCTCCATTACATAGGTGAATTCCTAATTCCTCTGTCATAAGAGAGCAGTTCTTATTCTATTGGCACAAAATCATAGCTAAAAACAATCGTAATTTTCAGCCATATAAAATATTCGTTAACACTGAGACAAATTCATCCGCTTTCAGAAAGTAGAGAGAGACTCCTATCTCTGCAAGGAGAGAAAGCACCAGAAGAATATTTAAAAATTAAAGAAATTTAATAAATAGAGTAAAAGCAGCGATTTTTACGGGTTAATTGTAGAGAGCAGAGCTCCGCCATTAGAGGCCACTGAGATAACTGAACAAGAAGAGAAGGACGAAACGGATTTTTTTATGGATCCAGGTCGGCGAAGAAACTGTACTGTACTCGAGTCCGGTCGAGCCTGCGCGGGATGGTGAAACGCAATTAAACGTAACATTTGTGAAGTATTTTATTTGCATTTAAAAAAACACGTCAAGCAAATAATTTTTTTCGATGATGCAAATAACATTTTTTTTCTGTGAGTACCCAAATATTCCAAATTGGTAGTTAAAAACTACTCTCTTCAATTTTAGTATCATAAAATTAGTGTTTAACTTAGATTTTTTGTTGTGGCAAAAATCTTTTTTTGTATTTACAAAAATATTCATATTAATTATTAATTAATTAACTTGAAATTAAAAAAAAAAGAAAGAAAGTATTTGAATATGCTTTTATCTCGTATTCCTTCTGCTTTAAATATTAATTACCTCATATATGTTAAAAAATAAAATTATTAAATTTATAGAAAAATTCCTATTTTTTATTATTTATCTCAATTAATTACATTATTTTTTTATTTTTTATAATATTTATCTCTTACTTATTAAATATAAATAAAAAAATTAATATAACAAATAACTTCATAATACTATATATTTTAAATTAAATATTACTTCCCAAAAAAATATTTTATATTTAAATATCGAGGAAATACTCTAAAATTGACACACGTTTCAGACTTTGGCCAAGAGTTGGGTGCTTGGGCATTGCTGAATCATATCTTATTTTTATATCTTTTTGTCCAACTATTCCTTTTTTAATAGATCATATATTTTCATTTTGATAAAAATAAATATGAATTAGATTTAATTTTTCATAATTAAATTCTTAAAAAAATAAACAAATAAATTTGACCCAGGGCCCCACTCAAAACACTGCCTTATTTTTGGGCTCCAAAACACGGTTTTTTTGGACGAGGAAAATGAGCCTGATTTTTATAATTTTGATTGTCGTCGTCTTCCGATAATTGGCCAAATTCGGATTTTATTACAGCAATAAAGTAATAATATCTCCCTCTAGGCTTCGGCCATGTCCAGTCAGTGACAGAATGATGATGCAGAGAACTTCGCTTCTCTGTTCTTCAAGTGCGTTCACTCCCTTGCCAAGCCCTCCCCCAACCTCTCATCGACTAGCTCTTCCATTTCTGACACCTTCCCGTGCTCTTGGAGCTTCCTCCTCCATCCAATTCCCTTTCAATCCGCCTGTAACTTCGACAAGACAACTTATTTTCCCAGCTTTGCACAGCACTTGTAAAAGCCTCTTCTTTTTTTTTTTTTGAGAAAAATTTTCTCCTCTTTGGTTTGTGTATAATTAGAAGGTGTTTTATGTCATTTTTTGTTCTACTTTATCCTTTTTGTAATATAGGTTGTAATGGTTTTCTTTCGAGTAAAATCCCATTTTGGTTGCCTCAGTATCAATTAACTTCCTAATAGAATATTTGCTTCTCTCTAGAAGTTGTATAGTATCTAAAAGTACTTTAGCATAATGAAAATGAAATAGACTTTCCAGTATTAAAATGATAAAAATTCCTCTGAGGGAGCTAATTGATACTTAGGCCATATTTGGAGGACAAAAACAGAGTTTTGCTCATTTTTCTTATAGATTGCTTGAGTGAAATTTGTTGTAGTTGATTTACTCCCGGTGGTACAAGAAACTCTGGCCTTATCAGGTTTTTGTTCGTGGAATTCTTTGTGTTACCATGCTTGTATTTGTCCTGATTTGTCTACCCTTTACTCAAAACTGTATTTTATCATGTGGTGGATTGGTAATTTGGTATTCAGATGCCTTTTTGTGGATGGTTAGATTTTTTGTATGCTCAAGCTTACTGAAGGCATTGCTTAGATGAATGATAAAAGCTCAGACTAGTTGAAAGATGGACATATGATTCATAGACTGATTTTAATGGGATAAGAATATACTATTATTTTTCTCAGTAATAGTAGATCAATTTTTCCCAGGCAGGCTTCTACCTTATTAGCCAGCTCAACAGTATTTTATTTATTGCTAAATACATTATTGTTGATGAGCACTATATCATATTTATATGTGAATATCTTTGCATGTTAATATGTGAATGCATCCATGTGTATGCCTAATTAGGTGTGCGAATAGTATGTTGTTAAGTACCAATTAATTATGGATGGGGATGGAGTTGCGGGGTGTGTTCTAAGTTATTTTCTTGTGAAATCCATTTATCAAACTTTTCATATCATGTTAACCTGTTTATGCGTTCAACTTACAGCTACCGATGAGATTGTTGACACCAGCAATACTAGATCAGGATTTGTTGACATTGGGTACATATCCAGTGTTCATGGTCTTCAAGGGGAAATTCATGTGAAACCAAACAGTGATTTTCCTGAATTGCGGTTTTCAAAAGTAAAACTTTCATAAGTTGTTGTCTTGTAATCTATTATTTTTGTAATTTTTATTGTATGTTATCTGCTCATGACTAAAGTTGGAGGGTAATTGATCGTTGTAGCCTGGGAGAAGATGGTTGAAGCAGAACGTTTCTGGTGGAGAAATGATTCAAGAAGTTGAACTGGAGGAAGGAAGGGAGCACCCTGGACAGAAGAGTTGGATACTTAAATTCAGAGGAATTGACACTGTGGAGCAGGTACTTGGAGAGTGTGTCATTTCAAATCTTCTTGTTTTATTAAGCTCATGCCCTGCCTATTTGTTAAGTACCCTTCGATGGGATTGCATTGCCCTTGATTGGGGAGGTCTCTTGTTTATAAACCTTCATTTGGAGGCTTCAAATTTCTGATCTTGTCATGGCTTGGTTAGTCGTATCAATCCATATTTATTGACCTTGACTATTCAATATATCTTGCAGGCTAAAAAGCTTATTGGCTCTACCTTGCTTGTCACAAAAGAAGACAGGCCTGAGTTAGAGGAAGGTGAATTCTACACGAATGATCTTGTTGGCATGAAAGTTTTTATGAAGGTTTGAACTTGTCATGAATCTTATGTTTTTTATATCCAAAGACATGTGATTGCAGTGCTTCTTTTCATATACTTACTTATTTGCTAAATAATCTTATGTTTGGGTTATTAGATGAGTAACAACAACCTTGAAACTAAGACATTATAGATTTGTAAAAAAGATGTTTGAATTGAAATTTTCTATTCTGGCAAATTAAGGCCATGAAATGCATTATTTAACACTAACCATGCTTCTTCCTATCAGGAAAGTGGTGAGCCCTTGGGAACTGTTGTTAATGTTTTCAATAGTGGAGCCAATGATCTGCTGCATGTTTTGCTTGATTCATCTTTTGATATACTTGACAAAAGTGGTAAGCCCAGGTCAACAGGAACAGAAGCATCCAATCAGCTTGTTTGGGTGCCTTTTGTTGAAGCAATTGTACCAGATGTTGATATGAAAAGAAGAGAAATGCATATTACGCCACCAAAGGGACTCCTAGAACTAAACTTACGACTTGATGAGAGGTCCAAAAAAGAAAGACGCCAACTTGTGAGGCATACTCTTCTTTACTCTACTTTTAATTTGTTACTTTTAGGGACTTCGATATTTTCAGCATGATTATTTCTGATGCTCTGCTACCTTTCTTAATCACTTTCTTTTCAAGGGGAATGGAGGGTAAGGAGTTTTCGTGCAACTTTGGTTTATGACTGCATAATTGATGCTTCTGTTGGGTTTTTTTTTTTTGGGGGGGGGGGTGTCTTAATGGTAAAGTACAATGATCTATCGTTTGCATTTGGTTTTATGCTTTCTTCCACTTGTCCACTACGTGCCAATTGACTTACATGATTCCTAACCTGTGGGGACTTTCATAATGTAGCATTCAGCTGAACCTATAAACATTTATATTGAATGGATTACTCTTACTTTTGTTGATTAGTTTTTCTGTTTGATTGAATTAATCATATTTGTCTTGGTACCTTTATTATGGATCAATGATACCAATACTTTGTTCCTTATTGATCATTCACTTTTTGGTATATTTCAGGAATGGAAAGAAAGGAAAAAGTTTCAAAAGCATCTCATAGCTGCAAAAAAGAAACTATGTGAAATGGAGCAACAACATGTATTTCATGGATTTAGATATGGAGAGAAAGAACAAGTGAGATTGCTTGGTGATCAGATTGTTTCTGTAAACTCTAAATTGCTTCAGAAGGCTTCACAAAATATTGAAAAACCACCCAAGAGGTAAGTTAATTTAACTGATCATGTGATGTTCTAACTTCCCCCTTCTGAATACGAAGTTTTGAATGCCTAAACTTACATTATAGGACATATAAGCATCTAATAATCTAATTACTCATTGGTTAATTTTGTCATATCTTTTTTGGAGGCAATGAGACACTATGTTCATTAATGTTTTGTGGCTTTTGTACCCAATACCTCAAATGTTTATATCATCGTAAAGGGTGTTTTCTGTTTTATTTATCCCAGTTGTAGTTTGTTGGCATATTGAATTAAGTTATAACTTTACTAAACCAGGTGGAAAGTAGCTGAATTGGTTGGTGGTTTGGAGGCAAAGCTCGTAAGTACTAAACATATATCAAAGGAATCTCTCTTCAATGAAAGTGAAGAAAAGTTGGTCGAGAATATCGCTATCCATGAGAAGGGACTTCATCTCATATCTGAGGGCAAAATAGCTATTGTCTTGCTTTTGAATGAAAAGGAGAATTGGAGGGGTCTTTGTGACCCTGATACTGCTACAAATGAAGCAACTGAGATTTCATCAGTTCCCCTCCTTCAGAAATTACTCTCTGATAAAAACTTTGTAAAGGTTTCAAACTCCTGTTAAACCTTTCTGATCAAAATTTTATACAATTATTTATCAGATCAGTGGTCAGGTCAGGTTTTGCTGCTGGTAAAATGTTGCTTTATTTCCTCATTTTTATCCATTGTTTATTGCTTCTTTCTTCAAACTATGACATTCAGTTGTCTTTTCCTCCTCTCTAAGTCCTGACTCCTCTCATAGATATGCAAAAATATCGGAGGAACATTTTTAAAGTCTTGTTTTCCTTGCTTTTTTGTCTAAATCACGTGTCTGTGAACAAATGTCTTAACCCCCTGTGGTTCTTCTTCCTTGAGCCATCAATTGAATTTTTCTTTGATCATATAATAAAAATTGATATCGGTAAAGCTGATTTCTGAGATATTGTTTGGCTGTGATTTTCTGAAGTGAAATGTTAAAATATCCTAAATGAGAGTAATGATGTTGTGTTTGTCACAGGTGGAAGATCGTGCTTCTGTGCCTTTAATTTTGGTTTGCTCAACCGAAGAAATTGTGTCTCTAAGAAAGCTGTTTTCAAGAAACAACCACTTTGCATTTGACTCAGAGAAGGTTCTCATCATGCCTAGGATCTCCTTTATATTATGTACTACCTTTATACCTTATCAATGGTGCACTAGATTTCGATTTTAATACTTCCTCCTTCCTGTTTATTTAGTCATGTTTCTCTTCATATTGTGTCCCGGATTATATAATATCAATTGTGTGCTTATCTAATGAGCTTCATGTATGATTACTGATTACATATCTTGTAACACTATTGCAGGTATGGTTTTTGGAGGAAGAGAAGCTCCCGGTTGTTAGCAGTTTGCCTGAAGGACAGAGCAAGTATAAAATTTTAATGAAGTCACCTTGGGAAATACTCCAATCTCCTGTAGGATCTGGAGGAGTTATCAGCTTGTTTTCAACACATAGCATCGCAGATAATCTTAGTAATATGGGTGTTGAATACATCGAGGTTAGTTCTTGTTTCCTTTTCCTTACATTGATGGTGATACCTTTTTCATTTGACTTTTCATGATGTAACACATGACCCTTTTAGCAAGACTTGGCGAAGAAAGTTTCATCTGGGATTTCTAGTTGTTGAACTGCTGAAACTCCTAACACTGGCTTTCATACTGTTGAATGCTGGATTCTCTGGGGCTTAATGCCCAGACCTAAGTAGGTTAATGAAGGTTGGATGCCATGTCAATAGGATGTCTTAGTAATTCTTTGACTTCTCCTTCTTTCAATTAAATGTTCAGCAAGAATTGCATCTTACTTGCATATGATACTGCATACTTTAACGGATTTTAACTGATTAATTTATATTCGGCATTCTTGCAGATATGTTGCCCTAGCGAAAGAAATGTTGGTGGAAACTCGCTCCTTCTTGGATTTGTGAATTCGCGTGAAGCCAATGTTGGGATCCAAATTCCTCCAACCGGAGCTGATTCAGATGAAAATATAGACATGATATTCTCAATGGAATTTATGAAGGAGTTGATGAAGCAGATCAACAAACTCCAATTCAACGCAATCCCAAAGGTAAATTCTTTTGTTGAGAAAGTTGACAAAGACTGGGTTACTGTCACTTCCTCCACCCCCAACTCATATGAGTTTTGTTGTAGTATATACAGTTCCTTGGACGCATGTCCCTTAGATAAGGTTTGTGTCTTAGAGGCTAGAGAATAATTGATTAATAATTTTGATCGATGAATATACTGTAAAGTCACATTAGTAAAACAGTTTACATTTGTAAAACAAGGTTTAATCTGTATACCAAAAAAATAAATAAATAAATAAATAAATAAAGGTTTAATCTATCAACAATTGTAAAACTTATTCATCTTATTGATAAACTCCATTGATGATTCGAATATACTAAGTTTGACCTGACAAGTAATCCACACTTAATGAACAAAGGCAAATATAACAGCAGTTGGGTTATATTACTATTTTATTTTGGGGACCCATTAATTAAAACGCATAATGACTGTTGAGGCCTCTAAAATTTGAAAATGTCAGTTAAAGACCCAAGTCCTTCAATGATTGTAAAAGGAATTATATGAACGACAATGTCATTGATTAATTTAAAACTTGTCCAACTAACTTGTCACGACTTTAAAGTAATTTGTGAAATATTTTCAACTAAGCTTCCATACTTTCTAAGTGAAGAATTAAAGTGAAAAAATGGTTAATTGAAAATTTTCCAGCCAATTTTCCATGATATCTAATGGTTTTTTGAAATATTTTTAACTGAGTTTCTGTATTTCACAAGTGAGGAATTGATGTTAAAAGAAAAAAAGTTAATATAAAACTTGTCCACTTGATTTTCCTCAAATTTTAATTAGTTTGTAAAATAATTTAAACTAAATTTTTGTATTTTCTTAATAAATAAGTAGAGTGAAAAATTGATAAATTTAAAGCATGTTGAATTGACATTTCATAACACCCAACTGGTTTATAAAATATTTTTAACTGGTTTTATTTGCATGCCGTTCTTGCACCCCGCACCCAGATAAAGAAAGAATGACTTCAATTCTTCTTCTTCTTCTTTTTTTGAGTTTGTGGATTTGAAATTTTGTTTTTTATGTAGTTTCAGAAGTTATTTGTGACCGTAAAATACTTACTAAAATCATAGAAAAATTTTATTAAACCGCTATAAGACTAATGATGCTATATGATAGTAAATACTAAGCGTTGAAAGGGCAACAAGAGCATAAGATAGAAGTAGCAGATATGAGAATGTTGAGATGAATGTGTAGTCATACAAAAATGGATAAGATACGAAATAATTGTATAAGAGAGAAAATCGGAGTAACACCTATCGAGAAGAAAATGATGGAAAATCGTTTATAATGGTTTGGACATATATAAAGAAGAGGACAAAATGAGCTAGTAAGGAGAATTAATCAAATGGTTTAGAGTGCTATTAAAAGATGTAGAGGAAGACTAAAAAGAACACTAAGAGAAGTTATAAGACGTGACCTCTTAATAAATAATTTATCTGAAGAAATAGTATTTGATAGAGTTTATTAACACCATATGATTCATATAGCCAACCCCACTCAGTGAAATAAGGTTAATGTTGTTGTATTGGCAAAAAAAAAAAATTGTCTCTTTTCATGTTTAACAAGCAGCCAATTTTATATGCAGCATAATGGCTGGGCATACCAATTACTCCAACGGATCAAAACCGGTCCTCTCCAAAATTGAACAGCATAACCACCATGAATCCTAGTAGTATAATACAATTCATGCAATAGCCAATAATCACTACAAAACCAAAATTCCAAACCTGGTAAAGCCAGCATATACATGTCATACACTTAAAAAAGTAGACAAAGTCAAATAAAAATCAGTGTGTTAGTTCAGCTGGCTTTCCAAGATGAGGGGGTGAATTGAAAAGGTTGAAAGTTTTCTGCAAAAAGAAAATACAACAGTAATAATAAAATATTACTAAAAAATAGAGTATAAGAAATAAAGAGCAATGAGAAGAAGACACAGTAATTTATTCTGATTCAGTCTACTCCACTTGACTTACATTCAGTCCTCAAACCACTACTTGAGATTTCTCCACTATCTCTTGCAAGATTTGAATGGATTTTTACAATAACCGCAGTACAATACCAGTCCAAACTTTGAGCTGAAATAAACTCTCTTACTCTTCTTACTCAAAAATAAGAACACCTCTCTTAGTGTATTCTCATACTAAATACTGTCTATAAGTGTGTAAAAATATACAAAATGAAAACTCTCTCTCAAAAGAGTGGATATGAAAGTTTAAGTGCAATAAATGAGTTAAACAGAGGGTGAGTAAACTTTGAATGAATCAGAAATCAAATCTGCAGAGTTTTGGCGTATTTCTTGTTTTTCTCATTACTCAACATCTTAAATGAGGTCTTATTTATAGCTTTAGAGCAAAACTATCCGTTGAAAACAAAGATTAGCCGTTACTCTTAGAAAAATATCTATTCACCTGCAGCATTAAATGCATCTGACAAAGGTTATGCGGATAATCTTCTCAAAATTTGTGAATAGCGGGTAACTGTTTGCTTTTATTTTTAACATAGAGCTTTCATTATGCAGATAACCTAACTAGATTATGCAGATAACATGCTTCTCATAATGACTAAGTTTTAACTCAAAATTATTTTCATGAAAACCTACTCAGTTGTTAGGATAATGTTAAGGATTTTTCAAACTGAATTTTTGTAACACTTAAGTTATCAGGATAACCTCCCAGGGTTATGTGGATAACTCATTTTGCTGAAAAAGAGCCATGAGTTCTGTAACATTGGTTATGCGGATAACCTTCCTAGGTTATGCAGATAACCTATTTACCCAATGAAAGTCCAAGTACTCTGAAATATAGGTTATGCAGATAACCTTCTTAGGTTATGTGGATAACCTATTTACCCGAGGAAAGTTCAAGGACTCTGAAACATGGGTTATGTGGATAACCTCCATAGGTTATGCAGATAACCTGTTTAACAGAGAAGAGTCCAAATGCTCTGTGACATACGTTATGCCGATAACCTTCCTAGGTTATGCGAATAACGGGCTGCACAGTACAATTGACCTTCACTGTTCATTTCCTTATGCGAATAAGATGTCCACTTTATCAGGATAACCATCTGAACAAACTTGAGAACATGATCCCCAAACTGTATTATGCTGATAACTTCAATCCCTTTTCATGAAATTGAAAAATAGACTTTGAAAGAGCTTTGAGATTGAGTCTTTATCCTTATAACCTTCAATGATTATGCGCAAAGGTAAAATATTTTCATAAAAATGAGGTAAACTCTTAGAAACATCTTTGAACTTGAGACTTTATCCTCATAAGATAGCTCTTTTCATGAAAACTATTTTAAAATTATGAGCTAATCACTAATCATTTAATTAGTTATCTCATTTAATATTGGGTGAATTAAAATTCAAAACTTAACTACCTTCTTTTATAAATAGTTTCCTAAAACATGTGAAATGATTCTTCAATCTTTAGGAAACTCCAATTTTATTCTTCATTTTGCTTCAATTTCTTTGATATATGATTTCCAAGCTCATTAATTTAGAATCATCAAAACCATCTGAATTAACACAATAGAAGTCTAACGTGGTTCATGTAATCTCATTCTCTAAAGAAGTACAGTCTCATGCTCACTTATATATCATTAATCTTGAATTATGAGGAGATTATTCTCGTAGCCGTTGTAATGAACAATTGGGCATAAGGGAAAAATGTTCCATTCTTCATCAACAATGAACTTAGTCTGTAACAGGAAAACAAACCGTTAAGATTCATGCTATGCACATCTTACCCGACAAAGTATCATATATATGTTTAAGATATCACAAGTTAGTTAATACAACTAACCTCATATTTTCCAGGATACAACTGTAGGCGCACAGAAAAGACACCAGTATTTGACTTCTCCATAGTTCTTTGCAATAAGATGTTATATCTGTCACTATTTTTATAAACATGCATATACTATATAGCATATGTACGTACCTTAAAAGTATGAAAAGAGACAACATTTCATATGCCAAAACTATTTGGCATACCAAGTTAGCATTATGTCATTCTGCAGGCTATACGCCAACCAGAATTGAATTTACAGTACAACCTAACTAAAAACACCACAAAAACATATTGAAAATATATTATAACTTACAGTCCAAATAGGATAGTTAAGGAGGCCCTAAATAAATCATGACACGGTTTTCCTTTTTAGAAAGAGGAAACAAAAACTTCTTTTACTACATTTTGGTACGAATCCATGTGGTTTTAGAGAAGAATCAAATGTGCAAATGGAAGCTTCATAAAACGCCAAGTGTAAGCAGCTTTGTCAAGTACAAATAATGATTCTCATCTTGAGATGGATAATCATCATAAGAGCTTTCCTGGCCCTATTGAATAATATCCAGCAGGCAGAGGGGGGTTAGTATAACATCCTAAGGAGAGAGGACTTTGTAGTAATTGTCAACATTAATTGAAAATAAATAAATTTATTAAAGAAAGGCCAGGATCAAATAGACTCCTTGAATTTGAAGACATCCAAATTGACAAAAGGAAAAAGGCTAAGCTTCTTCCATTACCAAGCACAAATAGTTCTAGTTCAATAATCATCATTTGGTTCATATATATGCTCTAACATAATGTATTATGAGATAACATTAATTAATTGTTCTATTTCCCCATTTTCAAATTTAGTTGGGGTAATTTACAATTAAATGACCACTACTGGTTGATTGTCTGTAGTTGTACTCACCATATGTATTCAAACTTTAGCTGTACCTGACCTCAATAACTTGAGTATAGGAGAGAAGATAGCTCTGACTCCAGCTGCCAAATGCGGTTTTTATGTCACTGTAATTTCCCTTCCCATGAAGAGGGCTTCATCTCAGTTAAAGGCCATGCATATCTCCCAGAAAACAAATATATAAACAATCATAAAACAAATGTATATCTAGAGCTGGAACTCAGAGCTTTAGATCACCTTGCTCCTGTAAAAAAAATGGTAAGCAGAGGTCTAGAATACCAAAAGTCCAAGAGCATGCAAGAGATATACATCAAATAAACAGTTCTAGGATATTTACCTGAGAAATCACATGCAGAGAACATGCAAAATTGACAGATTAACCAGAATTATATTTACCTGAGAAAGCACGAACGACATATGTGAATGTTGTAGGAAACTGGAAGGGCTGATTCTCCTTAAAAAATCATATGAACTAATTAATATTGAGAACTGAAACTCTAAAGACGAAAGGTGAAGAAGCTTAGGCATTTAATATTATTCATATTAGATTAATTAATTAAGTGACTGTTTGGTTTTCAGTTAATAAAAAATGACTTTGGGTAGAATTAGTTTTGTAATGTAGTTATGGTAAAAATTGATTTTAGATTAACGTGTTTATATTTTGATAATTTATTTAAAAATTGATTTTAATAAAAGTAATTATGTTTGGATAATTTTAATTAAAAATATTTTTAGTGCAATAATTTTTTCCAACTTTTAATGAATAAATTTTCTTTTTTCAATATCTATTTAATAAATATATATATATATGTATGTATATATGTCTGACTAAAAAAAATAAAAGTTTAAAATTATTTTTAGTATATTATTTTTTTTATTTTTATCATTTTAACTCATAATTTTTCTTTAAATTGAGTTTAAACTTTATCCCATGATTAATTTAATTTCCTTGGACTAAAATTTAATTTGTATTTATTTAATTGGGAATATAATTTTTCTGATGTAACATTTTCTTACAAGTCATATTTCATAAAGGTTAAAATTTTGAAGGGATTTTTTAGTCATTAGATAGGACAAATTTTATGAAAATTTTATTTTTTCAATTTTCTCATTTTTATTAGTCAATTTTTATCTATATTTATTTTAATTGATTAACCATACTTGATTGAAGGCAGAGCTCAAAATCACGGTGGCAATGGAAAAACTCCATGGTTCCTGCTTCTCCCTCAACTCAGTTTTGAGAATAAATGATGGTGGCAATGTGATAGTATTTTAACATCCAAACATCAAGAAAAAGTAGGAAACTTGGTTTTGGGTTGTAACTGGTTTTTTAAAGTAGAACCAAACAAGCACTAAGTAATCTGTATGCCCTCAAACTGGATTAGGTTACAAAAAATGAAGTCAGAAACCATTAACAATAATGAACTAAAAACACTAAAGTTTGTGCTCCGACATGGTTACAACACAAATCTCAAACCTAGATCACTAAAAGAATAACACATCCACCAGACTCATGATTTAGTTAAAATAAATATATATATATATGTAACACACCTAGCTTAGTAACTCTAATTTTAATCCAACTTATGGATATTAAAGTACATACCTTGAAGACACTCAAAATGGTGTTAAATAATCTTTGATAAGGAACTTTGAAACTAAAGATACCCTCGGCACCAAAAGTAAGCTCACCAAGTGTGATTTGTGTGAAGAGCTAAAAAGCACCAACATTAACCTTTTTTGAACAATTAGCTCTGCTGGAAAGTAAAATGGAGACAGATAAAAACTTAAAAGGGAGAAAATTATCAACAATAGGTATTGCAATATATTTAGTGGGAGTTAAACCAATCTTTAACACATATTGAAAAGTATTTACAAACACAACAATGCAAAAATCGCAAAATAATAAAATAAGCATAGGTAACATAAAAAAGAAGATTAGTGAGAAAGAAAGCATATAGTGCAAAAGGGAAGCAGGATATATAACTGACCATTTGCCCTCTATGAAGTAACATGCCACAAAAACAGTAATTTCTCACCACCTGTCACAAATAACACTAAGTACCTATTTGGATTTTAGTTTTGCAAAAAAATAAGTTAGAATAACCACAATTTTAAAAAATAAAATTTGGGTAAAAATAAAAAGGTTTGCTACAAACCTATTTAGATAAAAGAGAAAAAAATGATATTTAGAAATCACAGTTTAATTTACAAAATGATAAATCAAATGAGTCCAAAATGATACAAAAGAATAGATAATAGGGAGATAATTTTTCCCAAAAAAAATGGCTCACTTTTATATAAAATCTTGTAAAACTTAACTAGTTTTATAAGACCATGTCTTTTATTGGGACAAGTTGGGATAGTCATGAAAACTTAATTTGTTCCACGAACAATGAACGATACATGTCCAATCAGACATGTATCTATCTTAACAGTTCAGTCTCGCTTGTTGAACATAAAGAGCCTTTACCTGTGCCCTCTTTAATTGATTTTTAAAATTTTCCGGATGAGGAGGTCCTAACACATTCAATTCACGTACAATGCAACGAATCCCATGTGGAGATCAAGGTCAAAAAAAGAGAGGCGTATAAAGGCTATAGCCTTTTTCTTTGAATAACGCGGTTACATATAAGCGCCTCCTTTCTCTCTTCATATGACGTTTGCCTCTCTTCTATTGCTAATTACTTCCTCCCTATTATATTATATTATATTATATTATAAAGCATCATAAAAAAATTTTCTTATCTTATATTATAAGATAATATATAATAATTTATTATATTATTAATGTTATAATTTATGTTATATTTAATAAAAAGAATAAAATTAATAGGGATAAAATTAAAAATTTTAAATTTTTTTTAAATTTATGAATATAATAAATATTTTTTAATATGCATGAAATCTCTCCTATTACTTTAGGATATTAGATGGAGAAAGAATATAATAAAACCATTCTCATATATTTATACTCTATATATATATTTTACCCACTCTAATAGTAAATGGTAAAATTGGATTTATTTATTATCCTATTAATTTTATGCCTCCAAGTTGCCTCGAAGATAGTGGGCCCCATCACTATTGCAAGAATAGTGTCCTTGACATCCTAAATTCATTTATATAAGAAAAGACCATGCTAAGTTCTAGGTTGACTATCACTAATTTCATATTTTCACTTTTTGTATCAATTTTTTTTAAAAAAATTGATGAAACCTGCACTAAGTGGATTTTATTTTTGAACTAATATGCTTAGACCACATTTAATATGCGGAAATGGAAATCTGGAATGGGAATGAGAGATGAATGTTAAGATATGAGAAATTAAAATGTCAAAAAAATTGACTAATTTCCTTATACATAAAATCAACAAATCCACCATAGGCATGGGGAATGTGATGGTAGGCATGAGAATCAAATTTTTGGACAAAAATACCCGTCATTTTTCTTGAATTTCCATCATAGATCTAGCAACCTTCACAACCCTTCTTCAACCCAATTGTACAACATTCCTCCCTCAACCCAAGTGCAACCTTTCTCCCTCAATGGATGATGACCTTCATCCCTTCATGGTTGAGTTTTTGATTGGATTAAACAGCCACTAATTTCATACCCATAGAATTGATTGGTTTCAACATTTCATTGTTGCATCTATGTTGATCTATTATCTTTGAGTTGTGGATTAAAAAATTTTTGGGAAAGGGGAGGTATAAGAGTTGCATAAGATTGTGTTGTTGCACATGGATCTGGGCAGAGATATTTATATATGTGTTTTTTTTTTGTTTGAATTTGATTATGGTAGCTTAAATTTGTTATGACTATGATTTGGCTTGACAACGATGTTTGATGATAGCATCACTGTCCAAAGATGGCAAAAATGAGGGATGCCAAAGCTTAGAGAAGAGAAAGGAAAGAGGGAAAAGGACGGCGAAAGATAAAAGAGGATGGCAATGGAGCTTTGTATGGGGATAGTAGACCTCTGCTCCATAGGGGTTACTAGCAATGGTGTTTTTGAGAAGGAAGAGGAGGGAGAAGAAAAAGCTAAATACATTTTAGTCATTTAATTAATTTGTTTTATTTTAGTATTATTTGTTTTTTTTTTGGTGATTCCCAACTCTTTTTTTTATAACATATCAAACATAGATTTAAGACACATTCCCAATTCCATTCCCATTTATATTTCTATTATGCAAAAAAATCATTACATATATTAAACGGAGCTTTAATGGCTTGGGTTGATAAAATTCCAATCTATTAAAAGTAAGTTAGCCCAACTTGGCTCTGTTTTTTTTTTTTTAATAAAAATAACTTACACCCAGGGGAGCTAACTTGATTTACATATTTGGCTGGCATTTTCAAATCTATTCATGATATTCTATATCCTGAAAACATATGATTGATATCAATATTTTTTTTTATATCAAACCTATTAGCATTCAATAATCATGTTGGATTCCAATAAGTTTAGGTCAAGCTGAAATGAGTCATTTTTTCATAATATATAAAATATATTTGTTGATGCTGACTCTCGTTATTAATTTCTAAAAGAAAACATTATATATAAATATCTATATATTTACTATTAAATATTTAACTCAAATATGATAATTATATATTTTTTAATAATAAATTTGATATGTGCATATTTTTTATTTATTTTACATACAATTATTAGCAAAGATATAAAAAATGAAAAGTCTTGGATACTTAACTTTTTATCAAATCAAATAAAAATACATGGATTTTAAATTTCAGAATAAATGAACAATATAAATAACAAAAATTAGTTATAGAATAAATAATATATGGAAAAATCTACTTGTCATTATTTGATTGGATTTTAGTACATTAAGTACCAAATTTTTCTATAAAAAATTACATAAGTTTAATTTTATCTTGAACAATATTTACTTTTCTTAAAAAATATAAATATCTCTTAAACTTGTTTGCCAAAAATTATTATATTTTTATTTATAAAAAATTATTTTAATATTTTTATTCAATATTTATTTTAACTTATATATAATTTTTTAAAAAAAAAAGTCATGAATTTCTTGGCCAAATCAATCATAAATCTAACAAAATCTCTTGAACTTAAACTACAGAAACAAAATTTGTTCAAACAAAAATAATTAAGAAAAATCTTTAAACGGCAGCAGGATAATGTAACTTTTGAACTGGACTGGGTTATTGTGGCGGCGCTTCCAACCAGACCCAAACTGAAACAGTTTCTGAACCCTGGCTCGATAAGAAAACCCTAGCCTTAAAAAAATAAAAATAAAAATAAAAATAAAAAAACCCTAGCCGCAAATTTACGGATTCCTGCGCTTATATAAACTGGGCCAAGCTTCTCACCATTTTGAAGGTCGGGGGTGAAGCAAGCCCTAATTCGCAGTAAGTCTCTGCCTCACTCGCTCTCTCAGTCAAATTTCTCAGTTAGCAATGGGTTTGAATGTGGATTTATATTGTTTATATATCGATGTTTTGAGCTTAAATTTATGTTGTTTAGCTTCTTCGAAGGACCTGGTTAGCGAAAATGGCCGTGCCGCTGCTTTCGAAGAAGATCGTGAAGAAGAGGGTCAAGAAGTTCAAGAGGCCACAGAGCGACCGCAAGATCTCTGTTAAGGTATCCGAATGTTTTTTCTAGCTCATCGGTGTGATTTATGCGAAGTGTTCTTATTTTGTTTCTTTGTCGATTAGCTATTTAGTATGAGTGATTTATCCAGATTCTTAGCGTATGTTTTGAAGTTTTGGACTCGAAAGGGTGGAGCATTGCTCTATTGCGATCTCTTTTAACGGATATCATATGAATTTGATTTCTTCAGAGAGGATTGCTAAGGATATGATGATATGTTTTGTCGCCCCAGTCTTAATTTGCACCACAGGGTGTAAGATGGTGATTGACGATTTTTATCTGATCCTGCCGTCGTTTATACGTATCTTTTCCAAGCCAACGTATTGACTGCGTTGTTTTTTTTTTTGTTTTGTTTTGTTAGTTATAGTATCAAGTTTTCTTTTTCTAAATTGTTTCCTAACTCTGCTTTTGTCGATTTGACTGGGAAGTTTCTTCTTTTACATGTATTTTTCTTTTGTCCCCTTTTAATTGCTTCGTTAGGTTTTGGGATGGGACGTGAGGATAAGTGTTTGACGCCCAGTCTTACCTGCTATTTTGATGCATGGTGAATGATCGACTATCTGATCCCATCTGCCTTTTTTAAAGCATAATTTTTGCTTATGTTAATGGAGCTATTTAGGTTATTCTTTCATTGATTAATTCATTAATAATTTGAATTAAATTTATTAATTTATTTTAATTAAATCAATTATTAGTTTTTTTTTCCGCAATGTTTTTCCCTTTTGGTCAAGGGGGGTTTGATGATAAGTTTTTGACGCCCAGTCTTACGTGCTCTTTTGGTGCAGTCTGGTGATATAAACTGTCTGATCCCTTGATGACCATTATTAAACTCCATTCCAAACACTGTATTCACAAGCATTTCAGCATACTATTTACTTTTTTTTGTCATTTGAAGCCTGTTTCTATCTGTTAGTGTAGGTTTGTATCATGATAATGCAATGAGATGTGATGATGTATACCCATCAATTCTGCAACAGAATGATGAATATCTAACATGCACTACCATCTGATCTCTTGTTAATTTATTGTAGCTAGATTATATCTATCACATTTTCTTTTGTTGTTTTCCTTCAATTATTCCTATGAAGTATTTGTTATATATCCTTGGCTTATATGCAACTGATGATGCAAAATGTCCAAAATTCTGACTGATCTGTGATTATTAACCAAAGAGATCACCATCTTTCGGCTGAAGTTGCGTGTCAATAGTTTGTACTTTTTTTTATGTTTTATTTTAAATATCATTTGTGTTTGCCCATGGTATCTGATGTCCAGACTTTGGCTATACCTGTGGCTGGACATTTCGTTTAAAGGGCATATAGAGATTTCTACAGGCCTTGCGACACAGTTTGTTTTTGCTCTAAGCCTACTGTTACTATACACCTGTTAACATATTTATGAAAGGAATCTGAAAAATTAATCAATGTACCATGTTTTGTTATTCTCAGTCATGATTGTGCTTTTGGAGCAATGCCTCTTACACCAGTTGTTTCTTTCTTGAACTTAATGAGTTAAAATTATTTGATTATTTGATTAAAACTCTGTTCTGTTAAATTCATTTGCAACAGGAAAACTGGCGTAGGCCAAAGGGTATTGATTCTCGGGTCAGGAGAAAGTTCAAGGGTTGCACTTTGATGCCAAACATTGGTTATGGTTCAGACAAGAAGACTCGGCACTATCTCCCGAATGGTTTCAAGAAATTTGTTGTGAACAACGTCAAAGAGCTGGAACTACTCATGATGCACAACAGGTATTGTAGTTCATCACAGCCAATTTTGTAATGTGTGGCAAAGCAACCAAATACTGATTTGATTAATTTCATTCCTATTCAGGACTTATTGTGCTGAGATTGCTCACAATGTGTCTACAAGGAAGAGAAAGGAGATAGTTGAGAGCTGCCCAACTTGATGTTGTTGTGACCAACAGAACAGCCAGACTACGCAGCCAGGAGGATGAATAGAATGACTATTCATATCATGTATGGATTTTACCAATCTCTCTGCCAGTGATTGTAGCATACAGAATATACGTTATGATAATTATTGGAATTATTATATTGTGGACTCAAATTTGTCAAAAGTTTCTTATATAGCATGTAATGAGGATAAAAATACAAAATAGAGGTCCACACAGTTCCAAATTCAGACTGCCGTTGGAGGAGAGGCTATTAAGTAATCTACAGGAAGCAATTTCTTCATGTTGTTACGAGAATGGCTCTTTTGCCAAATTATAATCTCAACCTTTCTCCCTACATAGAATTTTCAGCTCGAGTTGCTTGGAGATAAGTTTTTTTTTTTTTGGTATCAAAAGGTAATCAAACCATTGAAGCTTGAGTAAAGGAAATGAAAGCCATTTATTATTTATTCAGATCGAGAATATGATCATATTTTATGAGCTATTAATACTACTTGGCCACTCTGGCCTAGCAAGGCTTATAATACTGCTTCTCCCGATTTCATTTTCTTCCTTAACAAGGTCAATAAGGCTAATTATATTTTTTAAATATGGCAAAGGATAAAATTATGTAAATTATTAAATTTATAAATAATATCAAGTGATCATAAAGTATAGATTAATATAAAACAATCAAATAATATTATTAAACACTTCTTTATAAATAATAGTTGTGGATATGTCACTTGAATTGTCATCTTATCTAGAATCAACATCTTCAATTCATTTCTAAATTATATGTGATAAAGTAATATAAAGTTGTCCACGTGTAAATATTGGTCTTGATAAGTACAAATCTACATTGCATAGGTTTTGCTCTTAATTTTTGTTAATTATCATAACAAAAGCTAACATTAACTGATGGAATTATAGACATTATGGATATACAAATTTTTATCCCTTCATTTGATCAAGACATGACTTTAACTTGAAGTACATGCTTGTCAGCTTTTGTAACAATGAGATGAGTGCTATTACAAAAACCCAGTAATTTGTCAATATTTCTCATGAAAATAATAAGTGCAACAACATTTAACTTAATTTCATGATTAAGAAGACATAATATGGAAATTGAATTAAAAAATTTAGTGGAATGAAGATCGTTAACAGAATCCATATTGCAATTTTCCTTAATTATACTATCAAAACTATAGTACATCATCTCTTCCCCTGGTAATAAAGACAACATATATTCATTTACATTATCAACAACAGGCAAAGTAGGGGTTAATATAACTCTATCTCTGAAGTAAGATGATATGTTTAAATTCTCATATAAATTCAGATAAGTGGCTTCTACTATTGATTTGATAGGATCGTCTGACAAATACAATAACAAATCTTTAGGAATTTTGATATTAGTGTTCCCATCATTAGTATTAGTACTTGTTCCATCATCTATAGAAAGAATCCAATTAAAAAACTCTTGTATTTCTCTATTAGTATAAGATGAATTTGTTACAAGAAGTCTCATATTTCTTGTTTGAGTAAGTAGTTTACAGTGATCACAAATGTAAAATGAATTAATAGTAGAAAACACTATATCCTCCCGAGTCCCTCTTGGTATCACAGGCACAATTTATCTAAAATCTCCACCAAATACAACTATTTTACCTTCAAAAGGCAGATTCACAGCTGATGGATGGGATAGTTTTAAAATATCCCTTAAGCTACGGTCAAGAGTCTCAAAGCAAAATTTATTAGTCATAGGTGTTTCATCCCCTAAAATTAAGGAAGTATGAACCAACTCAGCAAGATGACTACCCTATTTTATATTGCATATAGTATCTTCATGAACATCAAGAGGTATACAAAATTGAGAATGAGCAGTTCTTCCACTTGGTAGTAACAAAGAAGCAATACCACTTAATACTATATTTAAAACAATTTTGCCCCAGGATCTTAAAGAGATTGAAAGAATATTTTATACATATGTTTTACCAGTTTCTCCATAAGAGCCAACGGCTAAAACAATATCATCATAAATTTTCAATTGTTCAGGAGTTAATGATTTAATCAATGCAGGCTATTAATTAGTAAGAACAGCTCTATCATGATTTAATTCTTGCTCAAATCAACTTCTTCATACTTACATTTATGCTTGTTGTGTTGGGAATATGCATAGAATGGAAATCAATAAAGCTCTTACCATTTGATTGTAAAATATTCACAATTTCTATAAGAGTAAAGCTTTGAATTTCTTCATCTGCTGGGTGCAATCCAGTGGAAAAAAATACACATTAATATATAATACCTTTTGAAATGACTTACATTATAAATATAATTGAATTATCAAATTGATTATTTATATAAAAATAATTGAGTATATATTGAAACAAACCTTGATGTCATGTTATAGATCTTTGTTTATACAATATGTCGTCTGAAAGAAATTGCCATATTTTCTCCTATACAAACTCTGATCTTGACATAGAGCTAGACAAAAGAGAAATATTGTATAACTTTCAAAGAAACTCTGCAGTAGTCCAATGACTTGCTTCTATAATTCTATCTATGTACTCCTTATCATCATCTAATAACCCAAGTGCATAACATGCATTTCTAAAAGTAGGATAAACAATTCCATTAATTATTATAATGCTTTCATAATATGTACAACATCTAACTATAGTTAATAAAGTTCGCAAATAGTACAATTTACCGCTGCCAGGTCAAATAAAATATAGTCTTCCAATTGAAAATCCTTTCTTCCTAAGAGTTCACTCATAATTTTTTTTCTTGTACACAAATTTAGTTGGGAATTCATGATAACAAAGTGCTTTGCTAAATCTTTATACTTAATATTAACTTGAAACCATACCAAAAATATGATGTTCTTGTTTGAACTTCTTCCTAGTGCCGAATCAAGTGGCTCATCATCATCGAATACAATAGCTTGTTGATCTGGCAAATCAAAAGATAACCTTTCCACGGTCCATTGTATAAATCTATCATAAATTTTTTTATGTATCAAAAGGTAATCAAACCATTGAAGCTAGAGTAAAGGAAATGAAAGCCATTTATTATTTATACATATCGAGAATACGATCATATTTTATGAGCTATTAATACTACTTGGCCACTCTGGCCTGGCAAGGCTTATAATACTGCTTCTTCCGGTTTCATCTTCTTCCTTAATAATTTCTATGCTTAAAAAGGTGTAACGGATTAATCAGAGCCCATTTGTGGTGCACTATCTTACAAAAGATGACAGTTTAATCTGCTATAATACATGACATTGAGAAGCTTTGCCAAAGAGATTGGCTGGTTGTAATCAAACATATGGTTATAAGGGAAGCGAATCAAAGTGCAGAATTTCTCACCATCTGCACTCTCACCCAGACGCTTAAGCCGCACTCTATACGAAAGCCACCTCAAGATTTTCAGATATTATTGGTTCTTATGGCCCTTAACCTTTAGGCTCCATTTAGTTTTAGGAATTTTGGAGGGGAGAGAAAATCTTTTATCTTATTTTTTTTAAACTAAATAAGAAAAAATGAGTGTTTTCATTATTGTCATTTCTTTTCCTTTTTATTTAAGGACGGGAGGAAAAAATGCTCCCTCCCTTAATTTGGTTTAAAAAAAAATAGAATAGAAAATTTTTCCTCTCCTTCTCTCCAAAATCCCTTGAACCAAATAGAGCCTCAAAGCCTTTTTCATTAAAAAGATTTAGAGGGGATAAAATGAAAAATTATCTGTCATTTATTTTTCTTTAAGCCAAATAAATGGAGGGAGTACTTTCTCTCCTTTCCTCTAGAAGAGGAGGAGAGGGGAAGAAAAATATTCCCCTCCTCATTTTGACTTGAAAAAAAAATATAAGGATAAATTTTCTCCAAAACTCTCACACCAAACAAAAGGTTAAGTTTTTTATTAATGACTTTATCCTTTTGTTCCTTTTGACTTCATGGTTCCCTTTATTACCATTAGGACTCGACATCATGACCTTTTAGTTTATTTTATATTTTGGGAGTGCATTTGCTGTTGTTATTTTCTTCCTCGTGTATTGATCCACCATGTAAACATTACTACTTTCAACAGTCGCTGGTTTAGGGGAAGAAAGGGAGGAAAGTAAATCATTTAGTCTCGTTTGATTTTCAAAAATTTTGAACCTCTGTAAAAGTTAAGTTTCATCTCAATAAGTTCTACTTTTTAACCAAAACCTAGGAAAGTTATATTTTCTGAATTTTTTTATAATAGTTTTCTAAATATATTCCTAACCTTTTAGCTTTTTTTTAAATAAACAAATTATATATAATTATACCAGAAAATATATTTTTCGGGAAGTATACTTCTTAAAAACTTATTTTCCGAAAAATATACTAAGCAAGATTTTAGTATCCGGTCCTCATTACATGTCCCTCAACATTGTTTATGTTGATTGTTAGCAGTAATTAATGTAATATGGTCATAGGAGGTATGTTAACATTAATTCACTTCTTTGTAAAATGATTAAATCTACCTATCTCGACACCCCTTTATTGGAATTTCATAATTAATTCAAATAAGGTTATTTGGATATATATTACAATAAATAAAACAAAACCCAATTATTAATTGGGCCTATTAGCTCAGTTGGTTAGAGCGTCATGCTAATAACGCGAAGGTCACAGGTTTGAGACCTGCATGGGCCTTTATATATTTTTTTGTGGCCCAACCTTTAGAGTAAAAAAAAAACATGAGGAAAAAAAGGGTAATGAACCCTCAAAAATGAGAGGCAAGTAAGAATCAGCTATACAATGTTCCATTGTCCCTTCATCTTGTCTTTAATTTGAAGAATGAATCATCATCGTCATCTTTGCAACATAGCAAAGAACCATTTTTTTTTCTTGAAGTTCTTGTAGATAAAAAGCCATTATTTTTTTTTTGGACCACCATAAGAGGCCCTTAGTTAAAACATACATCCTGAGTTGAACTTTTCCTTTAGACTATTCATATATCAAATTTTTTTCTTTTCTTCTTTAACATATATCATCATTTTCTTGAGACTTGCAATTCAAATTGAAGGATATTTTTCACTACGTATTCAGCTCCTTTTAAAACAAAAAAGGAATTAAAATTACAAAAAGAGATAAAATTTAGATCAATTAAATGAAAATTGAATGATTCATATGACTCAACTGAATATTAATAACTCCTCAATCGAGAGATCCATTTCAAAATCTATTAGAGAGACACGTTAGATGGAGTCCACTAAGTCCCACTTCTCATGTCTCTTTTTCTTTTCCACCTTATTATCTAGAAGAGAATTCAAACTGCATCTTAGTGGATAGTGTATGTTAATGATGATAATAAAATTATGATTTAATTATTTGGTTAGTTTTTAAAATTGTATTTGATCTTTAGTTTAATGCACAGAGTTTATAAATGTGCCACTCAATATCCCATTTTTTTAAAAAAATCAAAAAATAAAAACAAAGCAACTGGTATAAATGGATGAGACTGCACATAACACAATAAATATCAAAATATTCATATGGAAGCTTCTAGGTCACTGTTGGCCTACTGCTCAATATTATGCAAAAACCGAAAACACATAAGGGGGAAAAAGAAGGAAAACAAAGCTACATGCACAAACAAACATGTGTGGTTCCAAAGACTCGAGCTTATTACTTACTACCAACTTCACTGCATATATACCTCGTATGGATATATCTAGTTGAGCCTCCTTCCCTTTACATCTAGATCAAAATATCACGAAATTCTTCGAACAAAATCCATCCATGCATGATTCATGAGGTCAGACCCCCTTCTCTTGTCACTGTTTCTGCAGGGGACACGAGACACAACTAGTCAACTAAAACTCAATTTGTCAGCAAAAAATATTTACGGGTATTTGAATAAATCCCCAATATCAGCATCCCCAGAAGGACGAAGACAATTTATGAATTGATTTATACACCTAATGAGTTGATTACTTGATTTAAACAGCAATGCATATATAGACATATAGAATAATTCTATGCAGACCACTCTTCCTGCAATCCAGATCGCCACTCTTACCTGCAATCCAGAACTGATCCGACCAGACCAGATCCAACACAACATGCAGGAAGAATAAAATACAAATTCTACACACTGAAAACCCAAACTGGAACTCCCGGAAAAGGTTTCCTGAAGGAGGGACTGAGTGGGGGGTGAATTTGCACAATAAATTTTTGGATAAATTCAAGCGACATGAACATGAGGATACTCTCTCTCCTAAAAGATATGAATAAAATATTCAAGAATATTCTCTCCCCTACAGATAAATTTCTTCTTTTAGAATTGTGTGAATAGTAAGCCAAACTATATATTCCTGTGTCTCACATTGCTTATTTCATCATTTGTATAGTATTTTGTTCACTACATAGATATAATACAGGGCGAGCCATCTCTTCACACTTTGTGAAGTATTCTCTCTCTGTCTCCTTACTTTCTAGTACTTCTATAAGAAATAAAGACACAAAACATAGAGGCCTCACTTAAAAACAACTATCATGAATGACCCGGACATATGCAAACTTCCAAAGGCCTAATGTCTAATTCTCATGCTTACTGAGAGGAATAAATGTAACTTTCATTTTCCTACTTATCATAGAGTACATCTTATTAGTGTATGTGCTGTGAGTACTGGGCTAGGCCCATGGGCCTGATATCAGTCCGATAGATTACACTTAGATTGTGTTGACCGACTAGATATATCTAGATGTCAGTTCAGTTCTGTCTCAAGTGAATCACATGCATTATACAGATCACTTCAATAACATCTATGCACCAGCACATCTAGTTCTTGTTTCTTCTATAAAGTTGTATGCCTCGTTGTCACTAGTGACTACACTACAAATTCAAACAAAACCAAAGCCATAAGTCAAAATGCAACAAACAGATGAACCAGGCACGTAGGACCCTAGACAAAACATGATTCCAAGAAGAAAAAAAAGCTTCATAGGAAGAAAAAAAAAATGACAGTAGTTGGTCCCAGAAAAAAAATTACAAGTGCAATAAGGAAAAATCAGTGTACATTTCCCAACTATAGACAACAAATACAAAACCAAGCAACATTCTGAGTCACACATCTAAATCGAATCGAAAGACAGTGGATTCCCCGCCTTATTGTTTTGCCAGTCCTTTACATGAGAGGGGCCAAATTTAAGATATTTCATTCAGGTCTTTAAGTTGGATGATGATATATTTTGCAACTAGCAACTCACCAAACCAACCCATTCACTATCTATTACTAGATTGACTAAACATTAAAACAGAACAAGTTAAAGACAATGTTAATTCCTAATTAAGCATGCTCTTCCAGAATCATCACACATTTACCTAGGAGTCATGCCATAAAAGAACGGTTCCAGCATAACAAGCTGATGTGAAGTTCAAAAGAAAGTTCAATTCACTTTCATCTATTGTCACTTTCATCCAACAAAACGGTGTTTTCCCCATTCAATATCCCAGCGTAAAAGAAGTAAAATGAAGAGATTGAAGATGTCTAGCTTGTGAAGCTTAAAATGTAATACCTAGAGAAAGCTAGAGAAAACGCCCGAATCATGAATGCATTATATGACATTGCTCTTCCTCATAAATTTGAAAAAGAAAAGGGGGAAGAGCTTCCCATGCCAATCTTACAAATAACAAATCGCACTTTAATATATAAAACTTAGAATCATCATCACTTCCCAATGCTACATACTATTTTTTTTTTTTTTGCTACATACTAATTCCGATATGCCTTCTTATGATCAAGTGCATACTACTAGTATGGCCTTGATCATCAGAATGCATTCAAGAGAATGCCTAATAAGGACTTACATCTAGAGCTATACCTTTATACAGCATTCAAGTGCAATCATAACCGATTAACTTAGCCAAGATCAACTTCATATCATTAAACACTTTGAGAAATGGCAGCTTAGACTCTGTGGAGAGCATTGCTTCAAACGAAAAAAATTGCCATTGTAGTGCCAGTTCTGCCACCATAAGATTTATTGATACTGCCTAACATTAACCAGCTACATACACAACATAGATGAAAATTAAAATAAAAGATGCCACCTAAGAGGACCATAACAATCAGATAAGCAATAATTAATGAATAAAATAACAGTTAAAAATCTCTTTTATAATCTTAAACAGATATACAAAGCAAAGGCCCAAACCAGTTGAAAACAGTGTAATAGTAGAAGCAGATAAAAAAAAAAAAGCACAAATGGACACGTAGGAGACACTGAGTAATGTGGTATCGTTGCAAGTAAAACTTTTGAAGACAGGTAGTTCAAAAAAAATTTGAATTTCGGTAACAAAAAATCCCAACCTGCACTTATCTGTTAGAGCCTGACAGCACTTCAAACAATCCACAACAATTCAGCAAAGAGGTCTTTTGCATCATGCGCGGAGCTGATACTATCTGAGGCTCAATATCAGTTCAATAAAACAAAAAAGTTCAAAATAACTCCAATAATATTATTTTATAAATCATAAAGTGCCTGATGAAACTCACAATCATATTGATACCTGATTTTCAGAGTACTCTGGAGTCTCAGAACCTTTAGTATGATCGGCATCTCTAGTAGATTCAGTGACAGGAGCGGGATTTTCAGATACTGAAGCTGATACCTTACTACTATATCCTGCTGGCAAAGATTCCACCAAATCTGGTGTTGTTACATGCTGACTGGGTAAAGGATAAACTTTATCCTCATGTTTCTTCATGGCAAGATCCACTGCTGCTACTTGAGAGACCTCCAACAAAGCACTTTCATTATCACTGTTTTTCACCTCACACAGAGAGGTCACTTCCTTCACTGAATTAACGTAAGGTTCCACAACTAAATTACTAGTCTCCTTGACTGCAGCATTTTCAGAAGTCAAAGACATTTTGGTGGATGAAGAATCAACAGGATAAGCACTAGAATCAATGTATGCAACGCTGTCAATTATTCTATCAGAGCTCTTCTCAGATTTCAGACCACTGTCAATCTTAACGATGGCTTCATGTCCTCCTCCTACTTCTGCACTAGAATTGACAGGATAAGTTAAATCTTCAGCTGTACCTTCCTTTTGTTTTGAATTATTGAGCTCATCCTTTGACTTATTCTCATTGAGGGGCTCAACATTGAAAGTACCACTGGAGTTTCTACTCCCATAAAGTGATTCCTTGAAAAATTTGACGTTCTCAACACTGTCATTTACTCTATCAGAACTCTCCTCAGATTTCAAATCACTCTCTATCTTGACAACACTAACTTCCTGTCCTCCAACTACTTCTGCATTAGTAATATTACTAGGGACTTCTTCCATGGGCTTAATGTCAGAAACAAGTGGATAAGCAACCGATAGGTCTCCTTCCTCTACCTCTTCACTCCTTTCATTAAATGGGTGATGATGGTCATCGCGGTCATGATATGCAGGTGAACTACCCTCCCCACCATCACTTCCTTTCTCATCTTGTGACTTCAAGTCATCATTTCCTGACATTTATTACTGAATCAATCAGACCAATATCAAGCAAAACAACTGAATTAACCAATAATCAAGTACGCTGTACGCTAGCAGTAATCAAGCTTTAAATTTAAAAGTACATAATAGTCCATTTCAGTGAAAAGACAGGCAAGATGCATATTCTCAGGAATCCCAACCAAGTTGAAATAATAAAGCAAGAACAACAACAACAGCCCGTCTCTGATCTATCCCAATTCAGTAAAAGACCAAAAAAGATAAAAAAGTTAAAAATAGATATAATCAATAATTGGAAAGCAACATATTTTATAATCGACTTCGAACAAAAAGACGGGGAAACCGCATATTCCCAGGATCCCAATTAAGTTTATATAAAGCAAGAAGAATCAAAAGGTACCCAACTACTTAAATTGACCAAAAAAGACCAAACCAAAAAAAAAAAACAACAGATATAATCAGCAATTGAAAAGGATGCTTGCCAGATTAATTGCCAGTAGTTTATGCATTAATAATGCTTTGTACCAAACGCTACCAAGCAAAGTTACCTTGGGGATTATTGGTTGATGGGCTGATGTTGGCCTCCTTTTCCTTCTTTTTCTTGGCAGCTTTTCTCTTCTTGGCACCTGAAGGCATGATTGGCCCCCTCTGTCGCGGTACCCACACCGAATCTAAACCCCTATCTCTCTCTTACTTTCCGCGTGGGCACGATTAAGATAGATTTGTACGGCTAAAAACACAATAGAAATGGAAATCTACAGAGATCTTCCCTGCGAATGGTTGGAACCACGGACGTGTGGTAGCAAACGGATGAAGGAGTGAGTGCGTCTGCTCCTTCCCTCGCGACGCTTCGCCTCTGCATAATGCTATCAAGTACTATCCATCATAAGTGAAGAAACACAGTGAAACTTCGCAAAGACTTATTAAATAATAATTATTATTAAGAAGCAGTGTGTTAAGGCATATGTCATGAGATCAGGATCGTGTCTACCCTTTCAAACTAGGAATCCATGTGAACGGCAGGCTATGCATATGATTCGAATTTTTGAACAAAACTTTTTTTTCTTATATTCAATAGTTATAAGTTTTGAAACTCTTTTTTTTTCCTGGAAACGAATACAATTATAGCAGATATTTTTTTTTTGTTTCTGCCCATGGGTATCAGATATTTAAAAATTAATTTTAATTATAAATTATTTTCCTATTAACAAAAATTTAGGTGAGTGCAAATGCTTGCATTGGTAAGTCATATTTTGATCAATTGGACCAACATTTCTTAGCCACATAATTTATTATTTTGATTTTTAATAAAAAATAGTGTTTTTAATTTGATTTCTTAAAATACAATTTTAATTGTTTCAGCCTCTCAAATTTATAAACTGTTTTGATATATTAATTTCAAAGATATGTTTCGATGTAAAGATGCTCTTAAATTTTAATAGAAGAGTAATCATTATTTAAATGAATTTTTATTATAGAACAATTTACATAGTCTAAATTTATTAGTTTTTCACAAAATTTTAATAAAAATTTTAGATCACCCAAATTGATTAGATATTAAATTTCTTTAAAACGAATATTTTTATTTTAAATTTAGATCATTTATATTATTCTATATTAATTTTATGCATTCGAAATTTCATTTTGTAAATACGAACTGAATTAATAAAAATCTCAAGTTCAGATTAATTATATCGAGTGGAGCGGATGGGAACGATGGAGATATAGGAAATGGATATTGTTCATTTTTCTTTTCCTTTTTCTTGTTTTTTTCCCCTCCTGAATGGTTTTGGATTTTGGAATTTTTACGGAATTGGAATACCGAAGATTTTGGTGGAAGGAAAACAGTGGTCGGGAATTTGCCAACTCAGCTTGTCCAAATGATTCATTTATTCCCATTCTTGCGATATTATTATTATTATTATTATTATTATTATTATTATTATTATTATTTGAATCAAATGGCAAGTTACATTCATGCCGATTAGCCTGCCATGCATGCTCCTCACCGAATTGAAGAGTGAATTGATATGACAATTTACATACGAAATGTTAATACTTTATAAATATTCTTAGAGAAAATTACACAATTTTTTTTTAATTTTTTGCTAAAATTATAAAGAAAATTTCTATTATTAAAATCAATACAAGTTTTTTAAAATCTTATTGATATAGTCCATATTTTTCTTTTTTTTTTATTACAAGGATAATAGTACATACTTTTCAACTAGACACATTTTTACATGCATTATAAGAAATTTGATATGAGTCATATTATTTATAATTTATAAATAATAAATTTAATATAAATTTTATGTTGATATATTGATGATTAAATATATTTCTCATATATTTAGAAACCTAGATCGACTTTTTTTAAACAATAAATAAACTATGAAAATTTTGACATAAATTTATAGAAATTTTAATTTTATGGACCTCCTTTCTAGTTTTAAAATAGATACAAAAGTATGTGTAATTTTAGAAGAACACAAGAGAAGTCATTGTAAATTTGTAATTAACAAGAAAAATTTGTGTAGACTTTAATATTTTTTTAGGTGAATGAGGGGGTCACCAAGGCCTCAAAAACAAGTGTAGATTTTAAAAATAAATAGAATGTATGTGTATTTTAACAAAATTTAAGATAGGTTTGGGTAACTTATTTTTTATTTTTATGGAAAATTTGATCCCTCTAATTTTAGAAACAAAATTATCTCATTTTGTTTCAATATTTAACACTCTCAGAATCAATTTATCTTTCCTAGTAAGAATATAATTGATCTTTTTACCAGCTTTGTTGAGAATCAATTTGTTCGTACAATTTAAAGCGAGGCATCAATTCCTCACTATTTGTTTCAAGATGGGGTATTATCTCAATCTTGGGAATCCAAAGCATGAGAAACAAAACCTAACTGGCAAGGGTAGTTGTTTGGTGGACATGTGCGAGGAGGACGACCTAACATGGGACATTTGTCGGACTTACTCATCTATTATCACATGAAAGCTTTGCATGAGGCCGTACAATACAAGAATGGCATCCTTTAAAGTCTTGAATCTATTGAGGGGATTGGGGATTCAATCAAGAACTGGCTTAGATAGCGCAATTGCCATGAGAATTGGCACAGTCCACAGTTTTTTCTAAAGAAAATAAAATCTATCTAAAAAGTTTGGGAATCCTATTAATAATTTTTTAGTGGGCCAACATTTTTGTCTTAACAAGTTTGAGTGAACCATGTCATATGAGTTAATATCAAGGTATTAAATAATGAACTAGTTATAAAACCAGCTAAAGTAGTATAGTTCAAGATTCAATGATTCAATAATGGTTAAACTATAATTAAATTGATAATAATAAAATTAAGTAAATTTATCATTATTAGTAATTTAAATAAGTTGATATTAATCTATAATTATATTTTAAACTCAAAATAATCAATTAATGTTCTATTTTTCATATTATTTGTTAAGTAAATTTATCATTATTATAATAATACTTATATAATATTATAATATGAAAATAAAAAATATGTATACAAAAATAGTATTATTTAGTATTAAAAATAATGTTACTTTATTTTAAAAACTTAACAGAAATAAAAAAAATTAAAAAAAAATCTTAATCGGTTCATTACCAGTTTTCATGCAGTCGAATTAATCGGTTCTCATTAGTTTTGGGATCCCCCAGTGGGATTTTTTATCTGGATTAGACATGACACCAGTTTCTGATCCAACTGGTTAAATTAGCCAAATTGGTCCAATTTTTTATGCACTAGTTAATACGATTAAATAGAAAGAGTTGTGTTTTGATTGAAAGTTATAGCTTTGGGCTTAGTGGTAAGTGTTTAATCCAACAATTGGTACAAGAGGCCTAGCTACAAATATTTTTTTTATATTTAAATTCTTTTTTATTTTTCCTCCTAATTTTTCTCACTACTCTAATTTTCCCCCTCATCCAAACAAAAAATTAGTGAAAGCCACATGCTTTGGTGAGGGAGAAGTTTTAGATGAGCTAGCATCCTACCTTGGTAAGGTTTGATGAGGGGTTGAAGTCGTATCAAATCATGACGTTTGGATTGATATGATTAAGTAGAAAGAATTGTGTTTTGAATATCATTTGACTCAACTTAATGTGAATGGAAGTTGCAACATATATATAACTCATTCATGTATATTAATGGGCAAGGATTAGCACTTTGATTGAAGGTTTCTTATCTTATTACGGTGAATGATTAAATAATTTGGTTCAACTAAGAGCTTTGATAATTGGAGCCCCACTTTTATTAAATCTTGGGCATCATCAATATTGAAATATAATGTAAATTTTCCCTTCTAATACTTTAGGTGATCAAAAGTGAATGCAGCGTGTGGTACTTGTGAGAGAGTTGTTACTAAGAACAAACTCTATTATCCACCACTAGTATGGGAAAGAAAATCATCCGCCTAATCATTTGAAGAAAGGAGAAGAAATAAGATCTTCAAAAGGATAAATTAAAATAGATAAATAATAAGTTAGACTTTCCTACAATAAGACTAGGATAATTTTTTTAAATATTTTTTTTAACCACCACTGTAATCTTGTGTTTAGTTTCACTTTCACGAGCAATAATTTCGTTTTGTTTTGAATCTCCTCTGTAATCTTATTTATTTTCTAAAATGTTATTTTAATTTTTTTTGAATATTTTATAACCAAGTTGATATTAGATTGACAATTTTTTTTTGTAATAATGGTTTCAAATAATACAAACAAAAAGTACATAAATTTATTTATAAAAAAGTACATGTATTTAGTTAAAAGAAAATTAATAATCTCTATTGCACCAATATTTAAGAAAAATAGATGTATCTATATCCGATATATATTAGATATGATACTCATATCATATTTCACAATACGTATAATAAATGTATTCTTAATTTTTTTTAAAAAAATTTTAAAATGACTTAAATCTTATAGGAAAAATCCAATTTTTGATTTTTGATTTTATATATCTTCATATTACTTTTAAAATGTTTTTTTGAAACTCTTTTTTTTTTGTTACCTTTGATACATTAATTTGTTAAATATATATATAAATTTTATATATATACCTCTCATAGCTTATATCTTAAAATTTTAAAATTTATTATATCTGATATATAGTATTCATGTATGATGTATCATAGTTGGCTATAGGCAAAAGAAAAAAAAAACTGTTTCCAAGAATTCAGAGTCCTTAGAGAATGTTTGGTTCGCATAAGTTTTTTATTACACAAAAAATATTATAGGTAATATAATGATAACATTAACCTTTTTCCATTATTATTATTATTGTTGAATAGGATGTATATTTCAAGAGGAAAGTATAGTCTCATATTGCCTTCAATTCTGCTAAAAAAAATATTGCCTTCAATTGCCCGTCATGTTGGTTTAATTATATTTTAATTAAATTAATTATTATAACACCAGATTATTATAAATTTAATTTAATTATATTAAGTTATTTGGTCGAAAAAATATATTAAGTTTAATAACCCCCATTTCATTAATGATGAGAGTGATACAATTAAAATTAAAATTTTTCATCTATTTTTTTATGAAATCATGTAACATTTTTTCATTAGATTAAGTATAAATAATTCAAATTCTCATTATATAGTATACATAGACATAGATATATGTACACGCGCGCGCATATATTATTATTATTATTATTATTAAAAACTCCTTGACATTTCTTATCACTGTGGATCTGAGACACATTGATCTAAATCCAAGTTCATATTGTAATTTGACCCTCCAAGTTTCGTGAGTCGCTTCCTTTTCTGTGTGCTTGCCAAGGAAGAGAGCATAAGCGTAAGCCATGGACGCTTTGAGGAGACAAGCCAGCAAGCTGAAAGAGCAAGTAGCCAAACAACAACAGGTAATTTCTAGTGCTATGATATATATTGCGCATTTGAAGAAGGAAAGAAAATTGATTTGTCAGCTTTTTAGTGTTCTAATGCTCTTGGGTTCAGAATTTTTACTCCGGTCTGAATTCAGATTTAGCTGGGTAATGGTTTGAGAAAATTGGATGAGTCCGATCATTTAAATTCTTTTCTTATTTTTGAAAATGCATTTGAAGATGAGTTTGGTTGCCGATGAGATACAGATATTGCATGAAGGGAAATTGGGAATTTGAATTTGTGTGTTCTTACTTGCCATGTTGCGAATAATGAGGGTGGCAAGATTGGCCTTTACCCAGGCATGATATGAGAAGTTGACGAGTTCTAGCTTTCAAATTTCCGCTTTCTTATTCTAAAGATCTCCAAGAATGCATTGAAGATGGGTTTGTTTGATGCTACTTAGGCCGAATTTAACTACAGTTAAGATGCTGAATTCTTTTTAATCTAAAAATTTCCGAGAATGCTTGAAAGAAAGATCTATGATACTGCCTTGGTTGAATTGTTCTAATAAGCTTCAGTGAATGCAGAAATTCTTAAGCACATTTTGACCTGAATTGTGTGTTTATCAACATTTTTTTGTATGCTTATATATAATCATCTGGTGTGATTTAATTTTTGTCCTACTCCTGAAATACCGTGTTATCATGCAAGTTTCTACTTTCAACACATAAAATTAAATGCCTTTGTCCTGGCCCTCTTTACCCTGTTTGTTGTGGGATTTAATTTAATTCATTTATTTGGCAGGCTATGATAAAGCAGTTCAGCACAAGTGGTTATGAGCGCTCAGATGTCATGGTCATTGATGAGGTTGAAATGCAGAGACATCAACAACTAGAGAAATTATATAGGTCCACCCGTGCAGGAAGGGTATAGTGTTTTCTGTTTGCTATTTGTCATACCTAGATTGATCATTAACTTGCTTTATTGAATTTTAAGTCTTTCAACTGGATAACATTAAGAGTAGAAAAGAATTTCTCAGTTCAGGAACCAAGTCGTATATAATGTGCATGTTCAGAAAGTCTATCCTTAGTGTTTTCTGGGTTGGGTGTGACATGAATGACTAAACATAATTGAAGCAGCCAGCTTTATGAGCCCATGTTAGTGTGTCTGGCTTGGCTTTGCTAATCTATTGAGGAATTTCAAGGGATGCCTTTCAATAATCATTTTCAAATATTTTAGCTTCTTAAGCTTAATTCTAAGATCAGGCACCTAGGTTTTTAGCTGGAAATTGGGTAGGTTTAACATCAATCCAGCTTTGATGAGGCACCATTCAAATTTGAAGTGAATTGGACAAACTTATGAAGAAGGTAAAATGGTAAACCAAATGTGGTTACTGCTAGATTTCATATTCATGGAAATTTTTTTTTTTCTGTTCAAATAAATAAACTTAAATAGTAGTACCTATTATTTAGTTTATCAGAAGATTATTTGTGCTGTTTTCAATAAATGAGAACACATCTTCAGATTTGACCTTGCCTTCTCTGTAATGGAATTGAATAAGTTTTTATTGACCTGACAAAACTTCTTAGATTTGCTTATACATAGTTCTTCTTTTTGCTCTGTTCTGCTTTCCAAGTATGGGATTTGATCTCTTTATTACAAGTTTTATGTAAGTTGAAGATATCTTATAGGAGAATTTGAGTTATATATGCACGTGTATATTTGTGTTTGTAGAATTATTGGTGTCTTATTATGCTTATTCTATAGTGCCTGCAAATCCTAATTTTTTGCTGTTTCATTTTTTGTTTTAATCAGCTTCGACTTCTTATTTACATAACAATTGATCTTTTTTAAATCATACTATTATCAGATTGCCTGTCCTCCGTCCTCTCCATCTTACATAGGGTGATGAACAATACGTGTAAATTCAAGCCATCTTGGTCAATCTCATCTTACTTGAGTGTTATTCAGCACTATAGATTGAATCACTCTTTTACTAGTTGCTGCAGTTTTTCCTGAAAAATGACTGCAAGGTTTTGTCTTTCCCTTGTATCCTGGGCCAGAGAGAGTCCTTGGTAGACCAAGTCAATGTGAAATAGTCATGTGGTTGTGTCAGAAGTGGGTTAAACTGAAAAGAAACCTGACACATTCATATGCGTGCTCCTCATTGGTTTAGTCTGCAAATCTATCTAGATGGGCTATGTCTATCCATGAATCTCTCTGTGAGCCTAACCTTAAGGGAGGTAGTAAGGGAGGGCAAGGGAGAATGATGGAAGGTGAGAAAACATATAAGTTGGTGGCAGATGTGGTAAATATGACCAGGTAGCCTTTGTGAACGAACATCACTTGAAGTAGGAGTTATTGTAGAAAGTTTGTCAAGTAAATGTTATATTTATTGATGATTGATTTTTATTTTCTTGTTGGCTTTCTATTTCTTGATTTGGGTGAAAATATTTTCTGATCCAGGATTTTCAAAAGGAAATTGTCAAAGCAGCAGAGATGTTTACAGCAATAGGTTACAAGCATATTGAAGCAGGTGATTTGTTTTTCTCATGTGAATGCAGTTCACACTTCACACTCATGATAGCATATATTTTGGAATAAGAAGCATCTCGCAACTTTGTTTAAAGACTTGTGATTTTTGAACAAACATTATAAACAATCTCCATGGTAGACAGGAATGAAGCTTTCTGAGGATTGCTGTAGATATGGAGCAGAGAACATCAGTGACAAAATGTTGGCTAAGGCTGCATCAGTATATGGTGATGCTCGCAAACATGTTGAAAGGGAGCAAGAAGAATTCAATTTGCTTTTATCTTCACAGGTTGACTTTTCATATGTTTTCCATTTGTATAATTATTAATGCAATTTAAACACAAGTATTTATTAGTTTTATGTGCTGACTCATTTAACTTATGAATGTTCTTAGCTGTTGATTAGAATCAAATTTTGAATTCTATACCTCCTCTCCCTTTAATTTCAGTTGTTTATTCTGGTTTTGAACATTGGCCCAAAAAAAAAGAAAAAATTTCTAGTCTTGAACTAAGACTATCATCTTTGAATTAAATTCCAAATTATCATATGATATATTAACCATCTAGGACTTAAATTCCACAACACTATCATCTTTGCCATGCTAGGTTTTAGACTAAATATATTAAGTTGAAGTTTATACTGGAAAATAAAGCGAGATGGGGTCACCAAATTTTGTGTGCCAAGTGCAAAATGTCAAGCTTGGGTGACTAAATGATTCTTTACAAAAGGTGATAAGCAACAACAATAATAACAACATTAACCTTATTCTACTATGTGAGGTTGGCTATATAGATCATACGATGCTAATGGGCTCTAACAAGCACCATCTCCTTAGATAAATCACTTCTCAAAAGGTCATTCCTTATAATTTCCTTTAGTGTCCTTTTTGGTCTTCCTCTATACTTTTTGATAGAGCTCCAAGCCATTTGATTAACTCTCCTCACTGGCTCCTCTTACCTCTTCATTGTACATACCTAAACTACCCTAAACGATTTTCCATCATTTTCTCCTTGATAAGTGCCATTTCAACTTTCCTTCGTATACAGTCATTTTGTATCTTATCCAATTTTGTATGACCACACATCCATCTCAACGTTCTCATCTCTATAAAAGGTGATACTTTTGTGATAAGTGATAGGTGATAAAAAAGGCGATAAGCATTGATACGTAATTTGGATATGGTGAAGGGTAGATCTTCAGCATGCTTCTGAGGAACAAAACATTTCCATGTTGTTACTTTAGCTACCTTGCATAGTTTGTAGGTTTTCTTTTACTATGTCATATGACCACATTTACATATTTTAAATTCTAGACTGCACATAATCTTGTCGCTTTTTAGTCTTTGCATATGTGAAATCTTACCTCATTTCTTCATCACTTTGCTTCTGCTTTATCATTTCATTTTCAAATTTAGTTTTAGCTGAGGTGAATGCAACTATTGTTTACAATATTCTGTTATTAAATAGATCAGGATATAGAATAACTAGTTTTGAAGACTAAATTGCTAATTGGCTTCTAGAACTGCATTTTATATTAGTGTAAACTGCACTAACCTTCCTTTATTTTGTCAAGTATTTGAAGGATGGTGTCAATAGACCTCCTTTCCACTTTCAAAACCTGCATATACCCTCTCCACTTACAGTTTCCCCTAACATTTTTTTTTTAAAATTTTTCATCACACTCATTCCCTCCAATAATGGTGGAAATCAAAATCCAAAATAAATGAGGCAGTTGCAGGCCTTGCAACTTGAGGGAATTTATGTGTTATTTACCATTTATATTTTGACAAAACCATTTTTTGGTACCTGAAAGATGGTTTCATTATCAATTTGATATTCTATTGCATTTTTGTATCACTTTAGTATGTGAAACTATGAATTCCTTCCAATTCCACCCTTTGGAGGTACTAAAATGATAATGACTCAATCTTTCAAGGATAAAAAATTATGTGGTGTTAGAGCAAAATTATGCTTAGGTACTAGAGCGATACAAAACAACTATAGAGTAATGGCATTGATAATGGATTTTGACTGAGGATTTTTGTCTCATATCTTTTATAAATCTAAATCTATCAGGAAAGCAGCATGAACCCTATGTTTTCACTTTTCAGGTTTTAGACCCCTTGAGATCAATGATCCATGGTTCCCCTTTGGAGGATGCTCGCCATCTTGGTCAACGATATAGTCGGATGAGACAAGAAGCAGAGGCACAGGTAAGTCAAAAATTGGAATGGTAATTCAATCTCTACACTTGTGTCAACCAGTAGCTTTGGCCCAATGGGAACTTCTTCTATTATCTGTGGTGTGGAGTGTGCAGTGAATTTGTGGATTCTTTTATCTTGTTTAGTGCATTCTAATAACCAGAAAGAAAAAAAGAAAATTATTCTAGGCTACGTCCGGTCATCGTCTTGGTTTACTATTCATTTAGACTTTGATATTCCTACCTTAAGTTGAGCATTATAACCCAATTTGGTTTCAAAAATTCAATCAGAGGGAGGAGATATCAAGAAGGCAGGTGCGTGTTAGGGAGTCACCTACTCCTGAAAATGTTGCAAAACTGCATGCTTCAGAAGCAAAGATGCAGGAGCTAAAAGCAAACATGGCTGTTCTAGGTAAAGAAGCTGCAGCTGCATTGGCTGCTGTTGAGGCACAGCAGGAAAGATTGACATTCCAGAGACTTGTTGCTATGGTATACTGACACATGAACATGCTTGATAATATAAACTTGGGCATGTCACTCTCCCTTTCTCTGTGAAATGGTTTAATTACACGGCCTACCCTTTTGCAAAATCACTCTTCCTTCCCTTGAAATGAAAAAAATAAACCTACAAGCAAAGTGATATTGGCCAAAATACCCTCGAGAATAGAACTGATTTTTTTTTTCCAAATGGAAAATGTAACTTATGAAACATGTAGTTCTTAAAAATTTTTATTCAAATGTTATTTAATTTTTGTTGAATACAGTTAACTGAATGTATTTTCTTTTTGTTTTTTATATTTATAATAGTGCTTATTATGATTAAATCTTTATATAATAAACATGTTATAAGTGGTTTTGTTATAATTTAGAGAAGTGGTTATTTAATTATTTTGAGTTTTCACCATTTGAGGGTATTTTGGTCCAAAGGGGTAAAAGTTGTAGCTTATCTTCGGGTTTTACAAGAGGGGGAGTAGTATTTTTAAAGTAGAGTATAGGGTTGTGTAATAAAGCTGACTTGATGGAGTGAAAGTAATTTACCCTCATGTAGTTATTTTGGATTTTTATTTTGTAGATTGTGCTCATGCTTTTGTAGGTTGAAGGGGAAAAAACTTTTTATTCAAGGGTTGCAGCTATTCTTGGTGAAATTGAAACTGAGGTGTGAACCAGCTTTACTGAAAACTTTTTAGGAATATTTTTATGATTGTGCTACTTCTGTTTTTCTTTTGTTGATTGAGCTGTGTTCATTATCATGATAGCAATAAAATTTCTTCACATTAGAACTTTTGTCTCAGATGGTTTCAGAGAGACAGAGGAAAGAATCTGCCCCTCCAGTGGTTTCTGAGAATGGCTCAGGGAAAACTATGTATTTCTTGGCTGAAGTATGTAATATACAAATTTTGCTTTATTTTAACTTTTTGCAAGTACCTACATGATATCTGATTCTTGTTTTGTCTTTTTATATAAAATTTGCTGAGTAATCTATTGCTGAAATAACCTCAACCATTAAATATCAGTAGGGCTTGAATATGTTTGTTTGATATACTATGAAACAATCTTAAATTTTAAGTTACAAATTTAAGATTTGTAAGTGGTTTAGGGGGAGTAAACCATCCAATATAAGTTTCCTTTACAGATGGAAGATTGTCCAATTCAGTGATCAGTGGATAATGAGTGGGAATGTAAGTTCTTGGGCTGCTTTAGTAGGGTTCTAGGTTCTCCCTTCTACCTCTTTGTATTTTTTTCTTTGATTTCCTCTTCCTTTTCTATCAGATTCTTTTTGGACCATTATTTTACAGAACAGCTATAAGGCCAGCAATGCTATATGGTAGTGAATGTTGGGCTTTGAAAGGACAACAAGAGCATAAGATGGGAGTAGCAGAGATGAGAATGTTGAGATGGATGTGTGGTCATACAAAATTGGATAAGATACGAAATGACTATATACGAAGAAAAGTTGGGGTAGCACCTATTGAGGAGAAAATAGTGGAACATCGTTTAAGGTGGTTTGGGCATGTACAAAGAAGAGGGCAGGAGGAGCCAGTGAGGAGAGTTGATCAAATGGCCTGGAGCCCGATCAAAAGGCGTAGAGGAAGACCAAAAAAGACATTAAGGGAAGTTATAAGGAATAACCTTTTGAGAAATGATCTATCTGAGGAGATGGTGTTTGATAGAGCTCATTGGCGTCGTTTGATCCATGTAGCCGACCCCACTTAGTGGGATAAGGCTATTGTTGTTGTTGTTGTTGTTGTTGTATTTCCTCTTCCTTTTCTATTAGATTCTTTTTCTCCTTCTTTCCTTTGAACCTGAAACCATCATTTCAAACTTTCAAGCGTGCTTCTCCTTTGGTGGCGTTCTCTGGAAAAGGAACTGTGGAATTTATGGACCATTATTTTTTTTAGTGTTTCTACTGCATAGACATTTTTTTCCTGAAAAGTTAGAAAAATTTCTATCACTCTTAGCATCCTTAAAGAAAAATGAGTAATTTTGATTTTGTGCTGAAATAATTTAGTCATATCAGTTGTTAGTTGCCATGATACAGAAAGCTGAGGGATTCCAACTATAGAATAATAATGGGGTGAAAAAACTAATACTAAACCATACATCATTTTGTTGCAGGTAATGCATCCATTTAGTGCTGCAGCAGATAAGGAACTGAGCTTGGCAAAGGGTGATTATGTTGTTGTGCGAAAGGTAGGTTTTCATGTCACTATACATTTATATACATGCATTCCATGTGAACCTTCTCAAATAGATAAGAATATTGGCAAATACATTACCTGGACTAATACGTCGGATCCCATTAGAATTCAGCAATTAAATCTCCTTAAGGATGAGTAGTACTACAATCCGTGATCTTATGGAAAGTTCTAAAGTTGTGCCCCTTTTTTCAAAAATTACCAGAAAAGAAATAAGAACATATCTATATTTTTTCAGGAACCATATCAATTCAGGTAAAAACTTGTGCTTTGTGTGTGTATTGCTGTCAAACCTGGTTGTAGATCTGCTGAAATACTTGTATTAATTAGGAAAATTGTTACTTTTGCAGCTGCCACCTTCCTTTTTTTTTTTTTCCTTTTTTAATTTAATCAAAGAAGAAAATTAAAAAAGGGAAAGTAGTACCATTAGCCAGTGGCAGACGTCTGATGCATATTAAACATTTTTCCTGCGCTCAAATGGATGAAATCAATCTCTTGGCTGCTCAGATTTGTCATTTATTTCCACCGATGTTCCTCCCTGTCTTAAACTGAGTATTTGGAATCATTCGCATATATTGAACTCTCTTCTCTATTTGCATAAAACTAGGCTACATTTATGTAGTAACAGTGTTGCAACAGAGAACTTCTTGAGGACACATCAGGGATAATATCCACTGCTGGTGCGATATTGCCTCTGTATAAACAAATTCATCTTATGCTGTATCTTGTCAACAATTGTTGCTTTGAATCACCATAATCATGACATAGATCTACTTCATTAACTGAAACTTATCTTTCATTCATTTTTTCTTCCTGAGTCTCCATGTTTACTAAAGATTCTAAAAATTACTCAGGTGACCGCAACAGGATGGTCAGAAGGAGAATGCAATGGCAAAGCAGGGTGGTTTCCTTCAGCGTATGTGGAGAAACGCCAGAGAATTCCCTCCAGCAACTTGCCTGGTGAAGTTTACTAGGTGCTGTGTTGTGTACTCATATAATCTGTTAGTCATCCCTTTGAGGGTCTTGTATTATCATTTGTTAAAGATGAACAAATGGGGAGGGGGAGTAGTGGAAAATGGAGTATAAATGGAAGTGTCACTATTTCATTCAGTGTGCGTTAGTTTGCACGAGGTCTCAAGCTTAAATTTCCACTGTGTCTTGTATTAAAGGTTGGTAGATCCAAGTTTTGGTAACATACCTCTTTGCATCACAGACAGCAAGCCAACATTGTTTGTTCTGTAATTGATTGCACTACATGTGTATTCATTGATGCTAATTTCAGGCAACAAGTCTAATGGAGTTTTGGTAATGCTTATTGGTTGAACTCAATATTATTTGTAGGAGAAAATCATACCGAGTTCTAGGTCATTTACTAGAGTAATTACTTGAGTGTAGAGAATCTATTTATGGGCAGAAAGATGTATATTTATTATAGATCAATTTAGTGAGGGGATCCATGAAGATTTTTTCTTTTTTCTTTAAGAGAAAATTATTTCAACTTCTCTTGTTAGTTATTGAAACATATCAAAACAATAAAAAAAAAGAAGTAAAAATTTTGTACATCGTAGTATCTTCTTGTTAGTAGTGTGTAGGTACGATTCAAACCTTCCCAGGCGTTTGGATCGCTTGGGATGGACAGGCTGCCCATCTTGTCATACACACCGTTGGTCCAATCCAACCGTGTGTATTGCACCACAATTTAGATTATTTTTAAAAAATAATTATACTGACTAAATTATTAATAAAATTTTTATAATTTTTATTGTTTGAACAAACAAATAGAAGTCATAACTGAAAACATGAATTAAATACAATAATCTCAATCTTGTAAAATTTATAATGAAACATATTTTAAAAATTCAAATTATTTTCAAGACTAAAAACTTAACTAATACTTCTTTAAAAAATTATCAAGATGTTTTAGTTCTTTTACTGTCTTATTTATGAACTTTTACTGCTAGTACTATTACTATTACCACCACAATCATCATCACCACCACCACCACCACCACCACCATCATCATCTATCATATAATTTTAAGTACAAAAAGTTAAAAGTATAATTTTTAGTACTTAAACATATCTAAGCTGTCATTTTATAGTACTTTAAATTATGAAAAAAAGTGATAAAATATTAAAAAAAGAGAGAAAATTCTTTGTAATTGTTTATACCATATTTTTAGTGAGCCAATCCTAAAGAAATTATAAAAAGCCATTTAAGAATTAAGTTTTTGGTCCAAATAATGTTAACATAATTAAATTAGTCGTGCTTCACAAAAAAAATCTTTCTTATTCACTAAGCCTTTAAAAAATAGAAAGTGGTGAAAGTAGCACAAAGTGACAAATCTTTCTTATCCATTAAGCCTTTAAAAAATAGAAAGTGGTGAAAGTAGTACAAAGTGACAAAGTGGCGCATCAATCCAAAAGAAATTATAAAAGGCCATTTAAGAATTAAGTTTTGGCCTAAATAATATTAAAATAATTAAATTAGTCGTGCTTCACAAAAAAAAATTTCTTATCCACTAAGTCTTTGAAAAATAGAAAATGGTGAAAGTAGCACAAAATGGCAAAATGATGTATCATACTTATGACTAAAATTAAGGAAATAGGACAAGTGACTTAACGGTCCTTTAATAAAGTGGAAAGTGAAAAAAAAATGGAGTTGAAAAATTGTCAACCCAACATCTATACAGAGGGGTCAAGGCAAGTTGCAAAGGACCAATTTCAACACCTTGACACTTTTCAACACAAACACAATACTCATATCTACACACAAACTCTCAAGCTTCAAATTTCAATCTCTCAAGGCCTAAGCTTCAGACTAGCCCCTACTGTTATTTATACTTTCCAATGCCTTTGTCCATGATTGGCATTTATGTTGATAGCTCCTACGCTATTTTTCCCCTGTTGTCCAGCACTTAGGATCATTTTGAGTTTTGATGCAATGCCTTATTATATTCTATTCATATTATAAGTTATTTTGTATCAATTATATATATATTAAAAATTTTTGTTTACCTGAAATCAATACAAAAAATATTAATATTTTCTATTTTATAACTATTAAATATCTCATTCTATTATCATTATAGGGTTATAAATAAGAAATAAGAAAAAATTAAAGATAAGAATAAAATAAGAAAAAATATCCAACAACTTATATTTTAGATTAGAAACGTGTTATATAAAATACCTTATGATATGGATCGGAAGGAATAAATATGTTTCTAGTTCATCTCAATCTTAGTTCTTTTATATTTTCAACTTATAAATTTATTCCATTTCATATTCTTGTATTTGTATTCGGGAAAATTGTAGTAAGGAACTTCAAGCTCTCACACATTTGATTTTGAAGTCAGGTTATTCACTTAATTAAGTATCAATTCCTCAGGCACACCTGCAACTCACAACAAAAATAATACTTATGAAAAAAATTGAATATTTAAAAAGTTTCATTATAAATTTCATAATATCAATATAAGTGCTTTTAATTTTTCAATTTAAGCATTTTATTTGTTCCATCAGATAATAACAGATTTATAAAATTATTTTTAATATTTTTGCCTTGAAGAAATACTAAAGCTGGTTATTTTTTCACAAAAAAGAAAAAAGATAAGAAAAATGGTGTGGGGTGTGTTGCAATGTGCATCACTGGATTAATCCAAGGGTGAACATTGGGAGATCAGTCACTTGCCCATCCATTAGGATGGGTACGGAATCTGGACGCCTTTTATTTGTGCATGTCATCTGCCTATGGTGAAGTAGTATTGTTTAAATATTAAAAAAAACTAGCTTTGCGTAATTTTACAGTTCATAATTTTCAGCTTTTTTGCTTTATGAATAATGACTTTGTAATATATGTTTATATATTTCATAAAAAAATAACTTATTTCTATCTTATTTTGCTTATTGAAGCTTTTTCCGCCAATTGATTCTCCAAAAACATGCACAGTGTCGACGGTCTCTACGGAAGAGGAGCTTTAGACCGGTTTTTATGCTTTGTGAAGCGGACGGCAATGATTCAGTTACAGCAGACGGTGCAGATGCAATTTTAATAGCTTGATGACGTGGCGCACTGTTGGACTTCGATCACATGAACGGTTTAGATTCGTGTTCTGCTCAGGAACGTGCCCAAATCCTCCGCGTCGGGGATCTAGACACCCTCAGTCAGTACCAGGTGACCCACGAGGCGCAAACGCTGCGACCATGCGTCTGCTATGTTTCCGAAGAACTCTACCGCTTTCCTGCCAGTCTCTATCTGAAAAATCCAGTGTACGGAAAGTCTTGGTAAGATCTATTAATCCCAATGATTCTATCATAAGCCGGCTTTGCCGAGAGAAGAAATTTAAGGAAGCCATTGATATCTTGAGTGAACAACAGCGAGTCAAGGAAGCGGTTCAATTGCTCGATCACATTGATCGACCCTCTTCTCTAATATACTCAACGCTTATTCAAGTTTGTCTTCAGCATCGAGCTCTTGAAGAGGGCAGGAGGGTCCATGAACACACCAAAGCTTCTAACTTTGTGCCGGGGAAAGTCATTTCTAATCGTTTGATCGATATGTATTCGAAATGTGGAAGCCTTGTGGATGCCCAGATGGTGTTCGATGAAATGGATGACAGAGATTTGTGTTCTTGGAATATTATGATAGCTGGTTATGCTAAGGCTGGAGAGCTTCAACAAGCTAGGAAGCTGTTCGATGAAATGCCCCAGAGAGATAATTTTTCTTGGACTGCTTTGATATCTGGTTATGTCCGCCATGCCCAGCCTAAAGAAGCTGTGGGATTGTTTAGAATGATGCAAAGGCATGGCGCTTCAAAATTAAATCAATTTACGCTGTCCAGTGTGTTGACTGCTACTGCTGCAATTCAAAGTTTACGTTTTGGCAAGGAAATTCATGGCCACTTATTACGAATGGGGTCAAACTTAGATGAGGTGGTTTTGAGTGCTCTTCTAGATATGTATGGCAAGTGTGGGAGTTTAAGGGAAGCTAGAGGCATTTTTGATCAGATGGTGAGCAGAGACGTTGTTTCATGGACATCCATGATTGATAGATACTTTGAAGATGGAAGGAGAGAAGAGGGATTTGCACTATTTAGAGACTTGATGTGGTCAGGTGTCCGACCGAATGAGTATACATTTGCTGGAGTTTTGAATGCTTGTGCTGATCATGCTGCGGAGGACCTGGGTAAGGAGCTTCATGGGTACATGACAAGAGTGGGATACGATCCCTATTCCTTTGCTGTAAGTGCCCTTATTCATTTGTACTCAAAGTGTGGGAACACAGAAAATGCAAGAAAGGTTTTCAATCAGATGCCTCGTCCAGATTTGGCATCTTGGACTTCTCTAATTGTTGGGTATGCTCAGAATGGTCAACCAGACAAGGCTCTTCATTTCTTTGATTTACTGCTCAAATCTGGTCTTAAGCCTGATCAAGTTACTTTCGTTGGGGTTCTTTCTGCTTGTACTCATGCAGGATTAGTGGACAAAGGGCTAGAATATTTCCATTCAATAAAAGAGAAGCATGGGTTGATGTACACTGCAGATCATTTTGCATGTGTTATTGATCTATTGGCACGATCTGGCAGATTCAAAGAAGCGGAGAATATCATTGATAAAATGCCCATAAAACCTAGTAAATTCCTTTGGGCGTCCTTGCTTGGGGGATGCAGAATTCACGGGAACCTTGAATTGGCTGAACGAGCAGCAAAAGCATTGTTTGAGATAGAACCAGAGAACCCAGCTACCTATATTACTATGGCCAACATTTATGCTACAGCTGGTAAGTGGGGTGAGGTAGCTAAGGTTAGAAGGGCTATGGATGTTAGTGGGATAGTGAAGCAGCCAGGTAAGAGTTGGATTGAGATTAAAAGACAAGTGCATGTGTTCCTAGTTGGTGACATGTGTCACCCAAGATCAAATGATATACATGAGTTCTTAGGGGATCTCTTTAAGAAAATGAAGGTGGAGGGATATGTCCCAGACACAAATTTTGTGCTACACGATGTGGAGGAGGAGCAGAAAGAGCACAACCTTTCCTACCACAGTGAGAAGCTTGCTGTTGCTTTTGGAGTCATTTCAACTCCACCTGGAACACCAATCAAGGTTTTTAAAAACTTAAGAACTTGTGTAGACTGTCATACTGCTATCAAATATATCTCGAAGATTGTTGAAAGAAAGATAATTGTGAGGGATTCAAATCGGTTTCATTGTTTTGAAGATGGAAACTGCTCATGCAAAGACTATTGGTAATACTTCACTTAAAACAGACTTACCAAGCATTTTGACTTGAGAGTGAATTGACTCCTCATTCTGATTTTACAAAAATCCCAGCCTGCCACGGCTTCATTGATAACCTTTGTTTTCCTTATCATTCAAAAGGGTTTGCTGTTAAACAAAGGAGTTGGGGCATAGAGGTCGTCCAGTGGGATCTTTTCTTAAGAGTTTACGGGAAAAAACTTCTTATATAATGGCTTAAAGACAATTTGTGTCTAGCCTTCTGTATTGAGTTGCTGAAGAGATATTTAGGTGGAAAGTGGTGGCCACAGAACAATCCCTTCTGTAAAGGTGGTTAAGATGATGAGGGGGTTGATGACCAAGCTGCTGTGGTTTTTGATGGTTTCAGTGATCTCAGACTTCAGTTTAAAGTGACCATTCTCTAGTTCCCATTTCCTTCTGTGACATATTTGTTCTGTTTCAGTTTGAGTTCACGGGACCAGAAGTTAGTTCAATACTTCCAGGAGCATTCTGCTTTTAACAAAAAGCAGTTCTCTTGTGGGCCAGCATCTTATGAGCTCCAGGAGGAATGAGGATGGGTTCTTGTGCCTGAATTCTAAACTGGATAGGTCGTCACCTCATAATGGTTTACTTCTCTAAAATGAAGAAAATATTTCTTGCCCACATGAAGAGTTAGATGAAGTAGTGGCACCATTACTATTGTAACTTGCATTGTTGTTTAAATAGCGCAGACAATAAGTGTGGTAGATTATCTCTCACTCTTGGGTAAATAAGGTTGTTGCACCTTTTCTATTGCAACTCACGACACATTATTTGACCAGAGATGATATTGGTTTTATATATTATCTCACACTATTTAGTTTCTCATTTATCTCTTATTTTAGACATGAAGTCTGCTATCAAGTTATATTCCGTCACATCAACTTGACCATTAGATTTCCACTAAATTGTATTGCTCACAGATTTTTAATTCAAACGAGTCTTTCTGTCACCTTTGATGCCATCTCGTCTGTCGGAAGGATAGAGGCAACTCAGCATTCTTGTGAGTTGTGACACATTCATCTAGGGTATCCAATATAGCTGGAGTTGAAGAGCTGCAATTTTCTGCTCCAGAATGCTTGAATTTCAAATTCTCCTTGTTACAGTAGAGACTATCCTTGCTCAGAAGTTGCTCACTGCATTGGTGCTATCGTCTAACTCCTAGAATCCGCTGGACATGCAATTACTTTCTTGTTCATGCCATTTTCCTCAGAAAGTTCGAGGTCATTTAAATTATATCATGTGATTAACATATTGATGTATTGTATGGAATTTGGCGAGGTAGGCATGTACCCACAGCGATACATGCGGGAAGTCGTACCATAGAATTATCATTCGAAAACAAAGCAATTCTTCGTACATGAGGTTGTTTGGTACAGCTTTTTTTTTTTTTATTTTAGCTCCAAGATATTCTCCATCTCACATTAATTTATGAGGCGTGAAGATAATGAAGTTGATTTTGCCTCTTTTAACAAAATTTCTTCCATATATATGATTAATGATTGAATTTAAAATAACATGTTTAAGGTTATATTTGATTCTGCAGAAGGGAAGAGAGAGGAGATATTTTAATAAAAAGGAAGGGGAGATATTTTAATAAAAGGAAAAGGAGGAGAGGGATTTTAATGAAAGGAAAGGAAAATGAAGGGATTTTAATTTTATTTCATTTGGAGGGAAAATAAAAATTTTTTAAGATTTTAATATTACCTTATTTAGTTCAAAAGGGAAGGAGAGAGAAAATTATTATGAATGGACAATTATACCCTTATACACTTAAACCAATTTCCCTTTTTATTATTACCCTCTATTTTTTGTCCTCTATTTTTTGTTAATTGGATTAGCAATAGATTTTTGTTAAAGTTCTATTTAATTAACTATGAAAAGATTAGGTAATTAATAATTGCATCAAGAATTAATAATTAACTATTATCCATTCAGCAACCGCTATCCAAATAAATAAAATTTTTTATGAGAACAGCTATTGTTTTATTCTTTTTGTTGTGGGAATTCCATTTTTTATTTTAAAATAATTAAAAAATTTTGAGAAAAATAAACGATAGGCTTCTTTTCTCTGCTTTCTCGTATTCTTCTTCTTCCTCTGTCTTGTATATCGGTCTCAATCAATGTTCAAAAAATCGGACTGGACCGGTCAGTTCGACCGGTTCTCAGTGCCAGGTTCGATTTGGTTATAGATCTCGAATCCTCTTTCCAGAACCGGTGGAAAACCGGTCAAATCGGTCTCGAATTGGTAAAACCAATTTATTTATTAATTTTTTTAAAAAAATTAATTTTTTTAATTTTTAAAATTTTTATAAATAAAATAATATTATTTTTAGTACTAAATAATATTATTTTTTTGAATAAATTTTTTTCTTCATATATTATAATATTATATAAGTATTATTATGGTATAAAAATATTAATAATGATAAATTTACTTAGCAAATAATATGAAAAAATATTAATTAACTATTTTGAATTCAAAATATGTTTACAAATGAATATTAACATATTTAGATTTTAATATTAAATTGTAAAACTTATTAACAATATTTTTTTATTTTTTATATAATATATAAAAGTAAAAAATTATTAAATTTATTACTACCAGTTTAATTCCGGTTGAACCATGGTTAAATCATTAAATCTTAAATGTCTTGGCTGGTTCAATACCCGGTTTAATTTTTTGAACCTTGATCTCAACACAAACTCTACCCCAAGTCACCGATTAACACACCTTATCAAAGGGGAATCTTATTAGACAGATTAAAGCAAACAGAGGATGATTTTGAAAAAAAAGAAAAAAATGTAAACAGAGAGGTTGACGAAGCCTGAGCTGAGGGTACATGGCTGTGATGGTTATTGGAAAGGAGGTCAATGACTGGAGAGCAACTCGATGACTGTGACGGTGGATGTGCAAAGTAGAGAGAGATGTGAGAGTGGCTGTGGTCGTATCATAGTACAAAATGAGAGTGAGACGCGCGATAGTGGGATTTCTGAAATGTTAAGAATAATTTTAATCAAGATTGGATCCCTTCAAATTACTCCAATTTAAAGGTAAAATATATAAACGGGAGGGAACTCCCCCAATTTGGGAGCTAAAATCCCCAACCTCCCTTTCTTTTCCTCATTTTCCTTTCAATCAAACATAATTTTAGAGGTTTTATTTGGTTCAATTGAAAAGATTCGAGGGAAAGAGATTAGAAGAATTTTTATTGGAGGGGATTGAAGGGAAAGTGATTGAAATGATTTTAAAATTTTTTTATCTGGTGGGATTAGATGAAAGGGAATTTTAATAAAATTTTGTTTGGTTTAGAAGGGGATTGGAGAAGATTGAGTAATAAATACTCTCTCATTTATAAAAAAATCTTAATTTAGGAAAAATTTATAAAGAGATGAGAAAAAAATTAAATTTCCTTAGTCTCCTGTAATTTTTTTAGCCAAATAAGACCTTTAAAAAATCTCTAATAATAAATAGTTATCTATCCATTATGTCTAACCTTATTGCTAGTTGTTTGGTATGGTTTTCTGTTTTTGGTAAACAGTTGTTTGGTATAGTTAAGGGTCCTTAGAGTTGATTGGATCATGTTGATAGGCCCATAGTGTGGAAGGTTTCCAGGTGGTTTGACGACTTTGTCTTCAGTAAACATTTATATGGGCTTGGGTTAGTTATTTGCTCGGAAGTATTTTGGACCAAATTTGTTAGAAAGAATATGATTCTTCACGGGGTACGATCTTTTAGCTGTGGCAATTGGGAAATTGAATTACACCATGCCCATAGAGAGATTCTCAGATGCGCTGACTATCTGGCTAGAAAAGCTCATGAAGGAGAAGATTTGTGTTATTTTGGAGAAGCCTCCTCAGGAGTTAGCTCATATGCTGATCTAGTTTGCCCGTGTTGGGTTTGTTAGTTTAGGTTTGTTATCTTTTTCTTTAGGTTTGTTATCTTTTTCTTTTGAGCTTTGCTCGCCTTGTTATTCCAAAAGAAAAAAAAAAAAAAAGAAAAGAAAAGAAAAGAAAGGTGAGACCCAGAGGAGTAGAGGGCATTGAAGTTGATTATGGTGGTTATACTTGGAGTTTCTTGAGTCTCTTCAAGATATATTAATATCACTTTTGCCAATATTTGTTTACCATTTATTTCATAGAAGGATTAACTGTTGCATATACCTAGCTAGGGTATACTTTTTTTCTTTTTTGTTGTTTCATTTACGGGAACAAAGAGTGCATTTCTTAAGGTGGGACTTTTTCCTTTTGTTATGAAAAAAGGTGGAACTATGGTTAATTTAGACTTAGGTGTTCTATTTATACTGCTGTCCCTCTACTATTAGTTGAGGCTATGGATGTAATGAGCTTGATTTGTATTGATAAACTCTAAAATGACTTTTTTTTTTAAAGAAAAAAACTAAGTATGTCTAGGATCCATTACAATGATTAAATTCTTACTCTTCTATTTTAGTGACAAAATTAATTTTTTATTCTGCAAATTAGCTGTGAATTATGAAACCAAGTGCACAATAAATGATTTGTTGATTTTCAACTTGAAGGGATGTTCCCGTGGAATCAACTCCAACTACATTCACATTCCCTGAGAATGACAAGCAGGAGTGTTATTCTCTCCAGTACATTTTATAATGCTTTTCATAGAGATTAATAAAATCATTAAATAATCTAAATTGGGATAAAATTTAATAATATTTTATTAAAATATCTTTCACTTAAATATTAAAAAATTACTTTACATTTCACCTACAATTATTTTTAATGAAGGGTAAAATAATAAAAAAATTATTAATATTTTTTAATAATATAAAATAATAAATAAATTGAGACATTTAATATTTTGAAATGATAAATAAAATGGGATAATGATTTTTTTTTTAATAATTCTTTTGTCTTATTATAGACGGCATAATTTTCTACTATGGTGCGTTCACATGCCCATGCTTATGACTGATGTGTGACTTTTCAATATATAATTCTTTTTTCTTATTTGTAGACTTATATATTGTGTCGAGTCCGTTGATGGTAAGTGACCAAATAATAAAATAAAATGATTCCTACAGCATATGCCAGTTTGATTCCTACAGCATATGCCAAAACCACATTTGCCACAGCTAAAACTCAAATGATACTAAAATCCAGAGTTCTGCATCTATCCAATTACTGTCCTTTTTGCCCTTTTCTGGTCTATCACATGCTTTCTAACGTGCGGAGTATTGAATTGGATAGGTGAGTAATTCGTAGATAAGAAAGTCTTTAAGAAACTGCAGTTTATTTTCTATCTAAATAGCTAGAAAAATGTCCTTTTATATATGAATGTGTTTAGCAACGTCTTCTATAATTGAGTGCTTGTTATAAGGAAGTTGTTTAACTTGTTGCATGTTTCTACCTACTAAAGGGTCTTACTCTTATCTCTTTAATTTAAGCCAGAAAAAAAAAAAAGAGAAACGCTGTTGTGCTTTAGTTAAAGTATGTTTAAATCATGAACATTGGAATAAACTTGCGCAAGATATAATAATTTGCACAATATATAATCAAAGCATCACTACGGAACATAACATAGATTCATTACCTTTCATCATTGAAAGTTCTCTCTTTTTCTATTGTTTGGCTTACTCTTTCAATAAGCAGGGTTATATTTTTGTGAACTAATGACAATCTTTTATTTTTGGCCAAAATTAATACAGATGTACGAAACATAAGAAGGAAATAAGGTTTCCATATCCAAAGGGCCAACATGGATATTTATCGCCTAATAATGGAAATTTCTTGTGTGTTTGTGTGTGTATACACATATTTTCTGAAGGAATATTATATTTGATTTGATTTCAAGTATCTAATTGTGCTACTTAAACTTCAACTTGGGTATCAAGCCCTAGAATGCCCAAACTTCGTCTCAATAGCTAGTATGTGGTTGGAAGTTAATTGGAAGCATTCCTGCATGAAGTCCTGAGATGTTTTTTTTTTTAATTTCGGAATTTTTCATACTGTCTATATATTGCGTTGTTAAATAAACTTCCTTTGGCTTGACTCAAAATTTTGTTATGGTAAAAGTTAAAATGAAGTATTAATGATGGTTGGGTCACGAGGGATTCGATATCCCTCAAGCATGATCGTGGATTTGAACCTTATTGAGGGAAAAATTATATTAGGAAAATTACTCTATCTCACAATTAATGCTTGAATTTAGACAAGAAATAAGCTCCGCACAATTAATCCAATAGTCTTTTTGATTTCAGAGTTTTGAGCTCAAATAATCAGCTTCTTGTTCATACTCTAAACATGACATCTGTGTCCAGCGAGTTACCCATGTTTCTCTCGGGTTCTGTTTATTTTTGATTTTGTTTGTTTTCTTGAAAGAGTGTACTGTACCAAATGCTCTAATATAATTAGTAGATAGTTAGGTCCATTAAACATGAAATTTAAATCCAAATTTAATTATTAAATATGATGTTTTGAATTTAATTTTTAATAGTGCGTATGGAAAAAAACTTTATTATAAGAGATAAAACTCATTTTGGTAATCTTTATGTCTCGAATTTGACTATCAATTAGGAGATACCATTGGTGTAAAGAAAAAAGAGCCTATTGTGATCTTGCTGATTTCTTGGTCTTTCATGCAATATTCTAAAGGTCAATTAAATTATATCATCATCTATATTAATCCATGGACAAAATTTGGCGAAGTAGGCATGTACCAACAGATACATGCCACAAGTGGTACCATGGAATTGCCGTTTGAAAACAAAGTAACCTATATTTAATTTTTATTATTGTATTATTTAATTTTAAATTTAAAAATAAATATGATAGTTATTTGGGATAATTGGGTTTCGAGATAAAAAAATAAAGATATTTAGTTTTTGGTACCAAAGTTTATTTTTTTCGGTGAGAATCAAATTTTTTGAATTGAGAATCTATTTTTTTCCACAAAAAATCAATTTGGTACCAAATGCTAAATATTTTTATTTTTTAGCTCCAAAACCCAATTATTCCTAATTATTTTATAATTAATTTTTTGGTACGTAAATTCTTTTCAATATATATCAATATATATATAAACTCTAGGAAGCTAGACTATTTAATTACAAGCAATCTAATGAGTTTTCTGTGAAATAATCAAGGTGAAATCCATCTATAGTTTCATTCTTCCGCTCATGGTTTCCCTCCACTATTAATTAGTAGAGGTTGAATGAAATGAGTTAATTGATTTGTATGGAGCCACTCTAAAATGATTATCCTTTTGTTTAAAACTGAAATATGTCTAGATATGACGCATGACGATAATTAAATTATTAGTGTTCTCATTGGTGGCTGCCCATATTCAAACTCATGACTAAACCATTGAATCCAAGGTGCTTTTATCTCCAGCAAGCAAAAATTTGATGGGCACCCACCATTACTCTAGAAATGACTTTTCTTGGCGTATATTCCTTTGCAGTTATAATGGCAAATGCCAAGAAAAGTGGGGCGGAGATGCGTGGAAGGTTTTGTTTGCTGTTACAAAAGGAAATGCAAAGGAAAACTATTACTTTCATTTGTGGTTGTCAAAATGTCAAAACAACCACAAAGGAAAGTCCATCCTCCATGTGGTATGATCTATGTTTTCATTACCTTTGTGGTTTAGTTAACAAATGCAAAGAAAGGTAATTTTTTTTTAAAATTAAATGTTTCCTTTGCGGTTTATTAACAAATGCAAAGGAAAGGCTAATTCCTTTGCGGTTATTTTTACGTCCACTAAGAAATGTGTGTCCTAATTTAAAACTAGACTTCTCTCTGCCTTGTCCACGACTCTTTCTCCATGTCTTGAAACTCACTCAAAGCTTCCATCTCGTGCGAGCTCCCTTTCAAAACTCCATCACTCTCATCCTAGCTCTCCTCTCTGGCCACCGTGTGTTTGTAGCTGTCATCCATTATCATAGCTACCTCCTATACATTTGTCCTATTCATTGACTACGAGAAAACCTTTCTCTGTCCTATTTGATTGAAGCTAGTGAACCCACATCAACCTATTCATTTCTCACCTCCTTTAGTGTCTTTTCGTTGCAAGCTCTCTCATTCCAGCGTGATAGTTGCAAAGTTGAGGTACCCTTTTCTTTTTTTTTTTGGGATTATGGGTATTTCATGTGAAGCTCTATCACCATGCATTAACTTATCCCATTTCCTTGTAGCCACAATTTGTGAAAGAAAGAATTTTTGGGCTTATTTTGAAGGATTTTCTTGCACCCACTACTTGTGTAACACCCTACTCCAACACACCTCTATTCTTGACCAAAATCCTCCAATAACTGACTTGAATGAACCAAAACACCCCTACTTTAACTCTCGAAACATCAAAACCTCAAAAGCACACCAAAACACCCAAAACAAGGTTAGGGTTATGGCTAGCTATAGTAGCATCCTGGCCTTAGAGAGGTAGTAGCACTTGGCGCCGCGGCCAAGCTTTTAGCATTGCGACGCCAGCGTCAGTTTTCATATAAGCAAATTGCTGATTTTTCAGATGAACTTCCAATACGCATAACTTTATGCTCCAACCTTTGATTTACCTGATTCTAACTCCTACAAGTCACTATTGTCCTAATCTATCCATAGATACCAGTTTTACTCCCAGCTATCTCCATATGGAGATTTTAGATACTTGACATAATTTTGGCCACCTTTTGACCAAAACTTACTATAAACCTCTTCCAATTGCCACTAAAGACAATTTGACCATTATGGACCATTCATACAGGTCCTAATTAATTTAACTGACTTGTCTAAGGAGGTTTCACCTTAAAGAAACTACTCCTCCAAGATTTGACTCCCTTGAATCCTAAATTTACATAATGGGATATATGCCCAAATCACACCATCCAGGCCCAAAAACCCCTTTTGGGCTCACATACGACCCTCCTGACACAAGACACCTGTTTCATCAATCACGACCCATGCCAGGGTCCAACCATCATTACACATACACATAACCTCCACCTTGGCATATGCCACAATCAAGCATGACATTCACCAACATTATCCTTATAATCATCCATGTCATCATACAACAATCATAACCATCAACATCAAACAACCATCATCATCTCAATATCATTGTTATCATATAGATTACAAACATACTATCATACTTGGCACAATATATGACATAGACAACACACACACCACTTATGACTTGAAGATTCCTAGCACCGGAGTGGCTATGATTCCTTTGTCTTCTCTGGACTAGTGCCAGAACCTTCATTTGAAATATTAGTTCATGGAAAAAGGATGTGAGACAAAGTCTCAGTAATTGGGGACAATCATAGGCAACATATATAATAATTCATACAATAATGCACATGGTGTAATGAATGCAAAATGTAATAGAATGCATGTTCTCCCTCACACACGGTTAGAACCATAAGCTGTCATTATAACATGACATTTCATATAGGTGACTCCATTCTAACAATCGGTGAAGACTAATTCAGGGACATCACCATGCTCACCTCACACTAGTAGACCCAGCCAAAGGTAACACTAATGCTCGGATCATGACTCTTCTTCCCTTGGACCATAGTGAATTGGTGGTGATTTAGAGAAGGTATAGTCCACTGCTGTCTTACTCTCCTGGCCATAGGAGAGAATTTAACGACAGGGATCCCTTCCTTATTTCACCTTATCATATATCATCATATCATATCATGTCATATATCATCATCACTTATAATGTTCATGTAGTGGTGATGTTCGTGCCATATCACTATATAATCATCATTATCATCATGTTTCTCAATGTCATGCTATAAAATCATGTAATGTCACGTCATCATTATATATAATCATCATCATCTACTATATCGTCTAGCCATGTATATACCACGATATATAGAAAAACCATACACATACATAACAATATCGTGGTATGAATGGAAATATGCATATATACACATATATATACTAACATATAATATACATAATACAAACATCCGGTTACCTTTAGTTGTCAATACCACACACATGGATTCCACAAGCTTCTTCGATTGCCTACCACAACTTGTACTCCTTCAGTCAACCAAACAACCTATACAATATTATAATATCTTCAATCAACATATAACATAATTATCCGAAATTCATAATTCAACTATTTAGGCTTAACCCAAGGTTCCACTGCATTTTCATACATCAATGAGCTCATAATAATCATTCAAATCATAACCAATCATACACACTTTGTATTCCATATATCTTGAAGTAATTTCAACCAAGGGTTTACCCCAAATCATGTGTAATCCTTCTAAAACTCACACACAAGCATCATTAGCACTAAATAACACCTCTCTAATCCTATTACATCTATTTTAATAAGTAGGATTTGGGTACAAATGAAAACCTAATATATATACCAAAAAATCTAACTCAAAAATCGAAGAAAAATGGAGAGGGAGGAGCAATGATCACTTACCAACTGAGATCAAAGCTTCTAAGGTCTAGAAATCACCCTTAAATGCCGGATCTCCAAAGCCCTAATGCAGCTCCCTTTTCTCTCCTCTGTTTTTCCTTCACTCGACTGACTGATTTTCGGTCTGGCATTGTGGCGGTGGGTAAGTTTGTCTTGACGTGAAGCCCCACTGTTTGAAAAATTTTATGAAATTTGAGCTTGTTCACCATGACAGCCCTGTGTCACATCGTGGCGTGGAGCTCCTCTGCCTCCACTTTAATCTTCTTCCACCCTGGTTCCTCTAGTCCTGCACACATCATCAATTGTACTCCGTTAGCTAGGGACTAAGTTAGGGATAATGAAATAAGGGTTGTTACAACTTGCAAAGTTCAAAGATTACTTCAGTAAGGTTCATTTTTGTGCCATTTTTTAGTCTCTCTAATCAATGTATAAACCCCTTTATTTTTTGTTATACAATACTCTTTAGACTTCACTCTTCATTGTGCTTCGTTCCTTTGCAATTTGTGTTTTTGTTGTTGCTATGTCATAGCTCAATTTTGTTTTGTATTTTTTTTTTGAAATCGGTCGAATAATGAGAGCTTGAGGTGGTGTAGTGATGAAATCTTTGTTCAAGATAAGCATGGTTTTTCAGACTCATATTGGTATTTGACAAACTTGCAAGAATAACTATAATAGTTCCATTAATTTGTTTGAACATGTCAGTGAAGTATTAAAATGATATGCATGTGAGGAAACTTGAAACTAATGGCATGAAATTCAAAGTTTTCTGCAAAAACTTTATGTTTAGATTCTGCACAAGACATGCTCTTGTCTTAGATTAGTTTTCTATAGAATTGCTATTTATAAGTGCTAAATCTTGAGCTTAAATTCTGTTTCAAGTGTTTTGTAACCCTATTTGAAGTGTTGTATGTTGTATGAAAATTCTATCCCCAAGCATACGGAAGTTTATGGTTTATAATTGTGGTTTAGTTCTTAGACTCTTCTTCTTGGTCAATTTTCGTGTGCAAAAATTTTAGGGTTTGGTCACGAGTTTTAATATTGCTTGTGGATGAATTCAATCCAGCAAATTTGGGTATATAAGCTTATATTCCCTTATGAATAGGTTATTGCATGTTGCTTCTGTTTCGGGCTAAGGTATTTCCTTGTTGGTTGATTTTGAAGCATTCTCTCACAGCCACAATTCGCAAAAAGTAAGGTATGTATGTACTTAACTATTATCTTTAGAAAAGCATAGGTGAAGTTTGTTAATTGAGCTTGAATGTCACCTTTGAGTTTGAGATATGTGTGAAATGGATTTGGTGGAACTTATCAAATTAATTGAGCTTGATCAATTAGTTGTTGTACTTGTCTACGTGTCACTATCATGCATGCTGCCTCAATATACTAGTTAGAAGTGACTTGATGAATGGAAATGACTTGGGACCTGATTGCTGCTATGATTGGTTGAAATCTATTGTAATTTAGTACTTTATGTATGAAGAGAGGGCTCAAGGCCTCAGATACTCTCATTTTTAAGCCGTTATACTGTCGGTTTTCCTTTAAAATTAGTTTATTGTTGTTGGAAAGTCTATAGTAGAATCTTGTATTACTTTAGTCCATTGGAATAATGATAGTCCTTATGTTTAAAGATAGCTTAGGTTGTTTAGGATTAGCTGGAAAATTGTAGTACTTCTAGTTAAAAAGTCTAAAATTTATACAATCTTAGGAGTATGAATTGGTCATGGATGTTTGCGAATCGCTTGATTAAGGAATATAAGGACAGTGTGAAAGAGTTCATTAGATTTGTAGTTGAGCATGTGAATGACCCAACTAAAATTTTATGCCCTTGCTTAAAGTGCGGTTATGTTAGGTTGGTTAATGTAGAAGACTTAGAGGATCATTTAGTATGTCATAGAATTGACCGATGTTACAAATGTTGGATAAAGCATGGTGAGATGAATGAGAAGTATAGTGATTGGGGGTATAGTAGGAGCCATAGATCCAACAATTTTGACGTAAATACATTCGAGGCTGATCATCTTGAAGAGATGGCAAATGTGATTGAAGATGAGCTTTGGGACTACCCTGAGATGTTTGAGAGGTTGCAAAATGATAGGGAGAAACCATTATATTGTGGGTGCGCCAAATTCACGATATTGTCAACCATGTTGAAGTTGTACAACTTAAAAGTAAGCAATGGGTGAAGTGATAAGAACTTCATAGAATTGCTTCAACTTTTGAAGAATATGCTACAAGAGGATAATGAGCTTCCTAGTTGAATATATGAGGCTAAACGAATGTTAGTGTCACACCCGAAAATACGACGCGGATGGCGCGGAGAAAAAAGAAAAACAGGAGAAATCGGCCCGCACGGCGGTGAGCCGGTTTCGAGGGGAGTCGCCACCAAAATTTTGAGGAAAATTTTGGAAAACTGGAACAAAAAAACAAAAGAGGACAAGGATGGTCTGCGAATCAGAGTTGGGTTCGGGAGTACGATTGTGAGCGGGGAAGGTGTTAGGCACCCCCACAACACCCGTTCCTAAGAACGGTTACCTTAGGTTGATCATACAATTTTTTATGGCTTTTTACAAATTTATTTTGATTGCCCTTTTACTATTCACATGCGAAAATAAACATAAAAATAAAAAATTTTAAAATGGAAATAAAGAATAAAATGAAAACATGAAAAATTGGGGAAAATAAATTAAGAGGAAAATATTATTTATTTACAAGAGTGGACTTGACCCAGCATGAGAGTCTGGGGCCTACGTACCCTGCGATAGGGATCAAAGTTAACGTAGTTCGGATTAGAAATGCGTATCACTGGGTTGATATTTTTTATTTTATATATTCTTTGAAAAGAGAGGTTTATAGAAAATAATTTGTCTTTCCACAAAGAAAACAATTTTTAGAATTGGTTGGTGTGTTTTAATTTGTAAAAGACAGATTATTTTCCATTATTTGCTCTTTTCATTTTTTTATCATATATATATATATATATTTAAATCAATTTCTAAAAAAGAAAATATGTTTTTACTCAATTTAGAAAATACGATTAAATTTATATGCAATTTTGAATATTTTATTTTGATATGACCAGGAAATATTTGGAAACAAATTTATTTTTACATGATAAAATCAATTGGCTTATGTGCCAACTTTATCACTCACATTTACCCATTGATACCTAAGTGTCCACGGTGGTATCACTCGAGACAAAAAGGCACAAGAAGAATTTGAAAGAAAACAAATAATCCTTTGTACAAATTATTTTTATTTTATTTTTATTATAAAAAATAAAAAGGCATGAGATCCTTTCAACGCATATTTATTTATTTAAAATGAAAATATTAAGAGTAATTTCAAATATGATCATTACATAAATTCTTGAAGAAAAATAATCAGCATATGTGGTGACTTCATCACTCATAAGTTACTGATCTATGTTTAAAATACCTACGGTGCTACCACTTGAGGTAAATGAATGGGAGAATAGAAACTTGAAGGGAATCAATACTTTTTGCTTCAATCATTTTATTTATCATTATTTTCTTTTTACATGAAAAGGCAATAAAAATAAGAATAAAATAAAATAAGAAAAATAAAACTGGAGAAAAATAGATAATATTGGCCTGAATTATTATTACTATTAGTATTATTATTATTATCATTATTTACAAAAACAGAAAGGGATAAAATAATTCTTAACCCATATTTTAAAAAGAAGTCATTAAAGAAAATTTAAAATATCAATATCTTGTATATTTATTTATTTTATTATTATTATTTTTTAAAAAATAGTAATTAGCATATGTGGTGACTTTATCACTCATAAGTTACTGATTTTCGCTTGTATGCTCACGGTGATACCACTCGTGGCAAGGGGCAAAAGGCTTAAAAGATGAAATTGGAAAAATGTAATCATATGGTTAAGGTTATTTTATAAAAAGAAAAGTGATAAAAGGAATTTAAGAATATGACTTTTTATATATATCATCTAAATTTTTCTTATGTCTTTAATTTTATTATTTTCTTATTTTTGTACTTATTTAAAAGAAAGTGTGCTTAGCAAACTTACTTTTATTATTACTCTATATTTAAAAAAAAAAAGAAAAGAAAAAATACTCAAAAGGGATAAGAATAAAATTGCCACATGACAATATGTATCATTATCATTTATTCGTTTGTTTGCTAAAAAAATTTATTCGTGCCTTTATTAAAAATTTATTTATATTTTCTTTAAAAAAACAAAACAAAACTATTAAGAATCCCTTTTTTTTTTATACAATAAGGAAACCATTTTGAACTTAAAATGTTTAAAAGTTAACCAATATAAGTACCATGCCAACTTCTCACTCATGGCACCCTTAGCCGACACCTTATGAGCCCACGAGGACTTATAGTCCCTCAGGACAAACTCCAAAACTCTCATTCTCCCTTTTAAAAAAAATTTCAAATACAGTTTGCTTAACATTGGCTTGAATATAGTTTCCAACCTCGATTTCTAGCATTGCTTCACAGAATCAGCAAATAGATTTTGGACGAAAAAGCAATTATTCCATGGAATAAAGAAATCATAAAATCATCATTGCCTACAAGAATTGTTTACTGGAAAAAGTATAACCATAATCCAACATAGCTGTTCCTCTAAAAGCCAAGTTGAAGCTAAAGAGACAGCATATAACACCGAATCGTATGAAAAGAAACTCTCAAGCTAATGAAACCAAGCATAATAATTTGGCTCTTATACTGTTTCCCTTTTTTTTTTTTACACAATTATCAATTGACGTCATTGTCAGCATTTTATATTCATTCAAAAATCATCCACTACGCCAAAGATGGTCTCAAAGGCAGTAAGGTTGCTCTCCTACTTGCCAAGAATAAAAAGTACTAAACAAGACATCATCCTAAGTGTACAACAGGTATCTTTATCAAATAAATCCCTCCTTTGATAAAAACCACCCATGCCCCAGGATCACGTAGACTAAGCATCACAGACAACTTGAAGTCAAAATTCTAAACTGAATCTCTAAGACAAACGACCCCAATCCTTAGTCAAAACAAACCCTACTTGGAACCATATACAGGTGTGTCCTATAAACTTAGAACACCATGTTATTTTGAATGGACAGAAATCAAAATCCTTGAACTTTAAATATAACCAGGGCTAAACCACGAGGGTAAGCAACGTCCTTCCCCCCCTTTTTACTGGAAAACTTCATTGGCTCTAGCATAGCAAACATCAAAAGCATACTTGACCAGGGAAACCTAGAAACCTATTAAACTGTATGCCATATTAACATGCTAGAGAACGGAATAAGACAGAGGAAATTCTGCACTCGAAGAGGGTCCAAACTAAAGCATATATTCATATCCCAGGTTTTATTCAGAAGGCAACAGGGCAAGATAAGAGAAAACAAGAGGAAACAACATTTGAGTGACACAGAGAATGTAAACCAGAAAAGCAACCAACGTTCATCTGGACAAAAAGGAAAAGCCAACCTGACATAATATCTAATTCATACATTCAGCCAAGAACCACATTCATATTTCAGAAACAGAACAGCCTTCGAGTGATAATTCCGAGTCAACAGAAAATTGGTTTGTTTTTTATCACAACAAGCATAACTTATCAGATGCAGTCCAATGCTAAATACATACTAAGAAACTCCCAAGGACTGGGGAAATTCCATCATGAACATAGACAATTTAATCAACCAACCTTCAAGTGGGAGACAGGGGAAAAGATGAGGCAGCAAAGAAAAAAGGGTGCTAGAGAACTCCAACTTAGTGTTGGAATTTCACGAAATTACCAACGATGATCTTCTTCACTACTCTTGCTCTCGGCCTCTGTAGCTCCGGTCTTCCCTTGCCTCTGCCGTGGCTTCCTCTCACAACATCTCTTAGGATTTTTCGTGCCCAAAAAACCTCTCCTGTGCCATTGCCTTCCCTCGGCTCTTATAGCGTTCCCGCGAGTGACCTCCCTCCCCCAGACCGAACGCATGACTGCTTTTTCTCGGTCCCCTTTTAGGTACCCCCTCCTTCTGTCCTGTTTCCATCGCCAAATCGTGCTCGCCGAACGCTGCCTCCCTCCCACTACTCTGCTGTACTACTTTGCTGTACCGAGTATGGAGTAGTGGAGGGATTTTTCTTGTCCATTTCTGCCTCTCTCATGGATGAATCGTGGTTGGCCTCTCTCTGTGTCTCAGAAACCTTCGTACTTGAGCCCCTTGGCCCCTTCGGTATCGTGCCCTCTGTGTCTTTTGCCCGAGCCCTAAATTAGGGGTCCCTCTGTACCGAGCCATAAAGGGCTCTTTCCGTGGACCTCCGCGGCTCTCTCCTCTATCGCTTTCACTCCCACGGTTTCAGCTTCACTGGACCCAAGCTCGCGGCTCCCTCATCACTGGTTCATCCTCCCTCTGATTTCCTTCTCCACCGAGGCTTCCTCTTTCCCCGCTCCTCCTCTCTCATCTGGTTCAGACTCTCTCGGCCCTGGTTCAGTCCCCCATCTCACCCACGGCCTCTCCTTTTTCTTTCCTCAGCCGTGGCCTCCTTTCCTCTCTTGGATTTTTCCCTCTGCCTCGGGTGCCCGTGGCTCCCCTCTGCTTCCATCCTCACTGAGCCCTAAGGCTCACTCTCCTCTCGGGGCAAAGCCCCTTGGTTCAGGTCATGAGCCCTCAATTGGGCTCGTGACCTTTTGGGCTGAAGTTTCTGGTCCCCTCCCTTTTTTTTTTATTTCGGGCCCAATTTGGCCCAATGCTCTTTTCCTTTTGGACTTTCTTTTTTTTTTGGGCTGAACTTGGGCTTAAAGCCCCCTTTTTTATTTTTTTATTTTATTTATTTTATTTATTATATATTTTTTATTATTATATTATATTTTTATTTTTTTTATTTTCTAAAAAAAAATTCTCTTAATAATAATTTTTTCATATTTTATAAGAATGCTCAGATAAAATGGGGTGTTCACAGTTAGGCTTTATTGGAATGAGCTATGAGAGGATACATGCTTGTTCTAATGACTTTGTTTATTTTGAAAAGAATATGCATCATTTGACAAGTGTCTTAAATGTGACGCCCCCTTATATAAGAAGAATGAAATGAGTCCGGCGAAGGTAGTATGGTATTTTCCCATAATACCTAGATTTAGACGCTTGTATAGCAGTGTTGAAGATGCGAAGCACTTGACATGACATGCGGATGAAAGAATTGAAGGTGGAAAGCTTTGACACCCTGCAAATTCTCCGTAATGGAAAAGGATTGATAGTGAATATAAAGAATTCGATGGAGAAGCCAGAAACCTGCACGTTGCATTATCTATTAACAGAATAAACCTGCTTGGTATATAGAGTAATATCCACAGCACATGGCCTATGATTTTGTTGATTTATAACCTATCACCATGGCTATACATGAAATGGAAGTTTATGATGCTATCTATGTTAATCTCTGGACCTAAACAACTTGGAAATGATAGAGATATATACTTGGCTCTATTAATTGAAGATTTGAAGCTATTATGGGAGACGGATGTGGAGGTCTATGATGGGTAGAAAAGAAACATTCACTTTGAGAGTTATATTATTTGGTATGATCAACAATTTTCCAACATATGGTAATTTGTCAGGATACATTATCAAAGGAGAGTTTTAGTGCCCACTATGCAAAAAAGGCACACATTCTATTATGTTGGAATATGGTGAGAAATTTGTCTTCCTTGGCCATTGCAAATTTTTGCCTCAAGGTCATCAATATAGGGGGTAAAGAAAAGCCTTTGATGGGAATATAGAAGAAGGAAGAAAACCTTTGTTGTTAAGTGGTGAGGACCTGTGTTGTAAGGTCAAGGATTTGAATACCAACTTTGGGAAAACTTTTGCAAGACACATTAGGACAAGTGAGTGGAAGAAAATGTCAATTTTATTTGAATTGCCATATTGGAAGTCCTTGTATGTGAGGCACTTCCTTGATGTCATGCATATAGAAAAAAATATGTGTGAGAGCATCATTAGTACATTACTCAATATGTCGGGAAAGGCCAAAGATGACAAGAAGGTGAGGTTGGATTTGGTTGCTCTAGAAATTAAAGAAGAATTAGCATTGGTGAAGTAGAACCGACGTATTTATCTACCTCCAGCAGCTTGTACTTTATCTAGAAAAGAGAAAATTATTTTTTGTGAGTTTCTTAATAGAGTTAAAGTTCCAAAGGGGTACTTTGCAAATATTAAGAACCTTGTGTCTATGAAAGACTTGAAGTTATATGGTATGAAGTCTCATGACTACCATGTTTTTATGGAGCATTTCATACCCATGGGTATATGATCCATTTTGCCCAAAAAGGCAAGAGGGACAATCACCAAGCTATGCTTCTTCTTTAAGTCTCTCTGAAGTAAAGTGATTGAACCCATGAAGTTGCCCATATTACAAAAGCAGATTGTGGTCGATTTATGCAAGCTTGAGATGTATTTCTCACCTTTATTCTTTGACATGATAGTTCACCTAACAGTTCACCTGGTTAGGGAGACACAGTTGTGTGGCCCAGCTTATATGAGATAGATGTACCCGATTGAGTGTTACATAAAGGTATTAAAAGGGTATGTGAAAAATTGAAGTAGACTTGAGGGTTGTATTGTTGAACGGTACATAGCTGAAGAAGCTGTTGAATTTTGTATCGAATACTTATCGAATGTCACTAATATTGGGCTTCCAACATCTCAACAATCGGGAAGAACAGATGGGCAAGGTATTTTGGGAAATGACATAATTACATCTCTAGGACATAGTGAGAGCAAGCTCACCTGTATGTTTTGCACAGCTCTGATGAGGTTGTTCCATATGTGGAAATATACAAGGAGAAGCTTAAAAGCTTGAACCTAAATAAGAATGAGAGTTGGGTATCAAGAGAACACGATAGGATTTTTTATAGACTAATTGAGAGAATATATAATTTTGTAGTTGGAGATGGATTTTGATTCAATTTCTAAACGATTGAGATAGTTAGCTAATGGTCCAAACATGTATGTCCTCTCTTATACAGGTTATCTCATCAATGGCTATACCTTCTATACAACAGAACAAGATGAACGGAGTACAATGCAAAATAGTAGGGTCACTCTTATAATGTAATCAATGCATACTTCCAGTATAGAAGACAGAAACCCAATTTTTGCAAGTATATCATATTTTGGGGTTATTCGGTCCATATGGGAGTTGGATTATACCTCCTTCTGGGGTACTAATCTTTAGATGTAAGTGGGTGGACAACAAGAATGACCTTTAAGTTGATGAGTCAGGTTTTACCCAGGTGCATCTAAATAAGGAAGGCTATAAGGATGAGCCTTTTATTTTAGCCTCCCAAGCTCAACAAGGGTTCTTTGTCCCCAATCCTGCTAATAAGAAGTGGTCAATTATTATGTTAACCAACAAAATTGAGACTGAAGACCAACAGGGTGGGGATATTAAAGATGATCCATATTTGGAGACATTGCTTGATATTAATTCTACTAGGGATGATGCCCTCTATATGAGAGATGATCATAGAGAGGGGATTTTGATCGTAAGAAGGGAATGAATTACTCAACAAACAACAAGAAAGAGGAAAATGTTTTCATTTTATTTTAATAAATTTTTATTTGAATATATATGTTTTACTTGAATAGATAGTGTTATTTGAATATATTTTCTATTTTTGGATAAATTCTTTATTTGAATATATTTTTATTATTTATTATTCATTTTATAATATCTAACTAATTTTTTGATCTTTATTAAAGGTAAATATGGGTGATTCGCAAGCTAAGAAGAAAAGTTCCCCATCAAAGAAGAAAAAGAAGGCTCCTGCATTGACATTGGAGGGTGAGATAGAGAAGCAATATTGTGGCGTGACTGTATTTAAAGAGGTCACACAAGCAAGGGATGCTAGAAAAAAGTTTCATGTGGAATGGAACTACAAGGGTCATGCAATGGGCGAGGTTGGCATAAAGCTGAATAGCTATATTGGGGAAGCTACCAAGATGAAGGTCCTAATTTTCTATCTAGAGTGTAGTGATTGGAGGAAAGTCCCCAAGGCTGTAAAGAATTTAGTTTTTGATGATGTAGTGGTAAGTATTTTAATTTCCTATTTCACTACAATTTATCATTTCGCCATAAGTTGCGATTTCACTATAATTTGTCATTTTCACTATATACTTTGTCATTTTTTATTGTAGTCGGTTTTTTATATTGATGGCCAACATAGGGAGTATGTACTTGAGAAGGCCGGAATTTCACTATGAAATTTCTGATATATATTGACCAAGTTCTTCATGAACAATGATCAGGGCAATATCATTCCACATCTGCTTACACTTTTTGACACCTACGTGAAGCAAGAGCATTGGGATCTTTTTATCGGTGTATGGCAAGAGCAGAGATTCAAAGAAAAAAGTGAAAAAAATAGCCAAAGTGCAAAGAGTCAAAAGTATCCCTATAGAGCCAGCCATTTGAGATACTTTGGAGTCAAGAGGAACATTGTAAGTGTTTGTATATGTCTTCAGTTGTATGAATATATTTTATATATAAATACTTACATATCCATTATTTGTGTCAATGTATAGTTGAAGAAGGAGGGATCCAATAGAAAAGTACCCCGTCATGAGTTGTGATCTGAATCTAGGAAAAAAAAGATGAGGTAATAGAGAATGATGATGTTCGGGAAGCTGCTGCCAAGATAATAAGTGCTTGGTTTTCAATAATTTACTAGTTTAAATACTAATTTTTTCATTAATTTCTTGTCTTAAGTATTTGTTTTTCTATCTTGATAGGACACCCTTACGCGTATTACTTGTTGATAGGGACAGCTTAGGGCTGGATATGCTTAGCCAAGCATTGGGGCAACCTAAGCACTATGGTCATGTTATAGGAGAAAGGTTCAATGTCACTTTATCATCATATTTTAGGACTAAATGCCGCCGCTCAAACTCATCTATAGCTAGGGTTGCCAAATTGGAGGCACAACTTGAGGTACAAAGACAAAATCAAGTTGCATTAGAGAGATTGTTAGCTTAGATCGAGCTTAGATTGAGTTATAAAATAATATGAGTAGGTGCAGCGGACCCGAACCAATCCTAGTGTGAAGGACAATTGCATACTACCTTCTAAGCGGCTCCTAGAGGTAATTACTTTCCTTGTTAACTAAGTTTATAGTTAATTAAGCCTTAGATATTAATACTACCTGATTGGTATAAGGACAATCTTGTCTACTATGGTTGGATGTCCTTACTCGACACGTGATTGTAGAAGGATATGCAGAGATAGGAGACAGGGTCCACAATGTTCCCTGTAACACCTTACTCCAATACACCTCTTAACCTAATCAAATACTTCAAAAACCAACCAAACACAACCTAAACATCTCAAATTTACCTTCCAAGACATTAAAGCAGTGGAAAACGCCACAAAACACCTCAACAAACACCAGAACAACTGGAATAGTGTGCAGGGTCACGGCCACTATAGTACCGCCACGGATTTGGTGCTCTCGAGTTCTAGAGCTGCTAAACAGAGGGGCTGCCACCGCGGCCTAGCCCTGGCGCTGTGGTGTCCCCGGCTGGTTGTATACCAGCAAATTTCAAAATCATGGGACAACTTCCAAGGCGCATAACTTTATACTCTGACCTTCGATTGACCTAATTCCAACTCTTACAAGTTAATCTCATTCCAATTATCCATGGATGGATACCAATTTCATCTCAATCTATTTCCATATGGAGATTTTGGACACCTAACACTGTTTTGGCCACTTTTTGACCAAAACATCCTACTTACAACTTCTATTTGCCACCAAAGGCAATTTGACCATTCGGGACCATTCACACAGATCCTAATTGACTTAGCCAACTTGTCTAAGGAGGTTTCATCTCAAAGGAACCACTCCTTTGAGATTTGACCCCCTTGAACCCTTGATTGACATAATGGGCTACTCACCCCAAAACACATCAACAAGGTCGAAATCCCCTTTTGGGCTCACATACACTACCATACTGACTCGTCAACACTCTGTACCATGCATGTCTCACAAAACATCACATCCATCTCTATTCCACATCAATATCATTACAATCATCAAAATTCTCGTGTCAATTACAAACACTATCATACTTAGCACAACATACATAGATAATACATAAATGCACTACAAATACTTGATATTCCTATGTTCGGTACACTACTCCATTGTCTTCTTCGGACTAGTGCTAGAACCTTCATCTGAAATATTAGTTCATGGGAAAGGGGTGTGTGATAAAGTCTCAGTAACCGGGACAACCACACATGATATATATATTGATCCACACAATCGTGCTCATGGTGCAATGAAATGCTAATGAATGATATGTATGTTCTCCCTCATACAAGGCTAGAATCATGAGCTGTCATTATCACAAGATATTTCAGTAGATGATTTCCTTCAAACAGTCGATGAAGACTAATTCCGGGACATCACCAAGCTCACCGTACTCTAATGCAACTCAGCTAATGGTTACACTAGAGCTCAGACTATAGTTCTCCTTCCTCTGGATCACCGCGAATTGGTAGTGATTTAAGGAAGGTACATCCCCAAATTGTAATATCCCTATTTTTATGGGATGTTATAAAATGAATAAAAGATAAGAAATGAAGTGAGACGAAAAGGTTATATATAATCGGGCTTTAGAAGGAATTAATTTTTTATCTAATTTTCTGGAAGAAGTTATGCTTGGTTCTTAATTGGAATTAATTTTCCATAAGGTCCTTAGCAGAAATTAATTCTAGAACTTACCCCGGAAAATATGCAATATACCACTTGAATGAAAGCCCGCTCCAAGCTAAGCGTAATGGTATAAGTATTGCATGCCTGGGAGGTCTAAGTTGAGAGATAGACTAATTTGAAAGTTAATGTGAATAGTAAAAAGGAAATAATAAAAAATTGGTCTTTGGGTGAAATTACAAGAAAGTGCCCGAAAGAATGGATAATTATATTTTGACCCGGCTTAAGGGCAAAACGGTCATTTCCACATTAGAAGTAAAATGTGAATAATGAATTGAAGACCCAAAAATGAAAAAGTTGATATCATAAAATGCATGAGGAATTGAAAAAAATGGAGAGACACCGTTAAGCATGAAGAAGGGCAAAGAGGTTATTTTTCCCAATTGGATGGAAAAATAAGAAATTATATTTTTTTCCCCAAAGAATTATTAAAAGGACATCCATGTCCTTAAAGCCATAAAAATTAGGTTGAATGAGTATGAGAAATGTCTTAGGGAAAATTACACCTAAGGACCCGAAAGTTTTAAGAATTATAAATTAGCCTCGGGTCAAGGGCATTTTTGTAAATATGAGAAATTATAGTCAAAATAAAGCTTTTAATGAGTTAGACCCAATGAAATATAGTATAGAATTTATTAAGGTCAAAATAATATTTATTGGGTAATTATAGTCTAATATTAATATTTTACCCGATAAAGGTCATTTAGACTGCAGGAAAATGCAGTACTGATTCAAGGACAATGATTGGACCTTAATAAAATATATTTTGGGTCTAGATAATGATTTTGGACCAAAAGTAATTATTGGATAATCCTGTACCAAGTTAATGGCAATTTTGGCAAAAATACTTAATCGGTACGGGTAAATTTAATCAGTAAAGGGTATTTTGGTCCATTAAAGTTATGATGCAATTTTTGGCCAAAAAAAGGAAGTGAGCTACGTATGAAGTGAACAAGGGATACCAAGGGAATTTTGACAAAAGCTTTATTTGCCAAAAGTTGCTCAAGTCAAACATAAAGTTACTTTATGACTTATTAACATATAATTACCTTGTTAAGCCCTTAATACATCATCTTCTTGCCTCGTACGCGTCTGAACCAGCAGCTGAAAGGGAGAAGGAGTCATGGGAACAAGGAGAAAAATAGACCAAGCAAGAAGCAAAGTTTGACTATCAAACTTCCAAGGTAGGTTTCTATGGTTACCATCTTGCTTATACTTGAGTTTGGAGAAGTTTTATGGATTATTTCTCTCCATTTTACCTCTGAAATTTTCTGCCTAGAGAGAGAGTAGAGAGAGAAAATGAAGCCATGAAGAAAGTGATCCATGAAAAGTGATGTATAGGCTTCAAGGATTAAGATTATGCCATTAGATTGCAAATTAATCGGGTAGATATTTTTCTACAAATTTATGAAAATTTCTGCCTATTTAGGGTTTGAAAATGAAAGAGAATTTCATGATTTTGACCCCAAAAATGGATTCCCCATGGTCCAAAATCTTAAGAACAAGTGTGTTGTACAAAGAAAGATCAAAGGAACACTAAGTGAAAAAGTTAGGGTTTAGTGTGCATGGTATTGTATAATTCCGAAAATCAGTGGTTTAATGGATTAAATGATGATATGTATAGGTTCAAGGAAGCTTAAGCAAGCCAAAGAATAGGTGCACAAAGTTTGAAAAGGAAGGGAATACATAAAGGTAGCATATTTCCATTCTATGCATTATATTGTCTTATGAATGTTTGTGAACTCTATGACTTGTTTGATGCCATGATTAATATTTTGTGATGTCCATTGATTGTTGGCTGAGTTGTTTAAAGGGGCTTGAAGTTCCGGAATGCCCAATTTACAAAGTGAAACTCTGCCGAAATTTTCATAAAATTTTTATGGCATTATATGAATTGATGAGTTTGCTTGATGATTTATGTGAAATGTGATGATATATGTGTGTGACTGGATAATGCTACTGAGATTCTTTGAATCTCACCCCCTTCAATGACTAACCATGCTAGGGAGAACCAATGCAAAAGAGTTAAGGAAGGAGCAAAAGGCATGAAGAAGGAAATGATGTTGCAAACCATTTTGTTATAGAGTGAATGGTTATTTGTGCCTTGCTTTATATGAAATTATAAAATAGTGAATAATATGTTAATGTTGTAGAAAATGTATGAAAATTTCCAGTTCTGTATGTTGGGATATGAAGTTATATTCTACCAAGTTACATGCCAAAATGAGTTCATTGCAAGGGTTTTGGCAAGCAAATTGCAATGTAGACTGAAACAGGGTATTTTCCCAATATGTCTATTTCATTCGCCCTTGTTCTGTACTTAATGTGAGGGTAAGTTTATGATATTTTTATACCAGATAGAGGGCATCTCCAGATTTAATATAAAACCTAATTCACCCCAATTGGAGTTGTGTACAATTAATGGTGAATTTTCTAATTCAGGGTTCAGAATAGGGCAAGAATGGGAAAACTGAAAACTGAAAAGTAAGTACTGGAAAATGCAAAAGCTTATATAAAATCGTACAAAGCTCCAAAAATTCAGTGGTTTATATTTATGGAAATTTCTATGTTTTGAGTTTCATATGCCACTGATTTGGAGGTAATTGGAGCTATATGATAGGAGATATGGAGGTTTTCCCAAAACTGTTCCAGCAAAAGTGGAATTCTGACCCTTTATGATTTAAGTTAACACCATATCTTGTGCAAGTTGAATAAATGTAGAATAAAAATATTTATATAAATATACTCACAGGGCTTTCATATGACATAAGGAATGTTTGATTTGGATCATGGTAGAGTGAGATATGAATTTTTAAATATAAGGCCAAAATCCTGGGGAAGAGAAAATGACCAAATATACAGTAAATATTTAAAGAATAAACTGTATAAATTGGTCAAGTAATTGCTCAGTTTCATATTTTTTCCATGTAAATAAGGTTTTTATCTATTGTTAAAGACTTGAATCACTATGAAATTATTTTTATAGAATTATTTATGAATTATCAAAGTTCAGTCGGTAAAGTGGAAACTACCATATGAATAGTAACCAAAAATTTTTGAAATTCTGATTTTCATTCTTATGTGATTCAAGCTTAGAATCAAGTATAATTAGACTTAAAAGGAGTCTAATTCATGGGAAATAAGTCTAAAAGTAAGGTGTTACATTTTATGTGACATCCGGGCACTGACAAGGGCGGGGAGTGATCGCCGGTGCAAGAAAAGTTGGGGGTCAGATAAATTAACGAGGATAAAGTAATGAGGCATCGGCAAGGAGTGGCTCCTGGCAGGCTTCTAAGCGGGAGGGGCATATGAATGAATCGAATACATACCAGAACGAGAGGGATCCAGAGACTGTATAGGTATGGGACTATACGGTTAAGGATAGCTTAAAGGAATTGATAGGTACTACCTATACCAACAAGGTGTACCTACCTTTTCGGTAGCCTATCCCTTAAGAACTCCTCAGTTAAGCGTGCTTGACCTGGAGCAATTATGGGATGGGTGACCTCCTGGGAAGGAGGTGTGTGAGTGAGGACAAAGCACACCGAAAGGGCTTATGTTGGTTTGTGGGGACAGTCGTCAATCCCGAATAGCGGCCGGACGTTACAGGTGGTATCAGAGCTCAGCCTCTCTCAGTACAGTATGGTTCTTGGACGAACCAAGCGGAAGCTGGTGGGCATGTGACATCTGGGCGCTGACGAGGGCGGGGAGTGATCGCCGGTGCAAGGAAAGTTGGGGGTCAGATAAATTAACGAGGATAAAGTAATGAGGCATCGGCGCATTGGCAAGGAGTGGCTCCTGGCAGGCTTCTAAGCGGGAGGGGCATATGAATGAATCGAATACATACCAGAACGAGAGGGATCCAGAGACTGTATAGGTATGGGACTGTACGGTTAAGGATAGCTTAAAGGAATTGATAGGTACTACCTATACCAACAAGGTGCACCTACCTTTTCGGTAGCCTATCCCTTAAGAACTCCTCAGTTAAGCATTCTTGACCTGGAGCAATTATGGGATGGGTGACCTCCTGGGAAGGAGGTGTGTGAGTGAGGACAAAGCACACCGAAAGGGCTTATGTTGGTTTGTGGGGACAGTCGTCAATCCCGAATAGCGGCCGGACGTTACAGGTGGTATCAGAGCCCAGCCTCTCTCAGTACAGTATGGTTCGGGGACGAACCAAGCGGAAGCTGGTGGGCATGTGACATCTGGGCGCTGACGAGGGCGGGGAGTGATCGCCGGTGCAAGAAAAGTTGGGGGTCAGATAAATTAACGAGGATAAAGTAATGAGGCATCGGCGCATCGGCAAGGAGTGGCTCCTGGCAGGCTTCTAAGCGGGAGGGGCATATGAATGAATCGAATACATACCAGAACGAGAGGGATCCAGAGACTGTATAGGTATGGGACTATACGGTTAAGGATAGCTTAAAGAAATTGATAGGTACTACCTATACCAACAAGGTGCACCTATTTTTTCGGTAGCCTATCACTTAAGAACTCCTCAGTTAAGCATTCTTGACCTGGAGCAATTATGGGATGGGTGACCTCCTGGGAAGGAGGTGTGTGAGTGAGGACAAAGCACACCGAAAGGGCTTGTGTTGGTTTGTGGGGACAGTCGTCAATTCCGAATAGCGGCCGGACGTTACACAAATCCACTGCCACCTGGCTCTCCCAAGTAGAGGATTTAGTGACAGGGCTATTTTATCATATCATCTTATCCACTGTTACTTGGCTCTTCCTTGGAGAGGATTTAGCGATAGGGATCTTTATCATATCATCATCATCTTATCATCAATCTCTCACTATGCAATCATATGATGATAATGCCAATGTCATACCAACATGCCTGGAACACAAACATATATATATATCATCATCACAAACATCATATGGACATGCTAGCATGCAATGGTATGGGGATGCTACAACATCGTATATACATAATATATGCAATCATCCTATCTTAACTAACCGTGTGCATACCATGATATATAGAAAACCATACACATGCACAATAAATATCGTGATATCAAAAGGAACATGCATATATCTATATATCAGCATATAATCACATAATACAAACACCTGGTTACCTCAGGTTAGCAATTTCCACACATACTCGATTCCATGAGCTTCTCGAGATGTCTAACACACTCGTACTCCTTTTGGTCAACAAAATACCTCTATAATACCATAAAATCCTTAATTAACATACAATTCAAGTATCTAAATTCCATAATTCAACTATTTTGGCCTAACCTATGGTTTCAACACCATTTCCATACATCATTGAACTCCTAAAAATCATTTAAACTCTATTCAACCACACATACTTCGGATTTCTTGCTTACACACACAATACCAACCTAGGGTTAAACTTAAATCATGCATACTCCTTCTAAAACTCACACCCAAGCATCATAAACACCAAATCATATCTCATTGATCCCTTTTCATTCATTTTAATTAGTGGGATTCAGCCAAAACTGAAAACCCAACTATACACCCTAAAAATCCAACTCAAAATCGAAGAAAAATGGAGAGGGAGAAGTAGAGATCACTTACCAACCAAGATCCCAGCTCCAGGAGACCGAAAATCACTCCCAAGGGCCGAGAATCATGAACCTTAGCTCTGCTTCTTCTTTCTTCCTCTGTTTCTCTCTTGGTTTCGCATCCGAAATGTTTTTGGTTTATACCAGATCTTCCTCGGTCGCAGCAGTGCAGAGCTTCTCGGCCTTGAAAAATTTAACCAATTTATAGCTCTCTAGCCACAGTGGCCCTACTTCTCGCCATAGCGTGGAGCTTCTTTTCTCCACTTTGATTCTTTCTTCCGTCTTGATCCTTCTGGTTCTACATACAATGCTAACTACACTTAATCAGCTAGGGACCAAGTTGGGATAATGTAATGAGGGTTGTTACATTCCCCTACTTGTGGATCACATGAGAGTATCGGTTAACTTGCCTATCGTGGAGAATGCACAATTGCCTATTCCTACTGATGAGGCAGCCACGGTAGGACAGGCGATAGGTGGATATGTGGTATGACCTATTCACGTTATTACTTCAGCTTTACCAAAATAGGTATGTCAACTAGCACTTCACTAATTATAATTTGGTGTTATGTACATCATGTTCATGCTAGGTTAACCAACTTTGTTTCATAGTCCAAGGGTAACTCTAGTGTTCCAGTGTTGAAGCAGTCCAAGGAGTCTATTGCTACATCAAGGAAGGGACTGTTGGATCCAGAACCTCAAGCTTAAAGGCAAGTGCTAAACGGGACTTGCTTTACAACATAGTGAAGCTGAACCTGTGGGACTTACTAGTATTCCCATTTGACTCAAGGATCTTCAATAAGGAAATATCTGAAGTGATCACCTAGGATGTGATCGTTGACATTGTGGGTCATCAGTGGCTTGGGGTATAGGATGTAACTATATACATCAGGCGTAAAAATTACAACAGATTTGCTTACAGTCATTTCATTTACTTATGTCATATTAATGAATTACTCTTTTCATTATTTTTAGTTATATGTATAAAAAGATTATAGTCCCTGCCAAGCTCACAGATAGATTTGCGTTCATTTACCCCTAAGACAACTCAGCTTATATAGTCGGTCGGTTGATGCCCCAGCAGAAAATCATTGAATAGTCACCAAATATTGCCAATACGATGAGGGTGGATGTGGGTAATATTGAGATGTTATATTTGGCATCATATCAGTAGGGGTGAGTCAACTTTTCACTAAACTTTTCAATTACAACTTGTTTTATATTAACTGTTTGATTATATTTTACTAACATTGGTTTATTTTTTTCTTAGAAATTGATAATCATGAATTTTTACTATTTTTATTACCCTTATTTAAGCATTTTTAGTATTAAATTTTGGCTAATTTTGTGTGATTTAGATAATATTTATGTATTAGTCTTAATTTGGAATAAATGAGAATTTTGGGATAATTTTTGGAAATTAAGCTTTAATTTTAATTATTTTTACCTTCCAAACTATTTCAAGAATTTAATTCTTCTTATTTTATTTAATAATTTTCAATGTGCGTATGGGTCATTTGTGGTTTAATTATGATCAAAGAAATGATTTAGAATTGACTTATCTAGGGGTGAAATTGTTAAAGAGTTTTGGAAATTTATTTCTTAGGTATTTTATTTCCCTTATTCTTATCATTCTGACTTGTAATTTTTTTTTTCAAATTGAGTTTAAACTTTATGTTCCATAATTAATTTAATTTTTTTGGATCAAAATTTAATCTGATAGATGTTACATTTTATTTTATTAGGAATATAATCTATCTGATGTAATATTTTCTTTTAGGTCATGATTTATAGAGGTTGAAATTTTGAAGGGATATTTTGGTCATGGAGGAATTTTATATAAATTTTATTTTCTTAACTTTCTCATTTTTCCTCATTTTTATATATCCATTTATATCTGGCTTTATTTTAATTGTTATACCTCACCTCCTTTGCACCATATTTCATGAAACCAAACGCACCCTACAGTCTTTTCACCTTTATCTTTTCAGACAAACTCTCCCTCACACACAGAGAGTGCCGACACCTCCTTCTTTCTTCACCTTTCTCTTTTTTGTCTTTTCCTTCCTTCTTTTATTCTCCAATTTTTTCCTTCAATTTCTTCTTAATTTTCGGTCACTCCACACCATTTTTCCACCATTCTTCCAACATTCCACCATACCCACACCTTTATTTCATTCATTTTCATCTCCTTCATATTTTCTTTAGCTTGGCCAAATCTAACCATGGAAGAGGAGGGAGCTTGAAGTCTTGGGCCATTTCCTCCATTGTTACCATCTTCAAGTTGGGCTATAAGCTTCCACTTAAGCACATCATTATGGTCGAAACTCTCTCATTTTTCCTTGGTGTTGTCTTCATTCAAATGGAGGGCCAAGGGAGCCTGAGGGTCTTTCATGGAGTAAGGCTTGTAGATTGGGACTTGAGCTTGGCTAGAGCACAAATGGAGGAATGAGAAGTTTTCTTCTCCTTCATCTTGATTTTTCTAAATTTAAATTAGTTTTGGTTTAGGGTTTCTAAATTAGGATTGATGGAAATTTGTATAAATCTTGATGATTGGAGACTGAATTTGAGCTTGGAATATTTTTTATAAATGATTATGGTTGTTTAATGTTGAATTGAGTTTGAGTTTGTATATTTTTCAGATCCAGAAATTTTGGATTTTATGTCCTAGATAGTGTTATTTTGATTACATCATTGGTTAATGGTATAATCTAGGTAATGCTAAGTGTAGTCTTGCATAATTAGGATTTTAATTACCCAATTAGGTTAAATTAGGTGATTATTTCTTGATTTCTAGAAATTAATAAACTCAATTAACATTGGGATTAAGTTTAATTAATTGGATTAGACTAATTCTAGGTGATTAATTAATAACTAGAGGTATCTATGATTAATTAATTATTTAAATTATGCTTAAAATAATTAAGTGTTTAATCTAATTAGTTTACTTAATCAAGAACTTTGCAATTTCTAAATTAATTGGACTAAGTTAGGATAGGTCCAAGTTACTTGCTAAGTCTATGAACAATCCACATTTTCATAATTAAACCCTTGCTTTCCTTTAATTTTTGTTTAGTGTTTAGTTTGTTTTAATTAATTGTTTATTTTAACTTGGTATAATTTTGAAAACAAATCCCCTAATTGTGATAAGTTTGTTTTGATAAATCACTTTGATAAGCTAATTAGGATTAATTAATCTTGCTCTGGCGTAAATGATCTAGGGCCACATCACTATACATTCATTAGGAATCATTGGATGTTGGTCTATATCAACCCGATACAACCAACAACGTATTTTTTGGATCAAAGTGTAATCGGCCCAAGTACTACCTACAGACTATGGAGATGTTTAATCAATAAGAATATGCATTCTATTCTGTATGCTTTTCTATTTATGCATATATTTTTGCTTACATTAAATTGAGTCATGTTACTGTTGACAGGATTGTGAGTATCTTTCATGCACAACACGGGTACAGGGACAATAATTCTGATCCAAATTACAGGCAACCAGATCTGGCCACATTATATAAATGGATAGCAATTCAGATATTTATAAATTCATGTACTCCTGATTATTGTGATTAACAATGATTCTTGTAAATAATGTGCATATAATGTTTTCAGTGTCCGAAACAAAAAATGATGATGATTGTGGATATTATGTTTTCAACTTCATGAAAGATATCATCTTACATCAAAAGAGCTCGATCTTTGTAAAGGCATATCTAAATTAGTTTACTACTATTTACTTTAAAAATTAATAATTTAACTTGATTTTGTTAATTCAGAGTTTTTGATGATTTTAAAACAAATGAGTTTGGAGATCCAATATCAAAGGAAAACAAGAGAAATGTAGAACAAAGTTGGAGTTTCCTGAAGAATGAGAGCTGCTTCACATGCTTTAAATAACTATTTGTAAAAGAAGGTAGTTGAGTTTTGAATTTCAATTGACCCAATATTAAATGAGATAACAAAGTGAATGATTAATGATTAGCTCATGATTTCAAAATGGTTTTGAAGAAAAAGAGCTATCTTATGAGGATAAAGTTTCAATATCAAAATGATTCTAAGTGTTTAATTAGTTTTCATGAACATGTTTTAACTTATAAGAATAAGATCTCAATTTCAAAGGTGTTTCTAAGGGTTTACCTTGTTCTCAAAGTAAATATTTTACTTTATAAGAATAACCATTAAAGGTTATGGGGATAAAATCTCAATCTCAGAGCTTTTCCAAAGTCCATTTTTCAATTTTATGAAAAGGGATTGAGGTTATCCGCATAACATAGCTTAGGGACCAAGTTCTCAAGTTTGTCCAAGTGGTTATCTTGACAAGGTAGACATCTTATACGCATAAGGGAGTGAACAGTAAAGGCAAGTGGTATTATGTAGCCTGTTATTCGCATAACCTAGGGAGGTTGTCCGCATAATGTATGCCACAGAAAACTTGATCTTTCCTCGGGTAAACAGGTTATCTGCATAACCTAGAGAGGTTATCCACATAACCTATATTTTAGAAAACTTGATCTTTCCTCGGGTAAACAGGTTATCCGCATAAACTAGAAAGGTTATCCATATAACCTATATTTTAGAAAACTTGATCTTTCCTCGGGTAAACAAGTTATCCGCATAACCTATATTTCAGAAAACTTGATCTTTCCTCAGATAAACATGTTATCCGTGTAACTTTGGGAGGTTATCCTAGTAAATTAAGTTTTACAAAAGCTCAGTTTGAGAAAAACTTAACGTTATCCTAATAACTGAGTGAGTTTTCATGAAAATGAATTTGAGCTTAAACTTAGTCATTTCGATAGCATGTTATCCGCATAACCTAGCTAGGTTATCCGTATAACGAAAGTTCTACTTTAAAAACAAAGGCAAATAATTACCCATTATTCGCATAACCTGAGGAAATTATCCGAATAACCTTTGTCAGATGCATTTAATACGATAGGTGAACGACTATTTTACTGAGAGTAACGGCTAAATCTTTGTTTCCAACGGATAGTTCTGCCCCAAAACTATAAATAGAACCTCATTTAAGTTGTTGGGTAATGAGAAAAATAATACACACGCCAAAACTATACTAATTCATTCAAATCTTACCTATCCTTTGTTTTGCTCATTCATTGTATCTCAACTTTCATATCTACTCTTTTGAGAGAGTTCTCATTCTGTAAACATCTACACACTTGTAGAAAGGACTTAGTGTGAGATTACACTAAGGGAGAGAGTCTTACTCTTGAGTGAAAAGAGTGAGTGAATTTGTTTCAGTCCGAAGTTCGAGCTGATATTGTACTGAGATCATTGCAAGAACCCATTCAAATCTTGCAAGAGATAGTGGAGAAATCCCAAGTGATAGCTTGGGGACTAGATGTAGGTCAAGTAGAATAGACTGAACTAAGATAACTACTGAGTCTTCTTCCCTTTACTCTTTATTTCTTATACTTTGTTTTCTGTAATTTGTTAGTATCACTATTGTATTTCATCTTTGTAGAAAAATTTTATTCTTCCCAATTCATCCCCCCTCTTGGGAAGCCAGCTGAACTAACAGATTTTTTCTATTATTTTTATTTCTAGTACTTCCCCGATTGTAGGAGGTACTCCTCCAAAGATCGTGTAAATGAAGTCATTGAGGAGTGGTTTGAATTTGTGGTTGAAGTCAAGCAACGATGGGTGTAACTATTTCTTAGATAATTAAGCTCTAAATTAATTAAGTTCTAAAAATTGGTAATGTAAATTCAGTTTCAGGAGATAGTGGACAAAGTGATGAGCATATAGTGGCAGCTGTAACTCCAATATCATGTGATTTGTAAGTTTTTGCTTGCTTAGGTAGTTAGATTTCCTTGTAGACATATGTAGAAAGCTTTGTAAGTTTTTGCTGCTAGCTGTTAGGTTGTTTTGTAACTAGCTAGCTTAGTTTACATGTGACTTTTTGATTGTTTTGGGTTGCTGTATTGCTGTTGAGATTGAGTTGGGAATATAGCTGTACATGTATTGCTGATGAGCATATAGCTGGATTGAGGCTGTTTTGGGTTGCTGTATTGTTAGGTGGTCAGTTAATTTGTTTAGTGTTATTGTATTTCTGGATATGCCATTTCTATACCTAGATTATTGGCCATTTTTGTTTGTAAATATTGGCCATTTCTATAGTATTTAAAACATGGAGGAAATTGACTAAATGCACCGTATATTAAAAGAAAAAAGACACTTGGTTTCCTTTGCATTTGTATTCAACAAAAGCAAAGTAAAGTAAAATTTTGACAAATTAAAAAAATATAACTTTCTTTTGCGTTTGTTTAAATAACACAAAGGAAGCATTGATCAAATAACTTAAAAAAAATTAATTGACAACTTTCCTTTGCAGTTTCAAGTCACAACCGCAAAGGAAAGTTCATTAGTTTGCGGTTTTATATCTTAGCTGCCAATGAAATTATTTTTAATTAATCAATTTAATTAATCATAATTAATTAATCTCAAACAACCGCAAAGGAAACTAAGCTTTTTTTTGTGGTTAATAATCACAATGGAATTTTCCTTGGCTTCCAAATCTTTTGTGTTTTGAAACCGCAAATAATTACCACTTTTAACCACCAAGAAAACCATTTTTTGGCATAATGCACAGCATTCACATTTCCGTGGCAAGTTAGTTGTGATTTATAAAACCAAGTGTACGGATTTGTTTGGCTGAAAAAATAAAAAAAGTGCACAGATTTATTAATTTCAACTTAGAGGGGTATTCCCTAAAAAAAAAATTGGAGGGATATTGCACTCAATTCATTCACATTTCCATGACATTGACCAGCTGGCGTGTGTTATTTTTTAATAAATAGTTTGTAGAATTATTGTGCAACGACCCTTTTGATAGTGGCCAATCAATAAAATATAATTTCATTTTTATATATTATATTGATTGCATTAATATATTAGTTTATTTGTCACTGAAGTCATATATCTTTAATCCCTTCCGCAGTTTGACAGTGATCTTTTTGTCTCAGTTTGAGGTGGGCACGAGCTATGACCTATATATTGAAAATATAATATTTAATTAAATTTTATTTTTTTATTTTAGGGACAAGATAACTTTTTTATTCTGCATATCAACTATGATTTCATTAACGGGACTAAAGTTAACACATTTTTTTTTTTAAAAAATTTCAATTAGGAGGGACCATCTAGCTGGGTTCAAACCTTAAATATCATATAGTTCAAGTTTGCGAGCACTTGCACTGTTCTTGTATTCATCTCCCTGCAGAATTATCACTCATTTTCAAAGAGATCATGGCTGAACTTGCGGGTGGAGCTCTTCTCTCTGCGGTCTTCAACGTGCTTTTGGAGAGACTAACTCCTGAGCAGGCTAACTTGCTCAACTTCATCCGAGGAAAGAAGCTTGACAACAAATTACTTCATCGTTTGAAGCCATCCTTGATTGCTGCAAGAGCTGTCCTCAAAGATGCTGAGCTCAAACAATTCACAGATCCTGTTGTGAAGGAGTGGGTTGAGGAACTCAAAGATGCTGTTTATGACTTAGGCGACTTGATGGATGAAATTTCCACTAGAGCTGCCACTCAAAACCAGGTGTGCGATTTCTCCTCTGCTTCTCTTAATTTGCTTGATGCAGACATGGTGAATAAGTTAGAAGCTATAACTGATAGAATTGAGTTTATTGTGAGTAAAAAAGATGCACTTGATTTGAAGAAGAGCAGTGGAACAGAAACTTTGTCATGGAGGCCTCACGTAACATCTCGAGTGAATGTCTCAGATGTTCGTGGAAGGGAGAAAGAAAAACAAGATATAATTAAGCTTCTGTTTGATGGTGATGGTGATGAATTGTCTGTGATCCCAATAGTGGGCATGGGCGGGGTGGGGAAAACCACCTTGGTCCAACTAATTTACAATGATGATGATGTAAAGCAAGAGTTTGATCTCAGAATATGGGTTTGTGTTTCTGAAGCATTTGATCTTTTGAAGATAACACAAACGATAATAAAATCTCTCAGTCCTAATTTTGTTTGTGATATGATGGATTTTAATCTTCTTCAACTTCATTTGGAAGAGAAGTTGGGGAGAAAAATATTTTTAGTTGTTCTAGATGATGTCTGGAATGACAAATATAATGAATGGGATAATTTAAAAAATCTGTTTTGCAATCAAGTGAAAGGATGCAAAATCCTTGTTACAACTCGTCTAGAGAAGGTTGCATCAATGATTAAAACCATCCCATCATTTTATCATCTAAATCTCTTGTCCGATGAAGATTGTTTGTCTATATTTGCCAGACATGCATTCCACTCTAAGGATTCTACTGCAAATTCATGCTTAGAAAAAATTGGTCGAGATATTGCTAGCAAGTGTAAAGGATTGCCCTTAGTTGCAAAAGTACTTGGGGGACTTTTCCGTTCAAAGCCTAATATTGAACACTGGAATATTGTCTTGAAAAATGACATATGGAATTCATCTCACAATGAGATCATTCCAGCTTTAAGAGTCAGTTACCATTATCTTCCTCCACAATTAAAACAGTGCTTTGCTTACTGTTCTTTATTTCCAAAGGATTATCTATTTGATAAGAAGGAATTAATTTTGATGTGGATGGCAGAAGGTTTTTTGCAACCGTCAAAGGGAAATATGGCTTTAGAAGAAGTTGGTCTTCAATACTTTGATGATTTAACTTCAAGAACATTTTTTCAACCCTCAAATGAAAATGATGGGTACTTTGTCATGCATGATCTCATTCATGAGCTAGCAACACATATTGCTGGAGATTTCTACCTTAGATTAGAAAAGGATGGAAACAAAATCAGAGATAGGACACGCCATTTGTCCTGTCAATTTTCGATTCTTTCAAGCTTAGTTCACTTTGAGTCTTATAAAAGTACAAAAGCGGTGAGAACATTAATAGGATTGAATTTTTCCTATATCCCTCACTCTATTGGAAATGTTCCTCATATTTTGTTATCAAATTTCAAGTACTTACGAATGTTGTCACTTTCTGGTCTTTCCGCTTTAGAAACAGTTCCTGATTCAATTGGTGAATTCCTATGCTTGCGCTATTTGAATTTGTCTCGGACAAGGATTGTAAGTTTGCCTGATTCATTATGTAGATTGTACAATCTACAAACATTGAAGTTGGATGGTTGTATCCAACTCAAGATGCTGCCAAGAGACATGAAATATCTTGTAAACCTGCACTATTTGGATTTGTCTTCAACAAAGATTGTAAGTTTGCCTGATTCATTTTGCAAATTATACAATCTACAAACACTGAAGTTGCGTTTTTGTGGCTCTCTCAAGATGCTGCCATGTGATATGCAAAATCTAGTAAACTTGCGACATCTTGATACTAGAAACACTCCTTTGAAACAAATGCCAAGGGGATTGAGTAAATTAAAAGATTTGCAATTTTTGAGTCACTTCATTTTTGACAAAGAGCAAGAGAATATGACTCATGAATTGGGAGAAATTTTACATTTAAAGGATGGGATTGAAATAAGGAAACTAGAAAATATCACTAGTGATGAAGCCTATGAGGCTAGGATTATGGAGAAGAAGAGCCTTAGATATCTAACGTTATCATGGTCTTATGATGGTTTCATTGAGGATTCACAGAAAGAGAGAGATATTTTGAACAAGCTTCAGCCTCATTGGGATTTACAATGTTTGAAAATTGATGGTTATAGGGGCACAACATTTTCGAATTGGTTAGGAAGTTGTTCCTACCACAACATGATTTGGCTGAAGCTATATAATTGCAAGAACTGTTGGCTGCTTCCCCCCCTTGGGCAACTACCTAATCTAAAGACCTTATATATTGGAGGATTTGATAGGGTAGTGAGTATTGGTGTTGAGTTGTTGAAGGCCAGCGATTGTGCTTCAATGATACCGTTTGCATCCCTTGAATTTCTTGAGTTTACAAATATGGCTACCTGGAAAGAATGTCATTCAAGTGAGTTGGAAACTTTTCCTAAACTCTGACAACTCCAAATACATAATTGTCCCCAAGTAATGGGAAATTTACCTTGCCAGCTGCTTTCTGTAGAAACTCTTGAGATGTATAACTGTCCATTGTTTTCTTCTTGTATCCCGAGGTGTACAAAACTTCAGAATCTAAACATACGTGAAAGTCAAAATGTAGTGTGGCAAGAGCAAGAGTTGCCTGCTACCCTTCGCAAGCTAGCAATTTCAGGAGGTCGGATGCTGGAATCGGTGATGGAGGCACTCTCTGAAAATTTGCACATTCAAAAATTATCTATCTGTGATTGTTCCAATATATCACTTCCAAATATTCACTTGCCCCCATCATTAAAACACTTCTTTGTAGGAAACTGTGAAAATCTCGAATTTGTGTTGGTTTCAACCACTCCCCTTCAAAATCTCCAGCGTATTTCCGTTGTTAACTGTAAGTTTGTAAAGTTTTTGTCGGATGATATGGAAGGCCTTCTCCCAAATTTAAAAAAGCTGCGCATAAATAATTGTCCCGAGATGGAGGCATTTCCGGATGGGATCCTTCTGCCGAGCTTGAGAGAACTTCATATTGAATATTGTGATCAGCTATTATCTCGGCATGCAGAGTGGCACCTCCCAAGCATTACTTACCTTCACATTCGGGGTTCACATGGTAGTATCAAGTGTTTTCCAGATGGCTGTTCTCTTCCTGCTACTCTTACCACCTTGGAACTCCATGAGTTTTCAAGCTTAAAGACATTGAATTGCACAGGACTTCAGTACCTAACCTCTCTCCAACAACTCAAGATTACTGATTCTCCCAGGCTTGAGAAAATGTCAGGAGGAATGTTGCCTACTTCTGTAAGAAAGCTTCAAATTTGGAATTGTCCTTCGCTTGAAGAGCGATACCACAGGAAGGATGAAGAAATTTGGCCCAAAATTTCCCACATTCCCCTCATCAATCTTTTCCAGTTATGAGATTCAATCATTCACAAAGGTATTTATTGTGCACTCCCTTGTTCCAATTACAAATTTAGATTCAAGTATTACGTACATTTTGCAACTTCATAAATACGTCCGAGATATTACGACATCCATGTAATTGTTTCTCAATATTTAATTACATTGTTGGAAACATTAATTCCTTACTACGTGACTTACCCATTAGATTCTAGTTTTTCCCATTTATTCTGTTGACCTTGTTTTTTCCAGTTTTTTTTTTACCTTGTTTATTATTTTTTTAATAAATTCACTTGGCCAATATATATTCACGTAAATTACAACTTGATTGACTAGTTATTGAAGAAAAAAATATGATTATTGTGTCTAGAGACATTGAAACAATTTTTTTTCACAAAAATTAGCGCACACCAATTTTTTTGTGATTTTAGCTAACTTAAGTGGTTGCAAATATTGCTGGTTAGATCTAAAAATATTGTTATAATTTGGAATGATGAAAAAGTTGAATATATCTAATGATTTGTAAATGTTTTTTTTTTTGCAAGAATTGTTTTCTTTACGTTTTCTTTTGATACTTTAATTTGTTGCATATATTTAGTGACTTTACACACTGCTTTTGTTATTTTCCAAATGAAATTTAGATGACAATGGCTGTGCATTTTTTAAACTAATTCAACTATTACAACAATGTCATGTTTTGATATTTATTATTCTAAATATTTAATGACAAAATAATGAATTTCGATCGATATATATTTGATATGGCTCAAAGCATTCGTTACTTTAGCTACTCGTATATATTACCAGTTCAAATTCATGACAATAGTTTAAAAACCGGGATGATTTACTTATCCTACACTAGAACATGAGCGATTTAATGTTTATTTATGTCCATCATATATACATTTAGGTGGATGAGTAAAAATGTTTTAATTAGGATAAATGTTAGTAAAATAATCCACTTGGTTTCAAAATTATGCAGAGACGCAGCTTCCACAAAGCTTATTTCTATAGCTCTTCTATGGATGTGATCTAATGAATGGCCTTCAAAAAGTTTTGTTTCTCCATCTGGTTCGAATTCATTGTTTTGCGGCTTACACATTATTCACAAAAAGTAATCGTGAAGGTATACTTCTAGACAAGTTTCTGTCGAACAAAAACTCTTCTATTCGTGTATTTTTTTATCTTCTCTGTTTGAGTTTTATTTTTATTTATTTATTTTTATTATGAGGTTATTGCAGATAGCTAGCTAGTGTCAAACTTGGTGTTAGTTCTAACTGATTAAAAGCAAAGTGCTTCTCCTTAAGAAGGTGTAATGTTGTAATTAAGATCCTTCATATATTCCCATTTTGAGGAGGTTTGAACTAAACCAAAACCTTGTAATCTACTTGTTTAAATATTATTCATTGAGCATAGATTAATTGTAACTGCTGACTAGCATCATAGCATGCTACTTGAGGGTAATGGATTGCCAACTACAATATTATTTCTTTATTTTGTTTTTTCTTTCTTGTGCTATAGGTCTCTGCACTCACTTTCTTGTCTTATGCGCTTAAAATGTAGCATCAGCAAGAAAGATAGAAAGGGATTTTCAAACTTTAACTCGCCACATGGAAGCTTTGAAGAAAAGGTCAATGAAATCTGCTGAAGTCCATCTGATCTTCTTGACTTAGGATTCTCAGATCTTCTTGAAGTGTTATTTGTGAAAGACATTTTTGGGTAAGCTTATTAAAACTTGTAAAGTCTGCTGAAATTATGTTTGATACATATGTATTTGATTGCTTTGTTTAGATTAAGTTTGTAAATATTAGGACGAAGTGTGTAGATTGTATTGTGATTGCTGGCTACTTGTAAAATTCTCAGGCTTAATATGCTTGAGGAGAGGATGTAGGATTCACTTATTGGATCCGAACCTTTTTATATTGTGGTGTCGTGGTCTTATTTTACTTTATTCTTTTTTAGGATGAAATTTTAAATCTCCAAAAGGTGCTATATTTTCGGAAAGGGATCATTGTTTTTAATCAAGCAAAACAAGCCTGCTACTTTCATAATAGAAATTATGCATTCGTTTGTAAAATTTATAGCAATGTTATTGCCACAAGGTATTTATTTTGCATTTCCTTTTTCCAATCATTAATTTAGATTCAAGTATTACATTGCTAGTTGTAATGACCCTATGCATCATTTTAAGAAGGACTTTATCTAATGATACAGGATTGAAGGGATTAGGGCCTGAGGAAGGATCAAAATGGAGCAACTTGGAGAATTGAAACAGAGAGCAACAGTGCTACGGTGGTGAATAGTGGAGCCACAGTGAGGAAAAGTAGAGGATAATGCCAAGGCTGAACTTAAGAGCCTTGGTGCAGCAGCGAACTTAAGTGGCATCATGGCGCCAAAAGTGAAATTTGGTTAAATCTGACATCAGAACTAGTCGCAAACAGAAAGGAAAAATGGTGGGAGAATGATGCACTTTGCTAGGGTTCGATTTTCCGCCCTTGGGGATTCGATTTTTGGTAACTAGGAGTTCAAATCTTGTTGGTAAGTCATCCCTTAACCTTCCTCTGCATTTTTCTTCAAGATTCACCGAAGATTTTTCATGGATTTGTTTAGGGTTTTGATTTGGGTAAGTTTCCACCAACTAAATTGTGTATAAATGTGATCTAGAGGAGTTGTTGGACGTTTCTATGGATTAGGTGTTGATTTTATGATGTTTAAGCGGTATATCTCCTAAACCCTAACTCTCAAATATTGACATGTTTGGGAATCCGAATTTGGGGAAGTATGATTATGATTTTAAGAGTTATTTAGAGTGTTTTTATACTTGGATTTGCTTAATGAAGCACTATTTCCATTCGGGATATGCTTGAATTGATAAATGTGTATGTTAAGGTTGAGGAATTATGATGATAATGAGGAATTGATGTTATATAGGTTGTCCTATAACTTGATTGTGGTCTCTTGCTCCAGTTTGTAATTGTAAAGCATTGGATTAGTGGTGGTCGCTTTATTTGGCCTACCAAGGTGTCGATTGGGTTTGACAGTTGAGGTAACCGGGATTTCCTTTTGTGTTGTAATATATGTTTAGTCATTTTTGTGACATCCGGTGCTGACAAGGGCAGGGAGTGATCGCCGATACAATAAAAAGAGGTGTGAGATAAAGTGATGAGGCACGGATAAGGAGCGGCTCTTGGCAGGCTTCTAAGCAGGAAGGGCATATGAATGAATTGAATGCATACCGGAACGAGAGAGATCCAGAAACTGTATATGTATGAGACTATACGGTTAAGGATAGCTTAAAGGAATTGATAGGTACTACCTATACCAACAAGGTGTATCTACCTTTTCAGTAGCCTATCCCTTAAGAACTTCTCAGTTAAACGTATTTGACCTGGAGTAATTCTGGGATGGGTGACCTCATGGGAAGGAGTTGTGTGAGTAAGAACAAAGCACACCGAAAGGACTTGTATTGGTTTATGGAGACAGTCGTCAATCATGAATAGCGGCCAGACGTTACAATTTTCATATCATGATATGCGTACTTTATGTGTATATATATATATGTTTTACCTTTTCATGCCATAATATGTCTTATAGCCTGGTTATGCTTGATCATTTTTATATCATGATATGCATGACTACACGGCTAACAAGTATCCATCTCTACCTCATTGTATGATGAAATAGTAATATGATGTTAATGATTGATACGTGTAAATTATAATGACTGTTGATATGGAATGATGATTATGCACCCCATGATGTATTGTGTACCTTTATATGGCATACTAGTACATTAGAAAGTGATATATGTTGACATGTTAGCATGCATTGGGCATTATCACTTTGTGTGCATTGTTGAGACATATGGTCTGGGTGATGATGCTTTATATACCACATGATATGCCAATCCACTAAATAGAACATGAGGCCTTGTGTTCAGACAATACAGCTTGTATATGTATATTCCAATTCATAAATAGTTGTCTTATGGCTGAGATACTCAGGTGGCTGTGAATTAGGGTACACCTTCTCTAAATAGCCACTAATTCAAGTGGTTCAGGGGAAGGAGAGCCATGGTCCAACCTTTGGTATAATGGCCTTTGGCTAGGTCATGACTATTGGGAGGTAAGCTAGGTGGTGACCCCGGAATCGGCCATCATGGGTAGTTGGAAGGGGGCCACTGGTTAAGGTTTCCTTTTCATGATGACTAGCTCATAGTTCTAGTCGTGTATTGATAGGATTGATGGCTACATATCATGTATATTGCACGGGTGATGATTTATATTTGTTATTAACATGAAAGTATGAATATGTGTATGTATGTGTTTATCCCTGCTTACTGGGATGTATGTCTCACCCCGTGGCTAACATTTTCAGGTGAAGGATCTAACTCTAGCAAGGACAAGGAGGGCTTGGGCAAAGAGGACTAAGAGTGCACTTGTGGGTGTTGAGGACTATGTTTCCCTTATGTTGTTAATTTTCCTGTTACTTCCAGTAAAATGCCACTATTTTGTGTAGAGATTTATGGTTTGATGTAATTTAGCATCTAAATATTGTGTGTTAATTGTTGATCCCCTTTTTTGGTGCATTGGGCGACCTAACTTGTGTTAATGGGCTTAAAACCCTATTAGCATTGTATTAAATGTTGGCAAGATCTTATGTATGTTATGTGATGTGCCTTCTTGAATGTTAGTTTATATTGGATCTATGGTTGATGCCTCTAGCCCATATTGGATCTGTATGTCTAGTTGTGAGCCTAGTGTGAGTCTTGTGCCCTTGGTTTTATGAAATGGACACATAGTCAATTAGTTTGAGTTGAGGTTCAAGGGGGTCAAAAACCTGGAGGAGTGGTCTCTTTAGGTTAGAACCTTCTTAAACATGTTCCTCGTGTCTCTTATGGCCTGTAGAAATGGTCTCGACATACCAATTGCTCATGGGTAGCTATTGGAGGTGTTGAGTTCTTGTTTTTTTTTTTATCAAAAGTGACTAATTTGGCGTGAGATGTCCAGAATCTCTATATAGAGGTGTTTTGAGATATGATTGGTGTCTACTGCTAGAGAGGAAGTAGAGTAGTGACCTGTAGGAGTTAAAATTAAGTCAATTGGAAGTCAGAACATGAAGCTGTGCATGTTAGAAGTTCGATTGAAAAATCAGCAAAGTGTTGAGTTGTTGCCAGCTGATGGTGTCGTGGCGCCATAAATGTGGTTGCAGCGCCATGTGTAACATCCCAAGAAAGCTAAAATATGTAGAAATATATAGAGATTTTGCAAAAACAGATAGACACCGTTTTACGTGAAAAAGGGCAAAGAGGTCATTTTTCCTGGTTGAATGAAAAATGAGAAAATTATATTTTTACCCCCAAAGAATTATAAAAAGGACATCCATGTCCCAAGAGCATTGAAATGCACGTGGAGAAAGAAATAAAAAGTTTTCAAGAAAATTACACTTAATGACCCGAAAGTTTCAAAAATTATAATTTAACCCCGGGTCAAGGGCAATTTTGTAACTATGCAAATTACTGTCAAAATGAAGCTCTCGACGAGATAAGTCCAATGGTATATGGCACTGAGGGTTAATGTTCAGGAATAAAGAAATAATCAGTGCCGAGTGTCCAAAAGTAATAGTAAACCGATAAAGTAAACTGTGGGCCCTACCGATGATTAAAAAGAAATCGGGTCTGGATATGGGCCATACACAGATACCATTTGGAACAGGATAATTATTGAAATATAAAAATAAAATTAGAATAGTCCTGTATCCCAAAAATGCTAAATTAGTATAAAGACGGTTTTATCGGTACGGTTAAAAAGTATCCGGATTGAGGTATATCTGGATCAGAAAAATTGGACAATTTTTGGACATATTTTTCTCTCTCTCATGCGTGATTTGCTGCAGCCAATTGTCCAAATAATTTAATGATTTTTGAAGGAAAACTTGTTGAAGAAGGAGACCAAAAAGTAATCATGGTTACTTTTGTAAATAACCATGATTAGCCATGATATTAATCACCCAATTAAGTCATTAATTGTCTTCTTTCTTCATCACCTTCACGCGTGAAGCAGTGGCTGAAACAGAGGAAGAAAACGCAAGAAAAGGAAGGAGAAAAAGAGGAAGAAAAGGAAGAGGAGTCAAAGCAAAATTGAAAAACCAATCGGTAAGCTTTTATGTTACTACCCTAAGCTTACTATCCATGGTTTTTAAAGCATGATTTATGGTTTAGTTTTCTTCCTTTACACCTTAGGGTTTCATCCAAATTGGGTTTTAGCATAGGAATGAGTTTTGGACCATGAAACTTAAGGGAAAGCATAGACTAGACACTAGAAGCATGAATCCATGGAAGGTTTGAAGTGATTTGAAGGAAATTTTTTTTTATCACTATGAGATGATTTCGGCCAGAACAAGGGAGGTATTTAGAGTTGGAATTTCATGATTTTGACCTCAAAAATGGATTCCCCATGGTCCAAAACCTTAGGAACAAGTATGTTGTACAAAGAAAAAGCAAAGGAAAACAAAGTGTAAAATTTGGGTTTTAGTGTATAAAGCATTGTGTAATTCCGAAAAACCAATGGCTAAATTGGTTCAATGATGATATGGATAGGTTCAAGAAGGTTGTGGAAAGCTCAAAAAGTGGTGGACCAAGTTTGGAAAGCAAGGGAGCATCATAAGGTAGTTAATTTCCCATACTAGCATTATGTTATCATGTTTGTTTCAATGTGTTGTATGCCTTGTCATATGATTGCAATGATGATTTGAGATGATTTATGTGTATTGGCTGAGTTGTTGGAGGGGCATTGAGACCCCGGGATGTCCATTTGTCAAAACGAAACTCTGCCGAAATTTTTATGAATTCATATGACACAAATGTGATAATGCATTCAAAGTGTGTTAAGGTATGCAAAATGTGTTATCTTGATATTTTTATGTTGAATGTGATGATGTGATGGCATGTTGGGTGTTAACTACTGAGATTCTTTGAATCTCACCCTCCCAAATATTAACCATGAATAGGTAGCAGCAATGGCAAGTCCACCAAGGAAGAGAAGGGAAAGGAGAAAGACTTTGGCCATTAATGTGATAATTAAAGCATCGGCCATGAGTTTTGATATATTGCATAAATTGGTAAATGTGATGATAAATAAGTTTTTTCTAGATTTTAATATTCCTTTAAGTTCTAGCTAAGGTGTGGCATGATATGAAGATGAATTATGGTCATGTAAATATCTTACAATTTTTGTATTGTAAGTATAAGGATACAAACGATCATTCTGACCACTACCAAATGAATGTTCTACAGTATGGGATAGTTGATGTATAAAGTATGAATGTTATCTATATTTAAAAACTAGATAGAAAGAGCTTTCATGTGGTCCAAATATCACTCAAATAGGATGAGTGTAAGATTTATAGAGAATTTTCAAAGTTAGCTCAGAAAACTGGAATTTCTGAAATTGACCATATGAATGGTAGTAATTCACGAAATATACTGTACAAATTGGCCAAATAATTGCTCTGATTGATATTTTTCCCATGTAAATAATTTTTTAAGCTACACATGGAGACTTGAATCACATGTATACGATTTTTATTGATTTATTTATGAATTTCCAAAATTTAATTGGAATAAATGAATTAGATTAAATGAATAGTGCCAAAGTTGAAAAAATTTTGTTATGGCATTTATTGTGATTCAAGATCTTACTATGATATAAATAGACTTTAGAATAGTTAATTATGTGGGAAATGTGCCTATAAAGGAGGTGTTACATTTTTGGTATCAGAGCTAAAGGTTTTGGGCCTCGGAGCCGAAGGATTAGGCTCTCAGAGCAATAGTAATGAGCCAGTACAGTTTAAGTTAGGAAAAATGAATAGTGATAAATAAATTGTTCTTTAGTATTATTCTACTAACTAGTTGTTATTGTGATTGAAGGATAGTAAAGATGTCTTCAATAAATAACAGCTCAGTTGTAGATGGTCATGAAGAGCCTGAGATGGTACCAGAGGTACACTATCAAGAGGAAAGTATAGGATTCAACGAGGTTCCTGTTGAGAATGTAGAAGAAGGACAGTATGAAGTTGGAATTCCCCAATCAATACAGGAGGCTATTCCAGCAGTACCTATACGAGTAGTTCCTCCTGTAAATGCCTTATCTCAGGAAAGGTCGGTTGAGGTATATGAAGATATGGACTACATGGCAGGATTTCTGTTGGATCCGAATAATACCCCGGATGATAGACCGGCAGATGTAGAACTTATAGTGTACCAGATCATACGTAAGTACTCAAAGGAATATGGTGCTTACTCAGAGGGACCGGAGCAAGTAATGGCATTCATGAGTAAGGTGTCAAAGGTTAAGACATTTCTAGAAGGAATAGGAACAGAATACCTTGAGCCGATCTGGATCACCACCCTCATAAATGAAATACCAGACGATGAGTTTTGGACACCCATTAAAGCAAAGTTAGAAGGAAGGGAGTACCAAAACTTAGCTCATTGTATTAAGAATTATATGATAGAGGGGAAAGTTAAGAAGGCTAAGAAGGAGAAGATACATAAGGGTGATTCAGGGAAGCAGCCAATTGTAGAAGTTCCTGAAGTTCCCACTGATGAAGCTCAGCGAGTATGGGAGATTGTGGCTAGATTCTATAATGAAAGTCTCCGAAGTTATTGGGACTCTCCAATGACTACTTTCTTTGATATGTTAAGTGATGCAAAAGAATTTATGGAATCTCGAGGCCAACCATTCTTTGAGCCAGCATGGATAGATATAGTCCTCACCATATTGCCTGATGATGATGACTATTGGGCAATGGTAAAGGATGAGATGAGAAGAGAATGGCCAGTAAGTTTTCAGGAATGTCTTCGAGAATTGAGGCATCGTGAAAAGCTGAGGATGGAACTGGTGAACATCGAACGGGCTGAGACTGACCCTATAGAGTTCCTGAACCATGAGAACCCGATAGAGGGACAATATGAGGAACAGCCAGAACTAGAAGAGGACCTGCAAGAGGACTCGGTGTCAGCCTATGTTCATGACAATCCTAGTTCCTCATAGATGATAGTCAGTTATATGCATATGTGAATATGTATATATGTAAAGAATGCTGACTGACTGCTAATTTTGAGATGTAATATATAAGCAGTCATAAAAAGTATAAGAGGTAGAATAGAAAGACTGATGTATGATGATGTAGAAAGGGCTATGAAGGAAAGTATGCATATAGTGACTATGTGAATAAAATAATATGTTTATATACGTTCTGTAAGTATGATTAATATATGAATGTAAAGAACAATGATGACTGCAAGTTTGAGTGTATCATAAGCAGTCATAAAGAGGAAGTATAATAAAAATTGATCATGTTAACCTGCAGTATGTAATAGCTCAGTTCTAGAAATGATGTCCTCCCTTATTTTCAGGTTTGATGTACAAATGGTTGAGGACTGGATACTGAGTTTAGAAAAGATTTTCAGGTTAATGAGCTATTCCTCTAAAATGGAAGCCCTATAGCTATCTATTGATGTACTTAAGAAAAAGATAGATAGATAGTGGCATAATACTAAGTTGATCCTGTAAGCTCGAAACATACCATTTACGCAGGGATTATTTTGTAATCTTTTATAATAAGTATTTCCTGCGATTAGATAGAAATGAGGATGAAGATGAGATCATTATGTTCCGACAAGTGATGGATTAGTCAGTAAGTAAGTACGAAGCCACCTTTATACAGTTAGTGCGGAACTCCACCTTGTTATGATGGTATGACGACTAGAGGTGGAAGACAGAAAAGCTAAGAAGAGGAATAAAGCCAGCCATCAGGAAAAGGAAGGCCTAATACGAAGTAGGCAATTGAGTATGCTAGTAGAGGTTAGCAGAATTACGAGGAATAGTTTGAATAATCAAAGTTTTATGTCTGCTACCTAATAAATGTAAGAAAAGCAGAAAGAGAATGAAGCTATGAAATAATCGTAGCAAGAAAAGAAAGATACTCTTCTTGATTATAGTTTTTCCTACAAGTATGAAGTATCGTTTCATGAAAATCTGGCCTAAGAATATTCTAGGGGCATAAGGGATTAGTCTTAAGGATAGCTAATTGTAGTTGTTGGATTAGTTGAGGATGTTTTATATACTGTTTATTTACCTTAGGTCTTGAATTCTTTCAGAGTTAGATCGCAGTTAGATCCTATCAGTAAAAAGATGATGTAGGATCACAGAGGATCCTAGTAGGGCTTAGAGATCGCAGTAGATCTCATGGTCGCAGTAGACCAATAATGAGGTTGCAGTAGACCTCCACAGAGAATGAGATGATGAGCCCTACAGTACTGATAGTTCTCTGAAAAAGGATGACCTAGGATGGTTTTAGAAAGATATGATGCCTCATTAATCAGCAGCTAGTATGAATGTTCACCTAAGACTTTTCTCGAATGTCCAGCCACTGACTCGAAGGTAGCAAAGAAATGTGATGGTGGGTGATGATAAGTTGAAAGGTAAATACCCCACATATGAAATGAAAGTGGTATCGTGGCAAAATGTTTTCAATGATAAATGGAAGAGGCCAGTAAGAAATGAATGATAGAAAGAAAAGAAAAAGTAGCTATGAAAAGAATCAGTAGGGAGAAACTAATGTATAAAGGAAGATAAGTTAGAAAAAGACATAGTCATGAGAAAAGAAATAAGAAGACTAATGTATGATCAAGGAAAGAGGTTAATCAGCCCATAAACTATAATAATTCAATGAGTTTGGGCTAGATGAATTCTTTAATGAGAACGGTAGCTTCTTCCAACCAAATCAAGGACTCGAAATCCAAATAGATGTTAGAGGTATTTATGATGAATGTCATGTGGGATTTGGAGGATATGTTTTAGCTATGTATTCCCTGAGTGTTGGACTAGAAGCGAAGAAATTTTTAGAAGGACATCATGATTATAGGCTCCCTTAAAGTTAATGGGTTGAACAAGTACTTGATACCATAAGCAGATTACAAGTTTTAGAATTAAATATATTATATTTTGGTAACTCCTTTCATTGCCTATATGTTCTAGGCATATGTTATTGTAAGGAGAAGAAGTTGAAGTGTTAGAAGTCTCAGAAAAGGAACTAGAGAAGGATCTAAAAGGAGATCCCATGGAGATAATAGATGACAATAACAGGTTTGTCATTAGTATTGAAACCCCGTAAGTTCAGTATAACAAGGGACAATGCAAGTATAAAGTAATGCAAATGTAGATATGAGTTACAAGAAGAATATGTTTGTATAATGTTCAAGGTATAAATTATGAAGTAAGAAAAGAGAAAATAGTGGCAGGCAGTTTAGGGAATTATGAAACCTTGAGATGGTAGATTGCTAGTCTTGGTATGAAATCTAGCTATGGAAAGAATGTTTATGGCTGGAAGATCTCACAATAAATGAAATCTTTCGTCAGCTGCCAAGGTGGAAAAAGGGAGGTAGCTCTTGGGAAGAAGCCCAATTGAGCTAAGAAAGATGAAATCCTCCATATGATAAGGCCACCGAGGCGAAGCAGATGAAAGGTAGCTCCTGGAGTGATGCCCAAATAAGCCAAAAATGGTGAGAGGCTGAAGGCTAGATTCTAACTGAGTTAGCAAGAGACTGTTAAAGGGTTGAGAAATCTCCCTCAAGATGCCAAACCACTAATTAACCTTGACTAAGCAGCTAAGGAAGTTATGGATAAAAACAATAAAGTAGAAATATGAGAAGTGATAAAGAGCAATGACCATTGCCTTAATATCGTTAAGACCCCAACCCATAAAAGCGAAGATAATCGAAAGGCCATGCTAAGATAAGTAAAAGTATTGGGTTTGGGAATATGTTTATACATGAAGGCAGAAAGGTAAGTTGAGACTCTAAGTTGACAAAAACTAGAGTGAAGAGCAAAGAAGTAGTATGAGCAATGAATGAAAATGAAAATGAAAATGGTGATGAGATACCATTATTGGATAGTAAACACTTGATAGAAGAAAGATGGAAATAGTGGTTGAATGGCCTAGAAATTAAAGTAGTAAAATATTTAAAGGTTAGATAGATAAGTTATGGCTTGAAATGAAGCACATTGACAGTATTATATAAGACCAATTTTGGCATGAGTACATACAGAGCCCTGAGCATTCAATAGTTAAGTGAGCTCAAATGAGGAAAATGTAAAGAGTAAGAAAGAAAAGATGTGCTGATTGTTAAATAAGGGCACTATGAAGTTATGATGAAGCCAAATAGTCTTACAAATGCACCTGCTACGACTACATGAATAAAAGTATAAGTGATGTAATGGTGGTTCTCAAGAATGATGTGGTAAGGTACTCCGAATTGGTAAAAGAGCATGAAAGATGACTGAGAATTTTTAAAATATTTTAAATAAAATTATTGACTTACTAAATTCAGTGAATGTAGCTCATGAAAGTACGGTCAGTAGGTTATAGAATCTCCCCAGGGTCACAGTAGATCCTAATGAAGTAAGTAAAGTTATGAGTGGGAGAGACTGAAAACCGGAATAAGATGAGAGATTTACTAAGTCTAGTAAGATGTTATAAAAATTTTATTGTAAAAAATTTTTCTCAGACTGTCTTACCGCTTGATTAAGAAGAAAAGTTTGTGGGAAAAGAGGTAAGAAATGAGTTTTTATGAATTGAAAGAGGCTAAACCTCCTCCCCTGAGATGATTAATCTTGATCCGATGATGACCCAAGGGGTCGATAATAAGGAAAGAAAGTATGGATCATGGTGTGAGTAATAAAGCAGGGTTGAGTTGAGGATAGTCGCCTATGTTTTATATAATAAATTTTTACAAAAAATATATATTCCCACAGATAGCAGCGGTAAATAATGCTCTCAAGATACGGAATTGTGATAAGTTAAAATGAGTTATAATCTCTATGATTATAACATAGAAGTATTATGAGAACACCAAGAACCTCAAGTGATAATGAAATAAAGGATGAGTAGACTTGAGGTAAGGAAAAAGAAAAGAAGGAAAGGATGGCCTTGTAAGTACCATATAAGCAAAAAGCTAATGTAGTCAGCTTATGCTTAATAGAAAGATTATTCATGTAAATAGCATAAAGTTATGAAAAATAAAGAAAAGGAATGACATCAGGTGCCAAAGAAGAGACTATAGTATGAATAAGAAAAGAAAGTTATGAAAGCAAGGATGATGAATAAGAATGGGTACGTTACATGGAATTTTCAATACCCCTAAGGTAAACTAAGTTTATGATGTCCTCAACATTTCCTAACATGAAAGGTATGCCAGATTTTTCAAATATTATGAATGGAGGAATAAGACTAAAGTGAAAAGTGACTTTTAAGTCATATAACTAAGATATGAAAGTATTCCTCGAGTAAAAATGGTCTGGAAATTGGGAAATAAATAGAAGGAAAGTATGTGATACAAGTATGTATCCAAATTTCGAGGACGAAATTTATTTTAAGGGGGAGAGAATTGTAACATCCCAAGAAAGCTAAAATATGTAGAAATGTACAGAGATTTTGCAAAACAGATAGACACCGTTTTGCGTGAAAAAGGGCAAAGAGGTCATTTTTCCTGGTTGAATGAAAAATGAGAAAATTATATTTTTACCCCCAAAGAATTATAAAAAGGACATCCATGTCCCAAGAGCATTGAAATGCACGTGGAGAAAGAAATAAAAAGTTTTCGGGAAAATTACACTTAATGACCCGAAAGTTTCAGAAATTATAATTTAACCTCGGGTCAAGGGCAATTTTGTAAATATGCAAATTACTGTCAAAATGAAGCTCTCGACAAGATAAGTCCAATGGTATATGGCACTGAGGGTTAATGTTCAGGAATAAAGAAATAATCAGTGCCGAGTGTCCAAAAGTAATAGTAAACCGATAAAGTAAACTGTGGGCCCTACCGATGGTTAAAAAGAAATCGGGTCTGGATATGGGCCATACACAGATACCATTTGGAACAGGATAATTATTGAAATATAAAAATAAAATTAGAATAGTCCTGTATCCCAAAAATGCTAAATTAGTATAAAGACGGTTTTATCGGTACGGTTAAAAAGTATCCGGATTGAGGTATATCTGGATCAGAAAAATTGGACAATTTTTGGACATATTTTTCTCTCTCTCATGCGTGATTTGCTGCAGCCAATTGTCCAAATAATTTAATGATTTTTGAAGGAAAACTTGTTGAAGAAGGAGATCAAAAAGTAATCATGGTTACTTTTGTAAATAACCATGATTAGCCATGATATTAATCACCCAATTAAGTCATTAATTGTCTTCTTTCTTCATCACCTTCACGCGTGAAGCAGTGGCTGAAACAGAGGAAGAAAACGCAAGAAAAGGAAGGAGAAAAAGAGGAAGAAAGGGAAGAGGAGTCAAAGCAAAATTGAAAAACCAATCGGTAAGCTTTTATGTTACTACCCTAAGCTTACTATCCATGGTTTTTAAAGCATGATTTATGGTTTAGTTTTCTTCCTTTACACCTTAGGGTTTCATCCAAATTGGGTTTTAGCATAGGAATGAGTTTTGGACCATGAAACTTAAGGGAAAGCATAGACTAGACACTAGAAGCATGAATCCATGGAAGGTTTGAAGTGATTTGAAGGAAATTTTTTTTTATCACTATGAGATGATTTCGGCCAGAACAAGGGAGGTATTTAGAGTTGGAATTTCATGATTTTGACCTCAAAAATGGATTCCCCATGGTCCAAAACCTTAGGAACAAGTATGTTGTACAAAGAAAAAGCAAAGGAAAACAAAGTGTAAAATTTGGGTTTTAGTGTATGAAGCATTGTGTAATTCCGAAAAACCAATGGCTAAATTGGTTCAATGATGATATGGATAGGTTCAAGAAGGTTGTGGAAAGCTCAAAAAGTGGTGGACCAAGTTTGGAAAGCAAGGGAGCATCATAAGGTAGTTAATTTCCCATACTAGCATTATGTTATCATGTTTGTTTCAATGTGTTGTATGCCTTGTCATATGATTGCAATGATGATTTGAGATGATTTATGTGTATTGGCTGAGTTGTTGGAGGGGCATTGAGACCCCGGGATGTCCATTTGTCAAAACGAAACTCTGCCGAAATTTTTATGAATTCATATGACACAAATGTGATAATGCATTCAAAGTGTGTTAAGGTATGCAAAATGTGTTATCTTGATATTTTTATGTTGAATGTGATGATGTGATGGCATGTTGGGTGTTAACTACTGAGATTCTTTGAATCTCACCCTCCCAAATATTAACCATGAATAGGTAGCAGCAATGGCAAGTCCACCAAGGAAGAGAAGGGAAAGGAGAAAGACTTTGGCCATTAATGTGATAATTAAAGCATCGGCCATGAGTTTTGATATATTGCATAAATTGGTAAATGTGATGATAAATAAGTTTTTTCTAGATTTTAATATTCCTTTAAGTTCTAGCTAAGGTGTGGCATGATATGAAGATGAATTATGGTCATGTAAATATCTTACAATTTTTGTATTGTAAGTATAAGGATACAAACGATCATTCTGACCACTACCAAATGAATGTTCTACAGTATGGGCTAGTTGATGTATAAAGTATGAATGTTATCTATATTTAAAAACTAGATAGAAATAGCTTTCATGTGGTCCAAAGATCACTCAAATAGGATGAGTGTAAGATTTATAGTGAATTTTCAAAGTTAGCTCAGAAAACTGGAATTTCTGAAATTGACCATATGAATGGTAGTAATTCACGAAATATATTGTACAAATTGGCCAAATAATTGCTGTGATTGATATTTTTCCCATGTAAATAATGTTTTAAGCTACACATGGAGACTTGAATCACATGTATACGAGTTTTATTGATTTAGTTATGAATTTCCAAAATTTAATTGGAATAAATGAATTAGATTAAATGAATAGTGCCAAAGTTGAAAAAATTTTGTTATGGCATTTATTGTGATTCAAGATCCTACTATGATATAAATAGACTTTAGAATGGTTAATTATGTGGGAAATGGGCCTATAAAGGAGGTGTTACACCATGCATGTTGGGTGTCTTCCCAGATTCGTCCAGATACATCTTGAGCCACGATGCTATAGTGCTTGGCCGCAGCATTACCCCTCTGGTTTGTCTTTTCTTCCTTGTTTGCTGTGACAATTGGTGTAGTAAGGCCTTGTGAGTTTAAGATGTGACACTAGTTCATAGGCACAACCAAAGATAAAGTAAAAAGTGAAGAGTTTTGAGATTTCTTGATTGAGTTTATATGCCCTCTCTTTCTTTTCCTTCCTTTCCATTGTATCCTCCTTAATTGATAATCGCTTAATAGTGTTCTTTTAGATATAATCATCCGCCTATAATTAGAGCAAGACTATGGAAAATAACATAAATTCATTGCCATTCGTGATTGGATTCATAAAATTCTCTTGTTTTGTATGTCAAATTGTCTTTCAATGCTTTTTCTTCGCTTATATGTGTGTTTGTGTGTCTGACTACACACACATATATATTTATATGCAATGCCATCAACTGAATTAGAGTTCTCTCTTTTTAATATTTTGCCTACTTTTCAATCCTAGAGCTAGGAACATGAGTTACAACTTGTGAGTTGGCTTGTTTAACCCGTGAAAGGGTGCAAATTGGGTTGAAAAATATGTAACTCATTTAAAACGAGTTAAAATCAATCCCGGTGTATAAATCGTGACTTATACGGGTTAGCTCTTTTTTATTTTTTTACAATTTTTAGTAGGTACCAACAAGTGAAAGGAAAATTTGAAGTAAGTCCAAAATAAAAAAAAATGACACTTCATGACTTGTAAAAATATATAAAAAGTTGGATAAATAATGACACTAGAAAAAACCCACAAAAGTGTAATTAAAGAATACATAAAAATTTGAAAAACCCTCTATTATAGATAACAATGACATATTTTTTATCAAATTATTAACTCATAAAAACTGATATTACTACATATATGATTTATTACACATTTGTTAACCGAGGTTTAAAAAAAATAATTTCTTAAAATTTAGGTTGATTTATGTTAAAAAAATTTGAATATATATATATATATATTGGCAGGTTGGACTTTATAACCTGCCAACTCACCACTCATGAATTGGGTTGGGGTTTTCCCTAACCCATTAGGAAAACAAGTTGACCCAACCTAACCCATTTTCCGTACAATTCGTCACACGCTAGCCTGTGTATGCTAGGTCGACCCGTATTCCCACCTCTATTCAAGAACTTGAGTTATAATTTTGTGAATAAATGCTAGTTTTGATACACATGAAAGGGGTTTCATGAAGGAGAAAATAAGAGAAAAATCATTGTAAAATATATTTGATACATTTTATTTAAACTTTTTATGAATAAAAAATAGTCTTTTAATGAAATTATACTCTCCTTTTCTTTCTTTCTTTCCATTTCTCTAAAAATGATTCATTCCTATAAGCATAGCTAAAAGGTCAAGTATCTTATTTTAGGCCAAAATCAATACATGTGTATGAAACAAAAGAAAGATAATACTCCATCCAGTTCAAAATATAAGTCATATTTAAGTTATTACACAAGAATCAAGAAAAGTTACTTTTACTCATTAAATCTATCAAATAAATACATTATTTTCCCATAATACCCCCATTTAATGTATTACATTTAAAGTTTGATATCTCTCTTATATTTAATTGTAGGTAAGAGCAAAATAGGAAAAAAACATTTAATACTTTAGAAATTACCAAATGAGACTTATATTTTGAAAAAAAAAAACTTTTGAAAGAGGGAGTAGATCTCTATAGCTAAAGGGCTGTAACGTATATTAATGACCTAATAATGACAATTTATTACTCCATCTATTTCATATTATCACACAACATGAGGGGTTTTTCTTGTCTCATAATATAAGGTAATTAACATGTAATAATTTATCATTTTTCTCATAATTTATTGTATTATTAGTATTATAACTTGTACTATATTTAATGAAATGAGTGAAATTAATAGGAATAAATTAGAAATTTTATATTTTTTTAAAAAGTTTGAGGATGTAGTAAATATTTTTTAATATGCATAAAACCCCTTCCATTACCTTATAATATGAGACGAAAGGAATATTAATTAACTAATATATTTGTTTGTGTAATTTTTGACAATAAAATTAGTACTCCCCTCGATTTTTAATATAAGTCATATTCTAGAAAAATTTTATGGTCCCAAATATAAATTGCTTTACAAGTATTTATGAGTATTAATTGTTTCCTTTCAAAAAATACTCTTATTAGAAATTACTTTATGGAGCATTAATTATTTTAGAAACTATAATATTCTATTAAGTCTATAATATTTATTAAGGATAAGGATGAAACTCAAAATAATTTTTAGATAATTTTATTAATGTGACTAAATTTTCTAAGTTCTAGTAAGATAAATGGAAGTAAGTTATATTAAATACATGGATGAGTATTTGATTAGATTTCGAAAATTTAATTATGCCTCTTAAATTTCTCCCTGATTCTGTTTATTTTTGAATTTTTGTTTTTCTAAGGCCTATCTTTGAATTTTTGTTTTTCTAAGGCCTTATTGTGATTTGTGAACTTACTGATTTAAGAATGACACGGGGTAACCATCAAATCACCTACTACTTCCACCTTCGGTCAATTAATGAAGTACAGCAGGAGGGGGAAGTTCTGCACAGTTTAAGTGTCGTTCTCTCACTCAGTGTCTTCCCATGTCATTCGAAAGCAACGGCTATTAAATTACTGCAGTTTTTATTTCGGTCGTCACCAACCACTACCGAATTGCAACCGCTGTTGATTCAACCAGCAACCGTTGCAATATTTGCAATGAAAGTGTAGGTGATTTCTTATCACAAGTGATGAAGATAAATTAATTCCAGGATGGAAACTGGAAATTTAAGCGGACAGCAGCAGCTAATTCCTACCTCATCAGACAAATTATCATGTGATTATAACGATTTTGTCAACGGTTGACTGCTCATGCAAAGACTATATACTGGTAGTAATACTTCACTTAAAACAGGACTCACCACCAAGCATTTTGACCAGAGAGTGAATTGACTCCTCATTCTGATTTTGCAAAAATCCCAGCCTGCCACACTTGTATGTGCTTGGGTACTCAGACTTACAAGATTATATATGTTGAGAGGCCCAAAATGAGGAATGTTTCCACATGGTTTGATGACTCTGTCTTCAGTACACGCATGTGCTTGGGTCAGTTGTTTGTTAGAAAGGCTACTTTTTTAGGACCAAATTTGTGAGAAAGGTTATGATATCATATCAGAGTCTGTTAGCAGTGAAGATTCTGTTGAAATTAAAATTTAAGTAGGTGGAGTCACACATATAAATATTAAAATGTGTGTCTATTATTTAATTAAATCTAATTAAAGTGATCTAATTAAGAATTAAGGTTTTACGGCTTAGGGGTATATTTGTTAAAAGAATTAAGTGTAGATGCCAAAAGTAGTATTTTTAATTAATTTGATGAGGGACCAAATTAGAAATATTATATAAAGGAACAGTTATACCAATTGACTGTAAAAGAGATGTTGGTTGGTCCCCAAATTAGATTATCATAGGATAAATTATCTGCCTCTCCTCTCAGAGGATATCTAAGAACATTCACACATTCACAACCTAGAAGATCAAACATAGCATTTAATCTCTCAAAATCATCTATTGAATCTCTTGAAATTATATGTTAATTCATAGATTTATCAGGTATGTTTTCGCTTCATATTTTGTTCTGTTGAATTGATATGGTATAGAATAAAAATATTGAATTAGGCATAATTTACGGATTCAACTAGAAATGTGAGACGGTGAGGAATAGACTTGAGTCTTTTTATGGAATCAGATATAATAATATCTCTTTTGCCAATATTTATTTACCATTTATTTCATAGAAAGATGAAATGTTGCATATATTTAGGATTTTCCTTTTTTTTTTAAAGAGTGCATTTCTCGAAGCAAAACTATGGTCAATTTATATTTAGGGGTGTCATATTTATACTGCAGTCTGTCTATTATTATTTATCCGTTGAGGCTAATGTAATGAGCTTGATTTATATGGAGCCATGCACAGTAAAATGATTATTTGTTTTTTGGGAAAAAAAAAACTAAGTACTATCTCTATTTTTTTTATATGTTGTTTAAAGTTTTAGCACATAAATTATGAAATATAATTAATATATTAATTTTTTTTAAATTTCTTAACATGCCCTTTAATAAATAGATAGATAAGAAAAAATAATTAATATTTTCTTTAACTTTTAAAAGGATAAATAAAAGTATAATTAGATAAACAATGATTAATATTATCTTGAAATTTGAAAGTGACAAATAAATAGAAATAAATTTATTTTAAAAAATTACAAATAAAAAGAAGAAGAGAGAGTATATGTCTTTTTGACACAATACATCACAATGATTAAATTCTTATATGCCTTTTTGATACAATACATCACAATGATTAAATTCTTAGTCTTTATTTTAGCGACACATTAATTTTTAAGTCTGCGAATTAGTTGTGATTTATGAAAACAAGTGCACACTGATTGATTAATTTCAATTTTTCCTTTTTGCCAAGATTGATTAATTTCAACTTGAAGGTATATATTCTTGTGGAATCACTGGCTTGTTAGGTTTTCTAGTGGTTCATTGGTCTTATTTATGGACGGCTTAATCTTCTACTTTGATGGATTCACATGCCCATGCTCATCACTAATATCTTACTTTTACTTTATATATATAAATAATAATCCTTTTGTCATATATGTAGATTTAAAGTGTAACGAATCTTTTGATAGTAGTGACCAAACAATAAAATACAAGTAGCCAGCTGGCACTATACTAAAATTGGAAATAGTTGGCATTTATTTTTTTATCTTTATTGGCATTTCCAAAACGCCATTTAATAACATGTTAATGAAAATCGTACAAAAATGTTGGCATTTAATAAACGCCAAGTAAAGTCAAACTTTAGATGCGTTTGTTTTATAAACGCTAAATAAAGTCACACTTTAGTTGGTGTTTTAGGGATAAATGCCAACTAAAGTCTGACTCTAGTTGGTGTTTACAATACAAACACCATCTAAAGTATGACTTTAGTTGGCGTTTTTCATTAAAACGCCAATTAAAGTCTGAATTTAGTTGGCGTTTCCTATTTAAACACCAACTTTTTCCATTATTGAATAATTTAGTTGGAAGCGCCAATGAAATAATTTTTTTAAATTTTACTACGTCCCCTTATAAATCCATACACAACCTGTAACAAACATAGAATTTTTTTTCCCAATCAGTATGTCCTAGTATCAGTATCAACAACTAAGACAGTTTCTTATATTGTTTCCAACAAAATTGAGACAAAATTTTTTGAACAACTAAGATACAAATTAACTATACTTACAAAACTAGACTCAAGTTTTAAACAACTATAACAACAAAAGCAATGTGTCTAAAACTAACAAAAATAACATGTCCAAAAACTACCAACAATATATTACAAAGAATATGTCCAAAACTACAAAGAATATGTCCCACAAGTTAGCATATAAGCATGTCCACCAAGTCTTTCACCTTCTCTTATTGTTCTCTCACTACACCTTTATCTTTTGATGCTTCACCTTTCCTTCACAACATCCACACCTATACCATATAAGCAAATGTTCTATATTGACATTATCTAGATCAATTTTTTTACAAAGTAATTCATAATAAAAATAAGTTAAATTTACCTCTCTATTCATAGGCACTTATCAAGGATGAAGTTACACCACTCTTCAATGAGTTCCTCTATTTGCGTATCGGAGCACTTGGAATACGAGGTGTCAGGGAAGTACTGTAAGGTAAAAAAATTTACGTAAGTGAAGTTGGCAAAATTTTATAAGCATTAATGTAAATATAAAATTACGTACTGTGTCTGGAATTATACTATGACCATGTGTGATGATATACTTCATGAATAACATCACATAGTATTCACAGTCATTATCATTTGGTTGTTTTGGACACTAAAGAGAAAAATAATATTAATTATACAATACAAAAATGTTAATCTTAACAATTGTCGATTGAATATAAATTTATACATACCCGTATCTTCTTCCATTTATATAACAAGGAAGCTAAGGGTTTTACCATTTTGCCCTTATGATTATCTTTACACCCCCACGCTGCTTGAAATATTGACATAGTACTGTTTAACCATAAAATATAAAAATGGTTAGATTGAGCAAAACCTAATTTGAATTATTACATATAAGTGTGAAACATTAAATACATAAAAAATAAATATATTATTCTTACTTATTAATGATCCTTATCATTTGTTCGCGAAGTTCCGGATCATAATTCAAAGAATTCAAAAAATAGATAGCCAGCTCTAATGGATTGATTGCAATTAATATCCAGTGTCCGCTATGAAAAAAATAACCAGTGTCATTAGCAAATTATAATTAAGCAGATGACGTCAAATACATAAAAATTTGAAAGTTTACTTACACATTATGATACGGAACCAAAAATAAGACATCTTTATCAGCCCTTGTAGTGAATGTATCTACAATTAATTGCTGCTGTTCAGTAATCTTACTGTCCGGCAATTTTGGACCATAAGCAGCTACCTCTTCAGGATGGATGAATATAAATTTGTTCGTAAGATTGCAAGGCACCAATAATGTCTCGTAGAGGTATCTTGAATAGAAACAAAATAAAAAATAACATAGGTTAATATGAAGGCCTAAAGTGAAAAAAATTAAAACACATAGATTAATATCAAGTACCTTATGTACAAGTTAACAATTTCAGCATTGATACTTTCAAATACTACCTTATTATAAATGTTCTTGTCAAAATTCACACGTTTTTTGACTTTACCCTTAAGCAAATGTGGTAGAAACTTGACAATCATCCTTCGAAAAGTGTATGGAACTTTATGCTTGGGCGGTTGCATGAATGGTGGAGCTACTGATTCCTTTGATTGTTCTGACCCTTGGACATTACTCTTCCCCTTCAACTAAGCAACAATATGGGAAATTTTGAGATTAACCATGGTAATCATGTTATGAAATTTCACATAAAGATCATACACATGACTAAAGATACATGTTATATCTCTATAGGTCCTCTAAACACAACCTCAGTATTTAGTGGCTTATTCAATACATCTAGTATCAATTTAGTATCACATCATAACTAAAGATACATGTTAACAAATAGATAGCATACATATTGTTTAATCCTTTTAGTTACCACAAACATCAAAACGTAAAGCCACAGTTGGTCTAAAAGGGTCTGAGTCATGTAGCAGCATGATACAAAGAGTCTTACACACTGTCAACTAACATACCTTTACTAATGGAGCAGCAGTGATGAGGTGTGCGGGCTATGCTATGAAGCTGCCCAATGCCATTCCTATTGTTTCCATGTCCCCCACAGGAACAGGCAACCTAGCACCCTCCTCCCTAACTACCTCAATCGACACTTTGAGATGGTTCATAGGTACGAGTGCATTGTGAATCATCTCTTCAGGGCTATTATGCACATGCCCCTTTGTAACCACGCGCCGATAAGGTGTATCTAACCATAAATGGCAATATGATTGACCCTGTAACAATCAATGCATTAGAAATCAACCATTTATTAGGGGGAAAAATTATCTCTTAACTTGTTAATGACAGCAATTACTTGAGGGAGTTCCTGAGGGGTAACAGTGCAACTATTTTTGGCACCAGTCGCCGTTGGTGGTGTCCCTTGCATTCCTTGTAGTTGAAGCACCATGTTCGCCAATTTAGCTAATTGGAGCTACATCTGCGATTGAGTCTGATGTTGTTCTTGAACAATAGCCTCCAATCGGGCAATCTTGGCAGCATCTGATGATGATTGAGGCCCCAAAAAAGCTTTGTGTGTCACACCAAACCCTACTCCCCTAACACGACCAGGATACTCAGGGGTCCCCGGTGCCTTACTAAGTATATCCTGCCTAATGCTTTCGTTCTTACTAGCTTGAGGCATGGAATTGAAGAGTTCATTCTGTGGAAGGAAGAGAAGCAAAATATAAATATTTGCAACTAAATAATAAGTATTTGAAAATATATGTAAATAAAATATGTAATACAATAATACTAACTATTGACTTGGCAACTTTCCAAACGTTTTCATTATCAATTATCCCAGCCTTGTTCTTGTGAGATTCTATCCATAGCTCATGGCGTTCAATTTTCCTCCCTTCTGACCCCTCCTTTGATTGTTATGTATGATAACAAATAAGCAAATGTGTAAGTATTTGAACAAAAGTGTCATTCATAGAAAAATAAGCTATAAAAACACGTACCATCTTATCCTCTATACCGTGGTATCCTTGCCGACCCCCTCTATAAGGGTATTGCTACTTCTTGGCTTTGTCACTATTGGCTTGGCTTAATTTCTGTAAAGTAATGCACACGATTAGCTTTAGTCTAACAAAAACTAAGATGAGGTACATATGATTAGGTTTAGTCTCACAAAAAGCTTGCACCGAGATTATAATGAAATGACATAACCAAACCAAAATTTTATTCAACGACTAAATATATGTATTAAAATTAAATAAAGAACAATAATGAGAGAAATGGTTTAACTGAAAAGATTCTTCATGACGCCTAGCAACAAAAGCATCTCAGTGTTCCTATGTAATGTATAACTCAAATAACCGAGGTGGATGACCAAGAAAGTTGTCTACTTCATCTTTCAGGAAGAATCTAGTGAGAATGGACCAGAAATTTTGTAGTGCCACTTCAGCCTTCATATATATGTGACACCTGTGACTACTATTTATGTCAAAAGCAGACTACAACATACATTACCAAAAAAAATTATTATCTGTGCAACATCTAAATTTCTATGATTTTGTTTGAATTCTAGTTCAGAGAATTATTGCATAATTAGAATTAAAAGAGTTTAAATATCTTATGAAAATCAAATTAGGGACTAAATTGCAAAGGATGATTAGGGACCAAATGTCAAAGAAAGTTGGATGGCATAATTGAAAAAATTAATTTTTAGCAAAAAGACAAAAAAGGGGACATAGATGTCATTTTCTCAAACAAATTATCTATTCAGTATTTGCTAAGACTAGTTATAGGAGATGATTCAGGAAAATTATCGTAAGAAATTATACTCTAATAAGCAAAACCAAAAAAGTAGATAAATTGGGCAGAAAATTGATCTGAAGTTCCATAATCTGTAAATTAATAAGAATTAGAAAATAAGTCTGGATCAGGAAACTCAGATATATGAGGGTATAAAAAGAGATACTAGATTTTTCTATAAGGTTTAAATAGCCATAGAATTGGTCTAATGGCTATTAGGCCAAAATCGGAGTCCGGGCCCAGTAAGACTGCACCGGTTTCTTAATGGGCCAAAAGTACTATTCGTGAAGGCCCAATAAAGGTGTAAAAAACCCTAATAGGCTAGGGATGATTTTTGGGAAGTCCAGAAGTATTATTGACAAGAATAGCTCAAATGATGTCAAGAAAGGATAAAGAGCCCAATGAGCCCAATTCACCCGATTTCTAGGCTAATTAAATTATAGGTGACCCAGTAGACTATGAAATAATCAAGAATAAGTTCAAAATAATATTAGAAGGTTTATAATAATCCTCTATGCAGAGAAGTTACAGGAAAAACTAATCAGCACTAATTTTATCGGTGTTTTCAGTTAGAGCCCAATAAGTTAAAATATCTTCTGAATTAAATTATATGGGCTTACCAATGATTAATTAAGGTCATAATGACTTTGAAATTCATGTTTTAAATATATTTATACATGAAAAATTTTACCAGAAAAAATTTACATAATTAAAGCCCAAAAACCCGGTATATGTTGAAATTGGGCCTAGAATTAAATGGTTTAAGACCAAATAATTAAAGGCACTATCTTGGGCTGAATTATCACTCAAAATTTTGTGCAAAAGGAGTAGAGAAGAGTTAACCACCATGCATGACACTATTTCAAAGATTAGGTGTCAAAATTGGAAGTTTGGATGAAGTAAGCTTATGTAAGCATAATGATGCAATATTTATCTTATTTGGAGATAAAAGTGGCATCCAAATTAATGACAAGAGAGGGAAAATTAATTAGATAACAATTATGTGAAGAAATTAGGTGTATGGTGGAGAAAAGAGATGATGTAGTGCAATTTTGGCCCTTGGATCAAAAGTTAATCAAATGGATGAAGTTGCTTCTTGTTGTCTATAAATAGGCTCTTCCTCCCATCCATTATTCACACCAAAAACGAAAATCCACCATATAGTAGTGAGAGAGTGAGTTATAGAGAGAAGGAGGAGGAGAGGAAAGGAAAATTTGCAAGTTTAAGGTAACATCTTTTCCCTTTCTTGCATTTTATTTCTAAATAGTTGTTTAGATCTTGTATTTCTATGATTGGTAGGTAGAAAACATGTTTATGTTATGAATATGATGATGATGTTGGATCAAAATGGTGAAAGAATGATGAATATGCTATGAGTTTTGCAAGAACAAGCATGAATATGTGAAGAACATGATGAACATGCTAAAAGATGCCTTTTGATCCTAAATGTTACCATGAAATCATGTTTCTTGCAATTATTTTTAAATATTATGCTAAGAATGGGATTATGATGTTATTGGAATTTTCTTAAATCTCACCCCACCAAATATCTAACCATGATTAGGTTCAAATCATGTGAAAGGCAAGGAGATAAAGGAGGATCCATGAAGAAATGTTTAGAAATAGGAAGGGTATTTTGGATACTTATGTAATATCAAGTATAATGACATTTTATGTCACAATTATGTAAATTATGTGTGACTCCTAGATGATGAATAAAAGTATATTTTGGATCAATTTTATATGTGTTATGTGACTACCATTGAAAGTATGGTATTATGGAATTTTAGGGAATGAAATTTGGAAAAATTAGGGTAAAATTGCAAGTAAATTCACGAAATTTACTGTAGCAATCTGCCTAATAAAATTTCAAATTAATATTTTTTCCTTATATAGTATTTTAAGAGATGAATATAGCAATTTGAAACACCCTTAAATGATTTTTCTAGAATTAGTTATAATTTTTCAAAGTTCAGCCAAATTTTTATATTTACCAAATGAATAGTGAATTTTGGTAAATTTTTGGAATTTTTGAATTTGGCCCAAATTTGCTTCCAAATACATCTAATTGGAACCTAAACTACTAATAATGAATAGTAAATGATTCCTAAGGTTAAGGTGTGACAATTTGTATATATCTACACACATTATAATCAAATGACATACTATATTATTACCTCTATGTCTTCAAAAATGCTATTCTTCATAGGATCAGGGACTTTCCTCCAATTCTTGTGAGGGTGGGAGATTGGAACCTTGAACTTCGTAGTGACCCCAATGTAGCTGCTCAATTTTTGTCCACCCTTTCGTATTGGATTGCCTTTGCGATTCCATTCTACATGAATCTTCTGGCGAGTATCTCGAGCGCGTATCACCTCTTTCAACACAGTCAAGTCACGCCAGTGCTTTTTGATATATTTTTGTAGCTCTTCTTGACCATCACCACCACCACGATTATCATCGTGATCAAAAGGAGATGCTATTTACCTACAATAAAATTCCAACAAATATGTAAGATATCAAAGATGGAAATAGAATTTAAAGCTAATATAAAACATAAAAAAATTAATAAAACATCACAAAATTATACATGTCAACGGAAATAAAATTCAAACTACGGCAAATAATAAAATATTCCTCTTTCTTTTCAGTTGTTGACTAATTCATCCCCTTTTCCAAATCTAAGTACCTTCTTGATGGTCATCTCTCACATAAAGGGTATCATCTCCACCAGAATCAGTATCAAGTGATGTCCCATTGAAAGGATCATCCTCAATATCCACATCTTGATAGTCTTGACCATCATCTAAGTTGTCAATTAGTTTGTTCGTTAGCATAACAATGGACCACTTCTTATTAGCAGGATCAGTGACAAAAAACACTTGTTGAGCTTGAGATGCTAAAATAAAAGGTTCATCTTTATACCCCACCCTATTAAGATCCACTTGAATGAACCCTGAATTATCAACTCAGAGGCCATTGCTGTTGTCAACCCATTTACAACTGAAGACAGGTACCCGGAATGAGATGTAGTCCAATTCCTATATGTGCTCAATTACTCTAAAGTATGACATGGGTGCAAAAATAGGGTTTTGTCTTTGACACTAGATATATGCATTGATTGAGCTATAAGAGTTATCCCACTATTTTGCATTATACTCTTATCATCTTGCTCTTTTGTATAGAATGTGTACCCATTGATAAGATAACCAGTGTAATAGAGTACATATATGCTTGGACCCATAGCTAACTATTTCAACCTGTCTGAAACTGAACTAGAATTCCTCTCTAACTCCAACATAATGTGATCTCACAACCAATGTATAAAAAGTTGATTATGTTCTTTCAAAATCCAACTCTCATTTTTATTGCGGTTCAAGATTCTAATTTTCTCCTTGTGCATTTCAACATATTCATCAACCTCATCCGAGTTGTGCAAGACATACAGGTGAGCTTGCTCCCACTATGTTCTAAAGATACTAACTATTTCACTTCCTCGAATACCTTCACCACTTGTTCATCCTAAGTGACAAGACCTCGGAAGCCCAATGTTATCAACATTCAATAAGTATTCAGTACAAAATTCAACCGCTTCTTCGGCTATGTACCTTTCAACAAGACATCCTTCTGGTCTACTTCGATTTTTTACATACCCTTTCAATATCTTCATGTAACGCTCAATCGGGTACATCCACCTCATATAAGCTGAGCCGTACATTTGTATTTCCCTAACGAGGTGTACTGTTAGATGAACCATCATGTCAAAGAATGAAGGCGGGAAATACATCTCTAGCTCATATAAAGTGACAGCAATTTGTCTTTGCAATGTGGGTAACTTTCTAGGGTGAATGACTTTGCTGCAAATAGACTTGAAAAAGAAATATAGTTTCGTAATTGTCCCTTACACCTTTTTCGACAAAATGGATCGTATACCCATTGGCATCATATGCTCCATCAAAACATGACAATCATGAGACTTTAGGCCCTTTAACTTTAAGTCTTTCATAGATACAAGGTTCCTGATATTTGATGAGTACCCCTCCAAAACTTTAACTCCATCAGGAAATTCATAAAGAGCAATTTTTTCTTTTCTAGATAAAGTATAAGCAGCTGGAGGTAGATAAGTACGTCGTTTCTCCTTGATCGGTACCAATTCTCCTCTAATTCCTATAGCAACCAAATCCAATCTTGCCCTCTTGCCATCTTTGGTCTTTCCCTTCACATTGAGTAACGTACCAATAATGCTATCACATACATTTTTTTCTATGTGCATCACATCAAGGAAGTGCCTCACATACAAGGGCTTCCAATATGGCAATTCAAAGAAAATTGACCTTTTCTTCCACCCACTTGTCCCAAGGTGTCTCGCAAAAGGTTTCCTGAAGTTGTTATCCAAATGTTGTACCTTTTGAAACAAGTCCTCACTGCTTAATGGCACAGGATCTCCTCCTTCTTCTATATTCCCATCAAATGCTTTTCTCCACCCTCTATAATGATGTCCTTGATGCAAAAATCTCCGATGCCTGAGAAAGACAAATTTCCCACCATGTTCCAACTGAATGGATTGTGTGCCTTCTTCACATATAGGGCAACCAAATTCTCCTTTGATTCTGTATCTAGAAAATTCTCATATGCTGGAAAATCATTGATTGTACCAAATAGCATAGCTCTCAAATTAAATGGTTCCTCCTTATACCCATCATACACCTCTACACCACTCTCCCATAATAGCTTTAAGTCTTCAATTAGTGGAGCCAAGTATACATCTATATCATTTCCGGGTTGTTTAGGTCCAGAAATTAATGAAGACAACATCATGAATTTTCGCTTCCTGCATTGCCATGGAGGCAAGTTATAAATCACCAAAATCACGGGCCATATATTGTGAGTACTACTCTGCATACCATGCGGCTTTATTCCATCAGTAGATAATGCAAGGTATAGGTTTCTATCTTCTGCCCCGAATTCTTCATAGTCATGATCAATTAATTTTTATTGTGGAGAATCTACAGGATGTCTAAGCTTCCCATCTTTAATTCTTTCATCTGCATGCCATGTCAAGAGTGCATGCATCTAAATCTAGGTATGATGGGAAAATACCATACTACCTTTACTGGACTCGATTCTCTCTTCTTATATCGTGGGGCATTGCATTTAGGACACTTTTCTAATGATGCAAATTCCTTCTGAAATAAAATGTAATCATTAGGACAATCATGTATCCTCTCATAGCTCATCTCTATAGAGCTTTGTTAGATATGCTGGCTTCCCAAGAGGGGGGATGAATTGGGAAGATTAAAATTTTCTACAAAAATCAAGAGTATAGTGAAGATAGAAGAGACAGTAAAATAGAGTATGAAAGAATAACAATGTAAGAGTAGCAAAGAAGAAGAGTAGACACAGAAGATTATCCTAGTTCGATCTCTCTATCTTGACCTACGTCCAGTCCCCAAGCAACTACTTGAGGTTTTCAATTATCCTACAAGAATTCAGTGAGCTTCTTGCAATTACCTCAGTACAACTTTGATGCTTTATTCTTAGAGCTTACAAGTTCTCTCTCTGCACTCTAACTAAGCGCTTTCCAAATCCCTTGTGATATCCCCTCACAAGAACATCTTTATTCCAGATGAAGATAATATTGATTACAAAGAATGAACTCTCTAATTTAGAATGTATATGAAAGTTTGAGTGCAAAAGAAAGAAGTATGAGAGTAAGAGACTTTGAGTTAAAAATTTGACAGAGTTTCAGTATATACAACATTAAATTCATTACCCACAACTTCAAATGATGTTATATTTATAGATTTAAGTCTTAACTATACGTTAGAGACAAAATCCATCCGTTGGATAAGTTACCCAATAGTTACTCTGAAAAACTATCCATTCACCAACTGTATTCAATGCTTCTGACACTCGAAGTTCAAATTTTAGTTAGTCAATAGATGAATTTCGCAAAGACCGAAAGCTAAAGACTTCAACGTTAAATTTCAAAGTTCGTCTGTTATAAAGCAAAGTTCAAATTTTCATCATTAAAAAATATTTCTGTGTTGGAACATAGGAATTTTCAAGTTAAAGTTCTTCTTACAAGTGTGAACAGTAATCCCATATTGCTACAGTGCCTTCAAAGTTCTTATTTTAGTGCCTAAAATTCGTCTGTCAGTGGGCAAGTCAATAAGGCCCAATAGTTCATCTTTTTGAAATTTAAATTTTCAAGATTCAAAGTTCGTCTGTCAGAGGATACTCTTATTAGACTTATTTCAAAGTTTGAATTTCTGAAAACCAACATTCGTATGTTAACAGATTATCATAACAGATTTGTAAGCTTTGTTTCTAAAAATTCAAATTTTTAAAGTTAAAATTCTTCTGTCAGTGAGCTAATTTTGGACTCTTTCTAAACTTCACTATCAGATGAACTTTGACATATCCTTAAACGAATTTTTCATTTTCATGAATTGTGTTATATCAGAAATTCAAATTTTCAAAACTCAAAGTTCGTCTATCAAGAAGAGCTCATGTTAGACTTATGTTAAAGTTCAAATTTTTGTATTCAAAGTTCGTCTATAAGAGGAATCTCTTTTCTGACTAACTATTTTTCAATTCGAAATTCAAATTTCAGAAGTCAAAGTTCGAATTTTCAAAGTAATAGATTAACTTTAAACCTTTAAACTTCATCTGTTAGTGGGTGTTTTTCAAGTATTCCATGAATTAATATGGAATCATATTTCTAAAAGCATTCTTTTATCAATTCAAAGTCTTTTACTCAAATTAAACATAGTGAGAGTACCTATATCTAATCTTGTGCTGATTTTACTTGAATTTCTTCATTTGAGATCTTCCATGCACCTTTGATATCTTCTTTCCAAGCTCTAGAAGGTTGGTTTGTAATCATCAAAACACTTGATTCAACATTCTCCCCCTTTTTGATGATTACAAAATAACTTGCAAACTGGATTAGTGCTTAGGTTTGCTTCAACAAGCTCCCCCTCAACATATGCATTATAATTCATAAGATAAGATATCAAGTACATCAGATCAAATAGAGAGATTCATTAATTTATTCAAAGTTTCAATACAAAGATAGAACATGGAAATCATAAAATTCAGAACAGAGTTCAGAACAAAGATTCATAAAACAATACTACAAGAAGAACTAAGCAATCCTAAGATCTAATCACTTCTTCTTAGACTTGGACTTGTTGCTGTAGGTCTTGCCAGAAGGTTCAGCTGTAGTCTTTCCAGTTTGCTCGGACTTCTCCCCCTTTTTGGTATCAGCAGGAAGGTGTACAAAATCAGCAAAAAGATGGATCTGAGATACTGGAATTGCCTTAAAAGGCATAGGAGCAAATGGCAGATCTGGATTAAGTTTTGGAGGAGGCTCAGAAGGCTCAGGACTTGGATCCTCATCCTCAGAGACCTCAAGAAGCTCTTGCATTTCTTATCTAGAAAAAGCTAATTGAGCTCTTTGTTCCTCTGAGAGACCATATGCAGAAAGAGATGAGAGAGCAGGAGCAGGAGAACGAAACATTTCTTTAAGCATTTGTCTTTGAGCTTGTAAGAGAGCATTATGTGCATTAGCCTCTAGATCAACATAAGACACAATGCTTCTTTCTTCATTCAAGGCAGCTTGCATGAATGGTAAGGTGGAAATGGCTGCCACTAGTTTCTCAACCTGCTCAGACTCTTGGGATGAGAGAATTGAATCCTGAGCAACTTTAGGAATGGGCTCATGGGAGCGTGGTTCTAGAGATGCCTCTTCCTCCATTCTATAGTCCAAGGGAGGACCAGCATTTGTCTCATCATTGGAGACCTGTGGTGTGGTCAATGTGCTAGCAGCTTCGGTATCATGCATTGCATCATCAGGTTTAGGAGAGGCTAGCATGAAAGGACTTGGAGGCTTAGGTGTAGGAGACATGACAGGCTCAGAAAACCCTGGCTGAGGTGAAGTTGATGTGGAGGGAATGATACTTCTTATATCTTCATATGTATCAGCAATCACTTTCATATTCTTTGCCAACTGATGTATCTGATCTTGCAAAGGAGCAAACTTGGTATTTTGCTCATCTCTGATGCTAAGTATGAGTGTAGACAGATTATCATACAACTCAGTGATCTTGGTTGGCTTTCCTTGTATAGATGGAGTGGATGGTACTTGAGCTTGAGTGGGCTGAGATGGAGATGTTCCAGTCTGAGAAGTCTGAGGTATAGATTTTACAGCAGCCTCAGATGTTCCTTCTTGTTGTTGGAAGGGTTCCTCATCAAAGAAAATGTCTTCAGACTTTCCAGCTCACTTTCTAATCCATTTTCCATCTTTCTTCTCTATTCCTATCCTTTGCAGCTCTTCTTATTTGAAGATTTCAGTAGGCTTCCCTTTTCCTTTCTCAAGATGTTGGATTCGGGCATATTGAAGTATCCTGGAGATGATTGCTGCATAGAGAAGGGTGGAATCTTTCCTTTGATCTCTTGTCTTGATCATACGTTGGAGGATGATGTGTCCCATGTTAATGAGTTTCCCACGCATAATAGCTGCCATCACATGTGCTTCAACCCTTGTAATCAGATTGAAACTGCCTTCTTTGTTAAAGATAATCCTAGAGACAATATAGTGCAGGATTCTGACTTGAGCACTGAGGTTAGTAGGCTTTAGTAAGCTTAGAGGTGGCCTATTCTCTTTTCTTCTGAATCGTGTGTTCAGAATTGTGCTTTCTTTGTAGTTCAGAAAAGGCCCTCCTTCTTCATCAGTGGTTTTAGCCTCATCCATATACTTTGAGGCTGTAATGTCTATCCCCAAACCATCTTGCCCAGGAATTTCTAAAACCTCATTAAAGGTTTCATTTGTTAACCAGATGGTCCTAGACCTCAGATTCACCTCCTACTTCTTCTTTTTCCTATTGAATTTCAGAGAGGCATACCAGGTTTTTACTACCTCATCATCATATCTTTCCAATATTTCCAACATATTTTTGTATCTTATCATCCATAACCCAGCATCAAAATTGTTAGACACCAGGAATTCTTCTAAATTTATGTAGTGAGGCTTGATTACCTTTTTACTAACGAATTTGGAAGTGTATTCACCAAGGATATGATCATTGCTCCATAATGGCGGTGAGGTCAGTTGATATTCTCCAGATTCAGTGCTGAAGGAGGAAAAAGATGCAGCAATGACAGAAGTAACCGGAGTAGAAGGCTCTGCTTTCTTAGAAAGAGAGGGTGCAGATTTCTTCGAGTATACTTTTGGAGTAGTTTTCTGCCTTTTAGAGGGTGTTGCCTTGCTAGATTCGCCTTTTCCTTTCTGTGTTTCACTCTTCTTTGAGGCATTTTGGGATTTGACAGAGCTCTTTAGCTGTGACTTTCCTTTCCCAACTTCTGGATTCTTCACTCTTGCCATTTTCGGTGAGGAATGATTTAGAAAGATGCAAAGAGTAGGTTTATAGGGTACGAAAAGGAGTTTAATCAGTGAAAAATGATGGTTTTCGAATGGAGTTAATGGGAATTAAGGAGAGAATAAGAACAGATTTGAGAGAGATACGAATAGGGTTATATCTGTTCAAAGGACAACCTTCGGTTTTAACGTATGTAACCGCTTAACAGACGAATTTTGACAGGTCAAAATTTGAACTTTGAGCAGTTACAAGTTAATCCATTCAGTTACGCTTATTGACAAATGAACTTTCTCTTGGAAGTTCATCTGACAGAGACTTGGTTCAGGAAACCACGCAAGCACAGATGAACTTTGCTTCAACAAAGTTCAAACTTTGAAAGAACCAGACAATGAGCAATCATGAACAAAACAAGCAACAGACAAACTTTACTTATGAAAATTCATCTTTTCAAATAAAGTGAACATGTTATAACAGATAAATTTTGACTCAAAAATTCAAATTTTAACATTTTGTAAAGAGTCTTCAACATGCGTATTTTGAGAAATGAAGATTCGTATATTGGTCATGTTCAATAGAGTTAGCATTTGCAATTCATTTTTGAAAATTCAAATTTTTGGTGTTCAATAGACAAATTTCAAAGGACAAAAAAGTACTGTTACAGAGTGCAATCAACTGAAATTTCTCTGATGGGTATCCAAATTTGAATGTTAGGCATGCTATCTTTATGAAAACACAGTTTAATCATGGAAATTTGTCTAACAAACATCTAAAATATGAATTTCAACTTTCTGAACTTACAAAATAGATCCAGATACTCAAATTTCTGGCTTTCTTTTTCATCTTTTCATTGTGTCATCCAGATCAGCTCCATTATATGGTTCTGTTGTCATTTGAACTTGTGAGGAGCACTTGCAACTTATAATAAACACACTCCGATGCCAAAGTTAGGATAGATTCAATGTCAGAAACTTCAATTAAGATAAGTATTAATACATACTTACAGTTTATTGGGATTTACCATACCCAATTATCTCCTGATTTTACAATGTTTATCTTCTAGAAGGGGCTTTGTCAGAATGTCAGCAACTTGATCCTTGGTAGGGATGTATTCTAATTTAATTTCTCCTTTCAGAACATGAACCTTTATAAAGTGATGCCTAACATCAATGTGCTTTGTCCTTGAATGCATGATAGGATTCTTTGTGATGTTAATAGCACTTTGGTTATCACACATTATTAGTATTTCTTTCATTTCAATCTCAAGATCTTCAAGTTGTTGCTTCATCCAAATAACTTGGGCACAACAACTACTAGCTGCAACATATTTAGCTTTTGCAGTGGATAGAGCTATACTGTTTTGCTTCTTGCTGAACCATGACACCAAGGATCCTCCAAGGAACTAACATGTTCCACTTGTGCTTTTTCTATCAGTTTTGGATCCAGCAAAGTCAGCATCAGTATATCCAATAAGATCTTCTCCATTGCCCTTTGGGTATCAAAGTCCCATTTATGATGTTCCAATTAGATATCTGAAGATGCGTTTTACAGCAGTTACATGGGTTTCTTTGGGACATGATTGAAATCTTGCACACATACAGACACTGAACATGATGTTAGGTCTGCTGGCTGTTAGGTATATCAGAGATCCAATCATTCTTCTGTATTGGGTTATGTCAAAAGTTTTTCCTCCTTCATCCATGTCAAGCTTAGTTGCAGTAGCCATAGGAGTTCCCATTGGCTTGGCCTTTTCCAAGCCAAACTTTTTTAGCAGCTCTTTCAGATATTTTGATTGGTTGAGAAAGATACCATCAGCACATTGCTTGATTTGCAGTCCAAGGAAGAAGTTAAGCTTACCCATCATTGACATTTTGAACTCACCTTGCATTAGTTTAGAAAAATTCTTACAAAGAGATTCATTAGTAGCACCAAATATAATATCATTAACATAAATTTAAACAATAAGTAAATCTTTATTTTCTTTCTTAGTGAACAAAGTAGTATCTACTTTTCCTCTATTGAATCCCTTTTCAGTTAGAAAGTTGCTTAGTCTTTCATATCATGCTCTAGGAGCTTGTTTTAAACCGTAAAGAGCTTTCTTTAGTTTATAAACATGGTTTGATTTTGTAGAGTCCTCAAAGCTTGAAGGTTGGTCTACATAAACTTCTTCCATAATATATCCATTCAGAAAATTACTTTTCACATCCATTTTATATAACATTATGTTTTTCATGTATGCATATGCCAACAGGATTCTAATTGCTTCTAATCTTGTAACTGGAGTAAAAGTCTCTTCAAAATCAATGCCTTCTTCTTGATTATATCCTTTGGCAACCAGTCTTGCTTTATTTCTTATTATTGTTCCTGATTCATCAAGTTTATTTCTAAAGACCCATTTAGTGCCAATGATAGGGTGATTTTTAGGTCTAGGTACTAAATTCCAAACTTGATTTCTTTCAAACTAATTTAATTCATCTTGCATGGTCAGAATCCATTATTCATCGGTTAAGGCTTCTTCAGTACACTTAGGTTCAATTTGGGAAATGAAAGCACAGTTAAACATCTGATCTCTTAGTTGTTTTTAGGTTTTAACTTTCTCTTGAATATCCCCAATCACTTGATCAACAGGATGATTCCTTTTATATTTCCAAGCTCTGGAAAGTTCTTGAGATATATCTTCATTATTCTCATCCTCAAAGTCTTTCTCTTGAATATCTTCTTTTATGTTAATAGATTCAGATATTTTTGAAGGTTCAGTTTTACCATCTTCAGAAATATCTAAGTTCTTAAAATTCGAAATAAGATCATCTTCATCAGTAACATGCTTAGAAACTGTTTCATTTTCAATAAACACAACATGCACAGATTCCTCTACTGATTTAATCTTCTTATTGAAAATTCTATATACTTTACTCCTACTAGAGTAACCCAGAAATATACTTTCATTAGATTTGGCATCAAACTTACCCAGATTCTCCTTTCCATTATTGTGGATGAAACATTTACAACTAAACACATGCAGATGTTAAATGTTTGGCTTCCTTCCTTTATATAGCTCATAAGGAGTCTTCCCTAGAATTGGTCTGATGTAGGCTTTGTTTATGATGTAACTTGCTATGTTTACTGCATCAGCCCAGAATACTTGAGAGAGTCTCTTTTCATTCAGTATTGCTCTTGCCATCTCTCCAATTATTTTGTTCTTCCTTTCTACCACTCCATTCTGCTGAGGAATTCTTGGAGCTTAGAAGTTGTGATTAATTCCATGTTCATCACAGTACTCCAAAATGAATGAATTTTCAAACTCTTCTCCATGACCGAACCTGATAAATACAATAGAAATACCCTTCTCATTTTGCACTTTCCTAGCTAAGGTCACAAATGCATCAAATGTTTTACTTTTGGAAGAAAGAAACAAAGTCCAGGTAAATCTAAAGTAATCATCCACAATCACAAGAACATACAAATTTCCACCAATGCTTTTTATTCTAGATGGACCAATCAGATCCATATACAATAGTTGCAGTGGTGTAGAAGTGGTGACTACATTTTTAGATTTAAAAGATGATTTAGTTTGTTTTCCTTTAAAACATGTATCACATTCTTTGTATTTTTCAAAAGAGATTTTTGGTAAGTCAATGACTAACTCATTCTTAACCAGTTTTGACAGTTGGTTCATGTTAACATGTGCTAATCTTCTATGCCATAGCCAATTATCATTATTTTGACTAATCAGACAAATAGAATTTAAGGAAGGAAGTTCATCAAGATCAATAGTATAGCAGTTACCATCCCTTTGAGCCTTAAGAATTATTTTGTGATCACTTTTTTGGATGACCAGGGAAAATTTTGAGTCAAACAGTACCCAGTTACCTTTCTCACATGTTTGACTCATACATAGCAAATTGTGATTGAGGCCAATTACAAATAGCACCTCTTTAATAAATGTTTCTGGATTCTTGCCCACAATGCCAATTCCAATTATTTTGTCGTATTGATCACCTCCAAAGGTTACCTTTCCTCCCTTTTTGTCTCTAAGGGTGATGAACTTCTCCTTATCACCAGTCATGTGACTTGAGCAGGCACTGTCCATATACCATTTGTTGCTCTTTCTTGCGTTAAGACAGATTTACAAAATAAAGTTCAGAGTTTCTTTTTATGTACCTAAATTTGCTTGGATCCTTTTCTGTCAGTGGCATTTTCCCTAGATACAAGTGTATCTTTGGGAACCTATTTTACCTTCCTGTCAAGTCCATTTTTCTTCAATGCACATGAACTGGATATATGTCCTTTCTTGTTACAGAAGTGACAGGTGGTGAAAGGGCTGCTAGATTATGATGCAGGAAGAAAACAATGCAAATAATATTTTTGTTTCATATATTTTGGTTGATCATAGGATTCAATGCGATTTAAAGTATGATCTTTCTTTTTATACCCATTAGCATGCACAAAATGCCTCAAATACAGATTTTGATTTTTCTTTTAGTCCTTTCTTTTACTGTACAAGGATCATAATCAAGTCCAGTCTTGGCTTGTGTGATTCTCTAACTTCCCATTAAAGCAAACTGTTATATCTTTACCCTTAGTAAGTCTAGCCATTCCTTTCAGTAGATAGTCATTAGTTTGCTTTAATTCAATACATGATGTACAGCAAGCAGATTCAGATTTATGTAGAGATGTAATATTAGAACTACTGCACCAAGATTCTAGCTTATTAATCATTTTCTTAGCCTATCTCAGTTCTTTAGCTGTCTTAATAAATTCATCATACAGTTCATGAAATGCACCAAGTAATTCAGAATAGGAAGGTTCAAATTCATATATCTCATCCTCATGATCACTGATGGATGGATCTTAAGTTTCTTCAGATACAAGTGCCATCAAGTAGATATTGGCAATTTAACCTTCATCATCTTCTTCTTCATCTAAGCCATTGCCCCAGATTGATGAGATGTATGCCCTCTTCTTCTTACTCTTGTTAGTAGCGTTCTTTTCCTTCTCTTGCTTCTTTAGGAATTGTAGACAATCCTATTTGATGTGCCCTTGTTTTTTGCATTTGTAGCAGGTGATAGGTTCTTTTCCATCTTTCTTGTTGTCTGATGCTGCTTCCTTCTTGAAGAATCTTTTGTTTCTTTTCTCGTTGTAGAATCTTCTGAATTTTCTGACCATCATAACCAGAGTTTCTTCATCTAATTTATCTCCATCATCAGATTCTTCTTCTTTCTCTTTAGCAGCTTTCAGAGTAAGACCTTTCTTTTTCCTATCATGTCCTGCTTCATTGAGAGCCTTTATCTTTTCCTTATATTCTCCAAGGCTACCGAAGAGGGCTGTGATAGAGGCCATTGATTCTTTACTGGCTTCCTTTATTGCTGTTACTTTGGGTTGCCATTCCAGAGAAAGATCTCTAAGGATTTTTCTCACCTTTTCTGACTGAGTGTACTCTTTGCCAAGACTCTTCAATTGATTCACAATAAGGGTGAATCTCTTTTGTAGCTCTTTGATGCTCTCACCTTCCACCATTTTGAAGCTTTTGTATTCACCAATGTAGGAGTTCAATTTGTTTTCTCTTACTCTAGTGATTCCTTCATGAGGGATTTCTAAAGTGTCCTACATATCCTTGGCTATGGAATATTGTGACACTCTGTAAAATTCGTCTTAGTTTAATGCACTAACCAGGCAGTGTTTTACCTTAAAGTTCAGCAAGACTTTTCTCCTATCTTCCTCATTCCACTCGTCCTCTGGCTTCTCCATGTATTTTCCATCATCCTGCAGTTTCATTGGGACAAAGTCTCCCTTCTGGATGACAGACCACATATCCAGATCAATGGACTGGAGATAGATTTGCATTCTCATCTTCCAGTATCCATAGTATTCTCCATTAAAGCCAGGTGATCTGTTTGTGTTGTTTCCCTCAGGTAGTATACTTTCTCCAAACCAGCCACTGAATTTCCTGGACTGTTAGATCTTTTGTTTGGGAATCCGGGCTCTGATACCACTTGTTATATATGTTGGCTTCCCAAGACGGGGGTGAATTGAGAAGATTAAAATTTTCTGTAAAAGTCAGGAGAGTGATGAAGGCAAAAGTTACAGTAAAATATAGTATAAAGGAATAGTAAGGTAAAGGTTAGTAAAAGAGAAGGGAAGATACAGATGTTTATCTTGGTTCAGTCTCTTTATCTTGAGCTATGTCCAGTCCCCAAGCAACTACTTGAGATTATCCACTATCTTGCAATAATTCAGTGGGTTTCTTGCAATTGCCTCAGTACAACTTTGAAGCTCTATTCATAGAGCTTACAACCTCTCTCTTTGCACTCTAGTTAAGTGCTTCTCAACTTCCTTGTGATATTCCTTTACAAGAAAATCTTTCTTCCAGATGAAGATAAGATTGATTACAAAGAATGAATTCTCTAATTTAGAGTGTATATAAAAGTTGAAGTGTAGAAGAATGAAGTGTGAGAGTAAGAGACTTTGAGTTGAGAACTTGACAGAGTTTCAGTATATACAATGTAAATTTGTTACCCACAACTTCAAATGAAGTTCTATTTTTAGATTTAGGTCTTAATTATACGTTAGAGATAAGATCTATCCGTTAGAGACATGACCCAACAGTTACTTTGAAAAACTATCCGTTCACCAATTGCATTTAATACTTTTGACACTCAAAGTTCAAATTTTGGTTGGTCAACAGACGAATTTCATAGATACCAAAAGTTAAAGACTTTAACATTGAATTTCAAAGTTCATCTGTTATGAAACAAAGTTCAAATTTTCATTTTTGAAGAATATTTCTATATTGGAACATACAAATTTTCAAATTAAGGTTCCTCTGATAAGTGTGAACAGTTGTCCCATATTACTACAGTGCCTTCGAAGTTCAAATTTTGGTGCTTAAAATTTGTTTGTCAGTGGGTAGCTCAATAAGGCACAATAGTTTATCTTTTCGAAATTCAAATTTTCAAAATTCAAAGTTCGTCTGTCAAAGAGAACTTTTATCAGACTTAGTTTAAAGTTCAAATTTCTGAATACCAACATTCGTATGTCAACAGATTATCATAACAGACTTACAACTTTTATTTCTAAAATTTGAATTTTCAAAATCAAAGTTCGTTTGTCAGTGAGCTGATTTTGGACTCTTCTTAAACTTCACTTTTAGATGAGCTTTGACATATCTTCAGGCGAATTTTTCATTTTTATAGATTGTGTTTTATCATAAATTTGAATTTTCAAAACTCAAAGTTCGTCTGTTAGAGAAGGCTCTCATTATACTCATGTCAAAGTTCGAATTTCTGCACTCAAAGTTCGTCTGTCAGAGGAATTTCTTTCCTAACTAAATTATTTTCAATTCGAAATTCAAATTTAAAAAGCCAAAGTTTGAATTTTAAAAGCAATAAATCAGCTTTAAACCTTTAAACTTCGTCTGTTAGTGGGTGTTTTTCAAGTATTCCATGAAACAAAGTTCAAATTTTTATCTTTGAAGAATATTTCTATATTGGAACATACAAATTTTCAAGTTAAGGTTATTCTTATAAGTGTGAACAGTAATCCCATATTGCTACAGTGCCTTCGAAGTTCAAATTTTGGTGTCTAAAATTCGTCTGTCAGTGGGCAACTCAATAAGGCACAATAGTTCATCTTTTTGAAATTTAAATTTTGAAGATTCAAAGTTCGTTTGTCAGAGGATGCTCTTATCAGACTTATTTCAAAGTCAAAATTCGTCTATCAGTGAGCAAATTTTGGACTCTTTCTAAACTTCACTATTAGATAAACTTTGACATATTCTCAGACGAATTTTTTATTTTCATGAATTGTGTTATATCAGAAATTCGAATTTTCAAAACTCAAAGTTCGTCTGTCAAGAAGAGCTCTTGTCAGACTTATGTTAAAGTTCAAATTTCTGTACTCAAAGTTCATCTGTAAGAGGAGTCTCTTTTCTGACTAATTCGAATTTTAGAAGCCAAAGTTTGAATTTTTAAAGCAATAGATTAACTTTAAACCTTTAAACTTCGTCTGTTAGTGGGTGTTTTTCAAGTATTCCATGAATTAATATGGAATCATATTTCTAAAAGCATTCTTTTGTCAATTCAAAGTCTTTTACTCAAATTAAACATAGTGAGAGTACCTATATCTAATCTTGTACTGATTTTACTTGGATTTTTTCATTTGAGATCTTCCATGCACTTATGATATCTTCTTTCCAAGCTCTAGAAGGTTGGTTTGGAATCATCAAAACACTTAATTCAACAAGTTTAGCATTCATTTAGCCTCATATGTTTGGCTAGGAAGCTCATTATCCTTTGGCAGCATATCCTTCAAAAGTGCAAGCAATTCTGTGAAGCTCTTATCACTCCATCCATTGCCTGCTTTTAAGTTGTATGGCTTCAACACAGCTGACAATATCGTGAACTTAATGCATCCAGAGTACAATGGTTTTTCTGCATCCCTCTTCAACCTATCAAACATCTCTGGACAATCCTTAAGTTCATCCTCAATCACATTGGTCATTTGTTCAAGACGATCAGTCTCGAATGTACTTGTGTCGAAATCATTCGATCTAGAGCTTCCACTATACCTATTACTACTATAATCATTATTCATCTTACCATGCCTTGTCCGTCGTGTGTAACTTTGATCAATTCCATTACAAATTAAATATGATTCCAAGTCAGTTGCACTAACTAGCCTCCCATAACAACACTTCAAGCAAGGGCATATAATTTTTTTGGGGTTATCAACTTGCTCAACTATAAACCTAACAAACTCTTTCACTCCATCCCAATATTCCTGAGTCAAACGATTCACAGACATCCATTTCCGATCCATACTTTTATTAAGTTGTGTAACCTTTTGTAACTTGTGTATCAATTTCGGCAAAGCCTCCTTTAAAACTTGAGCCTCCCAATAATTCTACAACACCAACTTAGAAGCCACGGTTTTTCATATGGATTAAATACCATAACCCCATGATGAATACATTAATATTCATGCCACTTAAAAAAAATTACATTCATTAATTGGACTACTATTCTTTGTTTTTCCTAACTTTACTTTCTAATTTATTAAAGCATATGTTACTTTTCAAGTCCTTAACTAGCAAAAATATTCAATAACATAGACAAAAAAGGTGTTTCAATTATATGTTGCCAACCATCCAAATCAACTATCCATAGCTTGTCATCTACTAAATTATAACTTTTAAAGGCAAACCGGCAGCATAACAATTAAGAACAAGAGTTGCCTGGGCTTTAAGCCATCTACTCAAAAAAAAAAACAACAAATTTCAACCAAATTTCATGATTTTCAGTTCGAATTTAGCTAACTAATATAACCATAGCACTAACCACTTAGCAATTCACCTAACTTAGCTAACTAATACAAAAATTTTACATAAACATAATGAGGAAGCATGTCTCAAATAAAGTAGATAATCTGAAGGGCTAGCACTGTAAATTGTGTCAATCTGAAACAAGCGCACCAATGACACCTTTGTAGAAGTGAAGCAACAAGTTAAATGAAAACTCTATTAAGTAGCACTAGCAATCAAACTTGAAGCAGACAGCTCCCTAGTTTCAAGTATACACAATCATGGATATGTGTGGTTATGCTTCTTGGTCATATTACAAAAAATCATTAACATTGAAAGCTAAGCCATACCTGTATCACTAGCACTATCTCTATAAACTTATCATGTCACCTATATATTTGAAATATGGGAAATCAATGAATCAACCGGTTTAATTAATAACATGATTGGGCAATATCATAAGATTTGACAAGTTTAATTTGTAGAAAAGAAAGGCTACAACAACTGGTATGATTAAAAAAAAATACACTCGATAGCCATAATTACTAGATAAAGCTGATTAAAATTAAATAACTAATGGTGAGTGATGACAACAGAATCAGGAAGATAATACACAGTATGGTAGTAGTATAAAAATGTTACATTTTACTTATAGATTTTGTTTTGATGAATCTTCAGACCCCCGGACCCTCACTAGGAGACCACTTCTAACATGCTGACACGCAATTGACTCGCAATTGACTCATACAGAAAGAACAAGCCACAGCCAATTATGATTAAAACAAGAGTTTAAATTATGGTGCAAGAGTTCAAATTTCGTTGCATAGAAAATCTCACCAACCTTGAGGTTCGACAGTATCTGAATTCTGAATCCAACAAATTACTTTGAGTGACCAACTTGTATTTGGATTGAATAGGAAGAAAAACAAAGTAAGAGAATCATATTAATTGCCTAAAGAGAAGCAATGTGCCAGTGGGAAAGACTTGCAAGCAAAGACAACACGCAAGAAAAATATAATTTATAGAAACTAGTCTATAAGTGTTCATGTAGCATGGAAATTAACCTAGTAGGAAATAAAAGCAAGATTATAGACAAATTGAGCATGTGAAATTTATTAAGCACTTTTTGAAAAAAATTAATACACCACTTGGCTACCATCACTTCAATCATTCTATGCAGTTCAATAATTAACCCAGTAGCAGCAACTCAGGGCAAACAATTAGCGTATATATATATAATATACCTCCAAGCATATGTTCTCTTATCATTCCCTTAAACACTTGATTCCCTTAATCTCCTTACTGCATTGCTAATACGCCTAATGAAAGGAACATTAATTGTTGGAAGACACTATGTAGTTTGTCTGCTTTTGTCTTGTCTAAAGCATCTCATTTTTCAGACAAAAATGAAATTAAAGGCCAAAGATAAAATTGACAGCTGAAATTTCTACATCCTCTATTTCATTAGTGTGATTTTATTCAATCAGATTTCATTGTAGGGAGGAAGAGAGCGTCAGTGGGACAATGGGGTTACCTCAAAGCTGGCTACCATTTGCCATTGGGACTGGGAGGGATTTCGAGTTCGTTAGAGCGAATGGAACTAGGCCTCTTTCACTCCATTCACCTTGACCGTTGACAGGGAGGGGTTTTGAGATCTAGCGAGTTCGTGGTCCTCTGATAGTAGGGGTCTCAGCTTCGACCTTCAGGTTGAATGGGATTTCTGAGGAGCACAGCCATGGCGAAGGAGGAAAGTGTGTAAACTTTGATCTCGTGGTGGCTGAAGAGCTGTGTCAGAGAGCAATGGCAGAGGAAGGGATTCAGAGCATGCAGTGGGAATGAAGACAGTATAATTCAGAGTAATGGGATGTTAGGGCTGAGAAGGATTTAAAATAACTTAGTTAGCGTCTAAAACTTAAACGCTAACTAAAAATATCATAGATGGTGTTTATATTTTAAACGCCATCTAATATATACATTTTAGGTGGCGTTTATATTTTAAACGCCAACTAAAATTTTAAAAAAATAACTTTCCTTGGCATTTAAAATATAAACGCCACCTAAAATACTATAGATGACGTTTCTATATTAAACGCCAACTAACAATTTAAGAAAAAAATTTTAAAAAAATTGTGGATCTCTGCTTGGCGTTTAGTATGTATGCGCCATCTAAAATTTGAATATTAGTTGGCGTTTAAAATACAAACACCATCTAAAATGTATAGATAACGTTTATTTATTAAACGTGGTGTTTATTTATTAAACGCCAACTAAAAATTTAATAAGAAAATTCAAAAAAAATTTAGAGCTTTGCTTGGCGTTTAAATATACAAACGCCACCTAAAAATTTTATTCAGCATTTAATCATATAAACGTCATATAAATGTTTGTATAAGTTAGCATTTATCTATATAAATGCCAACTTTTTTTTAGCTTCTAGATTTATTTGACGTTTATTTGATAAACGCTAACTATTGAATGCCATTAAAGCCACAAATTGGTATAGTGTGGCTTTGTTTCCTCCTAGGACGCTTCAAAAATTGCAGAAAGGATCGACGATTAGTGAAAAAATTGAATCATTGAAAAAAAAAGTTCAAGAAAATATTAGTAATATTTTTATAATTACCTTTCACGATAATTTTTGGGAGAACGAGTGATAACTTTTAAAAATTTAAACAATAATAATTGTTGCAAAAGTGAGTAATAACTTGAAGACCAATACTGATTAAATAAAAAAAGTGAGTAATGATATTGAAGAAAAAGAGGAAAAATTTGAAGAAATACAAAAATATTTTAATGGATCGAATTGAAGTCCTTTTATCTCTAATGTTTTTCTTTATTTTCAAAATATTTAAGTAATATGTTTTGGATGAAAAGACCATAAAGCACAAGTGGTAGTTCGAAGCTCCGATCTCCTAATGTGTATGTAGACACACTTGTTGCCGTTGTTTTTCATTAGTTTTGAGGCTGTTTTACCTCCAAGTGTTCTTTTTTTTTTTTTAAAGATTTATGCAACATGTCAGAAAAATCAGCCGACGGCCTAAAATGTAATTTTCTAAATTCATATTCGAAGCATTACAAGTCTAATTAAATTTCATTTTTTTTTTAATTTTTGACACAACATAAGTGTTTAATTTTGTAGACGAGCCACGATTCAAGGATGTAGGGGCACACAAATAAGCTCTTATTGTCTTAATTCAAGTGGATTGGATCTCTTCATTCATATATTCATGTATTTAGTAAAAAATGACTAAAAACAAATTGTATAAAGTTCATATCTTACCATTATATTCATCCATTATTTTCTCTTTATCTCTCTCTAAATGTTTTTTTTTTAACTCCAATATAACCTTTAAATATCACATAGTGCAAATTCAACCACTTGCACTGTTGCTGAAGTCATCTCCCTGCAAAAATATCACTAAAAGAGATTAGCGTTCATGGCCAACACCTCACTTATATATGATCTTATTGATTTCTCTGTCTTTCACATAATATTCTAAACCAAAGCTTAATGTCATTTAAATTATTATATATAATCATATTTATACTGCTGTCACTCTATTATTAGTTGAAGCTAACTATAATGGACGTCATTTGTATGGAAACACTACTCCAAAATCATTACTATCTTGGTTTTAACAAATGGGGCAAAATTTTGGAGAGTTAAGATTTATAAGTCACTTTGTCTAAGTTAATGAATGTTTGATGTTTCCTTTCCAATTTTATCCATATTTATAATAGTAATCAATTATGAGAGAGAAGAATAAAAAAAAGTTATGATAGAAAGAAAATAATTCTCTTACCTCTATTTATTATAGTATTCACTTATGAAATAAAAGAGTAAAAAAAAAGTTGTAATGGAAAGAAAGTAATTCATTTTTACCCCAATTTAATGAAAATAATTTTGGAAAGTTACCAATTAATTTTTAAAAAAATAATTTTTCTTAATTTCTGTGAGGTAAGTAAACATGACTTATAATTTGAAATAAAAGAAATCTCTTTACTTTAAATAAAGGGATTGTTTGGTATATTTATCAAAATAATTTCTTGGAAAGAATACTCCCCAAGAAGAAAATTTCCTAAAAAGTTTATTTATATTTTGCTTGTTTTATTTTTCATTTTTTGTAAAGTTTAAATTGTTTTTTAAAATGAATATATGATATTTTAATGATAAATACATAAGTACATTTTTAATTAATGAAATTGATTCAGAAATTATGAATTGTTTTGAAAAAAAATTATAAAACTTGGAAAAATATAACTTTTATACGTTTTACTTGAAAGTAGAATTTTCTGAATTAAGTTGTGAGTTTTTTTCTTAATAAGCAAAAAAAATATATTATTGTTGTTTGTTTTCATTAAATTAACTTTCCTCCTTCACTTTTTCCATACCTAACATGACGCATGACAATAATTAATTTTTTTATTCTTCAAATTAGTTGTGCTTTAAGAAAGCAAGTGTACAAAGATTTATTAATTTAAACTTGGAAGGACCACACCCACTGCGCGCATTCACATTTCTACGACGATGATCTGGTCTGTTACTTTTTTTAATGATAATTTTGTCATGTTTATGGACATAATTTACTACTTCAGTGCGTTCACACGCCCAGGCTTGTGGCTGATATTGTGGACTTATAGTGTGACGAGTTTTTTTATGGGAGTAGTCAAACAATATCAGTTTTCTTTGTTTTCTTCGTTTTCTTCAAGGATGTCCAGAAAATGTAGATAGGAAACGAGTTAATAAACAAATTGAATCCTAAAAAAACAAAAAAAGTTTAAAGTTTGGGAAAGTGTCAATCCATTTCATTTTATATATATGTCTTTTTAAAAAATTAAAAATATTTTAATTTAATTATCATTTTAGAAAATCAAGAAAAATTATTTTTTTCTTTCCAATTCTATCCTTTAACAATTAAAAGAGTGTGCAAAAAACTGGAAAATTATGAATAATAAAAAAGTAATAATTAAGGATAATTTAATAAAATTACATCATTAAACTATTTATTATTTTTCTCAATTTTTGTGCCAAAACTTTAGATGATGGATAAAATGTGATTGATGAAATAATATTTAAGGACTCTAACTTAGTAAAATTAACATTAAATGACTTGAAATATAAAAAACTGGAGCCATGCACAGTAAAATGATTACCTTGTTTTGTTAAAATAACTAAATACTACCTTCGATTCTTTTTACGTGTTGTTTAAGATTTTAGTACATAAATTAAGAAATATAATTAATATGTTAAAATTTGTTTTAAATTTTTTAATATGTCCTTTAATAAATAGATAGATAAAAAATAATTAATGTCTTCTTTAATTTTTAAAGAAATAAATAAGAGTATAACTGGAGAAGTAGTAATTAATGTTATCTTGAAATTTGAAAATGATAAATAAATACAAATAAAAAATTTCTTAAATGACAAATAAAGAAAAAAAAGAGAGAAAAAGTATATCTATTTAACTCAATAGATCAGAATGATAAAATTCTTGGTCTTCATTTTAGTGACATTAATTTTTAAGTCTACAAATTAGTTGTGACTCATGAAAGCAAGTGCACACAGATTGATTAATTTCAACTTTTTCTTTTTGGCCAAGATTGATTAATTTCAGCTTGAAGGTACTCCCCTGTCCTTCCATTATGTCATATAAAGTATCTCAATGAAAAACCTATATTTTATAATATAAATCATTTTATGGATTATATAATATAATTAATTTATAATTTTTAAAATTGCTCCCGGTAAAGTACTCAATATCAGAAAAAATAATTAATATAGGAAAATATTAAATAATAATAAATAAGGATAAATTAGAAAAATGAGAAAATATTTTTAATTATTATTCTTGACCTATTTACAGTAATTAATTAAAGGTACCTGGGACGGAGGAATTATATTCTTGTGGAAGCGATTTTTAGTGGTTTTTCAGTGGTTCATTGGTCTTATCTATGGACGGCAAAAATTTCTACTTTGGTGGGTTCACATGCCCATGCTCACAACTAATCTCCTACCTTTATGATATATAATAATAATTCTTTTGTCATATTTGTAGATTTAAAGTGCAACGAATCTTTTGATAGTAGTGGCCAAGCAATAAAGTATGATCAGCCCGCAGACTTTGTTTCTCCCTAGGACGTTTCAAAAATTGCAGAAAGGACCGACGATTAGTAAACAAATTGAATCTTCGAAAACAGTTTCAGGAAATTATTTGTTTTATTTATTATTTTCTAAAAAATTCAAATTATTTTTTCAAATGAATATATGATATTTTAATATTAAATACATTAATACACTTTTAATTAAAAAATTGATAAAGAAATTAAGAATCATTTAAAAAAATTGTAAAATACTTCGAAAATATATTTCATGAGTTTTACTTAGAAGTGAAACTTTTTGAGTTAAATTTAATTTGTCAGGAACTTATAAGTTTGTTTCTTCTACTAAGTTAAAAAAAATTACTATACTTTGCTTTCCTTAAACTCTTTCCTTCTTTTACTTTCTTTATACCAAACCACCTCAAGCATTTGTATATATATGAGGCATGACAATAATTAATTTTTTTATTCTTCAAATTGGCTGTGCTTCAGAAAAGCAAGTGGACAAATATTTATTAACTTCAACTTGGAAGGACCACACCCACCGCATTCACATTTCTATGACAATGATCTGGTCTGTTACTTTTTTTAATGATCATTTTGTCATGTTTATGGACATAATTTTCTACTTCAGTGCGTTCACACGCCCATGCTTATGGCTAATATTGTAGACTTATAGTCGTCAATATTGAAGACTTATAGTGTGACGAGTTTTTGGATGGGAGTAGTCAAACAATATCAGCTTGGTTTGTTTTCTTCAAGGATGTCCAGAAAATGCAGAAAGGAAACGAGTTAGTAAACAAATTGAAACCTGAAAAAACAAAAAGTTTAAAGTTTGGAAAAGTATAACCTATCCCATTTTATCATTTTAAAAAATTCAAAATATTTCAATTTGATTATCATTTTAGAAAACTAATAGAGAATTAATTTTTCTTTTCAATTCTACCCTTAAATAATTAAAAGAGTGTGCAAAAAAATTAGAAACCTATGAATAATAAAAATGTAATAATCAAGAGTAATTTAGTAAAATTACATTATTAAACTATATATTGTTTTTCTTAATTTTTGTGTAAAAATTTTAAACTGCAGATAAAATGTGATTGATGAAATAATATTTAGGAACTCTAAGACTTGAAAATATAAATTTTTTTCAAAGGACCAAAAGGCTTGTACTCTGCCTAGAAATATATATATATATATATATATATGATATAAAAGTTCCCAGATGCTTTTTTTTTTCCTCAAAGTTATCATTTTTATTCCAACACAGTTATCATTTAAGATAATTTTTCAAAGAATAAGGTGACGAATTTAAGAAATATAAGTAGTAAATGTTAAAAATTAAAATTGAGTAGAACCTCAGGAATAAGGGAAAAAAATGATAACTTACGAAAAAACAAGAGGTAGTTTTAAGAAAAAGGAATGATAATGTTGAAAGAATAAGTGCTGACTGCAGAGATGCTGGAAAAACAAGAATGATCATTTTAAGAAATAAATAATTTCCGCATATAGAATTATTCCTTTTATCCGTAAAGAAACATTGTAGTTTTTAATATATCTTTTAATATCCATTTTACCAACATAGTATGTCGTTTCCCCATCAAATTTTCTCAGTACAATTGGCGCGCAACATCTTGGAAAACACAAACAACGGCTTAAAATGCAATTTTTTTTTATTTATAGTATAATGTATAGATTAGCTGTGATTTATGGAACTAAGTGCATACATAGGTTTTTTAATTTCAATCTGTCGGGACTATCCTGTGGAACCAACCCACTAGCTTTAGCTCAAAGTTCAGACCTTTGAGTCTTAGTATCAGTACGTGTTTGCGAGCACTTACACTATTGTTCTCATCTCTGCGAAAAAAACCACTCATTCCAAAAGAGATCATGGCTGAACTTGCGGGTGGAGCTCTTCTCTCTGCCGTCTTCAATGTGATTTTGGAGAGGCTAACTCCTGAGCAGGCTAACTTGCTCAACTTCATCCGAGGAAAGAAGCTGGACAACAAATTACTTCATCGTTTGAAGCCATCCTTGATTGCTGCAAGAGCTGTTCTGAATGATGCAGAGCTGAAACAATTCACAGATCCTGCTGTGAAGGGTTGGCTCGATGAACTCAAAGATGCCGTGTATGACCTGGAGGACCTGATGGATGAAATTTCCACCAGAGCTGCCCCTCAAAACCAGGTGTGCAATTTCTTCGCTGCTTCTCTTAATTTGCGTGATACAGGCATGGCAGATAAGTTAGAAGATATAACTGATAGAATTGAATTCATTGTGAGCAAAAAAGATGCTTTTGATTTCAAGAAGAGCAGTGGAACAGAAACTTTGTCATGGAGGCCTCAAGTAACATCTCGGCTGAAAGTCTCAGAAGTTTGTGGAAGGGAGAAAGAAACAAGGGATATCATTAAGCTTCTGTTTGAAGATAATGGTGATGAATTGTCTGTGATCCCCATTGTGGGCATGGGCGGGATTGGGAAAACCACCTTAGCCCAACTAGTTTACAATGATGATGATGTGAAGCAAAAATTTGATATCAGAGTATGGGTTTGTGTTTCTGAAGCATTTGATCTTTTGAAGATAACGCAAACTATAATAAGATCTATTAGTCCCAATTTTGTGTTTGATATGATGGATTTTAATCTTCTTCAACTACATTTGGAGGAGCAGTTGGCGAGAAAAAATTTTTTAGTTGTTCTTGACGATGTTTGGAATGACAAATACAATGATTGGGATACTTTAAAAAATTTATTTTACAATGGTGTGAAAGGATGTAAAATCCTTGTTACAACTCGCCTAGAGTCAGTTGCCTTGATGGTTAAAACAATCCCAACATTTTATCGTATGCAAGTCTTGTCTGATGATCTTTGCTTGTCAATTTTTTCGACACATGCATTCCATTCTTGTGATTCTACTTTGGATTCATGCTTAGAAAACATTGGTAAAGATGTTGCTAGCAAGTGTAAGGGATTGCCCTTAGCTGCAAAAGTGCTTGGGGGACTTTTCCGATCAAAGCCTGATATTGAATATTGGAATACTATATTAAAAGATAACATATGGAATTCATCTCATAATGGAATCATTCCAGCTTTAAGAGTCAGTTATTGTTACCTTCCCCCACATTTAAAGCAATGCTTTGTTTACTGTGCTTTATTTCCTGAGGATTATCTATTCGATAAGAAGGAATTGATCTTGATGTGGATGGCAGAAGGTTTTTTGCAGCAGTTGAAGGGGAATATGAGTTTAGAAGAAGTCGGTTATGAGTACTTTGATGATTTAACTTCAAGATCATTCTTTCAACCGTCAACAGAAAATGGCAAACACTTTGTCATGCATGATCTCATTCATGAGTTGGCAACTCGTATTGCTGGAGACTTTTGCTTTAGATTAGAGAAGGATGGAAACAAAATTGGCAACAAGACACGCCATTTGTCTTGTAATTTTCTGAATTATCTATGCTTAGACACTGATTCATTCAGAAAAGCAAAAGCCTTGCGAACATTTATGGGATTGAAATTATTCAATATCCCTTGCTCTATTGGAAATTCTCCTTATGTTCTATTATCAAATCTCAAGTACTTGCGGGTGTTGTCACTTAATGGTCTTTCTGCTTTAAAGATAGTACCTGATTCAGTTGGTGAATTCATACATTTGCATTATTTGGATCTGTCGAGAACACAAATTGCAAGTTTGCCTGATTCGTTGTGTAAGTTGCACAATCTACAAACATTGAAGTTAGCTCACTGTGGTTGTCTTGAGATGCTGCCAAGTGACATGCAGAATTGGGTAAACCTTCGTCATTTGAATTTGACTGGAACAAAGATTGTGAGTTTGCCTAATTCATTATGCAAATTATACAATCTACAAACCTTGAAGTTGCGTTTCTGTTTCTCCCTCAAGATGTTGCCAAGTGATATGCAGGATCTTGTAAATTTGCGGTATCTTGATATTAGAAACACTTATTTGGAGCAGACGCCAAGGGGATTGAGTAAATTAAAAGATTTGCAGTTTTTGAGTGGCTTCATTGTTGGCAAAGAGCAAGGGAATAAGATTGGAGAATTGGGAGAAATTCCAAATTTGAAGAAAAAGGTAGAAATCAGTAAACTTGAGAATATCAAGAATGGTAATGAAGCCTATGGGGCTAGGATGATGGAGAAGAATCACATTAAAAGATTAAGACTTTCATGGTCTAGTGATAGTTTCATGGAGGATTCGCCAACGGAGAGGGATATTTTGGACAAGCTTCAACCTCATTGGGATTTACAATGTTTGACAATTGATGGGTATAGGGGTACATTATTTCCAAGTTGGTTAGGAAGCCGCTCCTACCAAAACATGACTTGGCTGAAGCTACAGAATTGCAAAAACTGTTGGATGCTTCCCCCCCTGGGGCAACTGCCCACTCTGACGTGTCTGTATATCGAAGGATTTGATAGTGTAGTGAGTATTGGTATTGATTTATTGAAGGGCGATGATTGTACTTCAATGATTGCATTTGCATATCTTGAAGATCTTTGGATTTCAAAAATGAGTGCTTGGGAAGAATGGCATTCGATTGACATGGAAGCTTTTCCTAGACTCCGACAACTCAAAATATTTGACTGTCCTAGATTAGTTGGAAATTTACCTAGCCAGCTTCTTTCTCTTGAAACTCTGAATATTGAAAACTGTCCATTGTTTGCTTCTTGTATCCCAAGATGTCCGAAACTTCGGTGGTTAGCTATGTGGAACAGTCAAAATGTAGTGTTGCAAGTGCAAGAGTTACCACCTTGCCCTTTCAGCCTAACAACTTCAGGAAGTCGAATGTTGGAATGCTTGTTGGAGGCGCACTCAGAAATTTTGCAAGTAGAATATTTATGTATTAGAGATTGTTCCAATTTATCAATTCCTATGATTCGTTTACCCCGGTCATTAAAAGATTTAAGCATAGCCAATTGTGAAAATGTCAATTTTGTTTTGATTTCAACTGCTCCTCTTCAAAATCTCCAGAGTATTTCAATTGCGAGGTGTAAGTATTTTAAGTTCTTATGGGATGATATGGAAGGGCTTCTCCCAAATTTACAAAAGCTAGAAATAGCCGTTTGTGACGAGATAGAGGCATTTCCAGAAGGGATCTTTCTGTCAAGTTTGAGAGAACTTCGTATCCACAACTGTCAAAAGCTAATATCCCGTCATGCAGAGTGGCACCTCCCAGATATCACTTCCCTTAATATTTGGGGTGCATTTGATGATACAAGCGTCAGGTGTTTCCCAGAGGGTTGTTCTCTTCCTGCCACTCTTATCACTCTCGAACTCTATTTCTTACCAAGCTTGGAGACATTGAATTGCTCTGGACTTCAGCACCTAACCTCTCTCCAACAACTCAAGATTATGCATTGTCCCAAGCTGGACAAAATGTCGGGATCAGAAATGCTGCCTGATTCTCTCAAAAAGCTTCACATTTGGGAGTGTCCGTTGCTTGCAGAACGATGCCACAACAAGGATCCACAAATTTGGCCCAGAATTTCCCACATTCCTCTCATCAAACTATTCGAACAGTTTTGACATACAGTGATTCACAAAGGTATTTTTTGTGCACTCCCTTGTTCTAATCACGAATTTAGATTCAACTATTACATTAATTCTCTACTTCATAAACAATACAGCAAGAGAGGGTAGTGCTTCCTTGTAAATTTTTCTCAATATTTAATTACGTGGCCCCAGACGTTCCTTACGTGAGTTGGCCTTTTGATCATTAATTGGATCCTACTTAATTTGTTGTGCATTAGATTCCTGTTTTTCTCATTTATTTGTTTACCTTGTTTTTCTAGCTATTTTTCTTTCCCACTTTTTATATATATATAAATTCACATGATGTGTACATTCACTACAATTTGATTGACTAGGACTACTTAATGAGACAAAAGTATGATTATCGTGTCTCCAGATATTCAAATAATCTTTTCACAAAAACTGATCATACAACATATCATGAATTATAGCTGATTCAAGTGGTTGCTTGCAAACATTTCTTGATATGATTTGGAACGATCAAAATGTTGGATATATCTAATGACACTTGTGAATGTTTTCATTCGATTTGTTTCTTTAGTTTTTTTTTTCTTTTCTTTTGTGACAATTGTTTCCTTAGGTTTTTTTTTTTTTATGATCTAGTATGTTGTACATATTCAGTGACTTGCGTCTGTTATTTTCTTATGAAATTTATATGACTACAACTGTGCATTTTTTTTCAAAAAAATAACAATTTCAATATTTGATTTTTTTTTTCATTCTATTCATTTGATGACAGACTAATGAATTTTGATGCATAAGTGATGTGCCGCAAAACGTTCATTATTTTAACTATTCATATTGCTTATTCAAATTCATAAGTACAGTATAAAAGCCCAGGTGATTGACTAATCCTACATACAATATAAGTGATCTAACATTTATTTATGTCAAATCACATATACAATATATTTTTTTTTTCAAGATAGGGGAGCACAAATTAATCTTTTTTATGAGAATATTTAGTAAAATAATTCACTTGGTTTTAAAATTATGCAGAGATCGATGCAGTTTCCAGAAGCTTATTTCTATAGCTCTTCTATGGATGAGTAAATGAATGACATGCTGTAACAAGTTTTGCTTCTCCATCTGGGTGTGGCTTCCACATTGTTCAATATTGTAATGATGAAATTATTCATAAAAAAGTAATTATGAAGGTAAACTTCGAGACCGAGACTGGCAAATAACAAAAACCCTTATATTTATGTATTTTCAATCTTCTCTATTTGATTATTCCTTTTAATTATATTGGTTGTTGCAGGCAGTGCTCAATTTAGTGTTAGTTTTACTGATAAAGAACAGCAAGGTACTTCCACTTAATGTTGTATTTAAGATCCTTCGTGTGTGTGTGTATATATATTCTTATTCTAAGGAGGTTTGAACAAAATCAAAGCTTTTAATTTCCTCTTTCTTCCTTGTGCCATTTCTTTGCACTCACTTTCCTTATGCTTAAGATGCAGCATCAACAAGAAAGACTGAAAGGTATTTTCAAACTCGAACTCTAAATGGACGCTTTGAACCTTCACTTTAAAGAAAAGATCATCAAAATCTACTGACGTCCATCCTCTTCTGGACTTGGGATTCTTTTGATTTTCTTCAAGTGCTGTTTGTGAGAAAATTTGTGTGCATTAGTTTTTTCAAATGCTTTGGGTTAGGTGAATTAAAAACTTGTACAAAGTTTTGGTGTATTGTGTGTGATCTATCTGTATTTAATTGGTTTCTATGTTTCATTTGTAAGTGTGAGGATGAATTGTATATTGTATTGTGATTACTCATTACTTAAATAATTCTAAGGCTCCATGCTTGAGGAGAGGATGTAGGATTCAATTTTGAATCTGAACCTCTATACATCGTGGTGTTGTCATTTTATTTTAGTTTCTTTAAAATTTCAAATAATTAGAAAAATTACATTTTTAAAATAATCCCCAATTAAGACCAATTTTAAAAATTTCCAACTCAAACAAACTACATTTCCAACTCAAACGAACTGATTATTCCCGACTGGTACTACTTATTTGTAATTATTTTTCTATAAAGGCTCCAGATTGTTTTTCTCCTTAATAGTATCAACATTGTAGCTCACACGTGACAAGAAGGATCATGGTGTCACCTCCATACGCCAAACTCACATCTGCGACTTCACTCAAATGGATATACTAATTAAGTTTGGTTTTTCTCAATGTTTAATTACGTGGCCCTAAACATTCCTTACGTGAGTTGACCTTTTGATCATTGATTGGATCTTACTTTGTTGTGCATTAGATTCCAGTTTAATTTTTCTCATTTATTTGTTTACCTTGTTTTACTAGCTATTTTTCTTTGGCGTTTTTTTTATATAAATTCACATGATGTGTACATTCACTACAATTGTGATGGACTACGACTACTTATTGAGGCAAAAGTATGATTATCGTGTCTCCAGATATTCAAATAATCTTTTCACAAAAACTAGATCATACAACATATCATGGATTATAGCTGATTGAAGTGGCTGCTAAACATTATTTCTTGATATAATTCGGAACAATCAAAAGGTTGGATATGAATGTTTTTATTCGATTTGTTTCTTTAGTTTTTCTTTTGATGATCTCATATTCAAATAATATTCAGTGACTTGCGTACTTTTTCTGTTATTTTCTTATGAAATTTAGAAGACTATAAGTGTGCATTTAAAAAAAAAAGCAATTTCAAGATTTTTTTTAATTCTATTTGATGACAGACTAAAGAATTTTGATATATAAGTGATGTGGCTCAGAGCATTCATTATTTTAACTATTCATATTACTTATTCAAATTCGTAAGCAGAGTTTGCTAGGGTGTTGACTAATGCTACATACAATATAAGTGATTTAGCATTTATTTATGTCAATCATGTATACAGTATATATATTTTTTAAGATAGAGTGCAAATCTTTTTTATGAGAATATGGGTTCGTAAAATAGTTCACTTGGTTTCAAAATTATGCAGAGACGGATGCAAGTAATTCCAGAAGCTTATTTCTATAGCTTTTAATTCCCTCTTTCTCTTTGTGATATGCTTGTTTAACTATTCTTAAGTTTTGATTGTGGCTAACTTACTTGAGTGTAAAAATGGATTGTCAACTGCAATATTATTTCTTTCTTTTTTTTCCCCTTCCTTGTGCCATTTCTTTGCACTCACCTTCCTTTCTTATGTTTAAAATGCAGCATCAACAAGAAAGACAGAAAGGGATTTTCAAACCTGAACTCTAAAATGGAAGCTTTGAACCTTCACTTTAAAGAAAAGCTCATCAAAATCTACTGAAGTTCATCCTCTTCTTGATTTAATTATGATTCTCTGACTTTCTTGAAGTGCTTTTAATGAGAAAATTTGTGTGTGCATTAGTTTTTTCAAACACTCTGGGATAGTTAATAAAAACTTATATGAAGTTTTGCTGAAGTTGTGTGTGATATATCTTTATTTGATTGTTTTTCTATGTTTCATTAATATCTGATATCCCATCATGCAGAGTGGCATTGATATTAGGGGTTCACAAAGCGTCAGGTGTTTCCCAGAGGGGTGTTCTCTTCCCGCCACTGTAACACCCTACCTCCTGACTTAACAAAAAACTTCAAAATTTAACCAAACACCACCCTGACATCTCAAAACAACTCTCTAATACCTCAACACAGCGGAAACGACTCCCAAAACACCAAAAACTAGGCTGGGGCCGCGGCCGCTATAGTACCGCCGCGATTCTGGCCTCCCCTATTTCTCCATCGCTTCTGGTCACACTGGCACCGCGGCCTGGAACCTGGCACTGTGGCATCCCTTGTTGATATCCCATATCAGCAACTTTCATCCTCCGGGGTGAACTTCCGACGCGCATAACTTTATGCTCCGACCTCCGATTAACTTGATTCCAATTTCTACAAGTCAATCTAGTCCCCATCTATCCAAAAACACCATTTTTACCTCAATCCAACTCTGTATGGAGATTCTGGACCCTTGACACCATTTTGGCCACTTATTGACCAAAACTCACCACTAACAACCTCCAATTGCCACCAAAGGCAAATGGACACTCCCAGACCAATCATACAGGTTCAAAACCCCCAAACCAACTTGTCCAAAGAGGCTTCATCTCAAAGGAACCACTCCTCTGAGATTTGACCACTTAGAACCCAACTTGACCAAATGGGCTATAGACCCCAAAACATACCACTCAGGCTCAATCCCAACACTGGACTCACAAATACCAACATACAACACTTCAAACTCCCAACACCATTCAACCATACATACCACATACATAAACATACATACATACATAACCAGTCTCAACCATATCATTATCCATTACAAACCATTCTATCCTACTTGGCACAAGATACAAATACAAAATACACACGCTACATAGACTATTCCCACGTACACAGCTACTCCCGCGTCTTCTCTGGACTAGTATCAGAACCGTCACCTGAAAGGTTAGTTTATGGGAGAGGGGTGTGAGACAATATCTCAATAATCGGGAACAAACACACACACACACACATATACATATATCTCATGCAGCTCATGAATGCAAAGTGTAATGAATGATATGCATGTCTCCCTCGCACACAACTAGAACCATAGGCTAACGTCGTGATAGGACATTTAGTATAGGTAACTCCCTTCCAACAGTCGGTGAAGACCGATTCCGGGACATTACCAAGCTCACCTCCCACTAGTGCACCCGACCAAAGGTAACACTAATGTTCGGACTGTGGCTCTCCTTCCCCTGAACCACCTCAAATTGGTGGTGATTTAGGGAAGGTGCAGTCCACTGCCGCTTGGCTCCCCGGGCCATAGGGGAGGATTTAGCGATAGGGATCCCATCATTATTCTCCCTAATCATATATCATATCATATCATCATCAACACCTGAACCACCATATATCACAACTTCACAATGTCATGTGGTGATGCTTATGTATCATCATATACTCATCATCATCATGTCACAATCACATGTATGCATCATGTCATGTCATGCCAATATCATCATCATAATCATCATCAATGTCATAATCATCATAACTATCCTCTAACTGTGTGCATACCACGATATATAGAAAACAGTATACACAATTACATCAATATCGTGGTATGAAAGAAACATGCATATATATATACATAATATACATACCAATATACAATACAATACAAATAAACAAACATCCAGTTACCTCAATTGTCGTTACCACACACGCACGAGTTCCACAAGCTTCCTTGAACTGTCCAATACGCGTGATCCCCTCTCGATTACTCAAACAACCTTCATAATACCACAATTCTTCCATTAACACAACATACCAAATAACCAAACATCACAATTCAACCATATTAACCTAACCCAAGGTTCCAACCCCCTTTACATACATCAATAAGCTCTTAGGGATCATTCAAACACCACACAACCTCATACATTTCGGATTCCCAAGAGCCCTAACCAAAAACAACTTAGGGTTAAACTCAAATCATACATACACCATTCAAAACTCACATCCAAGCAACAAGAATACCAAAAAACATTCCATTAACCTCAAATCATCCATTTCAATCGGTGGATTTCGCCCCAAATTGGAAATCCAACCTTAACACCGAAAATCCCAAACTTCAACAAAAGAAAAATGGAGAGGGAAGACCAAGGAACACTTACCAACTTGAATCCAAGCTCTTGAGGTCCGAAAATCACTCCTAGAAGCCGAAAAACTCGAACCCTAATGGAGCTCTTCGCGGTCTCCCTCCGTTTCTTTCTTTTTTTTGCGTTCGACTAATCTGGATTTAAACAAAAATCTCGACTCTCGCCACGGCTCCACTAGTTTCAACCGGATACACCGCTACTGGAGCTCTTCCAGACTTCACTTGTGCCTTCCTCCATCCTATTTCCTCCAGTTCTGAATACAAAGCCAAGAAAAATAACATAAGGGGTGTTACAGCCACTCTTATCACTCTCCAACTCAATGGCTTTGTAAGCTTGGAGACATTGAATTGCACAGCACTTCAGCACATAACCCCTCTCCAACAATGCAAAAGTCTTTGAAGAACTTAATATAGAAGTTTTTTAAGAAGATTTGTTTCGTTCTTGAGTTTTTTTTTTTAAAATTTAATATGAAGCATTGATATGTGGTATCTATAAATGCCCTTGATGATTTTAATTTTATTTCTTCAAGCATTAATATGAGATAGATGTTAATAGCTTTTATTAACAGTATTTTAATTAGGAATGTTATCATAATTTTTGATAAATTTAATGATTTTAACTAATTTTAACTATCTGTTTTAATTCACATTATTTCAGTTAAAAGATTCATATAAAAATAACATGAGGAGTAGGCTTGTTTGTAAATAATTAGTACAGCAAGAGACTATAGCAAGAGTCCGTTGTGCTTCCATGTAATTTTTTTCTCAATGTTTAATTATGTGGCTGAAAACGTTCATCATGGATTGATTTTTAATTGACTGGATTTTAATGAAAATTTTTTAGTATGTCTGTGCATTAGATTCCTGTTTTTCTCATTTATTTATTTCACCTTGATTTTCTAGTTATTTTTCTTATTCTAAGGAGGTTAATTTTGAACTGAACCAGAGCTTTTAATTTCCTCTTTCTCTTTGTGATACGGTTGTTTAAATATTCTTCCTTAAGTTCTTATTGTGTGACTAACTAGCATGTTACTTGAGAGTGTTTGTGTCTATATATAAATGGATTGTCAACTCTAATATTATTTCTCTCTAGCTCTCTTTCGTTTTTTTTTTCCGGCTTTTCTTTTGCACTCACTTTCCTTTCTTACACTTAAAATGCAGCATCAGCAAGAAGGATAGAGAGGGATTTTCAGAGCTGCACTGAGAAGAAATTTTTCTTGACTTAGGATTCTCTGATTTTCTTGAAGTGTTGTTTGTGAGAAAATTCATGTGCATTAGTTTTTTTTTTCCCCAAAAGATGCTTGGGGATAAGTTAATACAAACTCATATAAAGTTTTTAGTGGAGTTGTGTCTGATATATGTGTGTGTGTGTGTGTGTGTATTTGATTACCTTTCTATATTTCATTTGTAAGTGTAAGGATGTCTTATATGTTGTATTGTGATTACACATATATTGCATATAAAATTCTCAGGCTTTATACTTGAAGAGAGGATGTAGAATTTAATTTTGAATCCGAATCTCTATATATCATGGTGTTGTCATCTTATTTTAGTTTCTTATCGTTACGTTAAAATTTCAAATAATCAGAGAAATCACATTTTGAAAGGCATATCATTCTTGTTAATCAAGCAAACACATATGGGAATTCTAAATTCTTTTTTAGAATCTGTAGCACAATTATTCACAACATATTAATTGTATATTGTGTTTTTTATTCTAACTAAAACTTGCTTTCTCAATTATATAGGAGAATAGTTCATAAATAACGAAGTTTTTAAGAAGCTGCGGTTGAACATCAATTTCTGTATAATTAGCAAGAAAGTGTTTTTTTCTAATTATTAGACAAGGTGGCGAGTGAGGTATGTAGAAGCTCACATGGAATTCTGGAGAGAGAAAAAAAAAAACAGGCGTGTGTCTCTTTTATGTGAATAGTTTAATACATACTCTTATCTCTTGTAAAATCTGAATCATTTAAATTGGGTACTCTTTTAGGAACCACCAGGGTAGTATTTCTGTAAAAGAGTCAAGTCGTATACTAATGGTGTAATAATGAAAATTCCTTTTATATATAAAATTTCTGAAAGCAGATTAGCATTAATTTGATTTTTCTTCTGTGAAGGTATTTGATTTGATTTGATTTCAAGTACCTAATTATGCTATTTAATAAGAAGTATAATAATTAGTGCATATATGATTAATAGTATCTACGTTGTTCAGTTTCTAGCAGGCTTACTCTGTAGTTCACATGCGTGTCACCTACATCATAGGCCAAAATAGTTTATTTCAGTGACATGCTGCACAAAAGAAAAATATTTACTAAGATACTACAACATAAAAATTATTTACCAACATACTGTAAATTTCATATGTCAGTATGATACACATCGATTTTTCAACCCTAACACCAATTTTTCAGTTTTTCTATCACACCGAGTTGTGTGTGTAAACCTTTCTTTTTATTTTTATTTTCCAAACCTAGCCTCTGCACGGCCACCCTATCCCTATGTATCCCTTCCCTTCTGCTCACCACATTCCCCTCCTCACATTTCTAACTGCAGTATTGTGGTGTAAATGTGCCGCTAATGGAAAGTCTTGCCTGTGTTGTGTATAGACGCCACTCTTTTTTTTTTTTTTGAAGATTAGGTTTTGGTGGCATAACTTACAAATTGAACAAAGTTTATAATTTATTTATAAAAAAAGGGGGAAATGAGTAGGGATGATGTCACCACTAAATTTCCAAAAGAAAGAATATTGGGTTCCAAAACCGTACTAAATGTTGTCCCAAAAAAACACCGCACTACATGTATTTCAGAAAAACGACACGTGTGGACCCATTTGTTTCAATAATTACTTTTTCAACCCTGAAGTTTAGTTATTATATTTTTTAGCACAGAAGCTTTTTGGGATTATTTTCTACCTTTATCTATATTTCTGGGGTTTATTAGATAGCAAAATTTATAGGAAAAATCCCAAAAGAATTAACAATACCTAAAAGATGTAAGGATACATGAGAAAATTATGTGATATGTTTGCATATATCCTTATATGGATTGAATCAATCCAGACATATATAGTATAATCATTTCAATTAATATTTGTTGAGAGAAGGTTCTAAGAATAACCCAATTTGTCCATATGTATTTATAAAAGAAAATGGATCAAAGTTTGCTATAATTGTAGTCTATGTGGATGATTTATATATTATCAAAACTCTTAAACAATTTCAAAAAGCAGTTGATTGTTTAAAGAAATAATTTGAAATAAAAGATATTGGAAAATGAAGTTTTGTCTTTTTTTACAAATTGAACACTTAATAAATGAGATTCTCCTTTATCAATCCACTACAAAAAAAATATAAGATTACTGATGAAAATTTCTGTCGTTGATCTGTTGCTAAATGTGGATAAGACTGTCGCTAATGATTTAGCTACAAAATAGTGATGGAATTAGCGACTAATTCATTCGATCATTAATTAGTGATGGCAAATTCTATCACTACATGAGTTAGTGACGGAATTATCAGGTTAATATTATTTCAACTCTGTGAAGGATTAGCGATAAAATTTTTGTCATTAAAAGTAATTTAATTGCTTGTTATACTTTAAATTTCAATGTCATTGCCACGTCACCATTGGGTCAGCGCCATGTCACTGGTACATCACCATAGGGCTCGTGTCACATCACTGCTAGGTCAACCTTTGTGTTCACCCTTTTACTAGTTGAATTGAAATGTATTTACAATCTTTATATGAAATATTAAATATATATTATTTATCTACACATTAATATATGCATACATGTATATATATAAATCAATATATTATTAACAAATACACATATATAATTTATTTTTAATTATTAATATCATAAAATATTTTATTTATATATATTTATATGAATTTTATATTATAATTTTTTATTTTTAAATCTTAAAGAAGTTTCCCGTAAATATATTTGTTTTCCCTTGGCAAGAAAAATTGTTTTCCTAGCCAACTTTTAAATTTTAATTTTTATTTCTAAATAACAATAATTATATATATAATATCTATTATCCATATGTATTAATATTATATTATTTCATGTTATTTTTTGCTATGTCATATCATATAATATATATGATATATATCATATATTATATTATTTAATAAATTATATTATATGTATGCTTAATATATATAATATAATAGCAATTTGGTAAAAAATCATTAAAATAACGATTGTAATTTTGATCATTATAGGATTTAAAAGAAAATACAACAACCTTAATTTGTTATGGTTGGGAGAATAAAGAAGACTAAAATGAGTGAGAGGATGAGAGATAATTAGATGATACTTATACTTTAAATATTGTCATTACTTATTCTTAAGGAAAATAAATGAATAACTCATAAGCCTTCTTCCTCTACATGGCATTACTCCATTAGACATTTTCACTATCTGAAAATATCTACACTATCAACACCCATAAGAGTTTGAGCTAAGAGTTTCAGTTTAGTTAGCATGACTGAGTAGTCTCTTGGACTAACTAATGATCATTGTTTTGGTATGTTATTGTTTCATCAATTATTATTAGTAATAAATAGCATTAATGTTAATTTAGATGTTAAATATATTAGTACTTAACTTAGCCTAATAATAATTCCTCCAAATACAGGGTTGATCGCATTAGATAATTAGGGATTAGCCTGTCTTCTTGATTGTTAGTAGTTAACATTATTATAATTTTAAATTTTAATTTATTTGTTTCTTATACATTAAATTCTAATTATAATATATAACTAATTTGAATTGAAATATTTCAATATTATAATATAATTATAACTGATATCTAATGGAATTAGTGATGGATTAGTGAAGGATATGTTTGTGACAGAAAATTTCATCACTAAATCTGTCATAAAATTGGAATGAGTTATCTTCATTTTATCGACGGCATTATCCGTCACCAAATTCTGTTACTAAATAATTTTCTAATGGATTTATGACCAATTAGTGATGATAGTATTTGCAACAAATAGTTTTTGTCACTAATTCTGTCACTAAATTTAGCAACAAAGTCAATGACATGTTAGCAACAGACTTGAGACGGAATTTCTTTTTGTCGCTAAATTCCATTACTAATTTGCTATTTTTTTTTGTAGTGATCAACTTATATTGAAAAAGTCTTAAAGCAATTTTATATGGATGAAATATATCCATTAACTACACCAATTGTTATAAGATCACTTGATGTGAATAAATATCTATTTTATCATCAAGAGAATGATGAAGAACTTCTAGGTCCTTAAGTGCCATATCATAGTGCAGTAGGTCAAGAATGTGTTTGGCTAAGGTTACAAATTCATTCTAGATATGTCCTTTATTTTTAAAGGAGAAGATTCCCACAGTAATATGCAAAGATAATACAACATGTATAGTTTAATTAAAAAAAAAGTATATCAAAGGAGATAGAATGAATCATATTTTATCAAAATTCTTTTTCACTCATGATTTCCTAAAGAATAGTGATATAGATGTTCAACAAATTTGTTCATGTAATAATCTTGCAGACTTGTTTACCAAGACATTACAACTACAACTTTTGTAAAGTTAGTATTGGAATGCATCAACTCAAAGATATAAAATGTTGATATCATGAGGAGAAAATGTTATGTTGTACTCTTTTTTTTTCTTTCTAAGGGTTTATACCACTAGGTTTTTTTTTTGTAAGGTTTCTAATAAGGAAGTATTGATGGAAATCCAAATATTGTGTATTTATTTTCCTTCATTAGCTTTTTATCCTATTAGGTGTTTCCTAGTAAAATTTAATGAGGCACATTAGTTGATAATGAACAACTAAGGAAGAAGTGTTATAAATATTTTAGTTGTCCATATCGCATATCCTTTATCTTAGGGTTGTGTTATCTTTTTTATTTATTTTATTTAATTAATTAAAGAATTATTATCTTTTTTAGGGTTGAGATTTTACCTATCTCTTATATCAATATTTCCTTAATAAATGAATAAAATATGCTTATTCTTTAACTATTCATATTTATTCATGTCTCATCCTCTTTTAGAATTTCTTCCCTGCTTTATTTATTCATAGATTTCATTAGTTTCATAACAAAAAGAGATTATAATTTTATTGTCGGTACAATTTGCCACTTTAGCGCATTCACGTGTCCATGCTTATGACTAATGATGACTAGAATATTTTGATAGTAAAAAGATGTTGACATCATTGGGAGAAAATGATATGTTGTATTCCTTTTTCTTTTTTAAGATTTTATATAACTGGATTCTTTTTTGTAAGATTTTTAATGAGATAGTATTAATAGAAATTCAAATATTGTGTACTATTTTTCTTTCACTAGCTTTTTATTCTATTAGATTTTTTCTAATAGGATTTTAATGAGTCATATTATTTGATAATGAACATCCAAGAAAAAATTGTTATAAAAATTTTGAATGTCCATTTAAAATATTATTTATCTTAAGATTGAGTCATCTTTCCTATTTATCTTATTTAATTAATTAAATAATTATTATCATTTCTAGGATCATAACTTTACACATCTCACGTATAAATATTATCTTGGTAGATGAATAAAGTATGGTTATTTTTTGGCTTTTCATATTTACTCATATGTTCTCCTCTTTCGATCTGAATTTCTTCTCCACTTTATTTATTCATATATTTCATTAGTTTCATAACAAAAAGAGATTATATTTTTTCTTGACGGCATAATTTTCCACTTTAGCGCATTCACATGTCCATGCCTATGACTAATGATGACTAGAATATTTTAACAGCATAGTGGCCAAACAATAAAATATATTACCCATTTTTTAAAGAATTATTCTTTGTTTTCCAAAATTATTTGAATAAGGTTATCTTTCATGATAACTTAAAAAAATATAAGTAGTAATTATTGAAAAAAAAAGTAATAACGTGAAAAATAATAATTACAACTACTAATAATTTTAAGAGGAAGCAATGATTACATTTTCTTTTAAAAGTGAACTATGCCTATGTGTCTTTTTGACGCATGACAATAATTAAACTCTTAAATCTTTTATTTTAGTGACAAATTATAGTCCTTTATTCTACAAATTAGTTATGATTTAGGAAAGCAAGTGCACACAGATTTATTAATTTCAACTTGGAGGCACCGTCATGTGGAATTATCACGTACTCCCTGCATTCACATTCCCATAACAAAGAGCTGGCGTGTTACCTTTTCATCATCCTTTTGTTATATTAAGAGACGGCATGATTTTCTACTTTATGTATTGCATTTACATGCACATGCTGATGACTAATATAATTAATCTTTTGTTGATAAAAAAATATAATTAATCTTTTGATAGTATATGAAAGAATGATAACTATTAATTAAATGAATGAGTAACAATATTGGAAAACAAGAGGGATAATTTCAAGAAATATTAAAAATATTTTCGCAGATAGAATTTATAATTAATTAAGTACTTTTGTCCTTAAAATATTACTAATTTAGTTTTTTAAATCTTTCAGTACCCATTTTATAAAGATTTCTTTATATATATATATATATATAAAGTTAGCTTAGATGCCATATGATGCTTAGATACTGTACGACACGGTATGTCAAATGATAGGTATGAGATAGATACATGTATAATGAGCTTTTAAATGGGTATTTCAAAAGCAATATAAATAAATTCATAACGAGAAACCAAAAAATTAAAATTAAAATTATTTTTTATTTTTATATGATGAAATCTTAAATCATCAAATGAGCTATATTTTGAGCAAGATTCAATTAAGCAAAAAAGAAACAAAAAACTTGTTTTCATAATAGAAAGTATGAATTCTTTTGTAAAATTTGCTGCCAAGTTATTCACAAAGTTATTTATTTTGCATTGCCTTGATCCAAGGACTTGTTTGGATTCAAGTATTAAATTTCTCTCAAGTTCTGCAATTTATTGTTGATTTTGTTTCTAATTCCTTATAAGAACTTTTAATTTACTGTTTTAGGGATAATAGGGGAAACAATGAAATCTTCTTGTTCTACTTCTACCTTCACCTAATGAATGAAAGCCATGTTTGGTATTGATGAAAGGAGTCTCAATAAAAAGGCTAGGAGACGAAAGTGATCTTTATATTACATGTTTGGTACATATTATTTAGGTTTTTAAAGAATTGGTGCTTCATTTAAACAAAGAAAGTGAGCTTCCTCCACTTAAGTTGAGAAATGTAGCTTTCCGCCACTAATCTAAACATTTTATAAAGTATAAATCATTTTAATCATTAAAAAAAATTTTATGCTTACATTTTTAAAAATAATTATTCTTTTATATAAATATTAAAATCTCATTTCTGATTTCTCTTAGAAATAATTACTAAAATGATGTGCACTTAATCCAATTATCTTTTGGTTTTTGAATTTTAAGTTCAATATTAGGTTCTTTTTCATACTCTAAACAACATGACACCCATATGTCTTTTCCATTTTTCTCTCAGGCTCTTTTTATTATTGATTTTCTCTTTCCTTAAAAGAGCCTGTTTTGATCTTACTGATTTCTCCATATTGTGAAATTATAAGCACCCAGTACATTCACATTACCACAACAATTAAAGTGAATCTTAGGTGTTGGCCGAAAAAAGAAATAGTGGATCTTATGAACAGTACGACTTCATGCAATTTTTATACACACATGTATGGCTTAGAATTTGCTAAAAGTTCTAGAGTCCGCTCAGCTGGTAATCCTAGTTATTAAGATAAGGATGTAGGTGTTCATAGCTAAATACCATTAACTATTGTAAATATTATATGTATGGATATTCATAACTCCAAAGTATTAGTAGTCTTTATCTTTAATGTCCTAAACTCCATGACCTTAATTTCTTATGTTAATGATGACCTACACTCCATAACCTTTCCATTTAATGATTTTTTAGGGTTTTTCCATGGTTAATGTTTTATAACCTCCAAAAGTATAATATTGGACCATTATGTAGATTAATATTCTTATGTATGTCTATGTATTAGACTTTAATGTTTAGAGGCATATAAATAGAGGACATATATATTGTATTTGTACACTTGATGTGCCTGTTTAATTCATGTTTTTAAAACAGTTTTTTTTTTATGTTTGAAAATAAAAATAAAAAAATTTGTTTAATAAACCTGTTTTTTATAAAATGTTTTGAAAAATAAAAAAATAAAAGAATAAAAAAGGTGAAACATCTTTAAGATATTCTATATTTTTTGTTCCGAAAAATACATGAAAAATGCGGAAAATACCCACATCATTAATAATAAAGTTATAAATTTCAAATAACTCATTTAACACTTACTAGTTATGATTTTGGTAATAATGATTCAAATAAATTTTTTTATTTTCTTGTTCTGAAAAATAATTTTACAAAACTGTTCTAAGAATATTAAAATAAAGAATACATTCAAACAAGCCCTTTATCTTTTCTCTCATTCTCATGTCTACTCTAGCTTCCTTATATTTTCATATTGCCTAAGTTTCATAACATTGACTATATATATTTTCTTTTTTTCTGTTGCAAAGTCGGTTGAAGCATTTTACCGATTTGCTAATGGCATAAAGGGGGGGTGCAGATTACTTTCATTATGTAAGTGTGCGAAATTAGCTAGAAAAAGAGTGAAGAACTCCAACGAGGTCTTGTCCAACGTGTGTGGCCATTAACAAAAGGCCAAGTTTGAGTGTATTTTCATTCATCAAAATTTGAGCGCTCAGTTTATATATATAAAAAATATATTTCCAGCCAGATTATCATTCTTATTACTTTCCAAGCGCTTCCATCGCTTTGCCCGGATTCCAATCGTGTATTCCAGCATGCTTTCAGGCATGTAGCCTTGCTTTCTCTATATTGATTTAAAACAAAAAATGGTATTAAAGCCTTCTTGTAACTTGTAATTTTGTAAATCAAAATCCTGCTTGATATGTATATATGTGTGTGATTTGAGTTAGGGTTTTTGTTCCCCATACTACAAACTTCATTTTAGTATATTACAATATTAGATCTAGAGTGGTAGCATTTAGATTTGGTATATTACATGCTAGATCTGAAGTAGTAGTATTTGGTTCTAAAGGTTTCAGATCGACCTCTGAAAGCTAGATTAGGATTTTCTTTTTCAAATTCTTAAATTGAGTTTCTAGCTAGCTTCAATTATGTCTTGTTTTATGTTACTATATAATTGCTTCTCACATGTTATATTTTGTTTAATCGTGCTTATACAGCATGATTTTGCAAATTGAAGTGCATTTTTCCTCAAAGATTTCTTATTTCTGCTGGCTTCGATTAACTTAGGGTTTTGCTCAGATTAAGCTCAGTTGCGCTGCAAAGCCTTATTTCTAAAGATCGAAATCTCAAGTTTTTTTCCCCCCAAAAATTTTAAGCTTTGGTTATATGGTTTTCTGGCCTAGATTTCATAGAATGTTTGGTGTTTATTACTTGAAAGAAGCTTGGGATTCTTTTATGGTGTAGAATGGCCTGAAATATCGCTTTCTGGAGCACAGATAGCTCGTCAATGGCAGCTGTCCGCCATGAATGCACCTTGCAGCAGCTAGGTTAAAGACAACCTACTCCAGCAAGACCATTTAGTCTCACATTTTGACAAGTTGACTCTCTTTTTTTTTTTTTTTAAATGCTCTGCTTCATGGTTGTTTCTTTTACTTTTTAGGATTTACTTAGGCCATGTTTAGTGCAGTTTTTAAAAATAGTTTTTCTATTTTTAAAAATAGAAAAATAAAAAAATTAATTTGGTAAAGTTATTTTTTATAAATTATTTTGAAAAATAAAAAAATAAAAGAATAGAAAACTCAGAACATTTTTAAGTTATTTTATAGTTTTTATTCTAGAAAACAAAAGAAAAGGTGAAAAATACCCACTTCATTAATTATAAAGTTATAAATTTTGAATCATTTATCTATCACTCACTAATTATGATTTTGAGAACAATCATTCAAACAGATTTTTTTTATTTTCTTGTTTTCAAAACTTATTCTTGAAAACAGTTTTACAAAACTATTTTGAGAATAAAAAAACATAAAATACTATTAAACAGACCCTTAGTTTCTCGTTTATGTTGTATTCATTGCATTCAATTTTACTTTAACGTGTCACGCATGCATTTCCTTATCATAATATTATATTAAAATAGTGTTTGAATATCTCATGAATTAATACCTTTTTCATTTGTTCAGCAGGATGAGTTGCAAAGAGGCCTCAAATGTTTCGGAGTTGACACTGCACTAAAATTAAGAAAAGCCATCCTTGGCCCGGAAAAAATAGGTTTTTTTTTTCTCGAGAAATGTATTATTTTATTGTTTTTAACATGTTTCTCACTGATTTTTCTGTGGTAAACGTGAAAATAGCTCTGTTAGATATGATGTAGTATTTATTATATATTTTTAAAAAAATATTCCTATTTAATGTATTCAAAGAGAAAGAGAGAGAAATTAAATAAGGGTAGTTTTGAAAAAATGTTAGGATTTTTGGAGAAATCGAGGTAGTTAATTAGTTTTAATTCTAATTCTTAATCCGCGTAATTTCATTAAAAGGGTATTATATTTAGTATCAAGATAAAAAATTCTATATATAGGACCGGAGAAATTATTTCCTAATTCAAGTATGTCTTTTCGATACATGACATTGACTAAAATCTTAGTCTTTTATTTTAGTGACAAACTGATATTTTGTTCGGTAAAAGACTCGTCTGCAGACAGAATGGAAAACAAAAAACAAAAAAATGCATGAAAAAAAGTAACTTTGTACCCATGAATAAAAATACATATATATAATGCAAAATAGTTAATATTAATTTCATAATAATTATAAGGAATGATATATACCGTATATTCTTTATAACATGAAAAAGGAATGCATTTTCATCAAACATAACAAGCATGGCTTTGGTTATGATCTATGAAAGCAAGTGCATATAGATTTATCAGTTTCATGAACATGACCGGCTGGCAGCGGTTTATACTTTTAAATCATTATTTTGTTATATTGACAGCATAATTTTCTACTTTATTGCGTCCCCATGTACGTTGCTTATATCTAATGTATAATTACAGGCGGCATACTTTTTGTTTGACGTAATTATTACTTACGTTTTTTCAAAATTATTTCTCATCATTCTTAAAAATTACCTTTGATGATCATTTTTAAGAGCATGCATGAGCAATTACTTAATATATATATATATAAGTAGTGATTGCTGAAAAATGATCCAGTAATAACTTGGAGAAGAATAATAACGATTAAACAATAAAAAAATGAGTGACAAGTGATAACATTCAGAGGTGAGATTGATAACAACTAAAAGAATGAGTGCTGATAATACTGAAAAACGAGAGGGATAACTTCAGGAATACCATTCGTAGACAGAATTTAGGTCTTTTTATCTTTTAAAAAATTTAGTTTTTAAGATCTTTTAGTATCCATTTTTAGCTTAGATGTCGTTTTCCCATCAAGTTTTCTGAGTACTAGAGGCGCGCACATTTTATTTTTTTCCTTTTAGTTAACATTTGACGCACTACAAGTCTAATTAAATTTTATTTTTTTATTTTAGGCGCAATATAACTTTTTTATTCTGTAGATTAGCAGTGATTTACGGGACTAAGTGAACTTTTTTTTTCCCCCTTATTTGGATTTGTAGGGAATCAGCACCCACCAGCTTAGTTCAAACTGTATTCATCCGTCTACAAAAGTGTCACTCAATCCCAAAAGACATCATGGCTGAAGTTGCTGGACTTGTAATTGGAGGTCTCTCTCCAGCCATCAGTGTGCTTTTGGAGACGCTAACACCTCAGTCGGGTGACCTGGCCGACCTCATCCGAGAAAAGAGAGTGTACAACATTTTAGTTAATCGTATGAAGCCATCCTTGATTACCGCAAGGGCTCTTCACAATTTTGCAGAGTCCAAACAATTCACAAATCCTGCTGTGAAGGAATGGCTTGGTGAACTCAAACATGCTGTTTACGACCTGGAGGACTTGACGGATGAAATTTCCACCATAGCCGCCACTGAAAACCAGGTGTGCGATTTCTCCTCTGATTCTCTTAATTTGCGTGATACAAACATCGCAAATAAGTTAGAAGCTATAACTGATAGAATTCAAACCCTCGTGAATCAAAAAGATGCTCTTGGTTTGAAAGAGAGTGGTGGAACAGAAACTCTGTCATGGAGGCCTCGAGAAGCTCCACCGGTGAAAGTCTCTGTTGTTTATGGAAGGAGGAAAGAAAAGGAGGACATAATTAACCTGCTGCTTGATGACAATGGTGGTGACTTGTCTGTCATCCCCATTGTAGGTATGGGCGGGGTGGGGAAAACCACCCAAGTCCAGCTTGTTTGCGAGGAAGATAAAGTGAAGCAGAAGTTTGATGTCATAGGAAGGGCGCATGTTTCTGAAGTATTTGATCATTTCAGGTAATACGGGACATATTACATACTATCAATGTTCTTGCACATCATTTGGCGAAAGAGTTAGCAACAAAAATGTTTTTAATTGTTCTAGATGATGTCTGGGATATAAAATATTCTGAGTGGGATTTTTTAAAGAATTTATTTTACAATGGAGTGAAGGGGAGTAAAATCATCGTTACAACTCAACTTGAGGATGTTGCTTCCATGGTCAAAACTATCCCATCATCTTATCATCTAGATCTCATGTCTAATGAAGATTGCTTGTCAATTTTTGCTCAACATGCATTTGACTTTCGAGACTCTAGTGTGGAATCATACTTAAAAGAAATTGGTCCACATGTTGCTCGCAAGTGTAGAGGATTGCCTCTAGCTGCAAAACTACTTGGGGGAAATTTGCGGAGAATTCCTGATCGTGAACATTGGAATAACATCTTAAAAAATGATGATATCGAGGATCCATCTCAGAATGAGATCATTCCAGCTTTATATGTCAGTTATTATCATCTTCCTCCATATTTAAAACAATGCATTGTTTACTGTTCCTTATTCCCAAAGGGTTTTCAATTTGAGAAGGACGAATTAATGTTAATGTGGATGGCAGAAGGTTTTTTGCAACCAAAGAGAGGAATGACTTTGGAAGAGGTTGGTTATGAGTAGTTTGATGATTTATCTTCAAGGTTTTTCTTGCAGCTCTCTAGTGAAAGAAAAGGGTACTTTGTCATGCATGATCTCATTCACAAGTTAGTAACTCATATTGCTGGAGACTCTTACGTGAGATTACAGAAGGGTACAGAGAAAATTGGCAATAAGGTACGTCATTTGTCTTGTAATCTTCTTAGGTATCCTCGCTTAGACCATACGTCTTTCAAAGAAGCAAAGGCGTTACGATCATTGGTGGGATTGGGATGTTCCTCTAGTCATTACTCTATTGGAGATTCTCTTAATGAGATGTCATCGATTCTCAAGTACTTGCGAACGTTGTCACTTCGGGGTCATGATGCTTTGGAGAAAGTACTTGATTCCATTGGTGAACTCATACAGTTGCGTTATTTGAATCTATCTGGAACAAGGATTGTAAGTTTTCCTGATTCATGGTGCAAATTATACAATCTACAGACATTGAAGTTGCGTCTTTGTAGCCGTCTGAAGATGCCGCCAAGTGATATGAAAGATCTTGTAAGCATGCGCCATCTTGATATTAGAGGCACTGCTTTGAGACAGATACCGAGGGGATTGAATCAAGTAAAAGATTTGCAATTTTTTAGTGACTTCCTTATCGGCGAAGGGCAAGAGACAATGGCTGGAGAGTTAGGAGAAATGTCAAATTTGCAGGGTGAGATCAACATCAGTAAACTGGAGAATATCAAGAAACGTGATGAAGCCTGTAAGGTCAAAATGATGGAGAAGAAGCACATCAAGGATTTAAAATTATCATGGTCTGACGATGGTTCCGTGGAAGATTCAAGGAGCGAGGCAGATATTTTGGGGGATCTTCAACCTTATTGGGATTTACAAATTTTGAAAATTGCTGGGTATAGGGCTACAAGATTTCCAGATTGGTTAGGACATGTTGCCTACAAAAAATTGAGTTGGCTGGCGCTATTTAATTGCAAAAACTGTGGTACGCTTCCGCAACTCGGGCAACTACCCGATCTGAAGGGTTTACATATTGGAGGATTTGAGATGTTAAGGGAGGATTGGTACTGAGTTGTTGAAGGACAATGGTGGTGCTTCGATGATACCGTTCGCATCCCTTGAAGATCTTAAGTTTTCAAATATGACTGCCTGGGAAGAATGGCATGGGACTGACATGGGAGCTTTTCCTAAGCTCCGACGACTCCAAATAATTGACTGCCCGAAATTAGCTGGAAATTTACCTGGCCAGCTTCTTTCTCTAGAATTTCTTGAAATTAATAACTGTCCACTGCTTGGTTCTGGTATCCCGAGGTAGACCAAACTTCGGGCTTTAATCATAAAGAAAAGTCAGAATGTAAAGCTGCAAGAGCAAGAGTTACCGCCTTCCCTTCGCCTGCTGACAATCTCAGGAATTCGGACGTTGGAAATGATGTTCAAGGCCGCCTCTGAAAATTTGCAGGTACAAGATTTACAAATCTATGATTGTTCCGATATATCACTTCCGAGGATTCATTTGCCCCTATCGTCAAGAAATTTATCTGTGAAAGATTCCCACAATGTCAATTTTGTTTCGATTTCGAACACTCCTCATCAGAATCTCCGAGGCATTTTCATTTATAACCGCAACTTTCTCCGTTTCTCATGGGATGCGGAAGCTCTTTTCCCAAACTTTAAAATGCTACACATCGCACATTGTCCCGAGATGGAGGCAGGCTTCGCGCAATGTGTGAGAGAACTTCATGTGGAATACAGTGACAAGCTATTATCCCGTCATGCAGAGTGGCAACTCCCAGCTGGTATCACTGACATGAATATTATGAGTAAACGTGATGATGGAGTCAAGTGTTTCACAGAGGGGAGTTCTCTCCTTGCCTCTCTTACCACTCTGCATCTCTCTGTGTCAAGCTTGGAGACATTGAATTGCACCGGGCTTCAGCATCTAAAAACTCTCCAAGAACTAATGGTTGTGAATTGTCCCAAGCTGAAGAATATATCAGGAGATAAGCTTCGTACTTCTCTCTGAAGGCTTCACATTCGGAATTGTCCTTTGCTTAAACAGCGATGCGACAACAAGGACAGAGAGCAGAGAGATTTGGCCCGAAATTTCCCACATTCCTGACGTCAGGACATTCATATGATATGAGATACAACTATTCATCAGGTATTGATTTTGCACTTCCTTGTTCCTATTCCATAGTTAGATTCAAGTATTGCATTTTGCTGGTTCGTAGAGATGGTAGTGCTCCCGTGCAAATGTTTCTCAATGTTTATTTTCATGACCTGAATTGGAAACGTTCCTTTACGTGCATTGAACTTTTGATGATTTGGTGGATCTTACGAATATCCTTTTGCTTTATTGTGCATTACATTAGATTTCCGTTTGTATTCTTTTTTTTTAACATCCATTGTTTTCGTACTCTCTCTCGTTCTCTCTCTCTGAATAAATTCACATAGCGAGTGTGTATATTCACTTCAATTTGATATTTGACTACTCATAGAGAAAAAAATATATATGATTAATTATCGTCTCTAGAGATATTCAATCAATCTTTCAACAAAAATTAGAGCAACAAAATTGTCATGCATGGGTTATAACTGATCGAAAGGCTCCATCGTTGCAAGCATTTCTTGTCACAATTGAAGTGCTCCTTCATGATTTGGGTCTTGAAAAAAAATAAAAATAACTAATTTAATATTTTGGCATGATGAAAATGTATATATGCCTAATCTAATGGCACCTGTGAACATTTTCCCTGATTTGTTTTCTTTTAGTTTTTCTTTTTTTTTCTATAATATAATTGTTGCACATATTTAGTGACTTGGGGCTTTTTTTTTTGTTATTTTCTAATGAAATTTAGATGACGATATAAGCGTGCATTTCTTAAAAAATAAATTTCAAGATTCCCACAATGTCATGACGGATTGCTGCAGAGTGGACCTACTTGGACCTACATATAATTGAGGGATCCCCTCAACTTAAAAAAATTGTATGCTATAGTATTAAGTTTTAGCATTTTGATACTATTAGTTTTGATATTTTGATCCCACTAAATTTAAGTTTTATTTTTTTAACCTCTTAACTCAAGTTTTGAATACATTTTAATTCAAATTTTTTTAGATACATAGTTCAAAATTTTTGTAAGGATTTTATTAAGTTTTATAAATACAGACATGTAAGAGAAAATATTAACTAACTTAAATCCTTAAATAATTTTTTGTACCGAATGTCATTTTATTTTCTAAAATCCAAATTAATGAGGGAGAGAATTGAGAGGTTATTAAATTAAATCTTTTTCATATTAAGTCACCCTCACTAGTCCCGGGTCCTAGCTCCGCCATTGGTGATGGATTTGGATATATGAATATTGATGCATTTCAAAGCATTCATTATTTTAACTACTCATATTACTTGTTCCAATTCATGATGACAGTAAAACTAATGCGATTTACTTAGTAAGGTGTAATGTCTAATCAAGATCCTTCTTATATTATTATTCCGAGGAGGTCTGAAGTGATGCAAAGCTTTTAATTAAGTTTTGATTGTACCAACTAGCATCATAACCTGTTAATTTCTTGAGGGAAATGGATTGCCAAAATAATATTATTGCTATGCCTCCGCACTCACTTCCTTAATTTCTTATGCTTAAAACGTAGAGTCAGCAAGACGACTTGGACTCGAGATGGAAAGCTTTGAAGCTGCCACTGAGGAGAAAGCTTCTTGGACTGCTGAAGTCTATCCTCTTCATTACTTCGGATCCTCCCGTTTTCTTGAAGTTCTGTTTGTGAGAAACTCTTGTGTGTTCTGATTCTTCTGAATTAAAGCTGCTTTTGAATAAGTTTATAAAAAACTTGGAGGTTAATATGAGAGGTTTCTTGTTTTTATTAATTTTTCTCTTTTTGGCCAAGATGTTAATAGGAGAGGTTAAGGAGTAATTGTCGTGAATAATTATTGTATTATATATTTGTAAATTATCCAAATCATGACGAGCCAATTTGTTTGTGTGAACTCATCTTGACCTCAATGCAATATCTATTTGACGAAATAAAAAATGTTTCACAATTACCAACAAATGTGTGGCTTAACTAGATATGTGAGCTATACTAATTTAACAACTGATATTAATATCACTTTTTCCAATATTTATTCACTACTATATATTAATCCAATTGTCTTTAGATTTTTGAGTTTTAGGCTGATAATTAGGTGTTCCCGTTCATTCTCTAAACATATATCTAGTTTTCCACATGTTTCTCAGGTTCTCGTTCATCATAATTATACTGCTGTCACTTTATTACTAGTTGTGGCTGAATGTAATGAGCTTCAATTGTGTGGAGCCGCTCTAAACTGATTACTTTTATTTTTTTTTTGCTTTCCGACTGAAGTATGTCAATTTAACGCGTGAAATTTGGCCCAAAAAAAAAGACATTTGACGCATGAAATTAATTAAATTCTTATTGACAAATTAGTTTTTCATTCTGCAAATTAGTTGTGATCTGTGACTTATCGAACCAAGCGCTGGCATAATTTTTTTTTAACTAACAATTATTACGTTTTCCAAGATTATTTCTTATCATTACATAAACAAGATTTTGGTCCTATATAATGCTGCACCGAAAAATATATTTACCAAATACACATTTATAAAAAATTACACAAAAAGACGAAACAAATAGAATTTGTACCATAGAATTGTCCTTTTTTTTTTTTTATTCACACCATAGAATTGTCCTTTGGAAACAAAGTAATTGTACGTGCATGCCTGAAGTTGTATGGTACAGTTAAGGGCACTCAGATTTGACTGGATCATGTTGTTGAGAGGCCCATAATGCAGAAGGTTTCCACATGGTTTGATGACTTTGTCTTCACAGTCCACTACACATTTATAGGGGCTTGGGCTGCTTATTCGTTGGGAAGGCTATTTTCTTGGGACCAAATTTGTTTGTAAGTATTTTTTCGAAAAAAAATTGTTTGTAAGTATGTGTATTTGAGGCATGAAAAATTATTTTTTTTTTCAATAGAACAAAGATTAATTTTGTCTTCTATTCTAGTGGCAAACTAATATTTTTTATTCTGCCAATTAAACGTGAGTATGAAACCAGGTGCCCACAGATTTATTAATTTCAAGTTGGAGGCATATTCTTGGGGATTTTACACCTCTGCATTCACATTTCCATGACAATGACCAGCTAGTGTGTTACTTTGAAAATTGTTAAATACTTTCTTTGAATCATAAATATAGAATTTTTTATCTTAATTCTAAATATAAGATTCTTTTTAAAATACAAAGTAATATTTATTATACATTTTTAAAAAAATATCTCTATTTAATTCATTTTACAAAAAAAAATTAAATAATGATAGTTTTAAAAAAATATCTTATTTTTAAAAAAATAAAAATAATTTAACTCTCATTTTTAACCAGTATAATTTAGTTAAAATAATCATATATATATATATATATATATTAAGGAGAAAAACAAGGAAAATTGTTTTTTAACTCTCAATGTTACTTATGATCACAGTTAAGATGAAGTCAAATCATTGCCCACGTTTGTCCAATCCGATTCTGCCACCTGATTTGTGTGTCAGTTTGGAGTAGCTGGGCAAGAATTAACTACGCTATGCAAACTTAATCCAATTGTCTTTTGATTTCAGAGTACTAAGCTCAATAATTTGGTTCTTTGTTCATTCTCTAAACAACATCACACCCACCTACGTCTAGTTTTCCGTGTTTCTCCCAGGTTCTGTTTATTGTTGATTTTGTTTCTGATTTCTTGAAAGAGCCTATTGTGATTCTGTTTAAAAAAAAACAAAAAAAGCCTATTGTGATTCTGTTTAAAAAAAACAAAAAAAGCCTATTGTGATCTTACTGATCTCTCTGTCTCTCACTCAATATTATAAAGTTCAATGTCATTCTAATTATATGAGGGGCGGATCCAGGACTAATGGTTTTGGAGCCAAATTTTTTTAAAAATATTTATATATTAAATTTTGCACTCCCATTACATATATTGAATTTAGAAGGTGTGATTTTATTGATGATAACGTGTTTCATTTGGTCCAAGAGTCACATTTTGGGGAGGCTTAGACCATATAATATTTCATTTAAAATACAAACAAAATTTAAAGAATAAAATAGTAGGGGGGTTAGGGCCTCCCAAGTACTAACTTGTGTCCACCCCTGAATTATATATCATTTATATTTATACTGCTGTCACTCTATTATTAGTTGTGGCTATGCCTAAAATGAGCTTCATTTGTATTGATCCACTCTAAAATAATTACCTTTATTTAGGAAAAAGATTAACTTTCTCGTAAAAGGATTTTAATTTTAGTCCATCAAGGTTTCTTTCAATACAAGGGGCATCATCCACTATCTTGGAAATAGCAGCCAACGTTCACATCAAGCCTCTATTATTCTGAATCCAGTAGGAAAGAACCACTTGGGTGGAAAATTCTCTCAGTGACCATTTTTTTCTTCGTATGCAAGACTTAAACCCAAAAACGTTATTTAAGAAAAATAAATGTCAAACTACTTAAACCAACTGCCGTTGCTTTTTTATTTAAGAGTTTTGAGCTCAATAATTAGCTTCTTGTTTATACTCTAAACAAAATTGTTACATCTTACAATTTATAATTTTTTCCATGAAAATTGCTTGACTTTAACCTATGAAAATTGTCTTAGAAAACGTAAACTAATTAAAATTTTAAATTTAAATATAACTGTTTTTGTTAGTTTACAGCTCATTGCATAGTAGTATTTCAAAAATCATAATTAAATTTAGAAAAATCATTTTTTAGTGATCTAAGTCTCAAAAAATTGATAACATCTTAAGAGAAAAATAATAAACTAAAAAATAATCGCATAGATTAGTAGAGTTTATTGTGTAAAGATTACTATTTATTTTTGCATCCATATTTCTGTCTGAAAACTGAACCTTAATTTTAAAAATTCATTTCTCATAACATATAGAGTTATTTGGTACATACTTAGTATCTTTGGAAAGCTTTGTATATCTACTTTCTAGCCATATTTATTTTATATATTTATTTTACTTCTACTGACTAATATATTAATTTAAACTTTTAAAGGTTAGAGACAACGTTCATTAGAGCAGTTTTGGCAAAACATGAATAACTACTATCATATAAATCCAAATACATTCAAAACAATGTCATTTTGTTCCTGAGACATAGATCTATCCATACTATTGGCATCAAAATTTTTGGCAATGTGTTTGATTTTATACAACAACTTGAATCAAACAGTACAAAATAGAATATTAACAGCTTTCAGTAAGTTTCTATCATCATTATTCATCATGCTGCATATGCTTCCCTTTGCCAGGACTTGACCTTATTATTGGTTAACTATAGGGTGAGATTGGGAAATCTTAGTAGTTAACTTGTATATGTCATCATGTCATCACAGAAATATTTGAAAGCATGTGAAACATAACATACTTTCATTAAATCATCAAAACTTTGATGTTGTCTAACAAAATTTTAGCAGCATAATAGCTTAGCAAATGGTATTTCAGGGCTTAACCCTTAATATAAAATAGCCACCAATCATAAAAAAATTTATAGCAGCAACATGGCATCATTTACAAATCATAATAATACATAAAACATTCATAAGCAATAACATTAAATAAGAATAAGAGACTATCTTGGAGTTTTATTAACTTTTCTTTTAACCTTACTTTTACTTAACTATATATCACTTTCGCAGCTTGATTGAAGCCTATAGTATCATTAAATTTTAAGTTAAATGAAAGAAGAAAAATACTAGAAGAGATTAGGATGAAAGACTTACCTTGGAGACTCCTTGCCTTGCTCCTCCTTCCTTCCTTCTCTCCATCTCTCTCTCTAAAGCCTTCCAAGCCTTCAACCAAATAAGCAAATGGCAAGGGGGAAGGGATCTATTTTATAGGAAAAGTGGGTGGGTGTGAGCTCTCGGATTGCTTCTTGATCTATGAACTCAAGTTTTTCCTTCAATATTTTATGTTACTTTTACCATTTTTTCCCAAGATATTTTTAGCTTTATGAGAGGAATCACTACGCCAAATTTAGGTTTTATAGACGCTCAAAAGTAGGCGGTTATTAGAATAAACGCCAATAAAAATGAGACAAGCTAGATTTGTATGCGGTTATTTTAAATAACCGCCTATAAAAGCATTACATGAATTTAAAAAAAAAATTAAATTAATTTGTTAAGGCCTTTAGTAGGCGGTCATAAATAGAACCGCCTACTAAAATTACATAAGCGACTTTAATAGGCGGTTCTTACTGGAACCGCCTACATCTTCCTTTCAGGGCTCAGTGCTCTAATATAAGATATTTCGACCATTAGTTTTCTCATCTCAAACATGTTAAGCCCTATTTGTCTGAGCTCCTCTCGATCTCCTTCCCTCCCGTATGTCAAATACCTCTCCACTATTCGTTGTTGGCGTGTTCGTCTTCATAGGTCTCTCCCCCGCTGCCTCTTATTGATTCTCTCTTCCACCAAGTTTGCCCCATTATTTCAATGCAAGCTCTCTCGCTCTCGTTCAAGGTCTCTTTCCTCTTATCACTGTGTTTGTGTTCGAGTTCTTTGGCTTGTTGGCGTTTCACTTTTCTTCCATCGTATTCTACGTCTCCTTTTTCCTTTTTCATATGATTTTCATTCTGCATCTCCTCTTTTCCACTCTTTTTAATGATTCATTGTCTTCTGTCTCAAATCTTTGCCCCAGGTTCCACTCCACTTCAAGATCAAGCTTCGGTCAAGAGGGTTGAAGAAAAGAGGGTTCCACTGGGAGAGATAGCTTAGAAGATCAAGAAAGCCTATGGAACTTTAGATTTGGGATTTGTAATTTCATTCATTTAGGTAAGCTCATGAGTTTCAGATCTGTAGTTTATTTCGCAAAGGTAAGCTCATGAGTTTTTGTTTTTCCTTTTTTTTTTCATCTTCTTGAAGCTTTGTGGTAAAAATATGCACAAGTGAGATTCTGAAGTAAAATTTCTCTGAAATGAAGCAAAAGAAAAAGAGAGATGTGGGTCAATGTAGATTTAATACAATTGAATTCATTTAAAGAATCTTATTTGATATATCAGTCGACTTGTGGCAGAGAGAGGAAGCATTTTTTTTAAACGAATAGCATCTTGCCCAATGGCGTTGTATGTTTAGTTTGATAAGAGCTTGTAGTTGGTAAATAACTTCTTGCTAGTGTTTACCTATGTTATGTAAGTAGATTTGAATGCAATTTTAGTCTTCGTTCATATAGTGTAATTTGTTTTGTTTTATTCTGCTAGATTATTTCAGCTATCTCCTTCAATATACATATTTATGTTTTCCATTGGATTGTTAGCAATCTTCTTGTATATGGTACGGAGAATTAGATATTAATGATTTATTTTGTTAGTTCTAGTTCATTCCATGACTTTTGATTGGTCCATTAATTCTTACAATTTACTGACATTTAATTTTTGTGGCAGACATGCATGTATTATATGACTACACTTGGGGGGTTGGATTTTGCACCATAAAAGTATGATAAACACTTTCAAGAATCTAGAGCAAACAGGAAGGGTGAGTGGGCTTTTTCATGCATTATGTTAGTTATTGAGTAGCTTCATTTGGATTGTGCCTAGCAAATTTGGTAGTTCATATTTGACCTTTTTTTCTTTTAGTTATCCAAGAATTAAACAAAATTACTGCATGATTCATTCGTACACACACTATATGAATTTAAATCTTGAGTTTTTGATTAACAGATTTGACATAAGAGAAAATGATTATTTGTATTCTCTGCTAATTAACTGTGCTACTATTAGTAGCTAAAAAATGTGAGACACTACTCGAGGATTAAATGTGGAAAATAGGAGAATTATAATGGAAGAAGTTTCTCATGGCATAATTTGTTTTGAGTTAAAGATGCAAACTTAGCACAACAATTATTTGAGATTATATAATCAGTAAATTTTGTAGAAAAACAAGGGTCGTGTGACCTTGCTTGGTGATTTTGTCCTTGCCATGCAACCAAATATGGGCTAAGAAGGATGCATGGCTATTGTTTATATCTTTTGGACATTATTTTAAGACCTATTTCCTCCTTAAGCTTGGAACACTTAATTTCCTCCTTAAAATCTGAATTGACTTTTGAGAAAAAAATCTTGCTCTTAAAGTGGTCATTGGTATGGAATCATGTATTCCGTCCAAGATGAACTTGAAAGGCCTTGTTACCTATAATAATAAAATATGATTGGAATAAACTTTTGTTCTTGACATAGTATCTTTTTTTTTTAAATACAAGCTCCATTTTTAATCAATATTACTTGTTTGTAACAAGTAAAAGTTCTTGCTCTGATAGACCATGACACAATGTCTGGTATTCCTGAGGCTTTAGAAGTAGCTCGTAAATATGCCATTAAAATAATTCCTGGTGTTAAAATTATTAAAATATTTTCTGCAAGGTAATTTTCTGAAATATAGCTATTTATTGGCAGAGGAGACTTTAAAGCAAAGGACATGGTCTTAAAACTAAACAAGCTCAAGTTGCCTCTTATGTGGGAGCATGTTGGCAGGATTGTAGGTAATGGGATTGCTCGAGCGAGGCTTCATGTGGCTTGGGCTATGCTTGAAGTAGGTTATGTAGAAAACCTTAGATAGGCCTTTGCTCGATATCTTTTTATATGGTGGACCTACTTACTCTACATAATGTCACAAAACTTGATCTTAATATGGTATTGTTTTGAGTGCTTTAAGAAAAGAATAAAAGATTTGGTGCTTATATTTCAGGGGAAGTGAGCCTTTGGTAGAGGAAGTGATAAAGCTGATCTGTCATGCAGGTGATGTAGCTATACTAGCTCATCTGTGGGCTCTAAAAAATCTTGTTCCTGTTATCAAAAGGTTAAAAGAAACCAACCTACATGGAATGGAGGTCTACAGAAGTTATGGGAAATTGGTAGGTACATGAATACTTCTCAGTCTTTAGTAAATTTAACTCATTCTTTTTGTCACTGAAATCATAATGTAATTGCATAGTTTAGAGCTGTCATTTTTTGTCTTTTTCTATACGACAAAAATTAGATTGGTTGTTTATTATCAAATAAGTTTTATCTTGAATACCATGAAGCTGTCTCCATAATACAAATCTGGTAGGTCCTTATCATTTAAAAAGATCAATACAGATCATGGGGTCCAATATTCCATCCATCAAATGTATAAATTCACATCATGTTAACCAAAACTGAGGGTAAAACTACATAACATCAGTCAAAATACTGAAAGAATATACTATATATTTTCTTTGCAGCAAATGTGTTTCATCTTGACTTGAAGCCCAAAAATGTTCTTGCTAATGCTGACTGCAAACTGACAATTTTTTATTTTGGGTTTGCACGAGTTTCCTTTAATGATCCTTCTGCTATATTTTGGACAGTAAGTAGTCTACTAGGCATACCATGATATTCTGTTGTTTTTGTTAATTGCGTTTTTTCCTTTAGGATTTTAGTAGGAAAATTGCAATAAAATCTATCTCACCTCTATACCTTAAATCTTTAGTATAAACCTTGTGATGACTTAATGTACCAACTCTTGCAAAGGACTATGTTGCAACTCAGTGGTATCATGCTCCAGAATTATGCGGTTCTTTTTTCTCAAGGGTAAGCCTTTTATCTTTGATATCTCACTTTCCTCTATAGTTTATATCCATTTTTTGATAAAAAAACATTAAGGCATACCATTGTCAATGATGTGCACCTGATATTGATACTTTATAAACTGAAATATAAATTTTATATTTTTAATTTTAAAAAATATAAATTTTATATTTTTACCTAGTTCCTGAACTATTTAAATCTTGTTAGTTTATACAACTAACATGGGATGTCTTTGAACCCCAACTTTTTGGGTCCAGTTTAACACTTTGTACATTTGTTTTCTAAACCATTTTCATGGGCCTGCAACAAGGCTGTCCTAAATGAATATAGGTCTACAACACTTCATTTTTTTTTGTTTTGAAAGCTGTCCTATAGTTTGCCACGTTTGAGGCGTTAGTCCTTAGAGTTTTGGGAACTTGTTGGAGGGCATTAAGGTGGATCAAACACTGTAAAAAATGCTGACATGGCTGACTGTTTGTTGAATGGAAGAAGAGATATATCATTGGCTCTGCACTGGCTTTGAAATGGGATTTTTCATTCAATTGTGTAACTAAGGGCATTGCTCAAGTTTGTTGATTATTCATTAACTTCTGTATCTTCACTGATATTGGAATCTTCCTTTTTCTTGATCACTCAAATATTGAGAACATTCAAGGTTTGATCGCTGAGATGTTTGGAATGACACTCAATGAGAAAAATGAATGTACAAGAGCTTTTTGTCTATCAAAGAGGTTGGAGCAAGAGAAGAATATGATCTTAATATCGGATGATTTGTGGATGTGGATATGAGTACTACTTTTGAAACAAAGTATCTTTCTTTCTTAGTTTTTGTATTTTATTTTATTCTTTCTGCTATAAGCTTGCCAATATATATAAAAGACAAAGCTACTTGTTATAGTTTTTGTTAGACTGTATATTAGGTGTTTTTCCTTGATTGTTTAGGTTGTATCCTAGGCTTTATTTTTTTTTTTTCCATTTTTTTACTTTTGTGGATTAGTGTATATAATTTCTTTGGTTTATTAATAAAATTGACATTAATTTGTAAATATTTATTAATATAATAATTTTTTAGGTTAATGGATTCAGTGGGTTGTATATATTTTGGTATTGGATTAATTCAATATCAAAATATTTTTTTTCAAAAATATAGATAACCTTTGTAGGCGGTTATATAAATAACCGCCTACAAAAGTCATCTTTTTATATCTTTTATAGATAACCGCCTACAAAAGTAGACTTTGCGGTTAATAACCACCTACAAAAGTCATCCTAGATAACCGCCTACAAAAGTCACCCTTTTTTATAGCGCTCTAAAAGAAGGCGGTTTATAACTGTCAAGAAAAATAAAAAATAACCGCCTAGAAAACTCATTTCTGTAGTAGTGAATGGGTAAGTTCATTTTTGTCCAATTAAGGGGGTGAAATACTTTTAGTTTTACCTTTTACTTTTACTTAGTCCAATAAATTTTTAAGTAGTTACTTTTTTACATAACCCTTTATCATACTTAGTAAATAACCTTTACTAATTCTCTTTTTTACTATGGTGAAAGTATACTAATCTTTAGCTCTTACCTGGTGTAGTACTTCCATGGTGGGATCCACTTGTCTAACTTTTTTAATATTCATTTCCCTCGATAGTTACTATTCATGTGGGACCCGCCTTTTAGCGGGCTTGTACTTTTTCTTCTCCGGGTTCACATAACTAGTAACACTTGTACTTTTAGCTTATACCAAAATATTATAATATTATTTTCTCTTTCTTCTATTATAAAATAACCATTTTGCCCTTAACTTTTGGTAAAATGACCATTTTGTCCTTATTTTTTAGTAAAATAACCATTTTACTCTTACTTTTTAGCAAAATGACTGTTTTGCCTTTTTAAGTCCCTTTTTGATATTTTTATAATATTTTAGGTCTTAAATCTAGTTAATTAAATATCCAAATTTCCTCAACCGTAAATTAATTTAGAACAATTTAATATTATTCATAATATTATTTGGTCTCAAAATATGTACATGAAAAATAGGAATGCTACAAAAATGACATATGTGTGTCTAGTTTTCCATGTTTTATTGTTGATGTTATTTCTTATTTCCTGAAAGAGCCGTTTATGATCTTACTGTTTTCTCCGCCTTTCACATTATATATATATTTTCTAAAGTTCAAGGTGCTTTGAATTTTATGATCATCATATTAATCTATGGACAAAATTTGGCAAGGTAGACATGTACCAACAGATACATGCCATAAGTCATCCCATAGAATTTTGCTTCGAAGATAAAGCAATTCCACCCATATAAACTTTTTTGGTACTGCTGAAATTTATTAATCCAGCCCTCCATTGATAGACTAACCCAACTCAAAAGATCCGAATGCATTTAGTTAATAGAGTTAGTTAATTATTATATCTAATATTTAATAATTTAATTTTAAATTTAAAAATTAATTATAATTGATGACAATTATCTAGTATTTGTTAGTGTAACATCCTAAAACTCTATTGCCCAAACGGAACCTAGAGATGTAGGAAACAAAGAAGGGAAGGTGACAGTGCTACGGCGTGACTCGAATCTATGCAGGCCTCGAGTTGAGGTTGTTAGGCAAATCACTGTAGGCTAGGTTATGGCTTTGCAGTGCTATATACTGATATCATATTAGCAATTTGCTGACTTTCCAAGCTAATTTTCAACACGCATAACTTCTCACTCTGACCTCCGATTCACTGGATTCCAAAACCTACAAATTATACCACTTCTAACCTAACTGTAAACATCAATCGTGCCCCAAAATATCTCTGTATGAAGATTTCATATGCTTCACACCAAATTGGTCACTTTTGACCAAAACAAGAAAACCAAACTCCCCCAATTACTATCAACAAACCTTTGGCAACTAGTGATCATGTCAACAAGTCACATTGGACCAAGAACCATGTTCAAGAAGGTCTCACCCCAAAGAAACCATTTCTCCAAGTTTTCACCCCCTTGTACCCCACTTCAATCATTTAGGCTATGTACCCAATTTGCACCACTAGGACCCAAGGTTCCAACCAATCTCACAGCCCAATCAATCACATCCAATCTGTGACTTGTTGTGTAAATTAGGTATATAACCCATTAGTGTGAAGCGAGTTAGGGGGTCAAAACCTAGGGAGTGGTTTCCCTAGGGAAGCAACCTCTTAAACATATCCTTTTGGGTAGTTGTGACTTGTTAAGAGTGTTCAAGCAAAAGTTTGGTTGATGGTTTGAGATTTGAAGTGGTTTATAACTTTTTTTGGTATAAAAGTGACTATTTTGGTTTCGAATGTCCAAAATCTCCATACAGAGGAGTTTGAATTGTGGATGCTGTTTATAGTTGGCTAAGGAGTAGAATAACCTATAGGCTTTGAAATTGGGTAAATCGAAGGTTAGAGTGAAGAGTTATGTGCATTGGAAGTTGGGCGATAGTATTAACAAATAGCTAATGTTGTTATTGTCAATGGCACCGCGGCGCCAAAACCATTGCCGTAGCACCATGTCTTGTTGTTTCAAACCTATATTTGGCATTGCTTTACTATTTTGTCTGGTTTGTGTCTCGTTTTGGTTGAAGAGTTTAAGGTGTTACAATGCCAGCTTCTAGCTTGCAGTCACTACATGCTCATGACCTTGTGTTCCTACAACAGAATTTATATGATCAATTTTAGAAACAAAACTAATCCAAAACATAAGAGAACCATGAATTCATACCCATCGCTTCTTTAGTTCAACCACATGTCTGAACCACTCCTCAATGACTCCATTTACTTGAGCTTCAAAGTACTTCTCACAATCAGAGAAGTACAACAAATAAAAATAATATAAAAAATCAAGTTAGATTACTAATTTTTATTGTAAATAGCATGAAACCAAATTTGATATAACTTCATAGGATCAAGTTATGTTCATGTAAGATGTAACAACCTACTTCCACACACCTCCTAACCTGACTGAAACCTTCAAAAACCAACCAAACACAACCCAAAAATCTCAAAACAACTTCCCCAAAACTTCAGAGCAGCGGAAACAAACTAGAAAATACTAGAAAATGGGCTGAGGTCGCGGCTGCTATAGTACCACCGCAGCTCCGGCTCATTCCAGAAACTCCCTTTGTCACTGTCTTTACTGGCGCCGCAACCTGAGACACTGGTGTCGCGGCGCACCCTTCCTTTTTCCATACCAGCAAAAATTCAACACCGAGGTGAACTTCCAATGCACATAACTTTATACTCCTACCTCCGATTGACTTGATTCTAACTCCTAAATTGACTTGTAGGAGTTGGAATCAAGTCAATCTAGTCCCAACATATCCATAGACACTACTTTCACCTCAAATCCAACTCTGTATGGAGATTTTGAATGCCTGATACCATTTTGATCACTTTTTGACTAAAACTCATCACTAATAACCTCCAAATACCACCGAAGGCAAATGGTCACTCAGAGACCATTCACACGGGTCTTAAATCACTTAACTAACTTATCCAAAGAGGTTTCACCTCAAAGGAATCATTCCTCTAAGATTTGACCCCCTTAAACCCCATTTGACAAAACGGGCTACAGGCCCTAGAATACACCAACAATGTCCAATTCCACCTTTGAGCACACAAACATTACCATCCAACATACACACCACATACAACACAATTCCACATACATACCTATAATACATCCATCCATAACAATCCTTATCCATATTATATATCCATTACAAAACATTCTATCCTACTTGGCATAAGATATATTATCCAAATTACACATAAACTACATAAAACTAGTATTCCCACGTCCAATGCTACTCCCTTGTCTTCTCCGAACTAGTGCCAGAACCGTCACCTGAAAGGTCACTTCATGGGAGAGGGGTGTAAGACAATATCTCAGTAACTGGGGACAACCACACAAACATATATATATATAACTCATACAATCCATGAATGCAATGTGAAATGAATGCAATGCATGTCTACCTTGCACACAGCTAGAATCACGAGTTGTCATCATAACAGAACATTTCATATAGGTAATTCCCTTCCAACAGTCAGTGAAAACTGATTCTGGGATATCACCAACCATTAGTGCACCCGACCAAAGGTAACACTACTGTTCGGACCGTGGCTCTCCTTCCCTTTTCCCACCACGAATTGGCAGCGATTTAGGGAAGATGCAGTCCACTGCGCGCCTTGACCTCCTAGCCATAGGAAGCGATTTAGCTGCAAGGATCCCATCCTTATCCTCCCTAACATATATATATATATATTTCATCCTTATCATCCCTAACATATATTATTATGTATTATATCGTCATCACCACCCAATCCACCATATATCACAATCTCACAATGTCATATGGTGATGCTCATGTATCATCATATAATCATCATCCTCATGTCACAATGTCATGTATGCATCATGTCATATCATATCAATATCATCATCTCTAATCATCCTCATCATAATCATTATCTAACTGTGTGCATACCACGATATATAGAAAATAGTACACACAAATACATCTATATCATGGTATGAAAGAAACATGCATATATACACAAATATACATACTATCATACAATATAATACAATACAAACAAATATCCAGCTATCTCAGGTTGTCAATACCACACATGGATTCCACGAACTTCTCGAGTAATCCAACACACTCGAATCCCTCTCAGTCAACCAAACAACTTTCATAATATCACAATTCCTCAATTCACAACATATATCATTAAGCCAAACATCACAATTCAACTACTTTAACCTAAACCGAGGTTCCAACACCCCTTTCATGCATCATTAAGCTCCTAGGAACCATTCAAACACCAAACAATCCCATACACTTTGGATTCCCAAGAGCCCTAATCAAAAACAACCTAGGGTTATGCTCAAATCATATATAAACCCTTTAAAACTCAAACCCAATCAACAAGAACGTCAAATCACACTTCTTTAACCCCATTTCATCCATTTCACTTGGTGGATTTCATCCCAAACTAGAAATCCCAACATATAACCAAAAATCCCAAGTTTAAACTGAAGAAAATGGAGGGGGAGGAGTAGGGATCACTTACCAACGTGAATCCAAGCTTCCAAAGGCTAAAAACAACTCCCAATGGACGAAAATGGCAAACCCTAGCAGAGCTCCTCACTGCTCCTCCGTTTCTTTCTTTTCTTTTTCGTCCAAAATAATTCTGTTTTAAACCAGATTCTTGACTCTCGCTGCGGCTCCAAGGTAGCTCACTGCGGCGCCACCATGTTGTCAACCAAAAAGAGCCACTGGAACACGCTCTTGCCGCGGTAGCCCTACTTCTCGCCACGGCGTGGAGTTCAATTTTCCTCCACTTGAGCCTTCCTCTATCCTGTTTCCTCTGGTTCTGCACACAATGACAAAATAATGTCATGAGGGGTGTTACATAAGATGATATCTTTCATGAGGTTGAACATATAATTAATAGCCACAATCATTATCATTCGGTTGAAGACAGACTTATGCAAAGTCAAAATTCTTATTGTTCTATATATACATGCTCTTGCGAAAACTTCTGTGTAATTGTTATAAGCCTTATCCTTTAAAGGTGGCATATAACTGTTGGGGTAATTTGTGCTTTTATCAAAACTTGACGAAGTAAGGGAGATCTGTGCTTAGTTGGAACTACAAGAGGAAAATATCCAATTAATCGGATTGTTACTTTCTGATATTATGGTGTTGTTTCTGGATTAAATATTACTGATGGAAACATGAAGGAGGACTTTGCGACTGATCACAGACCAAGATACAGTACTCAACTGTAGCTGTCAAATTGTGGTTTTGAGAGCATCTCATTTTCGGTTATTAAATATTTTTTTAATTAAGATCCTTCGTATATTCTTATTATAAGGACGAACCAAAGCTTTTAATTTTGTAGTTTCTCTTTGTAATCTGCTTGTTCAAATATTCTTCTTTGTGCTATGTGTCTGCACTCACATTCCTTTCTTGCACTTAAAAAGTGGCATCAGCAAGATAGAGAAAAGGGGTTTGCAGACTTGAACTTTAGATGGAAGCTTTGAACCTGCATTGCGAAGAAAAGCTCGTTCCAATCTGCAAAAGTCCATGCTCTCTTCTTGATTTATATGTTCTTCAATTTTCTTGAAGTTTTGTTTATGAAAAACTCATGTGCATTAATTTTTTGAAAGATGCTTTTGGATAAGTTTGTAAAAGCTTGTAAAGTCTGGTGAAATTGTGTGTGATACATATGTGTTGCTTCTTTAGGTTGAGTTTGTAAATGTTAGGATGTTGTGTATTAGATTGAGATTACTCATTTACTTCTAAAATTCTTAGGCTTTATGCTTGGGGAGAGGATGTATGATTCAATATTTGAATCCAAAACTCTACATATCTATCATGGTGTCATTTTCTTGTTTTGGTTTCTTATATTTGAAATTTCAAATCAACTCAAGAACTGCACTTTGAAAAAGATATTGTTTTTAATTAAGCATATATAGAAGCCTGTTTTGATCGGTCAAAAAAAAACTAGAAACTATGAATTCTTTGGTAAATTTTGTATATATATTATTGTGGTTGTTGTAATGATCAGATTGTTCCTTTTGTTATGCATACAATCAATAGAAGCTGTGAAATTCTAGTTCAATTTGTAACTGTGTAGTCTGTCATACCGCTATCAAATACATCACAAAGATCGTTGGAAGAAAGATAATTGTGAGGGATTCAGACCGGTTTCTTTGTTTTGAAGATGGAAACTTCTCATACAAAGACTAATGGTGACACTTCACTTAAGAGACTTACCAACAAGATTATTCAGCCTTGATGCTCACTAAATAATTAAATAAATGTATTGGTCACAGATTTTCTAATTTAAACGAGTCCTTTCAATCACCTTAGAAGCTCACTGTGCATTGGTGCCATCGTCTAATTAACCTCCTAGGATCCTTTGGAGTCTGGACATGCAATTGCTTTCTTCTTTGTTCATGTCATTTTGCTCAGAAAGTTGAAGTTCATTTAGATTATATATCATCATATTAATGCAGTGGACAGAATTTGACGAGGTAGGCATGTATGGACAGTGATGCATGCCAGAGGTGGTACCATAGAATTGTCCCTTTAGAATGAGGCAACTCTACCTACATCAAGTTGTTTGGTATTGTTAAGAGTACTCATACTTGACTCTGTCATGTTGAGAGAGGCCCATAGTGAGGATGGTGATATGTCTATTTTATACCTATAAAATACCCATATTTGATATCATTTTGCTTGAAAAATGTTAAGTTTTGATATTAAATTTGCATGATTCTATTTAAATTGAGATATAATTGCATTTCAGGAAAATTTGAAGGATAAATGAGGATTTTAGAGGGAAAAAGGAGACAAGAAGACACCAAGAAAAATTCATCCGGTTCCCATTTATTTTTCTCACCCGCGACCGGGTGAGGAGGCGTCAGAGGCTCAGAATTACGAGTTGACCCGGCGCCGGGTGGAACACGGAAGACGAATTTGAAGTTCTTCATCCGGCGCCGGTTGAAAAAAATTGACACCATACGGCGCCGGGTGAAGGAGTTAAATGCACTTTGAGTAACTGGTCCGTGAGCGTTACGAGATATATATATATATATATACCGGTGGAGAGAGGAGGGGGAGATCGATCACTATTTGGAGCCCTAGAAGACTTATTCCAAGTTCTCTGGAGCTAAGGAAGAGCATTCTGAAAGGAACTCTGAGAGGATTGAAGGCGTAGTGAGGCTGAATCTTTCCATTCTTCCACTACTTTTCTTTCTTTAAATTTTGTTCAGATGATTTGGGAGATTACTCTTATTTTGAATTTAAGAACTATGTTTATGTGTAGCTAATCTTCCCAGTTAGGGATAGGGATGTAGTCTAACTGGGATTAATTAGAGTTTACTCTGGATTATGACTCTTATTTATGATTGAATTTTTCCAATATATGTATGTTTGATTATATCTATTTCTTTTGTGCTTTATTGTGGGTTTTGTGATTGGCCACCATGAAATTCATTCTGTGGGTAAGCTTGATAGACTGAAAGGTGAAGAGCAAACCTAAACCTAGAGAGATAGACATAAACAATAATTCTAGGGATAGAATTAGGTGTTTATGGTCATTCTAGTTATAGCTTCAAGATTTAATTAGGAATTTTAGTTGCACGAGAGTGAATTAAAACCTAATTAAATACAGACTATTTGACTGAAAGGTAATTAGGATAAATTAGAAATAACTGTTACTATAATTATAAGGAGTCAAGTTAAGAGTAACTTTAGTTGTCCCAGGAAGATGAAACCCAATTCCCTAACGCTCTCAGTGATTGAATCAAACCAAATTAGTTGCTTTTATTGTTAATTTCTTTTAGTTTAAGATTTGATTAACTTTCATAAATTGTTTGTTTTGATTAAAATTATCTAATTGAGTAAATCACAACCTCCCTTGGGTTCGACCTCTGGAATACTCCGGAGATATTTTTATTACTGCGATCGACCCTGTACACTTGCAGGATATCCCGATCAGATGGTTTCCACTTGGTTTGATGACTTTGTCTCTAATACACACTTACATGTGCTTGAGTTAGTTTTTTGTTGGAAAGGCTATTTTTTTGGAACCAAATTTCTTAGAAAGGGTATGATATTCAATAAACCAACTCATTAAAAGCAAATGGCCAAATAACCTAGTGCGGTATTAGTAACCTACAGAGGAAAGAGGTCGTAGGATCAAGTTTCATTGATGCATGGCAAATTACTATCTTAGGTGGGTGAGTGTATATTTGTAATTGTCCTGAACAATAAAAAAAAAGAGCAACTCATTAAAAGAAAAAAATAAATATTAAATATTCTAAAACTTATAGAATAAATGTTAAAACAAATCAATGCATAAATAAAATGTTTATAACAACTTATAAAAAAGATCTTTGTTCTTTCTTCTTAATATAGGAAGATCATTGGACAAAAAAATGTTTAAACATTACATCTTTACAAACTTGAGACTCTTTTTTTAAGTCTCATCTTAAAAATTCAAAATGATTATATTTTACTGTTAAAATGTGAAGTAATATAAATGGATATAAAATAGTGCAGATGCATATATTTGCACAAAATATGGAAAGTGCATCATATTGTATATCCTGAATGGGTACATTTTTTTTTCTTTTTTGAGTATTGGTGTTTTATCATATTTTAAACCTATGTATGTCTATTTGATGCAAAATATTATAATGATTAGATTCTTAGTCTTCTATTTTAGTGAAAAAAATAATTTTTAAGTCTGCGAATTAGTTGTGATTTATGAAGGCAAGTGCACAGATTTATTCATTTTAACTTGGAGGTATATTCTTATGGAATCACTGACAGTGATTCTTTGGTCTTATTTAATATTTATAGATGGCGTAATTTTCAACTTTGGTGGATTCACACGCCCATGCTCATGAAAATTCTCTTGTCATATTTATAGATTTATATGTAACGAATATTTTGGTAGTATAGTAACCAAACACTAAAATACAATCAACCTGGTTTGTTTCCTCCTATGACTTTCCAAGAAAATGCAGAAAGGACCGACTATTAGTAAACAAATTGAATCATTGAAAAAAAAAAGCTTAGGAAAATGGCATTTTAGGTCTCTAACAATGTAAATTCAATATTGAAGAACTTATATCAAAATATTGAAGGACTTAAAAATTTAAAGCCTTTTTTTTGTTGGCAAAAAAAAACCTTTTTTTCCTATAGACCAAAAGACATAAATTCGGCATTGCATCAAATTAAAAAAATTTCCAATGCTCCTTGAAGTTATTTTGCATATCCTAAGTTATTACTCATTTTTCTAATATTTGAGTTATGATCACATGCGATAACTTCAAAAAATTAAGTAATAATTGTTGAAAAAGTGAGTAATAACTTGAAGAATAATAATAACTATTATAATAGTGAGTGATGACATTAAGAGGAAACTACAATATGTTTGGTACATTGGAAAGATGTTTAAAGGAATGGAGAATGAAAAAGAGAAAAGAATGGAATGGAAATAGGCATGAAAGAGTATCATTTGGTATGAATTAAAAATGAAAATAAATAATTTTGTAAGTGATATTTGGTATGGTAGAAATAAGAAAGGAATATAAATAAACAAAAATAAAAAGAGTCTAATATTAAGAACTTGTCATGTAAGGTTTGGGCAATTTTAAAATTTTATAGTTATTCCCATTGAGTATAGTAACATTCCATCAATATAATGATGGAATGATTTATGGGTGATTATCTCCCTAAGGAATAAGGTATGGAATGCTATTCATGCGTACCAAACATTGTATTGCAAGATTCCTAGGTGGTTTTCCCTTCCAATCCAAGGCACTACCACAAACCAAACATATATTAATTTCAACTTGGAGGGACCATCTTGTGGAATTAGCATCCACTGCATTCACATTTCCATGACAATGACCTGGTCTGTTACTTTTTCTTAATGATTATGTTGTCATGTTTATAGACATAATTTTCTACTTTATTGCATTCACATGGACATGCTTTTGACTACTATTCTACTATAGGACCAAAAGACTTGTATCCTTCCTTGAAATGATCATATAAAACTCTTCTCATAATAATTTTTTTCTTCTAAGTTGTCATTAATTATTCCAACACTTAGCATTTAAGATACCTTTTCAAATAATAAGTGATGAATTTAGGAAATATAAATATTAAACGTTAAAAAATTGAGTGTAGTAACTTGAGGAATAAGGAACAAATGACTTATGAAAAATAAATGTTTTAAGAAAAAGAAATAATAATGTTGAAAGAATAAGTGGTAAATATTATGATAAAAAAGAAAGATAATTTTAAGAAATACTAAAAGTATTTTAAGTATTGATAAAGAATTTAATTGAGGTTTTTTTTATCTGTAAAGAAACATTTTAGTTTTTTAAATCTTTCAGTATCCTGTATCGATTTTACAAGGTAGCTAGATGTCGTTTTCCCAGCAAGTTTTCTTTTTGACAAATGGTACGGCAACATGTTTACAACACTTTTAATCATAGTATAAATTAAACCCATATAGTGGAATCAACCACCAATTCATCGTATCTCAATTCCAATTCCAAGTAATAATTTGTTCCATATAATACTAACAAGTGGTGACTAATAATTAAGAAGAAAGGATAAAATAGGAATTGGATATTCGGGACAAGTGGTAGTTGGTTTCATATAAAAAAATAAACTCCTCCTCCAAAAGTTTCTTATTATAAAAGGGTTCAAAGGTAGTAATTTTTATCAAAATAATTGCAATAAAAAGAAAGAATAATTAATTATTATTTTGTTAGTAATTTTTTTTTATAAATTCTTATAAATTATATAAGGATTAAAAACTGCCTTTGTCGGTGAATTTCCCGATCATAAAAAACTCTCCAACCAGAATGTCTTTCCACAGAGAAGAGACCAAAAACACAAATATTCCCCCCTTTCTAAATATCAGTGTCAATGAATACTTAAAAATGTGAATCTAATGTACTCTATGTGGTCTTTATTACAGGGTTTTAAACTATTTTATATTTATTTAAAAAAATTAATTATACACTTTAAAATTAAAAAAAAATCTAATATTCCAATTTTACATTTATTAATTATCAATAAAAATTATTTTGAAAATTTATCCTCTATCTCTTTCTTTTTCTAATTTAAAAGACGATAATCGAGGTGAAAAAGATAAACTCTTATTAAAAATTTCATAACTTCTTATATTTTAGACCAAATAAAAGTTCTAGAAAAATATTTATAATATGGAACGGATGAAGTATTTATCAATAATTTCTATTACTACAAAATTACCCCTAATTAAATTAAGATAGCAGTGACATTGTATTTACTGTAAAGTGTAATTAGTAAGGGCTTTTGTAAACAAAATAAATTAAATATTCCAACAACTTTGTATTGTGACTTATAATAATTAAGGATTGAAGTCTTTCTATCTTTAATATTTAAAAACTTTCTGATTTTAAAAATATTTTAGTATCCATTCTATTATGAAGTTAGCTTAATTACCGTTTTCCCAACAAATTTTCTGAGTCCGAGAGGCGTGCACTATCTTGGAAAAAAGCAGCCAGCGTGTAAAATTAATGCAATATGTATTAGTTTAATTATCTCAGACGCGTTACAAGTCTAGTTAAGTTTCCGACAGGCTAATGCAGCGTGGCAGGTTTTCCTTTTTTTTTCTAAATTAAAAATTATATATAAAAACTAAATTTTTAGGAATTAATTGGATATGTATTTTGTTCAGTTATAAATTTTTTTAACATTAAAATAATATACAATAAAAGCTAAATCTATGTAATTTACAGTTTTATATTATTTTTTAGTAATTAAAAAATTATTAAAAAAATTTAAAACTACACAAAATATATATTTATATAACTTTTAAAAACTCTATGTTTTTTTTAATGAGTGACAATAGGATCTGCGCATAGGAGACCCGACCCCTTAAATTTCATACACAAATTAATTTTTTTTTATTCTGTAGATGAGATGTGATTATTGAAATGTGTGCATGCTTTTTTTTTTTTTAATTCCGATTTGGCGATCATCATGGCAATCAACCCACTAGCATAATTCGAAGTCCAAATCTTGAGGATCAGTATCTGTGCAAGTTTGGGAGCATTTACACTATCGTACGCATCTCTCTGCCAAATAATCACTCGTTCCAAAAGAGAACATGGCTGAACTTGTTTATGGAGCTCTTCTCTCTGCGGGCTTCAATGTGCTTTTGGAGAGGCTAACACCTGAGCTGGCTGACTGGATCAACTCCATCTGTGGAAAGAAGCTGAACAACAAATTACTTCATCGTTTGAAGCCATCCTTGATTGCCGCAAGAGCTGTCCTCAATGATGCTGAGCTTAAACAATTCACAGATCCTGCTGTGAAGGATTGGCTTGATGAACTCAGAGAAGCTATTTACGACCTGGAGGACCTGATGGATGAAATTTCCACCAGAGCTGCCACTCAAAACCAGGTGTGCGATTTCAATTCCACTTCTCCTAATCTGCGTTATACAGACATGGCAGATGAGTTAGAAGCTATAACTGATAGAATTGAATTCATTGTGAGCAAAAAAGATGCTTTTCATTTCAAGAAGAGCTGTGGAACAGAAACTTTGTCATGGAGGCCTCCAGTAACATCTCGGGTGAATGTCCCAAAGGTTTGTGGAAGAGACAAGGAAAAAGAGGATATAATTAAGCTTCTGTTTGATGATGATGGTGATGAATTAACTGTGATCCCTATTGTGGGCATGGGCGGGGTGGGGAAAACCACTTTAGTCCAGCTAGTTTATAATGACAATGAAGTGAAGCAAAAGTTTGATCTCAGAGCATGGGCATGTGTTTCTGAAGCATTTGATCCTTTGAGGATAGCACAGACTATAATGAAATCTATCAATCCTAGTTTTATGTGTGATATGATGGACTTTAATCTTCTTCAACTTCATTTGGAGGAGCAGTTAGCAAGAAAAAAAATTTTCGTTGTTCTTGACGATATTTGGAATGAAGAGTATACTTATTGGGATACTCTAAAAAATTTGTTTTACAATGGAGTGAAAGGATGTAAAATCCTTGTTACAACTCGCCTAGAACGGGTTGCTTTGATGGTTAAAACAATCCCATCATTTTATCGTCTACAAATCTTGTCTGATGACCATTGTTTATCAATTTTTTCTACACATGCATTTCATTCTAGAGATCCTACTATGGATACATGCTTAGAAAAATTTGGTAGAGATGTTGCTGGCAAGTGTAAAGGATTGCCTTTAGCTGCCAAAGTGCTTGGGGGACTTTTTCGATCAAAGCCTGATATTGAATACTGGAATACTATATTAAAAGATAACATATGGGATTCATCTCATAAAGGGATCATTCCAGCTTTAAGAGTCAGTTATTATTACCTTCCTCCACATTTAAAACAATGCTTTGTTTATTGTTCATTATTTCCTGAGGATTATCTATTTCATAAGGAGAAATTGATCTTGATGTGGATGGCAGAAGGTTTTTTGCAGTCGTCGAAGGGCAATAAGAGTTTAGAAGAAGTCGGTTATGAGTACTTTGATGATTTAACTTCAAGATCATTCTTTCAACCCTTAAGTGAACATCGTGGGTATTTTGTCATGCATGATCTTCTACATGAGCTAGCAACTTGTATTGCTGGAGACTTCTACTTGAGATTAGAGAAGGATGGAAACAAAATTGGCAATAAGACCCGCCACCTGTCTTGTAATGTTCTGAATTATCTATGCTTAGATGATGACTTGTTCAGAAAAGCAAAAGCCTTGCGAACATTTATAGGATTGAAATTCTACAACATCCGTTGCTCTATTGGAACTTCTCCTTACATTCTATTATTGAATCTAAAGCACTTGCGAGTGTTGTTACTTGATGGTCTTTCTACTTTAAAGATAGTACCTGATTCAATTGGTGAATTTATACATTTGCGTTATTTGGATCTATCAGGAACAAAGATCGCAAGTTTGCCTGATTCATTGTGCAAATTATACAATCTACAAACCTTGAAGTTGCGTTGTTGCTCCTCTCTCAAGATGTTGCCATGTGATATGCAAGATCTTGTAAATTTGCGGCATCTTGATATCATAGGCACTCGTTTGGAACAGATGCCGAGGGCGTTGAGTAAATTAAAAGATTTGCAGTTTTTGAGCGGCTTTATTGTTGGCAAAGGGCAAGAGAATATGATTGGAGAATTGGGAGAAATTTCAAATTTGAAGGACGAGATTGAAATTAGTAGAATAGAAAATATCAAGGATGGTAATGAAGCCTTTGAGGCCAGGATGATGGAGAAGAAGCACATTGAGGATTTAACATTGTCATGGTCTAGTGATGATTACATGGAGGATTCACAAACAGAGAGGGATATATTGGACAAGCTTCAACCTCATTGGGATTTGCAACGTTTGAGAATTGATGGTTATAGGGGTACATTATTTCCAAGTTGGTTAGGAAGTCGTTCCTACCACAACATGACTTGGCTGAAGCTACAGAATTGCAAAAACTGTTGCATGCTTCCCTCCCTGGGCCAACTGCCCACTCTGATCTATCTACGGATGGAAGGATTTAATAGCGTAGTGAGTATTGGTATTGAGTTGTTGAAGGGCGGTGGTTGTGCTTCGATGATACCATTTGCATCTCTTGGAGAGCTTTGGTTTTCAGAAATGATTGCTTGGGAAGAATGGCATTCGATTGACATGGAAGCTTTTCCTAAACTCCGGCAACTCAATATAGTTGGTTGTCCTAAATTAGTTGGAAATTTACCTTTCCAACTTCTTTCTCTTGAAACTCTGAAAATTGAAAACTGTCCGTTGTTTGCTTCTTGTATCCCAAGATGTCCGAAACTGCAGAATTTATATGTATCTAAAAGTCAAAATGTAGCATTGCAAGAGCAAGAGTTACCGCTTTTCCTTTGCAGGCTATCAATTTCAGGAAGTCAGATGTTGGAATGGCTGTTGGAGGCACACTCTAAAAATTTGTGCATAGAATCTTTATTGATCGATGAGTGTTCCAATTTATCACTTCCGATGATTCATTTGCCCCCGTCATTAAAAGAATTACGCATATGTGATTGTGAAAATGTCAATTTTGTTTCGATTTCAACTACTACTCTTCAAAATCTCCAGCATATTTCCATTGACAGGTGTAAGTATTTGAAGTTCTTGTGGGATGATATGGAAGGGCTTCTCCCAAATTTAAAAAAGCTAGACATATGGGAATGCGAGGCATTTCCAGAAGGGATCCTTTTGTCAAGTGTGAGAGAACTTCGTATTGACAATTGTGAGAAGCTATTATCTCATCATGCAGAGAGGCACCTCCCAAGTATCACTTACCTTGATATTTGGGGTTCAGATGATAGTTGCATCAAGTGTTTCCCAGAGGGGTGTTCTCTTCCTGCAACTCTTACCACTCTGGAACTCCATGACTTATCAAGCTTGGAGACATTGAACTGCACAGCACTTCAGCACCTAACCTCTCTCCAACAACTCACGATTAGGTATTGTCCCAAGCTGGACAAAATGTCAGGATCAGAAAAGCTGCCTAATTCTCTCAAAAAGCTTCTAATTTGGGAGTGTCCGTTGCTTGCAGAACGATGCTACAAGAAGGATCCACAAATCTGGCCCAGAATTTCCCACATTCCTCTCATCAATCTGTTTGGGTATTGAGATGCACAAAGGTATTTATTGTGCCCTCCCTTGTTCCAGTCACTTATTTAGATTCAACTACTACATTTCGCTACTTCATAACTAATACAGCAAGTGACGTCGGTAGTGCTTCCATGTAAATTTTTCTCAACATTTAATTACGTGGTCGAAAACGCTATTTACATCAGTTCACCTTTTGATCATTGACTGCGTCTTATGAAAACATTTTACTTTGTTGTGTTGCATTAGATTCCAGCTTTCCTCATTTATTTTTTTACCCTGTTTTTCTTCTTAATTATTTTTCTTCACCATTTATTTTGGACAAATTCAAATGGTGCATAAATTCACTACAGTTTGATTGACTACTTATTGAGACAAAATATGATTAATATCGTGTCTAACAGATGGTCAAATAATCAAATTTCACAAAATTAGATCTTACGAGTTAATTATCATGGATTATATAGAGCTGATTGAAATGGTTGTTTACAAACATTTCTTGTTATAATTCGGAACGATCAGAATGATGGATATATCTAATGACACTTGCGAATTTTTCTTTTCCTATTTGTTTCTTTAGTTTTTTTCCTTTGATAATCTAATATGTTGCATATTTTTAGTGACTTTTGCAAACTCTTTTTTTTGTTTTGTTAAGTAAAATAATTAATCCACTTGGTTTCAAAATTACGCAGAGATATGCAACTTTCAAAAGCTTATTTTGTATAGCTCTCCTATGGATGTGAGTTAATGAATAACATGCTGTAACAAGTTTTGCTTCTCCATCTGGGTCTACCAGATATAGTTTTGTGGCTTACGCATTATCCAATCTTGTCATCATGAAATTCTTCACACAAAAAATTATGAAGGTAAACTTATAAACGGATTTCTTCTGAATCACAAAAACCCAAATATTTTTGTATTTTCAATCTTCTCTATTTGAGTATTCCTTTCTTAATTAACCTGCAGGCAGCACCAGCAAGAAGGACAGAAAGGGATTTTCAGACCTTGAAGAAAAGTTCATTGAAATCTGCCTTAAGTGAGTTGCCTTTTTGATGATTAATTTATTGGATCGTGCAAAAACTTTTTACTATGTTGCGCACTAAATTTCTGTTTTTCTCATATTTACTCCTTCCAATCCCAAATATAAAATACATTTAAGAAACTTTCTTTGGTCCAAAATATATGATGTAAATTAATTGAGTTAGCTGACTCATTTATTTATTTTTTTTCAATTTTTCCCTTCATTAAATAGATGAATATAATTAATTTTGATTAATTATAGGATAGAAATGTTAAACATTAAATGGAGGCATTTTTTTATATTATTTAAATTTTTGACAAATTTAATTATTTCAACTTCTTTTAACTATATTTTTTATCCATAAAAAATAGTTATTTGTGTTTTATATTTGGGAACAAAATTAGTTTATTTTTATCCTTGTTTTCCACGTTACTTTTCTCCACAATATTTTTTACTCCCTCCATTGCTTATTATAAGAGCCTTCTAATTAAATAACAAAGATTAAGAAAATCAATTAAGATTAATAAATTTGTCAAGAATTTCACAAATTTTCCCAATTTACCCTTAATAAAATTTTAATATACTCATAAAAGAAAATATCCAATAAATTATTGAATGTAAGAGTATTAAATAAGGGGTATTTAGGGAAAAAATAATTAATGTTCTTGTAAAGTATGCAAGATCTTGTAAAAAAGAACATATAAAACTTCTAGAAGTGTTTTTATAATGAGGATAGGAAGGAATACTTTGTTATTTCTGATTAAATTTAGATGACTATATATAGGTGTGCTTTTTTTAAAAATAACAATTTCTGGCATTTATATTTATGATTCTATACATTTGATGATAGACTAATGAATTTGGATTTTTATATATGTTAGGAGAAATGTTGCCTCCTTTAAGAAAGCTTCACATTTGGAATTGTCCTTTGCTTGAAGAACTATGCCTCAAGAAGGATGAAGAACATCAATCTATTCTTCTCAGGAGATAAATTTATAAACCAGGTCATTATTGTACACTTCCCTGTTCCATTCCAATTACTAATTTCCGTTCGAATGTTACATTTTGCTAGTTCATAAGTACAGCCAGAGATGGTAGAGCTTCCATGTGAATGTTTCTCCATATTTATTTAATTAATTATACGAGAAAATATTTTATTTCTTATGCGAGTTGCCCTTTTGATGATTTACTGATGAATCTTACAAAAATAGTCGTATTTATAATTTGGAATGTTGAAAATGTTGTATATATCTACTGACGCTTGTAAATGTTCTTTTAAGATTTTGCTTTAGTATGTCTTTTGGTATCTTGCATATATTCATTATATTGAGTGAATTCCTTACATTTTGTTTTATTTTCCTAACGAAATTTAGACGACTATGAGTGTACATTTTTTCAACCCAATTAGAGAACTACAATTTGATTTCGTGGTTTAAGTTAAATTAACATTGTCAGGTTTTGATAGTGATGTTTTTTTTAATCCACAGACTGATTTTTTCATATTGATATTTATTTAATCTACAGATCACTCATGATTTTTTTTTTAATGTAAACAGATTTGGTATTTTTTTTAATTGATGTGGGTTCAAAGCATTATTACTAGCTTAGATTCTGGATGGCAGTGTAAAAACCAAGGTAATCTACTTATCCTACACTAAACACAAGCAATTTAACGTTTATTTAATTAGATAGATAGAGGAATATAAATCTTTCAAATACAATAAAGGTAACTTTATCTTCTCTGTTTATTTTTTTTCTTTTAATTGTAAGGTTGTTGCAGGTTGTTAGTTCTAAATGATAAGAAAAGCAAGGTGATTCCACTCAAGAAGTTGTCCAGTTCCAATTAAGATCCTTCTTATGTTCTTGCTCTGAAGAGGATTGAACTGAACCAAAGCTTCTTGGGATTGTCAACGACAATATTTACTTCTTTATTTTGATCTTAGATCACTTTACTTTTCTGTGCTTGAAATATCAGCATCTGCCAGAAAACACAGGGAATTTGCGGACTTGAACTCCAGATGGAAGATTTGAACCTGCACTGAGAAGATTGTAATATGCTGACGTCCATGCTTTTCTTCACTTTGGATTTTCTGATTTTCTTGAAGTATTGTTTGTGAGAACCTCATCTGCATTAATTTTTTTTTTAATTGTAATATGCTTTCGGATAAGTTTATTGAAACTTGTAAGAGTCTGGTGACAATGTGTGATACATATATATTTGATTGCTTTCTTTAGGTTGGGTTTATGAATGATATGGTGGAAATTGCATTGTATTTTGATTACTCATTACTTATAAAATTCCCAGGCTTCACACTTGGGGAGAGGATGTAGGATTCATTTTTGAATCCGAACCTCTATATATCGTGGTGTCATTGTCTTATTTTAGTTTCTTTTCTTTGCAATTTCAAACCAACACAAAAACTAGGGTAATATATTTTTTGGTGAATTAATCACAACTATTTTATTTTTGACCAAAATTGATATTTAGATGAATAAAAAAGACATTAAGATCTCCATGTCTAAAGGACCAAATGTAAATTAATGGCCTCATTCCTCAAGGGTGAGATAAATTTGTCATTTCCTTACCTGATTTTTTTTTAATTTTTTTTTTTGGCCTAGTAGGAATCATATATTGCTCAACCAAACAAGAAATCCAGTGCAGCATCAAAACAGGAGCCAGAAAAACACCAAAAACTAAGCAATCAACAATAGTTTTCTGTTTTTGGCCAAAATGAACAATAGTTAAAGAGAACAGAACCATCAGCAGTGCAAGATTAAAATCCATAAATTTTCCAAGGCACAATCCACCACTCCTCGTGTTAATTGCTTTTCATTTCCTGGCAAGTTTACTTCGGAAACAAAACAGATTATCTTGTTCCTTACATGATTATCTTGTGTTAATTGCTTAACGCATCGAATGTTTACCTGGAATCTTGGTTCCTGTTCTTACCTTGATTTCCATTATCAAATCATTGGTTCCGAGTCCATAGCTTTAGAGCTCAAACTTCCAGTGAATTGATATCCTATTTCGATTATTTTATCAAACTGGTATTATTTCCCATAATTTCCGGAAAAATGATTTGCTTTCCATGTATGATCGATATTTATGAACTTGTTCTTGGTTCAACAAAACATGGTCCAAATATAGGTGAAGCCATTCCTCAGAAAACATATTCCAAGGATGACAACCTAGTTTTTGTTGTGGGTGCTGGTAGAGTCGCTTCACGCACTGTGAGGTACTTTTTCTACTATGCATTTCGATTTTAAGTGGGTTTAGATAATTTTTAGAACCATATTTGCACTATGCTGAGGATTGTTTCGTTCAGGGGAGCTATTAAAGCTTGGTTTCCGAGTAAGGCTGGAGTGGGAAATGCTCAGAGAGATCATGTAGATAATTTTCCTTGGAATTGAGATTATGTATGTATTGGTTTTGATGATAGAAGTGATCTTTGTGATTTTTTCTTTTTCTGCATTCCCTGGGCTTTTCTTTGGAATTTTTTAAGTTCGTATAATGTGATGCCTTGCTTCAGAATAGGTGTAGGATATTTCGATGGATTTTCTGTTAAATGAATGAGTTTATTTTGTGGTCTGGCAGTTTTATGCTCTATGAAAGGAGGAAGAAGAAAAGCAAGAGTCGATTAAGTGAATGGGAAAAAAATAGCTTAAAGGAAATTTGGCTGATAAAGAACTTGTATACATTCATAAAGTGTATCAGATCCAAGCAAAAACATAATAAAGAGTTCCTAAGTACAATTAAAGCTCACAGTAATCCAATCTAACTCCTCTCAATTTGTGAGTCAACTGTTGAAGTGCAAATAATTGTCAAAGGGAGGATATGGGGGCCAAAAATGAAACTTGGCAGAACATCATACTCCACAAAGTAGGATGCAGTTAGGTCCCAGTCAATTAAACAATACTCAGCAAAACATGATACCGAAGATATATTTTCTTTCACCATAATCCCTTTTTTTGGGCTATCATTGTTGTCAGTTTTTCCCCCTTTTCTTTTCGGGTGAGAACTAACATCCATCTATAGTATGCTCCTACCCGAACTACAGCTGCAAAGCATTGAACAGGGTTGCCAAGTCCACGAAGAAAACAAAGATGGGACAAGCTCACTTTAGGAGCCATCTATGAGACACAGATACACTGCTACAGGGAAAATGAAGCCAAATCAATCATGTAGGTGTTTGACTATCATATCAAACACGAAACTATATTTCAAATTTTACCTGGGTGCTTATGCAACTTCATATGATATCTCATAATCATCTCAATATCTGTGCTTTTCTTATGAAGCCATCATGGGGTGAAAACATGTCAATTGAGCGACCTTAAATTTTCTGCGTATACCTAGCAGTTTTAGCATGTTGTCAGTGACACCGGGGGGAAAGCTATCATCTTCACCTTGATTATTATCAGAAGTGTGAGTCAACCAAGCCAATGCCTCTACAGCATCTTCTCTTTCTGCAAGCTGCTTGTTTCTCTTGGGTTTGCCAACAAATTGCATTCCTTTGAACTCCACCAGAGCCCCAAACTCATTTGTTTTAAGGTGCTTTGTTTTGTATTTCAGCGGGGAGCGCCCTGCTTGCATTAACAGTGTTTGTAGCAAGCTCTTGGGGTTTGTCCCATCTTTTTGTAAACTTACTCTCATCAATAGCTCCCTTTGGCTTCCTTGTTCCTCGGCCAAATACGAATCTTCCTTCACATTGATCCCCCGAAACAAGTTCCTAAACAGCGAGCGCATCAAGTACTTCCCTTCCTTGTGGATATCAATCTTGGAATCTTCAAGCAATACATTAAGTGGATTAAGTGAATCAGCAAATTCAGTAGCTCAGGGATAATTTTTACAAATCAATTTCCAACTCTACACAACTTTTAAGCACTGGTGCAGGCTTTATTCTTTTAGTGAATCAGTTGCTTAAAATTAGCTTTAACTTCAATCTGATGTCACTTTATATTGATCATTGAGCCTTTTCGCGCATATGTCGTTGTATGGAGTGGCAGTCTTTACTTAGTCTCACTTCTCCTTCAATAAATGGTAAATATGATGATAGTGTGCATTTGTTCCCAGAGGAGTGTTTGCTGCCTCCCTCTCTTAACTTTCTGTCCGTAAGCAACTATTCATCAAGTCCGGAAATGTTGGACTATACGGGATTTGTGAACCTAACATCTCTTCAAGAATTAAGAATCAGACAATGCCCCAAGCTACAAAGAATAACAGGACAAATGCTGCCTGCCTCGCTCTCACAGCTCAACATTTGTGGATGTTCTTTGATTGGAGAACAGTGTCGTACAAAGAATGGGGAAATCGGGCACAAAATTTCCCACGTCCCCAGCATTTTCATTGACAACAAACGGGTTTTGTGACCCAGGATCAACTATCAGTAGGTAATATGCATTTCTGATGATATCAATGTCCTTACCAGTCATTATTTTCTTTCTCTCAGCCAGCTCTCTCTCAAAAAAAAAAAGAGAGAGAAATTTTTAACAAAAACAATGTGTCAGTGGCTTGTGGAGAACATAACACTCATCCACTGTATAAAAGATCATTATTTATTATTTTGTTCTTCTTCATTTTCATTTATGATGAAATATGTGCATTGCTTGTCATACGATAGTTACCTAAAATTTTGGTAGTCCATTTCATGACTGATTTCAGATTGAGTTAGTTTGATATATTATAACTTCCTTTTAATCACATTTTTAGGCTCCTTTAAATCATTTTCTCACATCAATATTCTATTTAGATAAATTTGGTGGGAGAGTGTCAGCTGTAGAACTAACAGATTTGGCTGCAATCATTGTTTTCGGCGGTTCTGACATTAATCATGTGTTGAGTTAGTCAGTAACTGCTCAATTATTTACCTTTTCTTCTTTAGGAGAAGTGTTTGTGACTTACAATTTCTCTTTAGTGTCTTATGCAGGGTTTTGTTTTCATCATTTTCTTTCTCCATACTACATACTTGTTAATACTACATACTTAAATTGATTATCTGATATGACTCTTTTATGATAAATAGAATCAACTCAAATACTATATAGTCCATGGTCTTGCAACAACTTCTGTTTAATTGTTATAAGCCTTATCCTTTAAAGGAAGCATATAAATTTTGGAGTAATTTGTGCTTTTATCAAAACTTGACGAAGTAAGGGTGATCTGTGCTTAGTTGGAACTGCAAGAGGAAAATATCCGATTAATCAGATTGTTACTTTCTGATATTATGGTGTTGTTTCTGGATTAAATATTACTGATGGAAACATGAAGGAGGACTTTGCGACTGATCACAGACCAAAATACAGTACTCAACTGTAGCTGTCAAATTGTGGTTTTGAGAGCATCTCATTTTCGATTATTAAAGATTTTTTTAATTGAGATCCTTCATATATTCTTATCATAAAGCGGTTAGAACTGAACCAAAGCTTTTAATTTTTAGTTTCTCTTTGTAATCTGCTTGTTCAAATGTTCTTCTTTGTGCTACGTGTCTGCGCTCACATTCTTTTCTTGTACTTAAAAAGCAGCATCAGCAAGATAGAGAAAAGGGATTTGCAGACTTGAACTTTAGATGGAAGCTTTGAACCTGCATTGCGAAGAAAAGCTCGTTGAAATCTGCAGAAGTCCATGCTCTCTTCTTGATTTATAGGATTCGTTGATTTTCTTGAAGTTTTGTTTATGAAAAACTCATGTGCATTAATTTTTTGAAAGATGTTTTTGGATAAGTTTATAAAAGCTTGTAAAGCCTGGTGAAATTGTGTGTGATACATCTGTATTGCTTTCTTTAGATTGGGTTTGTAAATGTTACGACGTTGTGCATTGGATTGAGATTACTTATTTACTTCTAAAATTCTTAGGCTTCATGCTTGGGAGCGGATGCATGATTCAATATTTGAATCCAAACCTCTACATATCTATCATGGTGTCATTTTCTTACTTTAGTTTCTTGTTTTTGAAATTTCAAATCAACACAAGAACTATACTTTGAAAAAGATATTATTGTTTTTAATTAAGCATATATAGAAGCCTGTTTTGATCGGTCAAAAAAAAAAACTAGAAACTATGAATTCTTTGGTAAATTTTGTATATATATTATTGTGGTTGTTGTAATGATGAGATTGTTCCTTTGTTATGCATACAGTCAACAGAAGCTGTGAAATTCTAGTTCAATTTGTAATTGTGTAGACTGTCATAGTACCGCCATCAAATACATCACAAAGATCGTTGGAAGAGAGATAATTGTGAGGGATTCAAATCGGTTTCATTGTTTTGAAGATGGAAACTTCCCTTGCAGAGACTGTTGGTGATACTTCACTTAAAAGACTTACCAACAAGATTATTCAGTCTTGATGCTCACTAAATAATTAAATAAACGAATTGGTCACAGATTTCCCAATTTAAGCAAGTCTTTCGGTCACCGTTGATGCTCACTGTGCATTGGTGCTATCGTCTAACCTCCTAGGATCCTGTGGAGTCTGGACATGCAATTGCTTTCTTCTTTGTTCATGTCACTTTGCTCTGGAAGTTCAAGTTCATTTAGATTATATCATCATGCATGTTGAGAGGCCCATAATGAGGAAGGTTTCCACGTGGTTTGATGACTTGTCTTTAATGCACACTTACATATGCTTGGGTTAGTTATTTGTCAGAAAAGCTATTTTTTAAAATTTTTTTAGAAAGGGTAAGATATTCAATAAACCAACTCATTTATCTTAAAATGTATAGAATAAATGTTAAAACAAATCAATGCATAAATAAAATATTTATAACACTTGTAAAAAGATCTTTGTTCTTTCTTCTTAAAATAGAAAGATCATTGGACACAAAAATGTTGAAACATCACATTTTTATAAATACTCCTGCAACTTTTAAGTCTCATTTTAAAAATTTAAAATATCTTATTTTACTGTCAAAATTTAAAACAATATGAATGGGTATAAAATGGTGTAAATGTATATGTTTGAATAAATATGAAAAGCATATCGTATTGTGTATCCAATATGAGTATGTCTATTTTTTTTTTTCAAGTATTGGCATTTTATCATATTTTAAACCTAAGTATGTCTATTTGACGCAAAATATTATGATGATTAAATTCTTAGTGTTCTATTTTATTGAAAAAAAAATTTAAGTCTGCAAATTAGTTGTGATATATGAGGGCAAGCGCACACAGATTTATTGATTTCAACTTGGAGGTATATTCTTGTGGAATGACTGACAGTGGTTCTTTGGTCTTATTTAATATTTCCATTCGGCATAATTTTCAACTTTGGTGGACTTCGGTGAACCCACACGCCCATGCTCATGAAAATTCTTTTGTCATATTTATGGATTTATATGTAACGAATCTTTTGATAGTAACAGTATAGACTATTTTATGCCTACAAAATACTTATATTTTGTATTTAGTTTTAGCTTAAAATATTGTAATTTGATACTTTTTGCCATGATTCTGCATAACTTGAAATATATTTACATCACAGAAATATTTATGAGGAGTTTTGAGCAAAGTATAATTAAAAAAAAAGGAGAAAAATGCTGAAATATGAAGCCACCCGAACACCACTAATTTTCTCACCCCGCGGACAAGTAAGGAGGCAAAGAGAAACAATTTTAACAAGAGGACCCGACACCGGGTGGAGAAAATGCATTAGAGCTGATGCAGGGTGGTCTCGTAGCTTGGGAAGGAAGACGCATCCGGATGGAGGAAAATGTGATGGACCTTACACTAGCTCGTTTCAAGAAGCTGACTCAACTTTTATGCATTTTCGTGATATTTTGGGTTTTTATGGGCTTTCTAACTTTCTTTATAAAAGGAAACACGGCAGAAACATAGAGAGAGAGTTCAATCAAGCATTTGGAGGCTAGAGAACACGATTCTAAAACTTTTGGAGCAACTAGAAGGGATCAAAAGGCAAAGAAAACAAGAAATTTTGGTAGGTCTGGAGTAACCTTTGAATTTCTTTTTTTCTACCTTCTTCTTTCGTATTGTTTCTTTTATGATTTGGGATTTTATCTTGTTAAGATAATTAAGTTTATGGACTGCAAAATTTCCAGTCAGGGGTAAGGATATAGTCTGATTGGAATTAACTCAATTTTATAATTTTGATTATGACTCTGGAATTTGAGCCTTAATTATATATAAATATGTTCAATTTTTATAATTATATTTATCTTCCTTATTTTAGTATTGATTTTGTGATTGGCCAACATAGAATCTAATCTGTGGGCGAACTTCAAGAACCAAAAGGAGAAGTGTGAGTTTAGACTTAAGAAGATAGACATAGATAACTAGATTATAGATAAATATAGGAATTTACGGTGACTTAGCTTGTAGTTTTATGGTATAGTTAGATTAGTGGGTTGTGCAAGAGCGAATTCAGCTTTAATTAAACACATACTAATATGTTGAGAGGTGACTAGAACATAATAGAAACAATTGTCACTATAATTGTATAGAGTCTAATCAAGAAAGTAAATTGAATTATCCCAATAGGTAAACCCCGATCCCTTGACACTTCTAGTGACTGAATTAAACTTATAAATTGAATTGTTACTTTCCTTTTTGATTTCCCATTTTCCCAATTAAATAGTTAATTGCCGTTGGATTAAAAATTGTGGGTGATAGAATTCACAACCTCACTTGGATTCGACTTCGGAATATTCCGGACTTTTTAATATTACAATCGACATTGTATATTTGCAAGATCCTGATCAAATTTTTGGCACCATTATCAGAGAGGTCAACAGATTTATTAGTCCTTTATTTTTAGTCCTTTATTTAAAAAAAATTTCTTTTTCTTTATATCTTTGCTACATGTTATTAAGATCCAAAAGTCTTAATAATACTTCTGAGTTAATTATCATTAATCCTGAAATTGAATGTGTTTGCAGGGAGAATCGAGCTAGAAGGAGATGCGAGATGACTGATGAAATAGTACCAACTGGAGCTCAACTTAATCCACTCTGAAGAGATGCTAACAAACTAGCAATTTTTGGTAGCCCATCATGTATCAGACTAAGTCAGAATACCAGAAATTATGAGTTTAAAATGATTCATTTAACTCTTTTCCCCAATTCCATGGGTTGGGAAGTGAAGCCCATATTCCTCAAGGATTTTTATAATGTTGTGGATTAACTTCCTTTTAACAACATAACTGAAGAGGAACTCAAAATGATGTGTTTCAATTTATGCATGAAGGATAAAGCAAAATAATAGCTTCTCAACCTTCTTGAAGGTTCTCTAACTACGTGGAGAGAAATTTATGATCCTTTTATTGAAAAATTATATTCTCCACAATGGACTCTAGAATTGTGAGATAAAATTTACAACTTTGTTGAGCTAAATGGTGAACCTTATTACGAGACTTGGGATCGTTATAAGCTACTTCTGAATCAATGTCAACATCATCAGTTTAGCGATATGATAACTGCTCAAATTTTTTATAATTTGCTATCCCAAGCTGCTCAATCTTTGGTGGATATAGCTATTGGAGAAGGCATTGTTACTGCAGCAAATATGATGAATATATATGAGAGAGTGGCAGTTTAAACTAGACAGAAGGACATGAGAGGTAGAAAGTTTCAAGTACATAAAGTCAATGATCGCCCTGATGTGACTGTTGAACTTGAAAAAATAAATCAGCGCATTGATCTCCTACTTCAGTAAACTAATACTTAGACTCCCAGAGAGTTATGTGCTGCATGTGGTGGTTCTGATCATACCATTGATGCTTGTGTTTATGCAGTTCAGGGAGAAGTCAATTACATGGGTTCCAATGCTGAGCATCCACAAATTCTACAAAGGAACAATGATCCCTTTTCCAACACCTACAATCCAAGATGGAGAAGTCACTCAAACTTTTTTTGGAAAAATCAAGGCAGACAGAGGCCGAATCTTTCACCTGGATTTCAGTAGAAAGCATTACTAGCTAATGTTTAATCAGGGCCCATTAAGGAGAAGAAGTCTAACTTAGAAGACTTAGTCACTAAGCTCGCAACTAGTCAACTAGCTAGCAGTAAAAATATTGAGCAAATTAACAAAACTCTGAAGTAGATTATGGTTATTCAGGCTACTACCAATAATGCTACACAAGTAGCTATTCATAACTTGGAGACACATATGGGTCATTTAGCAAATATGGTGTCTGAAAAGGTACAAGGTCAATTTCCTAACAATATTGAAGTTAATTAAAAAGGAGTTATGGTAAATAATCTCATAAGTGGCAAAGAATTAAAGAAAGGGGTGAAGAAAAATAAAAATAAAGTGAGAGTGGTGAGAAAAATAAGAATGAGGAGAATAAAGAGATCTCAAAAGCTAATAGTGAAAGATAAGAATTAGATTGGAAAGAAGGATGCAATTGCTGACGCAATTAATAAATTGCTTTGGCGTACTTTTCTTGTATTGCTATTAATGCATCCTCGCATTATTGGAAAATGACAAATGGTATAGCAACATGTTACACTACTTTAATTTTAATCATATAAATTAAGCCCATCTGTATTTCACCTCCACTGCTGTGCTAGCATTCGAGCATTTAAGGCATCACTCATTCCCGAAGAGATCATGGCTGGACTTGTGGGTGGAGCTCTTCTCTCTGCAGCCTTCAATGTGCTTTTGGAGATGCTAACACCTGAACAAGATGACTTGCTCAACTTCATCCGAGGAAAGAAGTTGGACAGCAAATTACTTCATCGTTTGAAGCCATCCTTGATTGCTGCAAAAGCTGTCCTCAATGATGCTGAGCTTAAGCAATTCACAGATCCTGCTGTGAAGGATTGGCTTGATGAACTCAGAGATGCTGTCTACGACCTGGAGGACCTCATGGATGAAATTTCCACCAAAGCAGCCACTCAAAACCAGGTGTGCGATTTCTCCTCTGCTTCTCTTAATTTGCGTGATACAGACATTGCAAATAAGGTGGAAGCTATAACTGATAGAATTGAATTCATTGTGAGACAAAAGGATGCTCTTGATTTGAAAAAGAGTAGTGGAACAGAAACTTTGTCATGGAGACCTCAAGTAACATCACGGGTGAAAGTCTCAGATGTTTGTGGAAGGAAGAAAGAGAAAGAGGATATAATTAAGCTTCTGTTTGATGATGATGGTGATGAACTGTCTGTGATTCCTATTCTGGGCATGGGCGGGGTGGGGAAAACCACCTTAGTCCAATTAGTTTACAATGATGATATTGTGAAGCAAAAATTTGATCTCAGAGCATGGGTTTGTATTTCTGAAGCATTTGATCTTTTAAAGATAACACAAACAATAATAAAATCTATCAGTCCCAATTTTGTCTGTGATATGATAGATTTTAATCTTCTTCAACTTCATTTGGAGGAGAAATTAGCAAGAAAAAAATTTTTAGTTGTTCTAGATGATGTCTGGAATGACAAATATAGTGATTGGGATACTTTAAAGAATTTTTTTTGCAATGGAGTGGCAGGATGTAAAATCCTTCTCACAACTCGACTACAGCGGGTTGCTTTGATGGTTAAAACTATCCCATCATTTTATCGTATAGAACTTTTGTCTGATGAAGATTGTTTGTCAGTTTTTGCTAAAAATGCATTCCATCCTAGAGACTCTACAATGATGAATTCATGCCTAGAACAAATTGGTAGAGATGTTGCTATCAAGTGTAAAGGATTGCCTTTAGTTGCAAAAGTACTTGGGGGACTTTTTCGATCAAAGCTTGATATTGAACACTGGAATGCTATATTAAAAGATGACATATGGCATTCATCTGAAAATGAAATCCTTTCAGCTTTAAGAGTTAGTTATCATTATCTTCCTCCACATTTAAAACAATGCTTTGTTTATTGTTCTTTATTTCCAGAAGATTATCAATTTGATAAGGAGGAATTAATCTTGATGTGGATGGCAGAAGGTTTTTTGCAGCCATCAAAGAGAGGAATGAATTTAGAAGAAGTTGGTTGTGAGTACTTTGATGATTAACTTCAAGATCATTCTTTCAACCCTCAAGTCAAAATGATGGGTACTTTGTTATGCATGATCTCATTCATGAGTTAGCAACTTGTATTGCTGGAGACTTTTACTTCAGATTCAATACGCATGGAAACAAAATTGGCAATAAGACACGCCATTTGTCTTGTAACTTTTTAAATTATCCATGCTTAGACAACAAGTCTTTCAAAAAAGTGAAAACCTTGCGAACATTTGTAGGATTGAAATTCTCCTACGTCCCTTGCTCAGTTGGAAATTCTCCTCTAATTCTATTATCAAATCTCAAGCACTTGCGAACATTGTCACTACGGGGCCTTTCTGCTTTAAAGATAGTACCTGATTCAATTGGTGAATTTATTCACTTGCGTTATTTGGATTTGTCTTTCACAATGATTGTCTGTTTGCCTGATTCATTGTGTAAGTTGTACAATCTACAGACGTTGAAGTTGGATGGCTGTATCCATCTCAAGATGCTGCCAAGTGAAATGCAAGATCTTGTAAGCCTTCGCTATTTGAGTTTTTCTTCAACAAAGATTGTATGTTTGCCTCATTCATTGTGCAAATTATACAATCTACAAACATTGAGGTTGTGTTTTTGTGATTCTCTTGAGATGCTGCCTAGTGATATGCAAGATCTTGTAAACTTGCGACATCTTGATATTAGACACACTCATTTGAAACAGATGCCAAGAGGACTGAGTAAATTAAAGGATTTGCAATTCTTGAGCGACTTCATTGTTGGCAAAGAGCAAGAGACAATGATTGGAGAATTGGGAGAAATTTCAAATTTGAAGTATGAGATTGGAATCAGTGAATTACAGAATATCAGGAATGGTAATAAAGCATATGAGGCTAGAATGATGGAGAAAAAGCACATTAAAGATTTGAAACTATCATGGTCTCCTGATGGTTACATGGAGGATTCACGGACTGAGAGAGATATTTTGGATAAGCTTCAACCTCATTGGAATTTAAGAGTGTTGCGAATTGATGGTTATAGGGGCACAACATTTCCGAATTGGTTAGGAAGTGGTTCCTACCACAACATGACTTGGCTAAAGCTATATAATTGCAGAAACTGTTGGATGCTTCCACCCCTTGGACAACTATCCGCTCTAAAGAGTTTATATGTTGTTGGATTTGATACGGTGGTTAGTATTGGTATTGAGTTCTTGAAGGACAATGATTGCGCGTCAATGAGACCGTTTTCGTCTCTTGAATTTCTTCAATTTTCAAATATGGCTGCATGGGAAGAATGGCATTCGATTGACAAGGAAGCTTTTCCTAAACTTAGACGACTCGACATAGTTGACTCTCCCAAATTTGTTGGGAATTTACCTTGCCAGCTTCTTTCTCTAGAAACTTTGCATATTGATCGATGTCCACTGTTAGCTTCTTGTATCCCGAGGTGTCCGAAACTTCAGGATTTACGAATGTCTAAAAGTCAAAATGTAGTGCTGCAACAGCAAGAAATGCCACTTTCCCTTGTCTCGCTTGCGATTTCAGGACAGTGGATGTTGCAATCAGTGTTGGAGGCACACTTTGAGGGTTTGCATATACAATATTTATCTGTCAGTGATTGTTCTAGTATCTCACTTCCAATGATTCATTTACCCTCGTCATTACAGCATTTATTTATGGAAAATTGTGAAAATGTCAATTTTGTTTTGATTTCAACTACCCCTCTCCAAAATCTCCAGGCTATTTCCTTTTATAACTGTAAGTATATGAAGTCCTTGTCAGATGATATGGAAGGTCTTCTCCCTAATTTCAAAAGGCTACACTTAAATATGTGTCGCGAGATGGAGGCATTTCCAGTAGGGATCTGTTTGTCAAGTTTGAGAGAACTTTATATCTCAAACTGTGATGAGCTATTATCCTGCCATGCAAAGTGGCGCCTTCCAAGTATCACTTACCTTAAAATTTGGGGTTCCCATAAAAGTGTCAAGTGTTTCCCGAAGGGGTGTTCACTTCCTGCCTCTCTTACCACGCTGGAACTTCATGAGTTTTCAAGTTTAGAGACATTGAATTGCACAGGACTTCAGCACCTAACCTCTCTTCAACAACTAAAGATTACAGATTCTCCCAAGCTGGACAAAATGTCAGGAGAAATGTTGCCTACTTCTGTAAGAAAGTTTCACTTTTGGAATTGTCCTTTGCTTGAAGAGCGATACCACAGGAAGGATGAAGAAATTTGGCCCAAAATTTCCCACATTCCAGTCATTAATCTTTTCCGATTATGAGATACAATTATTCACAAGGTATTTATAGTGCATTCCCTTGTTCCAATAACTAATTTAGATTCAAGTATACATTTTGCTAGTTCATAAATACAGCAAAGAGCTGGTAGTGCTTCCATGCAAATGATTCTCAAGAATTAATTACAAGGTTGAAAACATTCTGTACTGGAGCTGATCTTATGATGATTAATTGAATCTTAATAAATAACAAGAAGGTGCTTCCACTTAAGAAGGTGTAATGTTCTAATTAAGATGCTTCTTATATTATTATTTTGAGGAGGTTTGAACTGAACCAAAGCTTTTAATTTCCTTTCTCTTTGCAATCTGCTTGTTTATATATTCTTTCTTATGTTTTGATTGTGATTAACTCACATCATTGCATGTGCTTGAGTGTACCGGATTGCCAACTACAATTTATTTCTTTATTTTATTCTTCATTCAGCTATGCCTCTGCACTCACTTCATTTCTTATACTTAAAATGCAGCATCAGTAAGAAAGACAGAAAGGCATTTTCAAATTTGAACTCTAGATGGAATCTCTGAATCTGCACTGAGAAGAAAAGCGCATTGAAATATGCTGAAGTTTACCTTCTTCCTGACCTGGGATTCTCTGATTTCTTGAAGTGCTGTTTGTTGTGCGTTAATTTTTTTCAAAGGTGCTTCTGGATTAGTTTATAAGAACTTGTAAAGTATGATGACATTGTGTGAGAACCTTCTATATTTGATTGCTTTCGTTAGGTTGGGTTTGTAAATTAGGATGAACTATGTATTGTATTGTGATTACTCATAACTTATAAAATTCTCAGTCAATAGAGGCTGTGAAATTCTTGTTTTGTTCTTGTTACTCAGCAAAGAATTAAGAATCTTTCTATATATATAGATCAGGGGATCAAAATTCTATTTAATACTTGCTGGAGTATCCTGCTTTCGACAGGAAGCAGCACTTGCTTGCATGAAGAGGTAGATGAAGTTGTTACTTTCTAAAAAGCATTTTTCTTTTGATTTATCTTCTTAAAGATGCTGTTTTGCCTCGTTAATATCTTGTACGTGTTTAGAGTCAAGTATACGTAGTTTTCTTCATGTTATTTTCTTTGTTTCATTTAGATGATAAAAGTGGGCAACTACAGAAGCGAAATGGGTAAATTTCTATAATTTAGAAACAAGTATTACTTTTTTTTTACTTCATATGTAGCAAGCTCAGGGGTTGATTTTAATATACTTGTATTTATTAAGTGAAAAATGCGTCAACTTTTGGCCAAAAAACAAAACAAAGAAAAGAAAAATGCGCCAACTTTGATGTATATTTATGAAAGCAAGTGCAAACAGATTTAATAATTTCAACTTGGAGAGATCATCTTGCATTCACATTTCCATGACAAAGGAGGTCGATGCCACACTAATCTGCAGTAGTGATATGGTGTTTAATGATGATCAAGATGCATGCCATATAGGATTGGGACACGGCATGGTAATCCAATGGTAACTTAGAAAACTTTATGCTAAAAAACTTCTTAAAGACAATTTGTGTCTAGGCTTTTTCTATTGTTGTTTTTGATAGTTTTGATGATTGTAGACTTCAGCTTAAAGTGACTGTTCTCTAGTGCCCATTTCCATCTGTGACCTCTGCCTCCTATTTCATTTTGAGATCAGGAAACCAAAAGTCAGTTTAATACTTAGCAACCCGCTTTTAACAAAAAAGGTAGTCTCTTTGGGGCAAGCACCTTAAGGGCTCCAGATCTGTCTTTGCCTAAACATTTTAAACAGATTGGTGAGTGACACCTCGTGATGGTTTACTTCTCCATAAAAAAGCAGTTCTTGTCCACAAGAAGAGGTAGATGAAGCTGTTGCACCATTACTATTGTTGAAAGAGCAGAGTTGATACAAGGGTGGCAGATTATCTCACACACTTGAGTAGATGAGGTTGTTGCACGTTTTCTATTGTAACTCATTATACATTGTCTAAGCAGAGATGTTATTAGTGTTGCAGATTATGTTACACACTTAAGATTTTCTCGTTTGTCTCTTATTTTACAAACATGAAGCCTGCTGTAACAAATGAAATTAAGATATATTCCTTCAGATCATCTTTCCTTTGCAATTAGAATATTAGATTTCCTTTAAATAAGTGTTATTTTCACTAACTTGTAATTTAAACAGGTCTTTCTCGTACAGAACTATTGTTTGAGATAGGAACCAGAGAATCCAGCTACCTATATTAATCTGGCCAACAGTTTCACAAAGGCTATGGATGTGAAATTGAGACTGAAAGACAAGTGCATGTGTTCCTAGTTGGTGACACGTCTCACTAAAGATCAAATGATATACATGAGTTCTAAGGGGAACTCTTTAAGAGAATGAAGGAGGGATATGTCCCAGACACAAACTTTGTGCTACATGATGTGAAGGAGGAGCAGAAAGAGCACAGCCTTTTCTACCACTGAGAAGCTTGCTGTTGCTTTTGGAGTCATTTCAACCCCACCTGGAACACCAATCAAGGTTTTCAAAAACTTAAGAACTTGTGCAGACTATCATACTGCTATCAAATATATCTCAAAGATCGTTGAAGGGAAGATAATTGTGAGGGATTCAAATCAGTTTCATTGTTTTGAAGATGGAAACTGCTCATGCAAAGACTATTGGTAATATATCACTTAAACAGACTAATATACCGAGCATTTTGACCTGAGAGTGATTGACATACATATTCTGATTTTGCCAGATTCCTAGCCTGTGGCAGCTATATCCATAACCTTTGTTTTGCTTATCTTTCAAGGGGGATTGCTGTTAAAGTGACCATTGTCTAGTTCCTTTTTGCTACTTATGACCAAGCTATTATGGTTTTTAATACTTCCCGGGGCAACCTGCTTTTAACAAAAAGTTGTTCTGTTTGGGGCCAGCTTCTTATGGGCTCTGGTGCAAGTCAGGATTAGTCTGTGCCTAAAATTTAAAACCGACTGGTGAAGGTGGTTTACTACTTCTCAAAGAAAGGCCGTTCTTGCCTCCATGAGGAGATAGATGAAGTTGTTGCACCATTACTATTGTAACTCGTAACAGTGTTTAACTCATTCTGTATTGATGCTCTGTTCTAACCTCCTAGGATCTTCTGAACATGCAATTACTTCCTTGTTCATGTCATTTTGATATTAGAATATTTACATAAATTTTCAGTTTGTCTCAAAAAAAAATTCTTTTAATTGGAATTCATTATGACTGAGCTCACTGAATTCACGTGTCTTTTTATTTTTTTTAAAATAAAATGACAATACAATCAACACACATACACACATATATATTATTTTTATATTCAAAAATCATTTAAAGAAAATTACCAAGCTATTTAATATTTTGAATTGATATAATAGAGGTTTTCCTTTTTATGACAATTTTTTTTGGGCAATTGGCCTCCTAGTTCTTTGGTCCATAGACGTGGTGGGGGTCGCCTTTCTATCATTGTCCACCTTACAACACAATGCGCTTGAATTAGAAATTATTATTACAATTTCCACATGGATGTTATCCATACACTTTTTAATAAAATAGCCTAAATTTTTAATTTAGAAAAATAAAAATAAAAATATTTTGATTAAAAAATATATATTAAAATATTAAAAAAATTAATTTATGTAGTTTAAACTATTTTAATTAATAAGAATATAGATAACATGATGCAAGTATAATCACAAAAGCATTTAATGTTTTAATTTCCAATGTGTAATTGCTATCAACTAACAGTATTCGTTATTCACTACCCCGCGACCCCACTCACATGCTTCCTTGTGGAATCGTGCGATAGTGATAAATCCATTTTATCACTCCCAACCTATGTCAAAAAGTCTTCTTTTATAACAGTCTCCCAAGTCCTCCCTATGCCAAAAGTAAATCTTTTTAACTTCTCCTAAGAATAACAAAATGTAATTTTAAGCATCTTACGGGGGAAAAAATTGGAAGATTAAATTTATTAAGAAATTTTAACATTTTTTATTATTTATTTTTATTAATTACGGTATCTTTCACATTTCTCATATTATTTATTTCTTATTTATATATAAAATTAAAGGTGAAAGGCATTAATACTATATTAACTTTAATTTAATATTTATCTATATGGAATACTACACAATCAGATAACATGTGTCTTTTTATTTTTGTACTCACTCAGTTTATATTATAAGGTATTTTGTATCAATTATACATATATTAAAAAAATTATTTTTTTAATTAAAATCAATATAAAAAGTACTTGTATTTCCTATTTTACCCTTATTAAATGTCATATTCTATTATCGTTGTAGGGCTATAAATGATAGAGAGGAAACATTAAAGACAAGGGTAAAATGGGAAGAAAAATATCCAATACCTTATATTCTGGACCAAAGATTTGTCATATAAAATACCTTATAATATGGATTAGAGGAAAAACTGTCACATCTTCATTCCACTTCATTTGACTCTTTTTTTTTCCTTTTCTTTGGGTTAGTTATTAATATCATAATTTCAATAAACCAATTTGAATTTTAAAATTTATTACTGATCGTATAATGAATATATTATGTCATTATTACACTTGAAAATTTGAAATTTTTCACGTATAGCTTAAATGTAATTGATGAGCTTAAGCATATTTATATAATGTTAATTAGCAAAATTACAATTAATTCAAATTAATTTACAGAGATGAAAGACATTAATATTGTATTAACTCTGATTTAATGTTTGTCTATGTGGAATGCTACGTAATTAGGTAACATGTGTCTTTTTTATTTTGTGTATACCACATCCTTATGCCACTTCATTTAACTCTCTCTTCCTTTTATTTAGGTTAATTACTATATAATGCAACTTTATGACCATTAATGTCATAATTTCAATAAATCAATTTGAATTTTGAAATTTATTACTAATTGGATAATAAATATATTATTCATTATTACATTTTAAAATTTAAAATTCTCCACATAGAGCTTTAATTTTAAAATGGCATTTCAGTTTACAAAATAATTCATGTATAAATTGTATAATTTTTTTTCATAATTTGAAACTATTTAACTTGGATTCCAAATTTAAAAATGTCAATCTTTTTATAATTATTTTTAAATTATCAAAAATATTGCTTATTTAGAAATAGAGAATGTATGTATATAGATAAAAATATATACAGATATTTGGATTCTCTCTTGCATTTTCATATTCATATTAATTAATATGATTTAATTTTCATCTATAAATTAATAAAATATGGATGGATAATTATTTAAATTCCAAATCAATGATACCACATTTATTTTTGATTGAATTGACTAATGAATGACATATTATTTCTCTTTAATAATTTTAAAGGAATTATAATTAATTCATTCATGGCCACCGATATATAAAACATCATATGACTCTTTAGTTTGTACTGTGATAATATTTTTTTAAAAATATTCTAAATGATAATTGTTATTTTCTTTTCAATTAAAGGTATAATTCGTCCAATTCATTACTAATATTTAAAATTGTAATTGTAAATATATTTACATTATTCGAAATTTATAACTCTCCTTTTATCTATCATAAAAGTTTTAACAACTATTCAGAAAAGAAAAGAATAATTCCATGTTTAATTTTAAAACATTGATTTATCTTTATCCAGTTTACAAATTAATTTGAATTAATTATTATTTTACTAATTAACATTATATAAATATCCTCAAACTCACCAATTACCTCTAAGTTCATCAATCTTGAATTGACTAACCCTCCTAAGAATATTGGTAATAACTTTTTTTCTTTTTTTTAGCATCAGTAATAACACTTTTTCAAAACTAGAAAATAATTTATGCACAAACTGTATAATTTTTTTTCATAATTTGAAATTATTTAACTTGAATTCCTAATTTGAAAATGTCAATGTTTTTAGAATTATTTTTAAATTATCCGAAACATCACTTGTTCATGAATAGAGAAAAAAAAAATATATATATATATAGATAAAAATGCATGCAGAATAGTTATATTTTAATTCTCTCTTGCATTTTCATATTCGTATTAATTACTATAAAGTAATTTTCATCTATAATTAATAGAATATGGATGGATAGTTATTTAAATTTCAAATTAATGGCACCACATTTATTTTTGATTGAATTGACTAATGAATACCATATTTTTTCCCTTTAATAATTTTAAAAAAATTATAATTAATTCATTTATGGCCACCTATATATAAATATCCTATGACTTTTTGGTTTGTACTGTGATAATATTTTTTTAAAAATAATTATAAGTCATAATTGTCATTTTCTTTTGAATTAAATGTATAATTCATCCAATTTATTACCAATATTTAAAATCATAATTGTGATACCCTTAGTAAAAAAAATAGTTATAAATAAATATATAATATTTTTTAGCAATTATTTTATGGAGTCATTTTGAGATATACTTAGGATTTTTTTTTCTTGATATTTAGATATCTAGTAGATTAATATATTTATATATATTTTTCAAAAAATTGAGTTTAAATTTTGAGATAAATCTTTTAATTATTATTTTTTTAAAGTATCTAAGATAATGATTTAAAATCTTATCGTAAATCTTTTAATTATTATTTTTTTTAAAGTATCTAAGATAATGATTTAAAATCTTATCGTGGATCTTTTAATTATTATTTTTTTTAAAGTATCTAAGATAATAATTTAAAATCTTATCTTGAATCTTTTAATTATTATTTTTTTAAAGTATCTAAGATAATGATTTAAAATTTTATTCTAAATCTAATATAGATAGAGAATCCTAGTATTGCTATCTCATTAGTCCGTTTTTCTGCCGTAAGACTAAGTGTCATTCTGATCAAGAAAGCTCTCAACTTTTCTTCATAATTTTTCTCTCATTCCTTGTTCTAGCCAAAGCTTTCATCTATTTTATACATAGATACATTTTCAAGATCTATTCTTTCATCCTTTATTCATTATTTCATTATCGAATTTTAGTCACGCTCATGCAATCACCAACCATCATAGGTAAAGTGATCTCATCCTTTTGTTTATTGTTTGGTCCTTCAAATATGATGCCATATTTATTTTTGATGCAAAGTAGGATGTCTTAGTAAATGTTCTTTTTCTTGTTTCATTCTTCAAAGCCTTATCGTGATTAGCGTTCCTACTGCCAGATTGCTTCCTTTTGAATTATATATCAAATTCTTTTGTTTTCTCTTTCTTTTTGAATCATAGGAAATATAAATTGATGGTAATACATTTATTTGGTGATGGATGGGTCCCTGGAAACTAGTAAATAGCACAACTATGCAAACTTTTTCAAGAAATAGCTATATTTAATTTGCAGTAAATGCTTCTTTACTTCAACTATTTTTCAAACTTCTATATTTTATAAAATAAAATGATAAATATGAAATTTACTTATTCTATTATTATTATTTTATTTATTCATTTATTTTCACTTGATGACACTATAAGATAATTTATATACTAATTGACAATTAAGAATTTTAGAAATTTTATTTTAGTGAGAACCATAAAATCTTATAGTAAAGAGAGTTAGGATTCATATCTAAGGATATATTCCATTGGTGGTAGAAGATAAGATAAATTTGAGTAGATGTATTAATGTATTTATGTGATAATAATTTTAGGTGGTATTGGTGAAACTTGAACAACTGTGATTGAATCTTAGTGGAAGGGAAAAGGGGATCTATACTATCGGTCCCAACTGGTGAGTGTATAGATGGCAATGTGTCACCATTCATTTTGTATCTTCTCTATTTCCCTTAGCTTCAAATAATTTTTACTTATTCCCCTTGTGTATTCTGCCTTGTTTGGGAAGCAAATCCAAAATATGTTTTCCTTCCTTTCTTTTTTACACTTCTAGATATTAAGGCTTGCTGAGTTTAATTTCCGGTTACAGTATATTTTTTCTCTTTTCATAACTTACCTTTAGTTCCTCAATCTTAGTAATCTTATAATGATTTTAATGAGATGAGTCTTAGTGATGGAAATCATTGTCAATAGCACTAAAATTAATATTGTGAACATGCTGCTGTGTTGTTATACATATATATATATATATATTGTCTTATTTATTATCACTGTTTTTTTTCTTTATTTTACTATTTCCTTCATTTTAAGTATGAGCTTAATTGATTTGTAATATGAGTATTTAACAAGTGAGACGGTTATTCCTCACATTTATTTATATGAGATATAGTATTATATAAATTATCGGGTGAGACGGTTATTTCTCCCATGGTATATAAGATATTATTATATTATTATACTATGTGAGACGGTTATTCCCCACCATTTGTTATAGGATGTGGAAAATGGATTTTTGTGATGTGCTTAGTGTGATAGCATTTAATATTCTAAGTGAACCTTCCTTTCTATTGGACGAGTGAAATAGTATTTTGTGTTGAACCTCTTGTTGGTATAAAAGTGTTTTGTATATAGATGATTAGTTCAAAAATAGGTAGATATAATGGTAAGGTTGTTTTCAAAAACTCTTGTGTGACTTTTGCTTCCCTTCTGTGCACTTTGTTGTTTATACTCTCACTGAGTCAGTGGTAGAATCACCCCTCCTAATTTCATGTTTTCAGATCAGCAGGTAGTCGAATAAAGCACTCTAGGAAAATTGGACTTCTTGGACATTAGGTAGGACATCTCTAGTCTTATGATAACGCAGATCCCGTGGTAACGTGACTACTATAGCGGAATTACGATCGAGTCCTGTTGACTTAAATAACCTTATATATTTGTTGATTCTTTATTTTTATTTGTTCTTGGATATGAGGAATGAAATAAGTTATGAACTATGAGTGATTGTTGGAAGTATTTTGGTAGTTCAGTTTAGTTTTTATTTAAATTGACTAGTTGTATAAGTTTTGCTGTTAGGCTTGCTAGGCTAAGTAGGCATGTGCTAGCTTAGTCTATGCGCCGGTCATGAACTGGATTTTGGGTCGTGACAATAATTGTAAGTATATTTATGTTATCCGGAGTTTATAACTCTCATTTTATCTATTATACAAGTTATAACAATCATTCGAAAAAGAAAAGAATATTTCCATATTTAATTTTAGAACATTGATTTATCTTTATTACTAATAAAAATAAATAAATCAAGTAATCAAATTTTATAGGCCCAATAAATTATTGACAAATATAAAAATCTCAAATTATTTGAATTTGTATGTAGTTACATGATTTATGGTCTATGTGACTTACTCTATCCAATTTCACCATACCTATTTGATCACGAGTATTCTAAACACATATTAAAAACAATCAATTTCACCACTTTTATTAACAATAATAGATTTTTAGGATATATAAAGGATGTCAAATAAAGAATAGTACATACAGAAGAATATAGTATTGTACAATTAATAGACATGTAATTCCATATAATATTAGTTTATTAAAAAGAAATACAATGCCCACACATTAATGTTTAGATGAGATTTTGATAAAAAAAATATTTAAATGTGTTGGTAGGATTTGTAATTACAAGATTTAATATTTAAATTTGATGGTGGGGACAATCTTAGAATCACATAGGTCATTTTTTAGTTAATTATAGATTAGGAGTATGAAAAGAAAAAAATAATTAATGCACTATAACACTATAAAATAATGCTCTTAAAAGGTACATTATATTTAGAATCGTATGGAGTATATATTATATTATATCATTAACTTTATTTATGATTTAAAATTAATTCCTTAATATTAGAATATTTACATAAATTTTCATTTCGTCTAAAAAAAATACTTTTTATTGAAATTCATTATGTCTGAGCTCATGGAATTCAGGTGTCTTTTTAGTTTTTTTTTAAAAATAAAATGACAATACAATCAACACACACATATTCTAATCAACATATAATATATATATATATATAATTTTTATATACGAAAATCATTAAAAGAAAATCACCAAACTATCTAATATTTTCATGAAGAAAAAATGACAGATATATTTCCCACTAGCAACTTATTCTAAAAAAATATTTCAAACTTGCATAATTACTATAAGATACTTAGGTATGTAATTAGAATTTTTTAATAAATTTTTTGGCATGAAGGTTTGTTTATGAAAAACTCATGTGCGTTAATTTTTTGAAAGATACTTTTGGATAAGTTTATAAAAGCTTGAAAAGTCTGGTGAAATTGTGTGTGGTACATCTGTATTGCTTCTTTAGGTTGAGTTTTTAAATGTTAGGATGTTGTGCATTGGATTAAGATTACTCATTTACTTCTAAAATTCTTAGGCTTCAAGCTTGGGGAGGTATATTATGGTAAAAAAAGAAAAAACGCTTGGGGAGGTATATTCTTGTGGAATCACTGACAGTAATTCTTTGGTCTTATTTAATATTTATAGACGACATAATTTTCAACTTTGGTGGACTTTGGTGAATTCACGCGCCCATGCTCATGAAAATTCTTTTGTCGTATTTATGGATTTATAAGTAACGAATCTTTTGATAGTAATAGACAATAGTACAGAGGGCAGAGACCAAACAATAAAAAACAGCAGCCCGTTTTGTTTCCTCCTTTTTTACCTCCTATGACTTTCCAAGAAAATGCAGAAGGGACCGAGTGTGACCCTGGGGTCCAAATTTTTTAAAAATAATATATATTTTGTATTATTAATTTTATTTTTTAATATCTATCATAATTATTTTTTCAAAATAAGTTTATAACTTAAAAAATATGAAATGATAAATTATGTATAATTATAGGATGTTTTAAAAAATTAAATATTTATAAAGTGAAACCATATATGTGATATATTAATTTAGGAAAAATTATAAAAATATATTATAATTTTATATTTTCAATATATTTACACGTGAAAGTTATATTTTATTTCTTTTTAAATGTATCAATAATAAATAGTGAACAATGTTATTCCATGAGTACAAGTGCGTGTAGAGGAAGGGGCCAAATGTGTAAATATATATATATATTATATTAGTGTTTGTATATTAGTATGTGTGTGTCGATATGTATATAGCATATACATAACGGGAGGGCAGGGTAAGTGGGGGGAGGGGAGGGGTGTCCGCCTGTTGGACCTGAACGATTAGTCAACAAATTGAATCATTGAAAAAAGGGTTTAGGAAAATAGCATTTTAGATCTCTAACAACGTAAATTCAATATTGAAGGACTTAAAAATTTAAAACCTTTTTTTATCGACCAAAAGACATAAATTCCTCTTTGCATGAAATTCAAAAAGCATTCCAATGCTCCTTGAAGTTCTTTTTCATATTCTAAATTATTACTCATTTTTCTAACATTTAAGCTATCACATGCCACAACTTTAAAGATTTAAGTAATAATTGTTGAAAAAGTGACTAATAACTTGAAGATTAATAATAATTATTAATATGTTCGGTACATTGGAAATATTTTCAGTGGAGTGGAAATAGGTATAAAAGAGTATTGTTTGGTATGAATTAAAAATAAAAATAAATAATTTTCTAAGTAATATTTGATATGATTGAAATAAGAAAGACATGTAAATAAATAAAAATAAAAAGAGTGAAACATCCCTAATATTAAAAATAAAAACTTGTCATGTAAGGTTTGGGCAATTTTGGAATTTCATAGCTATTCTGAGGGAGCATAGTAACATTCCATCGGTATCATGATGGGATGGTTTATGGGTGATTATTTCCTTAAGGAATAAGGAATGGAGTGCTATTCATGCGTACCAAACATTATAGTTGCAAGATTCCTGGGTGGTTTTCCATTCCTATCTAAGGCATTACCACAAACCAAACATACCATAAGGATGATAATTGTTAAAAGAAAGAGTGATAGGAGCAAGTGCACACAGATTTATTAATTTCAGCTTGGAGGACCATCTTGGAATTTTCATCCACTGCATTCACATTTCCATGACAATGACCTGGTTTGTTACTTTTCTTTAATGATTATTTGCCTGTTTTTTTCTCTTTTTTAAAAAGAAATCATATTTTTCAATCCTAATTTTATAAAAAAATATATTTGATCAAATATAAATTATTTTTTTAAAAAATAAAAAATAGGTTAAATTATGATTTTAAAAAATAAAAAAAAATTATTTTTTCTTCAACAAAATGAGTTTTAAAAAAAAGAAACAAATTTATTTTATATTATATATTTAAAAATATTTTTAATTCTTATCATTTAAACAGATTATTTGTTAAATTTATTTTTATAAAAATAATATTTAAATATAACAACTTATAATAAATTTATTTTATTTAAATTTTATTTTTATAAATTTTATTTATTTTAACTTATTTTTACACAGTAAAAACGAAACGGACCGGATTGAGTTGGTGAGTGTGGTGTCTGCGATACACGGTGAAGAATGAAGAAAACTCAGCATGACAGCTGTCTAGTTTTGGATTTATTCTACTCAGTCAATGGAGTTGTGGATGGTGGGTGTAATTTTACTTTTGTACTATAATAGTAAGTTTTGCAACAGGATAAAGATAAAAAGATTATATGCTGTCATGTTTATGGACATAATTATTTTCTACTTTATTGCATTCACATGGCCATGCTTTTGACTACAATTCTACTTTAGAACCAGAAGACTTCGTATTTTTCCTTCAAATGATATGAAACTTCCCATAATATTTTTTTCCTTCTAAGTTATTATTCCAACAGTTATCATTTAAGATAATTTTTCAAAAATTTAGTGATATGAGGAATAAGGAACAATGACGACTTATGAAAAACATATGGTTTAGGAAAAAGGAATAATAATGCTGAAGGAATAAGTGGTAAATATTATATAAAAAAAATGATAGTTTGTTAAGAAATACAAAGGACTCGTTTGATTTATTTTCTGGATGTTCACAGAGTGAGAATTCAGATTCTATTTTTATATTTATACTGTTTAGTTGGACATAAAAGTGAAATTCTAGACTTCTATAGAAATAAAGATAACAAGAGATTTTGGAGTTAGATTTCTTACCTTGGACTTTGACTTTACTTATTCTTATCATTGGGAGTAGTGATCAAATGACAGAAATGATCTTATGAAATATCATTCTTAAAATACCCTTCACTTCTCAGATTATATACTCTATTTTCTCTTGAAAATTTTTCATTAGTTCGTACAAGTTATTTAGTGTAATTTTTTCTATATGATTTTTTTTTTCTAAAAATATTTAATTAAAAATTTTAAAATAAAAAAAATAAGAATTGAAATATACGTAAGTTTCCTTTCTATTTTTATACTACAATTTATGCTTAGATATTTTTTATTTAATAAAAATAAAAATATGTAAAAACTTAAAATATGAGGTTATTGTTTAAAAAAAAAAGGTTACCCATTTATAACTAAAAAAAAAAGGTCATGTTACAAACACATCATTAAAGCAATTGATGTTGAGCTAAATTTTTACTTAGGGGTAATTTTGACTTTCTGCACATTATTCACATCTCATTTCATCTTTTTCTTATGTCCAACCAAACAAATTCAAATTGTTACCCATGTCTTTTCCATAGTGAACCAAACAAAATTTTGACTTATAAAATTCCATTCAATTACATTCTCAACCATTCCATTCCAATCAATTTCCAACAATTTTACGAACCAAATGAGCTCAAAATGCATCCCTGTATAGATACAGTAAAATTTAATTTAGGTCTTTTTATCCTTAAAGAAACATTTTACTCCCTCCAATTCTAAATATTTAGCATTTTATTTTGATCCTAAATAGAGAACATTTTACAAAATATGAGGTAATATCTGTTATTCATTTCCAAATTTTATATTTAATTCATTCTATAAAAGAAGAAAGAAATTAAATAAGAATAATTTTAAAAAAATATAATTTTTTTAAAAAATAATAAAATAGTTAACTAACTTTAATTTCTTTTCTTAATTCACATAATTTGAATAAAATGATCTTACATTAAAAATTAGATTGTGTAGTTTTTAAAATCTTTCGGTATCCATTATAAAAAGATAGCTAAGCGTGGGGTGCACTATCTTGCAAAAAGCAACCAACGGCCGAGCATGAATTTTTTTTTTAATTCAAATTTGACTATTATAATACAAGTCTGATTATTTTCTTGTTTAATTTTAGACACAAGATAAATTTTTTATTCTGTTGATTTAGGTGTGATTTATGGAACTAAGTGCGTGCATATGTTTTTAAATTCAGAGGTAGATGAAGTTGTTGCACCATTAGTCCATTATACTATGGTGACTCATAACAGTGTTTAACTCATCGTGCGTTGGCGCTCTGTTCTAACCTCCTACGATCTTCTGGACATGCAATTACTTCCCTGTTCATGCCGTTTTGATATTAGAATATTTACATAAATTTTCAGCTTGTCTAAAAAAAAATTCTTTTAATTGGAAGTCATTGTGACTGAGCTCACAGAATTCACCTGTCTTTTTAAGTTCGTTAAAATAAAATGAGAATACAATCAACAAACACATGTATATTATTTTTATATACGAAAATAATTTAAAGAAAATTACCAAACTATTTAATATTTGGAATTGATAAAATAGAGGTTTTCCGTTTTATGACAATTTTTTTGGGGGTAACTGGCCTCCTAAGTCTTTGGTCCATAATCGTGATGGGGGTCCTCTTTCTGTCATTGTCCAACTTACAATAGGGTGCGCGTGAATTAGAAATGAGTTCCTATAAGTCATAGAAATTATTTAGTACACACATGGATGTTATTGATTCGTATACTCTTTAATAAAAATAAATTAAATTTTAACTTAGAAAAATTAAAATAAAAATATTTTGATTAAAATATATATTAAAATATAAAAAATTTATTCATCTAGTTTGAACTATTTTAATTAGTAATAAGAATATAGGTAACATGATGTAAGTATAATCACAAAGGCAATTAATGCTTTAATTTCCAATGTGTAATTGCTACCAACTAACAGTATTCATTATTCAGCTACCCCCGGTCCCCACCCCACTAACACGCCTCCTCGTGATATGGTGTGATAGTGATCGATCAATCTGACTCAAAGTCTTCTTTCAGAGAAGTCTTCCACGTCCTCCCCACGCCAAAACCAAATCTCTTTAACTTCTTCTAAGACATGGCCAATGTTTCAATTATTGATTACCTCCAATTGGGAAAGAAATTATTATTACATATTTTCAAAGTCATGTCATTCATATATATATATATATATTTTTTTTGAAAAAGTCTTTAAAATATATATATATATATATAAATGCATGAAAATCCAAATAAAAATTAAAGCGTCAAATCTAACTTGCAAATGAATACAATGGTGCAAATATCCAGTTATAAATTCTTAATGTAATTAAAACATAAGATTTTAAAGTCTATGAGTCAATAGGTTAATGCAATCCCTTCGAAATTTTATTTTACTCATATATATCTAACACATGAATTTATGAGTGGAATAAGATAGGAAAGAAGGCTGTAATTGCCGACACAATTTCATAAATTGCTTTGGTGTACCTTTCTTATATTGCTATTAATGCATCCTTACATTATTGGAAAATGACAAACGGTATAGAAAATGTTACACTACTTTAATTTTAATCACATAAATTAAGCCCATCTGTATTTCACCTCCACTGCTGTGCTAGCATTCGAGAATTTTCACTGTTTAAGGCATCACTCATTCCCGAAGAGATCATGCCTGGAGTTGTGGGTGGAGCTCTTCTCTCTGCAGTCTTCAATGTGCTTCTGGAGAGGCTAACTCCTGATCAGGCTGACTTGCTCAACTTCATCAACTTCATCCTAGGAAAGAAGTTGGATAGCAGATTACTTCATCGTTTGAAGCCGTCCTTGATTGCTGCAAAAGCTGTCCTCAATGATGCTGAGCTTAAGCAATTCACAGATCCTGCTGTGAAGGATTGGCTTGATGAACTCAGAGATGCTGTCTACGACCTGGAGGACCTGATGGATGAAATTTCCACCAAAGCAGCCACTCAAAACCAGGTGTGCCATTTCTCCTCTGCTTCTCTTAATTTGCGTGATACAGACATTGCAAATAAGTTGGAAGCTATAATTGATAGAATTGAATTCATTGTGAGAGAAAAGGATGCTCTTGATTTGAAAAAGAGTAGTGGAACAGAAACTTTGTCATGGAGACCTCAAGTAACATCACGAGTGAAAGTCTCAGATGTTTGTGGAAGAAAGAAAGAGAAAGAGGATATAATTAAGCTTCTGTTTGATGATGATGGTGATGATGATTTGTCTGTGATCCCGATTGTGGGCATGGGCGGGGTGGGGAAAACCACCCTAGTCCAGCTAGTTTACAACAATGATAATGTCAAGCAGAAATTTGATCTCAGAGCATGGGTTTGTATTTCTGAAGCTTTTGAGCTTTTGAAGATAACACAGACACTAGTAAAATCCATCAATCCTAATTTTGCCGGTAACATGATGGATTCCAATCATCTTCAACTTTACTTGGAGGAAAAGTTAATAGGAAAAAAGTTTCTAATAGTTCTAGATGATCTCTGGAATGAAAAATATATTCACTGGGATACTTTAAAAAATTTGTTTTGCAATGGAGTGAAAGGATGTAAAATCCTTGTTACGACTCGCTTAGAGCGGGTTGCTTTGATGGTCAAAACAATCAAATCATTTTATCATCTAGATCTCTTGTCTGACAAAGATTGCTTGTCAATATTTGCTAGACATGCATTCCACTCTAGCGACACTACTGTGAATTCATTCTTGGAAAAGAATGGTGAAGATGTCACTAGCAAGTGTAAAGGATTGCCTTTAGCTGCAAAAGTACTTGGTGGACTTTTTCGGTCAGAGCCACATATTGAATCCTGGAATACTATATTAAAGGATAACATCTGGGATTCAGCTCACAATGAGATTATTCCAGCGTTGAGAGTCAGTTATTATTATCTTCCTCCGCATTTAAAGCAATGCTTTATTTATTGTTCTTTATTTCCAGAGGATTATCAATTTGATAAGGAACAATTAATCTTAATATGGATGGCAGAGGGTTTTTTGCAGTCCCCAAAGGGGAATATGACTTTAGAAGAGGTCGGTTATGGGTACTTTGATGATTTAGCTTCAAGGTCATTCTTCCAACCCTCAAGTGAACGAAATGGATACTTTGTCATGCATGATCTCATTCGTGAGTTAGCAACTTGTATTGCTGGAGACTTCTACTTGAGATTAGAAAAGGATGGAAACAAAATTGGCAACAAGACACGCCATGTGTCTGTTAATTTTCTAAGTTATTTTTGCTTAGAGAATGCTCGTTCAGTAAAGCAAAAGCCCTGCGATCATTTATGGGATTGAAATTATTCAATATCCCTCGCTCTATTGGAAATTCTCCCTATGTTTTATTATCGAATCTCAAGTACTTGCGGGTGTTGTCACTTGATGATCTTTCTGCTTTAAAGATAATACCTGATTCAGTTGGTGAATTCATACATTTGCGTTATTTGGATCTATCGATGACACAGATTGCAAGTTTGCCTGATTCGTTATGTAAGTTGCACAATCTACAGACATTGAAGTTGGCTTATTGTTGTTCTCTTGAGATGCTGCCAAGTGACATGCAAGATCTTGTAAACCTTCGTTATTTGGACCTATCAGGAACAAAGATCGCAAGTTTGCCTGATTCATTGTCCAAATTATACAATCTACAAACCTTGAAGTTGCGTGGTTGCTTCTCTCTCAAGATGTTGCCATGTGACATGCAAGATCTTGTAAATTTGCGGCATCTTGATATCAAATACACTTCTTTGGAACAGATGCCGAGGGGGTTGAGTAAATTAAAAGATTTGTAGTTTTTGAGCTGCTTTATTGTTGGCAAAGGGCAAGAGAATATGATTGGAGAATTGAGAGAAATTTCAAATTTGAAGGACGGGATTGTAATTTGTAGATTAGAAAATATCAAGAATGGTAATGAAGCCTGTGAGGCCAAGATGATGGAGAAGAAGCACATTGAGGATTTAACATTATCATGGTCTAGTGATGATTACATGGAGGATTCACAAACAGAGAAGGATATTTTGGACAAGCTTCAACCTCATTGGGATTTACAACGTTTGACAATTGGTGGTTATAGGGGTACATTATTTCCAAGTTGGTTGGAAAGTCGTTCCTACGACAAAATGACTCGGCTGAATCTACAGAATTGCAAAAACTGTGGTATGCTTCCCTCCCTGGGGCAACTGCCCACTCTGGAGTATCTAGAAATCAGAGGATTTGATAGCGTAGTGAATATTGGTATTGAGTTGTTGAAGGGCGGTGGTTGTGCTTCGATGATACCATTTGCATCTCTTGAAGGGCTTCTGTTTTCAGAAATGAGTGCCTGGCAAGAATGGCATTCGATTGACCTGGAAGCTTTTCCTAAACTCCGAGAACTCAGTATAGTTGACTGTCCCAAATTAGTTGGAAATTTACCTTTCCAGCTTCTTTCTCTTGAAACTCTGGGAATTGAAAACTGTCCATTGTTTGCTTCTTGTATCCCAAGATGTCCGAAACTGCAGAATTTAAATATATATAAAAGTCAACATGTAGCGTTGCAAGAGCATGAATTACCGCTTTCCCTTGGCCAGCTATCAATTTCAGGAAGTCAGAAGTTGGAATGGCTGTTGGAGGCACACTCTGAAAATTTGTGTATAGAATTTTTATGGATCTATGAGTGTTCAAATTTATCAATTCCGATGGTTCATTTGCCCTCGTCATTAAAAGAATTAAGTATACGTTATTGTGAAAATGTGAATTTTGATTCGATTTCAACAACTACTCTTCAAAATCTCCAGAGTATTAGCATTGAAAGGTGTAAGTATTTGAAGTTCTTGCGGGATGATATGGAAAGCCTTCTCCCAAATTTAAAAAAGCTACGCATATGGGAGTGCGAGGCATTTCCAGAAGGGATCCTTTCGTCAAGTGTGAGAGAACTTAGTATTTACAGTTGTGAGAAGATTGAGGCATTTCCAGAAGGGATACTTTCGTCAAGTGTGAGAGAACTTACTATTAACAGTTGTGAGAAGCTATTATCTCATCATGCAGAGTGGCACCTCCCAAGTATCACTCACCTTCATATTTGGGCTTCACGTGATGATAGTTGCATCAAGTGTTTCCCAGAGGAGGGGTGTTCTCTTCCTGCAACTCTTACCACTCTCGAATTCCATGAGTTTGTAAGCTTGGAGACATTGAATTGCACAGCACTTCAGCACCTAACCTCTCTCCAACAACTTACGATTATGTATTGTCCCAAGCTGGACAAAATGTCAGGATCAGAAAAGCTGCCTAATTCTCTCAAAAAGCTTCACATTTGGGAGTGTCCATTGCTTGCAGAACGATGCCACAAGAAGGATCCACAAATTTGGCCCAAAATTTCCCACATTCCTTTCATCAATCTATTCGGGTGTTGAGATTCATAACTAATATATCAGGTGACGTCGGTTGTGCTTCGATGTAATGTAAATTTTTCTCAATATTTAATTACGTGCTCGAAAACGCTCCTTACTTGAGTTCACCTTTTGATCATTGACTGCATCTTAAGAAATTTTTTTTACTTTGTTGGGCTGCATTAGATTCCTGTTTTTCTCATTTAATTTTTTTACCCTGTTTTTCTGTTTAATTATCGTTCTTTACCATTTATTTCTGTTTGATTTGTATCTCATTTATTTTTGCCATTATGTTTTTCTCATCTGGATACTTCTTTAAGAAAGCTTCACATTTGGGGATGTCCGTTGCTTGCAGAGTGATGCCATAAGAAGTATCCAGGAATTTGGCCCCAAATTTCCCACATTCCTCTCATCAATCTAATTCGATAACTGATGAGATACAATGATTCACAAAGGTATTTATCATGCACTCCTTTGTCCCAAATTACTAATTTTGATTCAAGTATTACATTTTGCTACTACTTCATAATTATATATATATATATATATATATATAGCCAGAGATGGTAGTGCGTCCGCGTACATGTTTCTCAATATTTAATTACATGGTTCCAAACATTCCTCACGTTAGTTGCCCTTCCAATGATTTACCTTTCAGAAAATTTTTTTACATTGTTATGTATCAGCTTACCCTTTTTCTCATTTATATTTTTGTTTACCTTTTTTGAAATTAGTTTTTTTTTTTACCTCTCTTATACATTCATACATATATATATATATATCAGGTGGCATATATATTCACGTCAATTTCAATTCATTGACCACTTATTGACAAAGAAGTATGAGGACCGATCGTCTCTAGGGATATTCAAATAATCGTTTTTCAAGATTTTTTTACTGTGTTGGGCATTAAATTTCCGTTTTTCTCATACTAATCTTTATAACCTTGTTTTCTGAGTTACTTTTCTCCACAATACTATTCTTTACTCCCTCCATTGTTTATTATAAGAGCATCTTAATTAAATTATACAGATTAAAAAATTAGTTAAAATTAGTTAATGTTAATAAATTTGTCAAGAATTTTACAAATTTTCTAAATTTTCCCTTAATGAACTCTTCATATATTCATCAAAGAGAATGTTCAATACATTAAATATAATATTCTTAAGTCAATGGCATTTTTTAGGGAAAAAGAAAAGAATTAATGTGCCTTGTGGAATGTGCAAAGTTTTACAGTAATAAAGAACATACAAAGTTTCTAGAATTGTTTTTTATAATGAAATTTAGATGACTATGTATAGGTGTGCGCTTTTTATAAATAACAATCTGAAGCTTTTATATTTATGATTTTATAATCTGATGACAGACTAATGAATTTGGATTTTTATATACGTTAGGAGAAATGTTGCCTCCTTTAAGAAAGCTTCACATTTGGAATTGTCCTTTGCTTGAAGAACTATGCCTCAAGAAGGATGAAGAACATCATTCTATTCTTCTCAAGAGATAAATTTATAAACCTGCAGGTATTTATTGTACACTCCCTTGTTCCATTCCAATTACTAATTTCCATTCGAATGTTACATTTTGCTAGTTCATAAGTACAGCCAGAGATGGTAGAGCTTCCATGTGAATGTTTCTCCATATTTAATTTAATCGATTATACGGAAATTATTTTATTTCTTATGCGAGTTGCCCTTTTGATGATTTACTGATTAATCTTACGAAAATAGTTGTATTTATAATTTGGAATGTTGAAAATGTTATACATATCTACTGACGCTTGTAAATGTTCTATTAAGATTTTTGCTTTAGTTTGTCTTTTGGTAATTTAATATGTTGCATATATTCATTATACTGAGTGAATTCCTTACTTTTTTTTTTTTGTTATTTTCCTAACGAAATTTAAATGACTATGAGTGTGCATTTTTCAAACCCAATTAGAGAATACTACAATTTGCAATTTCGGGGTTTAAGTTAAATTCACATTGTCAGGTTTTGATATTGATTTTTTTTAATCTATAGACTGATGTTTTGATATTGATATTTATTTAATCTACAGATCACTGATTTTTTTTTAATGTAAACAGATTTGGCAGTTTTTTTAATTGATGTGGTTCAAAGCATTATTACTAGCTTAAACTCTGGATGGCAGTGTAAAAACCATGGTAATCTACTTATCCTACACTAAACACAAGCAATTTAACGTTTATTTAATTAGATAGATAGAGGAATATAAATCTTTCAATTAGAATAAAGGTAATTTTTTTCGTTTAATTATATGGTTGTTGCAGGTTGTTAGTTCTAAATGATAAGAACAGCGAGGTGATTCCACTCAAGAAGGTGTCCAGTTCCAATTAAGATCCTTCTTATCTCTGAAGAGGTTTGAACTGAACCAAAGATTCTTCTTGAGTGCTGTCCTGGATCTTTAGATCATTGTGCTATATTCCTGTACTCACTTTACTTTTCTGTGCTTAAAATATCAGCATCTGCCAGAAACACAAAGGGAATTTGCGGACTTAAACTCCAGATGGAAGATTTGCTGAACTCCAGAGAAGAAGAGCTCATTGTAATATGCTGAAGTCCATGCTCTTCTTGACTTAGGATTTTCTGATTTTCTTAAAGAACTGTTTGTGAGGAGCTCATCTGCGTTAATTTTTTTTTTTTAAATTGAAATATGCTTTTGGATAAGCTTATTGAAACTTGTAAAAGCCTGGTGAAAATGATGGGTTTGTGAACGTTAGGGTGAAATGTGTATTGTATTGTGAGTACTCATAAAATTCCCAGGATTCATACCTGGGGAGAGGATGTAGGATTCATTTTTGAATCCGAACCTCTATATATCGTGGTGTCATCGTCTCATTTTAATTTCTTTTCTTTGCAATGTCAAATCAACACAAAAACTAGGGCAATATATTTTTTGGTGAATTAATCACAACTACTTTATTTTTGACCAAAATTGATATTTAGATGAATAAAAAAAGACATTAAGATCTCCATATTTAAAGGACCAAATGTAAATTAATGGCCTCATTCCTCAAGGGTGAGAAATTTTTCTTTGCCTTACCTGATTTTTTTTTCTTTTTTTGGCCTGATAGAAATCATATATTCCTCAACCAAAAAAGAAATCCATTGCAGCACCAAAACAGGAACCAGAAAAACACCAAAAACTAAGCAATCAACAATAGTTAAAGAGAACAAAACCATCAGCAGTGCAAGATTAAAATTCACAAATATATTCTCCAGGGCCCAATCCACCACTACTCTTGTCTAGTCATTTTGTTGCAAGCTTCCCAATGTCTTGTCATCACTATGCTTCCCCCACCCAAGAAAAAAAAGGCCAATAAGTAATCCATTTCCTGGCAAGTGTACTTAGGATACAAAACAGGTTATCTTGTTCTTTAATGTTTATCTAGGACTAGAATCCTGGATTTTTTTCTTACCTTGATTTCCGTTATCAAATCTTTGGTTCCGAGTCCGTAGCATTAGAGGTCAAGCTTCCAGTGAATTGATATCGTATTTCAGTTATTTTATCAAACTGGTATTATTTCCCATAATTTTGCGGAAAAATGATTTGCTTTCCACGTATGATCGATATTTATGAACTTGTTCTTGGTTCAACAAGACATGGTCCAAATATAGCCGAAGCCATTCCTCAGAAGACATATTCCAAGGATGACAACCTAGTTTTTGTTATGAGTGCTGGTAGAGTCGGTTCACACTCTGTGAGGTAGTTTTTCTACTATGCATTTCGATTCTAAGTGGGTTTAGATAATTTTTAGAACCATATCTTCGCGATGTTGAGGATTGTTTCATTCAAGGGAGCTATTAAAAGCTTGGTTTAAGGCTGGAGTGAGAAATACTCAGAGAGATCATTTAGATAATTTTCTGGGAGTGAGATTATGTATGTATTGGTTTTGATAATGGAAGTGATCTTTGCAATTTTTTCTTCTTCTGCATTCCCTGGGCTTTTCTTTGGAATTGGTTAAGTTCGTTTAATGTGATGCCTTGCTTCAGAATAGGTGTAGGATATTTCGATGGATTTTCGGTTAAATGAATGAGCTTATTGTGTGGTTTGGCTGTTTTATGCTCTATGGAAGGAGGAAGAAGAAACGCAAGAGTTGAATGGGAAAAAAATGGCTTAAAGGAAATTTGGCTAATAAAAAACTTTGTATACATTCATAAAGTGCATCACATCCAAGCAAAAACATAATAGACTGTTCCTAAGTACAATTAAAGCTCACAGTAATCCAGTCTAACTCCTCTCAATTTATAAGTCAACTGTTGAAGTGCAAATAATTGTCAAAGGGAGAACATGGGAACGAAAAATGAAACTTGGCAGAACATCATACTCCACAAAGTAGGATGCAGTTAGGTCCCAGTCAATTAAACAATACTCAGCAAAACATGATCCTGAAGATATATTTTCTTTCACAATAATCCCTTTTTTTTCTTGGCTATCGTTGTTGTCAGTTTTTTTTTTTTCCCTTTTCTTTTCGGTTGAGAACTAACATCCATCTAAAGTATGCTCCTACCTGAACTATAACTGCAAAGCATTGTACAGGGTTGCCAAGTCCACGAAGAAAACAAAGATGGGACAAGCTCACTATAGAAGCCATCTATGAGACCGAGACCCCGCTGCAGGGTAAATGAAGCCAAATCAATCATGTAGGTGTTTGACAATCATATCAAACACGAAACTATATTTCAAATTGTACCTGGGTCCTTATGCGGCTCCATATCATATCTCATAACCATCTCAATATCTGTGCTTTTCTTAGGAAGCCATCAAGGGATGAAAACATGTCAATTTGAGCGACCTTTAGATTTTCTGCGTTTCCCTAGCAGTTTTAACATGTTGTCAGTGACATCAGGGGGAGAGGTATCGTCTTCACCTTGATTATTATCGGAAGTGTGCGTCAACCAAGCCAATGCCTCTATAGCAGCATCTCTTTCTGCAAGCTGCTTGTTTCTCTTCGGTTTGCCAACAAATTGCATTCCTTTGAACTCCACCAAAGCCCTAAACTCATTTGTTTTAAGGTGCTTTGTTTTGTATTTCGGCGGGGAGTGCCCTGCTCGCATTAACAGTGTTTGTAGCAAGCTCTTGGGGTTTGTCCCATCTTTTGTGAACTTACTCTCATCATTAGCTGCCCTTGGCTTCCTTGTTTCTCGGCCAAATACAAATCTTCCTTCACATTGATCCCCTGAGACAAGTTCCTGAACAGCGAGCATCAAGTACTTCCCTTCCTTGTGGATATCAATCTTGGGATCTTCGAGCTGCACATTAAGTGGATTAAGTGAATCAGTAAATTGATTAGCTCAAGGATAATTTTTGAGTCAATTTCCAACTCTGACTTTTCTCTTATATGAAAATTGATATGCTCATGGGCATTTTTTTGGAATGACAATTTCCAACTCTACATAACTTTTGGAAGCACTAGTGCAGGCTTTGTTTATTAGTGAATCAGTTGCTTAAAATTAGTTTCAACTTCAATTTTTTCTTTGTAGTAGATTTTCTAATCACTAGCTCTACTTTCTTGAGTAGTATCTGAAGAATATTTTAGAATCACGTATCTATGTTAATGGGGGTAATTTTTTGTCAATTGGACTCAGGTGTACCACTAGTTTTAGTTTCAAAAAAGAGAATTTACATTTAAAAATAATAGAGAGAGTAATGTAAAGAGGTTATAAGGCAAGATTTCTTGATAAATAATATATATAAAGAGATTGCGTTTGATTGAGCCCAACGGCATCGTGTGATCTATATATACCCACTAGAGAAGTTACAAAACATGATCTTTTTTTATAAGTAATATATCTAAAGAAAAAGTGTTTAATAGAGCTCAATGATGTCCTGTGATCCAAATAACCAACATCACCCAGTGAGATAAAATTGATGTTTTTGTTATTGTTGTAGATAGAGTAGTGTAGTTTCAACAAAGTCAAGGAGAGTATTTTAGTGAATTGGATTAAAGTGTAGCAATTTTTTTTCTGGGGAAGGAAAGTGTATATTTTGAAAATAGAGGGAAAGTTAATGTAAAAATCCATGTAATGTACTCAAAGAAAAAATGGAAAAATTACATTGAAGACCCCTGCAAGAAACAAAAATACAATGAAGGCATTTGAATTTGGAAAAGTAGAATGAAGGATTTAGGTCCTTAGATTTGGCAATTTATAATATTGCTCATTATTTACAACTAGATTTTAAGAATTTACAACTCAAGCTCACTAAGAACCGAGGTCCTTCATTGTACTTCTCCAAATTCAGGGGCCTTTTAGTGTTTTTTTTTTTTTCCCTTACAAGGGCCTTCAATGTCATTCTCCCCAGAAAAAATTGCGGACTTTCATGTAAGGATAAGCTTATGAGAGTGGCTTTTCACTTGATATCAACGCATCTACAATTAAATGGTCCAGAATTCAATCATTCACACCATACTCGTCTTGCATTACTAAGTTTCAGCACAATATAACAGTACCTTGTGCTTTGCGGACACATCCCAATAGGCTTTTGCTAAGGGATTTTGTCACAGATAATAAAACTATTCGTAGACCTTCACTTAAACTTTTTGCGTTGAAATGTTTCTTTGAAAAATAAATTGACATTTTTTATTTGGAAAGGTTGAAACTCCCTTGCATCTTAAACACGCAACGGAGAAAACATAAAACATGTTATGCAGCTATGGTACAATCGAAACGAAGGAACAATATATCAAAAAAGAAACCAAAATTTACTGACCTTCTTTTGGATAAGCTTATCAAGTTCTTCCTTTAGCTTCATATAGCAGTCTGCTAAACTAGTATCCATGAAGAAGTCAATATAGCCATCCAACATTTTTAGATGTCCAGCCTACAGAAAAAGAAATGGTTGTCTTGGAATCTATCAAGCAAAATTTTTCTGCTGGAAACTATAGATGTATCAACTAGCAAATCACCTGTGTCCCATTAACTACAGCACCACCAAAAAGGATGAGTATTGAATCAGACACACCAGTGGAATCACGTATGAAAACAGCATTGACCTTTACTTTTTCACCAAAAACCAGCCATGGATAGGAAATGGTTTGGTAACGCTCATTCACTGAATTCTGACCAAAATCATCAATACCAGTCAGAATCTAGAAAATGACTATGATAGGGGCAGGAGGAGTGTATCTCATACATATCCGTATCATCCATTTGCTAAGATACAAAAAGATAAGTGGATTTGTAACTTTGGCACCATAACTACAACATATGCACACACACTCACAAACATGACATGTTTAAGAGGCTAAAGAAATCAAACGTACAGAAAAATCCTCAACTGAATTCACAGATTTCCCAGCTATTGATAAATCCGAGAGAGCACGCATGCATCTCCTTTCATATAATTGCATCTATATGAGAGAACTAGTGATTAAAGACAGAGGAGGAAGAATCTTAGGGACACTGAGTTAAGGTAGTGCTCATGAGAATTGGGGAAAATTTGCTTTTTTCTTTTGTTTTTCTTTTAAAAAGAAAAAATAATAATAAAGCCATAGAAACCTACTGAAAAGACGAAGCTCTTCTAGCTATCAGTTATTTCAAGTTTATGTTCATTCATGAAAATTATCATCAAGACAGATTTGAGTTCAGTTTTAATGTGGTTGTTACTGTTTTCCCCAGTTTTTGAATGCTTCTGAGGTAAGTACCACCTCTGCCTATTTTCCACCAACCCAGTCCGGCCAAGAATTTCTTGTATAACTTGATTGTTCACAACACAGAATTCCATCAGACACCTTTCAAAATAAGTAATATTGTTTTTTAGTGTCAAAACTGAGTAATACTTTTTAATTGAAGGTTAATTGTGATTTCAGTCCCTCCAATTCCCTCAATAAAGCAAGATACTCTCGTTAATTTCAATTAGACTTGTCCCTCTGTTTTGCTTATTAGAGCAATGTAATCCCTCTAGTTATTATATTTTTATAAAAGTAATAATTATGGAGTTCTTTTTTTTTCTTCTTGAACCAATAGTCATAGACAATTCAATTGTCATCTCAATTATTGTTCTATTTCTTCATTCTTTGCAACAAATCATTGCTCTAATTGAAACTACAAAGACTAAAATCACATTTACTTGTAAATTTCTTTTTTTTTTTTTTGGTTTGATCTTTCCACAACTTCAAATGATCCATGAAGCCACTACTTTTTTCCCCTTTTGAGACAAAAATAATTACCCGGCCAAAAAGATAACTACTAAACCCAAGGACAGTGAGTCATCTAAGAAAGATAAGTTAGCCATTTCTTAATTCCATATAATACCAAATTACCATTCAATTAGTCTTCTAGAATCTGTCCCTGATTAATAGCTAGAAAATAATTGAGGATCTAGTACTTCATTTCATCCATCACCTTTATCTTCGAGTTTATTGGAGATCCAATGTATTTTATACATTTTATACTATAGACATGTCCCCAATTACTTGTACATTTGGAAACTCAGAAACATCGCAAGTTTTATCTAGAATTAGATATTTGACTTTTGCTAGGATAGTTTATTCAGCACTTGGGGAGGAAGTGAGCCCCTTGGTAATATCATTCATAAGTTAATGCCTACAAACTATAATCTAACAGGTGTAATGCAAAATCATAGGTGAGGTTTGAATCATTTATGTTGATAGTAGTGCTAAGCTTTAGTATTATAAAACCATCAACAAAGTATAGTAGACTAAGTCTAACAAAGATCAGTATCATCTGACACACCAAATAATTCTTCACAGATTTCTTTTTCATCTTTCAATGCTTTTTGGTTTTTTCAATGCCTGATGCTAGATTCATCCAATATTAAGCACATTATATTCACTATGATGATCACTTTCATCCTTGACAAAAAGTAGGACAACAACATGAAGAATCCATAAAAATCGATGATGGATTTAAAAAAGAAAATCATATTTTATCTCACCTAATCATGAGACAAGCAACAAGGTCCAGCATAAATGTTAAGTCTGAAGACTCGAACCATGCTTCCATAATGATATTTTGGTTTCTCACAAATTAATTTAAGCATAACTCACACAAAAGTTCAGATGCTCAACTAGAGTCTACATTACAACTTGCAAGAAGGCTATTACCATCAGATATGAGCCAGATTTAAACAAAAGACATCATATGATTTTAATATTCATCCAAAGTAACTCCAACAAGGCCATAATTCCTACAAAAAATGAGCAGGGGCTTGTCACTTACTGCATATAATAAAACCTGGCCATCATCCCTTGTTTTAAATGACATGGATGTCTCCCTGTGCTGTACATGAAGGAATAATAAAATTTAATCAAGGAAAACTAAACTGAAAATATTCTCATGACAATTGTTGAAATACATTTCCAAGGAATAAATGGCTCACCACTACTGATGCTATGCCAGGAAAGAGGCCAGAACAAATGACTGCACGAACCATAGATTGATTGTGACTCAATTTGTTGTTAATACTTGCATCTGAATCTACCAACCCAGCTTCTTTTAAGATGAAGCTAAACTGCTTCCGAAGAGAATGGATAGCCTGAAGAGTCTGAGCAGAAAGGAAATTTCTCCAGCAGTATTCATATGCAGATCCTTCTCTTTCTGCATCTTTCCATCCCTCATATGCACGGACAAGAGCCATATGATCACTGTAATCTTTAGCAGAAAATCTAGACTTTGCTGTCCCCGCTAACTGAATCCAACAGACAAAAGCTATCAGGTTACTCTAATAGTGGAATCCTAAATTATGTCAGTGCTTGATCCAAGAAATACATAAAGTGAAGAAGGAACTAAAGGATTCATTGGTTTGGTGAACTTCAATGGCCCAACATCATGCTAAACCACAAGGATTTTAGACTTGCATGGATTTTAAAGATGCTTAAGGACTGAATATATGCAGGAGGGGAGTTCAAACCAGACCCAAATTACCCAAAACTCAGATAGAAACATAGTACATTTTAATGAAGAAAATCCATATTTGGCTGTATGTAAGATGCACATTTTACAAACATTTTTTTAGAAAGAGAAATTTCGTCAGAGAGATGGATAATGCAATGAGAGAAAATGAGGTGAAAACACAAGAATGTAGGCTGACAACAATGCCAATTAACCACCACTCATGTATGATGCTCCCAAAGTTCACATCACATCAGTACTGTTTTCACAGGTATAGTGATGCGACTACTGTGATAACTAGCAAGAGTTCCAGACATGCCATTCTAAACTGAGTTTAATTAACCACATCCAGAATATCTCTCCTTAAGAATGTCATAAACAATAATTGAAGCACAAGTTTATATTCACTACCACAGTAGATAATCAAGTACATACATTCAAATGTTACATTCAACTGAGCCCTAGAAGGTAATAAACTGACTTACGTCCTTCTTGTCTTGGGGCAAAAGGAAAGGATCCCTGACACTCAATCCAGCAACTACTGTAAGAATAGGATCAAAGCAACGAAATATAGCACCCATAATTAACATTTTTCCTAGCTTGGGATCCACTGGAAGCATTGAGAGAAACTTCCCGAGATTAGAAAGATTTTCCTTCTCATCTAGTGCTCCAATCATCTTGAGAAAATCAATAGCATTTTGGACAGCCCGTGGCTTTGGTGCCTGCAGAGCTGCTGATAAGAACTCTCCTATGCTCTCAACCTGCAAACTTTTTATTTGCAAGCAAAGAGAGTTCAAGGGTGTTCTCAGTAGCTCAGGAAGTTGGAATTCAGAGAAAGCTCCATAAACACATTTGGGGTAAAGGTGATAGCATTCTCCTGGTTGTACACGACCTGCCCTCCCCCTTCTCTGACGAGCAGATGCTTGTGATATCCAAGAAGGTAGTAGACAAGGTGTGTTATTCAAAGCATCATAAGTAGTCTCTTTTGCTTTTCCACAATCAATTACAAAAACTACGTCATTAATAGTGATACTTGCCTCTGCCATATTTGTTGCAAGTACTACTTTCCTTACATTTGGTGGTGGTTTCTCAAATATGAGCCTCTGTTCAGAAGTTGCCATTGAACCATGACATGTTAAAAGCAGAACCCTATTAGGATCTCCTAAGAGAGGATGAGCTTTAAGCTGATCCCTTAAACAGCTTATATCCTCCCACCCAGTCATAAATACTAAAACGGCACCTGATCGTTCCTTCCGACATATATGGCACAAAACAGCTTCAATGAGATTAAATCCCATGCAATCTGGAGCCCAAGATGCAAGTGAATCACGTGTCCTGGAGCTATAACTCTCAAAGTTTGATTTAGAAAGAGCATCCTGTGCAACCATTGGAAGGTAATAAAGTCATATTTCCAACATAACAAACATTATCTTCATTCAGTTTTTGTTTCAATCAACTGTGTATTCTGCATGTGAAACAAAGAAATTCCCTATAACTATCCATGGGCTCAAAATCAAAGTGAAACAAAGGAAGCATATCCATATTCTATAGCAATAACATGAATTCAAACAGCACAACTATAACATGGACTGAAAATCAAGATTTGAACAAGAATCTCTAACCTAATTTACCATAGCTCCAAACAACTGCAGTAACAGTACATCTTGACAAGACCCGCCCTTCCTTGCTCCCATCCAAAACATAAAACTATAATGAACAAAAGATATTCCAAGTTTTGGGGAATGAACCAGGTTTCCTGTACTCACATCACACACTAACTCCTGATATTACAAGCTTTAGAACATTGTAAGAAGAAATTTGGAGCCCATTTGGCTCAATATCAGAAGGTTAGGTAATGTAATAAGAAGAATGTGAAGGAATGTAATAGGATGATAATTACATATGTGGTTTGTTTGGTATGACATTAGAGATAAAGGGATAATGCTTATTTTTAATTAAATAAAAAATACAAATAAATATGAAACAACCCCTTTGCCCCTAGTAAAAAAAAAAAAAACCTTCTCCCCCTATAATTCTACTTCCCACTGGCGGCATCACCACCACTCATCCACACCAACATCACACTACCATTAGTACCAATCATTCTCCTTTCTCCATCTTCCTCCTCAACCCTCAAATCAATAGATTAGTAAAAGGGGGAAAAAAAGATCTGTAACAACACTAAACCAACAAGCTTTGATGGCGGAGATGAGGAAGGTCACGAGGAAGCAAGGTCGAACCAGGTAGCAAAGTCAAACCAGATCTCGTTGAAGATGACTAGATCAGTTGACATCACTACCAAAGAAGAAGCATGGAGATGATGACGATGACGATGATGTCAAGAGAACAATGATGGATGGCCACAAAGATGCCCTACTTTGTTCACAAGGCTCAGATCAATAGGGAGGGAGGAGATTAGATCAAAGGAAGATGGAAGACACAAATCGAGATCTGCGGATGGCAAACCCAAATCAATGAGTTCGAACCAAGAGCTTCGAACTTGGGGTGGAAGGATAGAGGAATGGAGTACCCCAGTGGAGGTAGAAGCCGTACGTGAAGGTCATCGATTGCCGGAGATGGTAGAAGCATGAGGTTGGGGAGGGTGGAGTTGTAAGGTCGATGGATGGGGGAGGAGTTGGGGGGGGGGGGGGAATGGGATTTGTGATTTGTTATTTTCAAAGTTGTGAGGGTTATTTTGATCTTTTAACATATGATTACAATGGTGTAATCCCCTTCACATATCAAAATGGAAGTGATGGACATTAGTGGATTTAAGGTGAGCAGATTTATATCATGTAATGGGGACTACTTAACAAGATGCCAACCAAACGTGGTACGTCATGTAATGTAATCATCATCATTTCACATGACCCCTCTCTGTGAATGAACCAAACGGACTATTGAAGAAACTTAAGAGATTTAGCAGCATTTAAAGTTATTATATTTGAACAATTAAAGAAACAAAGAAACACATGACACATATAGACAAACACATAAAGATGCTAGGAGACACTTAAACATCATTTAAAATTATACATCATATTAGAACCAAGTATTTAAGGTAATTTCACACCTCAACAAGAGCAGTGATCTGATTCTTCTTTTTTCTTGGTGCTATCTGCCTTTGTGTTTTCCACATTTTCTCTTGACCATAATCATCAATTTGGTTGAAAGGAGTCAACTTATATCCAGTCATTTCCAAAACGTCTTCTAAAAAATGAGCTCTCACAGGATAGGTGAAACCCTGCACAACAAACAAATGCACTCAAAACACTTCTCTTTCAGAAGTAAACATTGGAAACATAGCAAAAGTAGATTTCAGGAATACCTTCAGCTTCATGTTGGTATTAGAAAAAAGATATAGAATTCATTTGAACATATGACCAACAAATTTCATACACTAACTGTTATGAAATGCCTTGCTTAACTAAAGGGCATAATATGGAATTCAACTTAAGTGGTCATAATTTAGTTTCCAGGAAGAAAAACTCCTTCTGAATGCAGTGTGCTGGGATTACAATGACATTTCTGCTACTAGGAGAAACCACTTTTGAGAAAGTCCATTTACAACAACCAATTAATGTATGGATGCATTAACCAAAACTTATTCTTTTTCTAGTGCTGTTAGGGACAATGACTTTAGTAAAATTACAAAGGAGTGCAAAAGTATATGAGTTTGAACAGAACTTTTGATAATAAATAGCAATGACACAACTTTGACAGCATACAAGAGGGATGAAACTAACAGACACTTGGGTCATTTAATTGCCAAAACTGACTAATTTGACATGGAAGGAGACAAAGTGATTTGGGGCCTTTGGATTGTTGAAAGACAATTGCTGTAGTTATCCAATTGCATGTATACACCCAACTCGGCAATCATCCAGCCACACAAAGTTGATACATCCTGTATAACTGAAAGTGCAAACATTTCCACATAAAATGCTCAAAGAAAACTCAAGGATAAGCTTACCGGAATATGAAATGTTGGTGCACCCCCAAAATAATTAGAAAATAGCTCAGCATTCAAGGTGGCACTCATTAAAACCAATCTTAAATCCCGACGACGTGGAAGAAGATCCTTTAGCACAATCAGTAAGAAGTCTGAGAAGAAGAGAAATCAAACAGATGAATGTGTAAGTCTATTTAGTTACTTCTTACTTCTTTAGCAATACATGTCATAAAACTGATATTACTGGGAGAAATTACCTTCATTCATGCCTCGCTCATGAATTTCATCAACGAAAACATGGGTTACACCATCCAGGTTTCGATCACTAAGCAACCGTCGAAGTAATATACCGCTTGTACAAAACAGCAGCTGGGTGTTTTTTCCCTTCATTCCTTCTAATCGAACTTTGAAACCAACCTATCAAAAAACCTCTGTTGTGGAATAGCAGAAAGAACAAAGAAGTTCCCATTTTTAAAATACATTTTTCAAAAGCAAAAATAGTTTGAGTCTTTCTATTTTTCTTCATGAATTTTAATTCTTATATTTGACTTTTCTGTACAATAATGTTCCTCCCTTTCCATTGGTATTCTTCTAAGAAAACCGGACTTACTGTTTCACCAAGAGGCTCTCCTCTTTCTGCTGAAACTCTCTCAGCCACAGCCATAGCAGATATCCTTCGAGGCTGTGTGCAAATAATGTTGCAAAATGCTCCACGACCAGACTCTATCTCTGACTCTAATACATATTGAGGAAGTTGAGTGGTTTTACCACAGCCAGTCTCTCCAGATATTATAATCACCTATCATGATAACCATTAACATGCATTACTCCAGCTAAGTCCATGACATTCAGCTCATTCTTATAGGTAAGCAACGCACAAAGATGGCATACTAGACCCAAAGATCACAAGCAAGATCTGATTTAGGGAAGTTAGAATTTCATCAAGTAAGGTAAATCTATTATAAATTTATAAGGGAATGTAACATTCATTTAACTGTAACTAATCACAAGGTATTTAATCATGGCAAAAATTTAGAGCTCAGTACATAGTGTCTCTTAATTTTGAAACAAATAAAACCTTCAAGAAGATTAAGAAAATAGGAAATTTTAAAATCAATTTTAACCTTTCAGCATGACATTAAAAAGCTAACAAAATATAAGATCAAATATCCCATAAAATTAAAAAATATGGATCTACTCTTGATACGTGTTTCAATGTGATTTTCCAAAGGCTTTATTAGTATGATATGAGTGTTATGTCATTGCAGCTCAGTTTAATTTCGCTTTTTTCTTTGAGGGGTTCCTTGCTATTTTGGTAAATACTAATCTGATCATGAGTTGGAATTGGTTTCAGGTTTTACATTTATTTTACTGATTCTTGAAGAAACTAAAGAAAGATTTTGTAAAGCCTTAACAAAGGGAGGGTTTTGTTGCATCAGTGTAGAGTAAAGGTTATTTGGCTCATACTATAACCTACCTGGACTTCTATAGCTCAACATACAAAGGAGAGAAACTAATACCACTGTAACAAGTCTCACGTTGGTGTTCCATTAAAATTCTAAATCACTGTAGCCATTCAACATTGATGCAGGACAATTGAGAAGGGGGCGAAAACAGAGGAATGAATACTCATAATCTTAATTAAAATCTCATTTTCTATATTTATCCTTAATTCCTAATTTACTAATAACTAATATATTTTCTAACCTCTTTCCATCCTCCATCAAACATACAATGTGAATCAAATTCATAAAAATAAAAAAACCCCAAAACACTATACAATGTGCAATTTCTATTTTATAGTGTCCAAATTGCTGAAAACAAACTGATTTCCTACCTGGCATATATTTCAATGAAACCAAAAAGTAACAGCAACAGCTAGAGTTCCATTGGCATACCTGATTACGTGCTATAGCTTGAAGTAAGCCTTCCTTCTCCTTGAATGCTGGCAGGGACTTCCGGAATTCCAGCATCATCTTGCCTTCAGGTGAATCCTATGAAAAGTGGGGGGAAAAATATATGTAAAATATTAGCCTAGAACAAGAACAAATTATTTCTCGTACTTTCTATATCATGACTGATAATTAAGGGCAATTTCTCTGATTATCAAAATAATTATCTAGAATATTTTAAAGAACATAGGGACTCTATTGATACAGTAAAAAATCCACAACATGTAGATAAAGCAGACAGTAAAAAATCCTAAAGATACAAATTTCAATGATCCCATTTATAACCACGTAAACAAAGTTCTTATGGCATAAGAAAAAAAGTATATTTATCTCCTGATACACAGCTAGAAAGAAAATCAACGAATATTAGCAGGAATTAAAAGGAGCAAGGGTTACTTGGTGACTTTAATGAGGCCAACCATAGAAAGCTGGGATCAAGACTGCTTTTTGTTGAAGCATCAGATGAGATCCAATATTTAATGATTAGGGGAAAAAAAAAGTCTACATTCACTTTAACTTCAAGAAATACATCAGTTTCAATAACAACTCAGAAATAAAATCAGGGAGGAAAAGAAATCATCAAACATACAGGAACAAGTGCAGCAGTTACAATCTCTCCACTGCTACTTACTAATTCAAACAGCGGTACCAGCTGTGAATTTCAACAGAGAAATGAGGAAATTAAACAATCAAAACCTGCCAAGATCTTTGCATATTACGGATCCTCAAACTTCTCTTCTGGAGAACCTTTTCCATAACAGATTCATCCACAAAAGAATCAACAATATTATCCGTATCTACATTTTTAGTTGGACTTGCATCATCCTCATTGCTTGTGAACTTTTCAGAATTTAACTGAAGCCTATCAAGGTATTCTTGCGACAAACCTTCAACCCTCCGTTGCAAGCTTAGAGGAATAACCACCTGTTCCAAAGCATAGCCAGTTTAATTTTTTAGAATCTAGATTGACATCAGGGACAAGCTAAATTAAATTGCCTCGCTGACACCACCTCAAAGTATTACCTCTCTTTGAGGACGTTTATCATCCAAATCTGGCCTGTAGTTAGGAAGAGGCACTTTGCTTGCGACAATAACTTTCCCATACAATTCACTGTGTACAGTGTGATAAGAGATACATACCAATCAATGACCAAAAGCAATGGAAGAAGCTTCACTTGCATCTTCAAAATAATCATTAAAAGTCGAGCAAAATACAGTTATCTTCTATCAATGAGTCTATTTGATTCCTTATTACGCAAAGTGGATGAAAATATGCTTATTTACCTGTAAAGTCCCATTCTTTTGGCAAGATTAGATATCTGCTCGTAGTCTCTCCTATCTTTTCTGTCTCTAGATGCAATCTCCTGATCCTTTTCACTGCGTAACAGCATGCTGAGTTTCCATTTCCACTCGTCAACATTAGCCACCGTAGATGATGCCTATAAACATTACATTTTCTTAGAACTACGGAAATCCCAAGCAGTAAACTGTTATGGTTGGCAGAAGCTATTGGCTATATAATAGCATATAGGATAAACGCAAAATTTAGATTTAAAAGTAGAAAAAAAAAACCTGATAACACTTGCAGCGTAACTAAATAAATAACCTTTAGCCTCAACCATCAACAAACTTAAGAGTTTATATTACAGATGATACATCTGTAACTTGTTAAACTACCAAGAAGATTTCAGAAGTAAATTTTCCTTTTGTTTCATTAAAAAAATTCAGGACCAAAACCAAACCTGCTGGTTCTCGAAATCACCCTCATACTCATCATCCGAGAACTGCTCCAGGGCGTACCCAGAAAACCGACGCTTGGCACTGAGGAATCCACCATTACAAATAGAAGAAAGCCACGATGGATATCCACTGAGTGCCCTCGATGGGGAATTGGGGAGAAGGTGGGCATGGGCTTGCACAGATTTTTTCACACATTCTATCAGAAAAACTATTGATTGCTTCGAATTGAGCATTCTAAACGATGAAGGTGATGAGGCATTGGCCTCATGGCCGTCTTTCGAACCTTGCAGTCACCTGTTCGTGGAAGTGAAAATTGTGAAGGAATCGAACCCTGTTCGAATGCAGTTATCGGTTCCGAAGCAGCTCTTTTTCCCCTCCCTAATTATATTATAATTACTGTAAGTATCAATGATAAAAATGAAAATAAAAATGACAGTAATTAGCAAACATTTGAACCACCATCGTTAAAAATTGGATCAAATCAATCAAAACCGAAATTTAAAAACAAATAAAAAAAATCAGCCAATATTCGACCAGTTCAATTTAGTTTTTTTTTAAATTATTCTTAAGATTTTGGCTAATTTCATCAATCTTGGATAGAATCTCATTTCCATATTTATATTGAATTAAAATGAGTCTAGTCGAATTTATCAAAAACAAAAAATGAGTCTAGTTGAGCATGCTGAACATAGTTAACAAATAATTGTATTTCTTAAACATGGTATCAAGAATTCAATTAGTTTTGGGTCATAGACTAGTGCTCACCAAAAATAATTAGTTTGTTAAAATATTTAGCATGAATTGCAAAATTTCAATGAAGTATGTTGGAGATAGGAAATCAATTTCATTTTTTATTAGTTTAATTCTAGTGTATTAAATGGGGTATAAAATTTTTCAAGTAATCAATATAATATATAAAATTTATGATAAGTGGCTATTTACATGTTATAAATACTATAATTTTTTTATTTAGATTTTATTTAACGCACATGAATTCACCTAATTTTCACCATATTCCTCATGGTTCCAATTTTCTTGATTCTTGGTACTTTTGCTGATTTCATTAATTCTTGGATAAAATCACATTTTTATGGAATTATCATATTCTTTTTTTATCAGTTCATTTCTAGTGCACCAAATGGGGTGCGAAAATTTTTCACAATTGTCTCATTATTAATAAAATTTGATATTATAGAATATATATAATATTTTTTTTGCTATCACCCCTCAGGAATCGAAACATTGATCCCGAAAAATACTGGTGACGCTCATTGGTAGAATATATATAATATTAAATTCATAAAAAGGCAATGAGACACAATTTTTTAAATTTAAGTAAAAAAGCAGTGAAAAAAAATTAATACAGTTAAAGAGATTTAAAATTTGAAATTAAAAAATATATTTTGTGTTATTTTGGAGAGAATAATGGAAGAAAAGAAATCATCATTAAAGAAGAAAGAGAACCAAAAATGAAAATAAAAGTAGAAAGAGAGAAAAAATATGGAGATATATTTTATAATTTTTAATAAGATGATGAAAATTTAAGGATACGTTTAGGAGTTTAGAACGGAATAAAATGAAATGATGATTGATCGAATGATGTGGAATGAAATGGAGTGGAGTGGAATGAAATGTTCTATTGTTTAAAAGTTTTATGAAGGGAAAGAATGATTTTATTTGATCACTATTTGAGAACTAGTATAAAATGAATGGAATTGAATGAATTACAATTTTTTCATTCTAATATTACCGTTATGAATTAATTTAAATAAAAAAATTAGTAACTATTAATTTAAGAAAAAATAAGTTTCTTTTTAAGTTATGATCAAATATTTATAAAAAAAAAGAAATATGAAGTAAATTTTTAAACACACATCAATTTAAATGGTTAAGCAACTTGGATTAAAAAGAAAAACAATATTATACATAAAATAGATATAAAAAAAATAAAGATTTAACATAGTATGAAGAATAAGAAATAAGTATGATGTAATAGAAAGAATGAGAAATGCTATATATGTTTACATAGGGATGGGGATAATTTTGCAATTATGACATCAATCTTAGACCATTTTATCCTTGACCACTCAATTCAGACAAAAAAAAGTTGAGTTTAGATGGCTAAGGATGATTTGGAAAGTCATTACTTACCATCTCATTCCTTTATAAAAAATTATTTCAAACAATAGACATGATCAATTAGTCATCCTACACCATTCTATTCTATCCAAAATAAAACTTCCAAACATACACTAAAAGTTGAAAGGAAAAATGTGAAAGCAATTTAAAAACAAAGAAAGAGAGTGGGAGAATTAAAAATAAAAATGTGAAAATAATTTTTAAAAAAAGAAATTATTAAAGAGAGTGAGGGAGAGCACATTTTATAATAGTGTTTGTGAATTCTAAAATCTCCTTGAAAAATATTGAAATATAAGGGATTCCTTAATGCTTAATTTCATAATTTGTAATGGAGAGCACTATGTAAACCTTCCGTCGAAGTACTTGGTTTGGAATTGAATAGTTTTCGTCGAGGATGAAGCACAAGCAATGAGAACAAAAGAAAAAAAAGGGAACGTAACATATGAATGAAACGAAAACATATTTGGAAAAAAGAAGATATAAGATTCTTTTATTTATTAATAAATTAAATATACGTCTTTTTTTTTTTAAATCCCTTGGGGAAAAAGATACCCCAAGAATAACCGAAACGGGTTTTTCCAATGTTCCTCTCAATCATCACAACACCCAAAATTGCTTTCATTTCCCCTAGTTGGTCTTCATGCTTTTCAATATGCGAGAGATTGCTTAAGTTGTGCAAATCTCGACTAGTTGTGTAAGCAATTCAAGCCATCTACTAGCCCCTATTTGCACAAACCATTTTGAAGCACACCTTCATCACTTCGATCGACAAACTAGATTCCTTTTCATTTTTCCAATTGTCACTGTCATTACACAATGAACCAACACAATCACTATCCCACAACACACATGCATTCCCACATCCCAATAATATATCCAAACCATAGCTTTCAAAAGCTAACGTTCAGATTCCCTAATTCATATATTCTCTAGTTGCCAAAATATAAAGAAATACTAATAGCAGTTGGATTGAATAATATGGAATTTAGCACTTCTTAAACAAGGTTTTTATTTTGAGCTTGTTAATGGAAAAATTATATTAAAAGAGTTATCATATTTGAGTCCGATAATGCTCCAAGTTGTTATTGTTGTTATTGTTATTATTTTACTACACATGTTCTCGCCTTAAAAAAATTGCAACCACCAAGTATTTGGTTCAACTAATAAAATATTGTACCAACTTAATCGTAAGTGTCAAATTTGAGCTTAACAATGCGGCTATGTTAAAAATTGGTGACAAACCTTTCCACTAAAAAGAGTCTTACCCAACTTAATTCAAATTAATTTAATCCTTAATAAATTCTCTAGTTAAAATTGGGTACTTCTAGAATATTGAATACATAAAAAAAAAAAAAAAGGCAACTTCCTGTGTTATGGAGCGAACTGTATTTGCAAAAGAAAATGAAAAGGAAAAAAAAAGATGGTATTTTCGAGTAAGGGTATAGTAGTTGATTGATTATGATTTGGGATCTAATATAAGGACAAAGACGTAATTATAATTATAATTATACTTTTTATGATCCCTCGTAACTGTCACAGGCCCTACAATATAATTTTCCCTTTGTCCTTCTATTGGTTTTCCAAGAGAGTCATATCATTTATACATTTTTTAATAAAAATAATTTAAATATATAAAGGAAAGTATTTTAATAAAGAAAGGAATATACATGGACATTAAAATAAAAAAGTATTAATTTATTTAATTTAAGTTATTCCTTTTTTTTTATAAGTCGAAAAGGAAACAAACTAATCAACTGAAAATAAACATGAGAGCGGATTACATAACGCTTCCCTCGCTCAACAAACCATGGCACGAATCAGCAGAAATAAAGTGAAATCCTGGCATCATGGATAATGCTCTCTTGGCTAAGAAATCCGCTTCAGTATTCAAATCTCCTTGAATTGCCTTCCTCCCAAGCCCTCTTCAATCCTAGCGGACACCCCCAAATCTCCGCAGATAAGCTGTCCCCATGCTCCAAACGCATCATGAAAGCTATACGATCTAAGGTTCTACCACCAATACTCGTATCATGCAACTTACCGATAGCCCGATTCATACATCCAATAACGGCATCAGCTTCTGCCAGAATATTTTCCCCGCTAGTATGTATGTGTACCCTCAAACATAAACTCATTTCTTTCTTCCAACCAAGCCAGCAAATATATAATGGACAACAAATCCTGCCATTGTCCCTCTCCTCTTCCAACCTTTTCATATAAATTCAAAGCAAACCAGCCATGAAGGTCCTTAGAGAAGAACGTCCTCATAACCGAGTTCCGAACAAGACTTCTCCAGATATACCCGTAGGAGGATGTAACCGACGGCGTCATTTCAGCTCATTAGAAAGAAGTCTCCCATGCATGCAGAGAAATCCACATGAAGGACTTATATCGTTGGGGCACCTTTAACTTCCAAATCTTAGACCAAAGAGGGTCCGAGATATCATCATTCGCAACAAGATACTTATACTCAAATTTTGTTGTGAACAACCCATGTTTCTCATGCTTCCAACGATAAGCTTCAATACCATCTGACCTCTGTATTTTCTCCAAACTTTTATCTATATCATCCCAAGTTGCCTAAATACCATTCTAAAATCTAGATCCCGGACGTTTCTTATCAATCTCCGGAAGTACATCATTGCCACAACGATACTTCCCACGTATGACTCTGACCCATAAAGCATCTCGACGATGAACTAAACTCCAGCCCATCTTCATAAGTTATCTTTTCACTAGAAGAATAGATGACATGAGATTCCTTAAAGTATCTAATCTTCTTTTACCAAAGCATACTTTAATTTTTACCAATAGGAGTTGATCCTAATAGATGAGGTTAAGATCACTTAAACGATGTCTTGAATTCGAGATCATGTAAATGTGAAAAAAAAAAGTCTTTGAGAGAGCTCTTTCCTATGGGACAGACCATAATTTGATCCGAATTAATCAGAAATATATAAAGTAGCAACTAAATACCTGATGTTTATTACTAAAAAGTTAAAAAAGCATACTTTATTTTTCATAGAATATTATATTGAAGGACATAAACAAATAAATATTGATGTCAAAGAATCTTAAAATAAAACTTATTATTTTTAAGGACCAAAGGATCTTATTTGTGGATTCAATGTCATAATTTACTTTTCCTATTGGAATTTTGTGCTGCCCATGAATAGGCTGATATTTTGTGAAAAGCCCAACAAATAATTCATTAATTAATTAGAAACAAATAAATAATTAATTAATATTTATTTGATTAAAAAAGAATGGAAGTTATATTTTGAATTTTAAATTCAAAATATAAGGTGGTTAAGGAAATTGTTTTCTTAACTAACGTGAACTTTTATGAAGAAAGTGTGTTAAGAAAACTTCTTCTTCCTCTCTTACTCTCTCTAAAACGATGATTTTCTTGTGACTGCGATGCCTTTCCTGTTGGTCTCTACTATGATTCTAGTTCAAATTTTGTAATATATAAAAATTGAAAAGATTTGAAGAATAGGGAGGGGTCAATAGATAAATATGTCAAATAGGTACACAATTATTTCTACTCCTCCCAACTTGACATTTCCAAATGAGTCTCATCTTATTGTATGGATTCCTTTATCTTCTCTCACTCTCTGGTCCTCTTTACTGGCCTCAAAATCCTTTGAAAAAGTTTATTGGAATTTTGAAATAGAAGACTCATTTTCCGACTATAATTTCATTTAATTTGTAACATGGAAGAAGATCCACCCATTAAAAAAATACTCATTCTTGTTAAAAAAAAGATCTATGAAGAAGATTCATACTGCTTACGCTAATTTTGGCTTGAGTTGTAATTAAGTTAGATAACTACAAATTTTTGTTTCAAATAAACGAGAGTAGAAATGAGAAAAAATTGATAAATAAAAATGAAAACGTTTGGGATAAATAAATAAATAGGGATACCTTTATCTTTATAAATATGAAGTTTTTTTGGTTTATCTTTATAAATACGACGTTTTTTTGCTTGTTAAGAATAAATTTTATTTTAAAGATCCCTCACTATGAACATTAATCAATTTTTCCTAATTTTTAACTCTATGCGGCCAAAAACGACCGATTATTCATCTATCTCCGGTCTCCACTTACAAGCTTCCCTCCGTGAATTCAGTATGCATCTTTAAGATGTGTACACGTCCCATTTAAACTATTCTATGAGATTTAGATGGTTCATATTTTACTATTTAATATTTTATATTTTTAAAAGTAAATTGTTACTTTTTGATACTTTAATAGCTATAAAATTTATATTATTTTATGTTCTGCATCATTTAAGATACAAATATTATTGAAATCTTATTAAGAATAAAAAAATATAGACTGTCCAATCTTATATGGAATAAGATGTGCATCATATGTACGTGCAAATCTTTAAGTAAAGATGTTTGACAACATTCACAAGTTTTTTAATTAAAGATTTGCATTAAATACATTTCTTCCCTTCCATGGCCCATCATGTGAATCAATTTTTACGTACATTTCTTTTTCGGAGAATAATTCTTATTTTTTAGAAATAATTTTTAAGTTAAATGATTATGAATATTTTCAAAATAATTTATATTTCTTAAAACTATACTATGATTTTCAAAATATGACTTTTAAAATTCTTAAATTTCAATAATTTAAATAATTATGAGTAATTTTCTTTAACTTACTTTTTTACAACCTGTTAGTGCCTGTTTGCTTCATTGGAAAAAGAAACTATGGTTTTTAACTGCAATTTTCTAAAAGATGTGTTTGATCAAACACAGGTAAAACATAAATTGACATTTTAAAAAATGAAAAGTGAGTTAAACTGTGATTTTGAAAAAAAATGGGAAAAATTACTTTTTCTTTAACAAAACGTAGGTTTTGAAAAAGGAGAAATAAATTTACTCTATATTATACATCTAAAACTACTTTTAACCTTTATCATCCAAACAGATTTTTTGTCAAACTTACTTTTATAAAAAGAATATTCAAGTATAATAACTTTCAACAAATTTACTTTATCTAAATTTTATTTTTATAAATTTTATTTATCTTAACTTAATTTTACAAAATAAAGAATCAAATGCCCTTAATGTCACTATCTGAACGCGTAAACTTGACCAGACCCATGGTCTTTTTTCTGCCAGAGAGAACGATGAAATATATTAAAAACAGACCAAGTTCACATACAAGCAACGGAACAGCAACAAAACGAAGACAACAAAAACCGGCAAAATCAACAGAAAAATTCACAGCTTCCAATAAAGCGGCAGATTCTGCCATGAAAGGTAAAGATGCAGTACATTTATGGCTGTTTCCATCCAACAAGAAATCTGAAAGGTCTCTATCCACAAAACAAAACGGCAAGAAGCATCACCATAGTTTGGATCAAATTACTTCGTTCCTTTCTTTTTAATTGGGCTTTTCAAATTTTTTTTTAATTTTTATTTATTTATCACTTCTAAATTTTCAGATAAAATTAATTATTATTTTTAATTATACTCTTATTTATTACTCAATTCAGTTCAAAATATAAGTACTATTTCAGAATTTTTTTATCCAAAATATAACTCCTATGCTATTAAATTTCTTTTTATTATGCTCTTATTTGCCATTAAATTAGAGGTAGCAGATTTTAAATATAATGCATTAAATAGATATATTATTAAAAAATAATGTATTTATTTTACAAATTTAGTGAATAAAGTTACTTTTCTTGATTCCATGCAATTAGTTAAATAAGACTTACATTTTATATCAGAAGGAATATTTTAAAAGTTAAAGATGATATTAATTACTTTTTCTTATCAACTATTTATTAAAAGATATTATGAAAATTTTAAAATAAATTTTAACATATTAATTATTTTTTTAATTTATATACTACGTTAAAACATTAAACTAAATATCACATAAAAAGAAACAATGGGAATAGTGTACTCTTGAGAGTTTGGAGCAGTTTAATGGTCTCCACACAAAAGCAAAGCATTCTTTTGCTTTTTTCTAATGGTGTGGCCCGAAGGGGTATCAATTATTGAACATCTCCCACGTAACGTTCGGTCGAAACTCGATATATATATATATATATATATATATATAACATTGTTTCACACAAAATTTAAATAATAAATCACGTTATTTACATTTTTTGACCAAATCACATTATTTACATTGCTTCATACAGCTCTATTTTTTTTTCTTTTTCACGCTACCATAAAATTTTGTTAACTGTGCAATTAGCAGTGAGACACTAGTTACAAAGTGTAAACAGTGCAAAGTAAGAATTTTATGTTACATATTAATATATTAACATCGATATTAATGATTTAGACAAAAAATAAAAGATATTAATGATAACTACTTCCTCCGGTCCAAAATATAAGGGATTGTCTAGAACTTTTCTTTGGTCCAAAATATAAGGTGTTATGTAATATTTAGTAGTAGTTTATCTTTTTTGCCCCTATTCATTGATGACCAGTCTTGTAATTTGTAATGGAAGAGAATGAAAACAACTTTAATTATTCGTAATTAATAAGGGTAAAAATGAGATGTTGAGTTTTTTTTAGAAATTTAAGAGTGTAACCACCTTTTCTTAATATGCGTGAAGTGGTTGAAAATCCCTTATATTTTGAATCGGAGAAGTTACATTCATTACTTTTTTTAAAAAGAAAATTTAGACATTTAGACCTCTTTTTGACGAGGGTTTCTTTTTCACATTTCTTCTTTATTTCCTTTTCCATGCAATGCAACTTCTCCGAAAATCCAGGGCTGCCTCCTGCCCAATTTCCTTTATTATTTTTTAAATTTCCATTGTCATTTGAAAATTTGAAGGCTCTTTAGATGTGTAAAAAATAAAGCATTATCAAATCTAACCAACTTACGAATGAAGACACTAGTTTCAATATCTAGTTACATACCAAAATGAGAGAGAGACAGAGAGATTAATGTTAAAGTCTGAGTAAACAAGTTTATGTAATCCCTTATCATCAAAAACAGAACAAAGAAGTTTATGTAATCCCTTCGAAAATTTATTTATTCATGCTATTGAATTCATGAGTGGAAGAAGATAGGAAAGAAAGAGGCAATAGCCGACACATTTTAAAGCGAAACGAGGCGTGGGGTCATCGGTATATTATATTATATATTTTATTTTATATTAAAAATGAAAAGACAAAACTTTCATAAATTGCGTTGGACTTCTTTCCTTGCATCGCATCCTTACATTATTTACTGTTTTCGGCAGATCACTGATTCCCAAAGAGACCATGGCTGAACTTGCAAGTGGAGCTCTTCTCTCTGCCATCTTCAATGTGCTTTTGGAGAGGCTGACACCTCGCAATGCTGATTTTCTCAACTTCATCCGAGGAAAGAAACTGGACAACAATCTGCTTCATCGTGTGAAGCCATCTTTGATTGTTGCAACAGCTGTTCTCAATCACGCAGAGGTCAAGCAGTTCACTGATCCTGTGGTGAAGGATTGGCTTGATGAACTCAGAGATGCTGTTTATGACCTGGACGACTTGATGGATGAAATTTTCCCCAGAGCTGCCTCTCAAAACCTGGTGTGCAATTCCTCCTCTGCTTCTCTCAATTTGCGCGATACAGACATGGCAAACAAGTGAGAACATCTAACTGGTAGAATTGAATCCATTGTGAGACAAAAAGATGCTCTGGATTTGAAGAAGAGCAGTGGAATAGAAACTCTGTCATGGAGGCCTCAGGCAACATCCTGGGTGAAAGTCTCGGATGTTTGTGGAAGGAAGAAAGAAAAAGAGGATATAATTAAGCTTCTGCTTGATGATAATGGTGATGAATTGTCCGTGATACCTATTGTAGGCATGGGCGGGGTTGGGAAAACCACCCTAGTCAAGCAAGTTTACAATGATGATGATGTGAAGCAAAAATTTGAATTCAGAGCATGGGCTTGTGTTTCTGAGGCATTTGATCTTTTGAAGATAGCACGGACTATAATGAAATATATCAGTCCTAATTTTGCCTGTGATATGATGGATTTTAATCTTCTTCAACATCATTTGGAGGAAAAGTTAGCAAAAAAAAGATTTTTAATTGTTCTAGATGATATTTGGAATGACAAATATACTGATTGGGATACTTTAAAAAATTTGTTTCGCAATGGAGTGGAAGGATGTAAAATCATTGTTACAACTCGTCTAGATAGAGTTGCTTTAATGGTTAAAACTATCCCTTCATTTTATCGTCTACAAATCTTGTCTGATGAGGATTGTTTGTCAATTTTTGCTAGACATGCATTCGATTCTGGAGACTCTACTATGAAGTCATGCTTAGAAAAAATTGGTAGAGATGTTGCTAGCAAGTGTAAAGGATTGCCTTTAGCTGCAAAAGTTCTTGGGGGACTATTTAGAACAAATTTTGATTGGAATGCTGTCTTAAAAGATGACATTTGGGAGTCATTGTCTAACAACGACATTATTCCAGCTTTAAGAGTCAGTTATTATTATCTTCCCTCACATTTAAAACAATGCTTTGTTTATTGTTCTTTATTTCCAGAGGATTATTATTTTGTTAAAGAGGAATTAGTCTTGATGTGGATGGCAGAAGGATTTGTGCAACCGTCCAAGGGAAATAAGACTTTAGAAGAAGTTGGTCATGAGTACTTTGATGATTTGACTTCAAGATCATTCTTTCAACCCTTAAGTGGTGGGAGCTTTGTCATGCATGATCTCATTCATGAGTTGGCAACCCGTATTGCTGGAGACTTCTACTTAAGATTAGATAAGGATAGAAGCAAAATTGGCAATAAGATACGCCATCTGTCTTGTAGCTTTCTTAATTTTCCAGGCTTAGACCATGATTCTTTCAACAGAGCAAAAGCCTTAAGAACATTTATGGGATTGAACTTTCGGGATCTCCCTCTCTCTATTGGAAATGTTCCCCATATTCTATTGTCAAATCTTATGTCCTTGCGTATGTTGTCACTTTCTGGTCTTTCTGCTTTTAAGGTAGTACCCGATTCAATTAGTGAATTCATTCACTTGCGTTATTTGGATCTATCTTACTCACAGATTGCAGGTTTGCCTGATTCATTGTGTAAGTTGTACAATCTACAAACATTGAAGTTGTGTTTTTGTTTTGCTCTCGAGATGCTACCAAGAGATATGCAAGATCTTGTAAACCTTCGCTATTTGAAACTGACTCATGCAAGGATTGAAAGTTTGCCTAATTCATTGTGTCAGTGTTACAATCTTCAAACATTGAAGTTGCAAGTTTGTTTCTCTCTTGAGATATTGCCAAGTGGTATGCAAGATCTTGTAAATTTGCAGCATCTTGATATTAGAGGCACCCGTTTGAAACAGATGCCGAGGGGAATGAGTAAATTAAAAGATTTGCAATTTTTGAGTGACTTCATTGTTGGCAAAGAGCAAGAGACAATCATGATTGGAGAATTGGGAGAAATTTCGAAGTTGAAGGATGAGATTAAAATCAGTAAACTAGAGAATATCATGAATGGTAATGAAGCATATATGGCTAGAATGATGGAGAAGAAGCACATTAAAGATTTAAAATTATCATGGTCTTTTGGTGGTTACATGGAAGATTCACAGACTGAGAGAGATATTCTGGACAAGCTTCAACCTCATTGGGATTTACAAGGTTTGAAAATTCACGGATATAGGGGTACAACATTTCCCAATTGGTTAGGAAGCCGTTCCTACCACAATATGACTTCGATGGAGCTGCATAATTGCACAAATTGTTGGATGCTTCCCCCTATTGGGCAACTATACACTTTGAAGAGTTTATATATTGGAGGATTTGATAGACTAGTGAGTATTGGTGATGAGTTGTTGAAGGGCAATGACTCTGCTTCCATGATACCATTTCCATCCCTTGAAGTTCTTGAGTTTAGATACATGATTGCGTGGGAAAAATGGCATTCCATTGACATGGAAGTTTTTCCTAGACTCCAAGAACTCAGAATAAATGATTGTCCCAAATTGGTTGGAAATTTACCCTGCCAACTTCTTTCTCTAGAAACTCTGCATATTGTTCAATGTCCGTTGTTTGCTTCTTGTATCCCAAGGTGCTCCAAACTTCAGAATCTACGCACATCTGAAAGTCAAAATGTAGTGTTGCAACAGCAAGACTTGCCACCTTCCCTTGTCTCGCTATCAATTTCAGGAGGTCAGATGTTGGAATCAGTGTTGGAGGCACCATCTGAAAATTCGCATATACGAGATTTATGGATCAATGATTGTTCCAATACATCACTTCCAATGAATCATTTGCCGCCATCATTAAGATGGCTGTTTATAGAACGTTGTGAAAATGTCAATTTTACTCTGATTTCAGCTACACCTCTTCAAAATTTCCAGAGTATTTGCATTTCTAACTGCAAGCGTCTGAAGTTCTTGTCAGATGACATGGAAGGTCTTCTCCCAAATTTAAAAAGTCTATCCATAAATAATTGTCCAGAGATAGAGGCATTTCCAGAAGGAATCTTGCTGTCAAGTTTGAGAGAACTTCGAATTGAATACTGTGAGAAGCTAATATCTCGTCATGTAGAGTGGCACCTCCCAAGTATCACTTATCTTGATCTGCAAGCTTCACATGATAGTTGCATCAAGTGCTTCCCAGAGGGGTTTTCTCTTCCTGCAACTCTTACCACTCTGAAACTCCGTTACTTTCCAAGCTTGGAGACACTGAATTGCAAAGCACTTCAGCATCTAACCTCTCTCCAGCAACTCAAGATTAAGCATTGTCCCAAGTTGGAGAAGATGTCAGGAGAAATGCTGCCTGCTTCTTTAAGAAAGCTTCACATTTGGTATTGTCCTTTGCTTGAAGAGCGATACCACAAAAGGGACAAAGAGATTTGGCCCAGAATTTCCCACATTCCAGTCGTCAATCTGTTCCGTTCATGAGAAACGATTATGTTCGAGGTATTAAATTATTACGCAACGCCTTGTTGCAATTATTAATTAATTTAAATTCAAGTATCACATATTTTTTGGATTTATGTAATCTAATCAGGTGTATCCTCACCAGCAGGACCAACTAATTTTTCCTCCACCACTTATTCAAGAGATGAGATGATAGCGCTTGTAATTGTTTCTTAATATTTAATTAATTACATGGTTGAAAACGTTATTGATGTGAGTTGACCTTTCGATGATTAACTTGGATCTTATGAAAATGTTTTACCATGATCTGTGCATTAGATTCTCTTTTTTCTCATTTATCTTTTCAATCTTGTTTTCTAGTTATTTTTCTTTACCTTGTTCTGTTTTATAAATTCACATGCTGTACATATTTGCATAAATTATTACAATTTGATTGACTGCTTGTTTAGATAAAAGCATGATTATTGTCTCAAAAGATATTCTTTAAAAAAATTTTACAAAAATTAGTGCACACAAATTATCATATGTGATTATAACTGATTGAAGTGGTTGCAAACATTTCTTGTTACAATTCGGAACAATCAAATTAATGTTGTATATATCTAATGACACTGGCGAGTGATTTTTTTCCCCATCCTGTTTCTTTAGTGTCTCTTTTGATAATCTTATTAATATGTAGCATATATTTCGTGTCGTGACTTGCGTACTATTTCTTTTTTTTTTTTTGGTTATTTTCTAATGAAATTTTGATGACTATAAGTGTGCATTTTTTAAAACTAACAATTTCAAGATTTGATGCTTTTATTCTATATATTTGATGACAGACACTAATGAATTTTGATATATAATTTACATGCCCCAAAATATATGCCATTGAACACTTAATTCATGTCAATCATATATATACAATTTTAGATAGAGGAATACAAACCTTTTTAATTAGAATAAAAGTTAAGAAAATAGTCCACTTGGTTTCAATTTAAGAAAGTCTAATGTTCTAATTATGATCCTTCTTAATTATACTATTATTCTGAGGAGGTTTGAACTGATATCCAAAGCTTTTATTTTCCTCTTTCTCTTTGCAATCTGCTTTTTTGAATTAACATTCTTCCTTATGTTGGATTGTGACTAACTTGCAACATAACGTACTTGAGTGTAAATGGATTGCCAATTACAATATTATCTCTTTGTTTTCTTCTTCATTCAACTATATATATATATATATATATGTACTCATTTCCTTTTGCTTAAAATGCAGCATCGGCAAGATGGACAGAAAGGGGATTGCGAACTTGAACTCTAAATGGAAGCTTTGAACCTGCACCCAGAAGAGAAGTTGATTGACTGCTTGTAAAGCCTTCTGCGGCTGATGAATATGTATTTGGTTGCTTTCCTTAGGTTGGGTTTTGTAAATGCAAACTGCAAAGGCAAATTTTTGCATTTAATTGTAAAAATTCATCACTTACAAAATTCTCATACTTCATGTTTGAGGAGAAGATGTATAAACCAGTTTCTAAAACCAAACCCTTATATGTAAGAAGGATAAAGAGATTTGGCCCAACATTGATTGGGATGATTTGGATATTGTGAAAATGTTTTACTATGATGTGTGCATTAGGTTCACTTTTTTCTCATATTTTTTCAACCTTGTATTTCAAGATATTTTTCTTTACCTTGTTCTGTATAAATTCACATGGTGTGTGTGTATATATATATGTATATGTATTTGCGTAAATTACAATTAAAATTCAGAAAGTCTATAGAATCAATGTAATTTTCTGCTTTAATGCATTCACATGCCCATGCTTATGGCTAATGTACGTAGGCTATAGTGTAACAACTCTTTTGATAGTTGTGGACATACAATAAAATATCATCTTGGTTTGTTCCCTCCAAGGACCTCTCAAAATTGCAGATATGACTCAGTAAACAAATTGAATCCACGAAACAAAAAAAGAATCAGGAAAATAACATTTAAGGTCTCTAACTATGGAAAATGCTAACTACTGACAAAAATGAGTGTAATTTTAGAAAACAAGAGTACAATAATTAAAAAAAAAAGTTTCTCAAGACACAAATCATCAATAACCACTTTAGTATTAAAAAGAAATGTTGCAACCACTTCAATCAGTTACAATCACATGATAATATGTGAATATATATATATAAATATCCACTTGATTTAGGAAAAAAAAGAGGTCATTTTTATAGTTTTTTTGTGATGTTCATAAAATAATAAAATTATTGAGAAATTTTTTTTGTGATTTCCTGAAATATTTATAATTTATAATAATTGTGAATTTTCTAAATTTTAAATTAAAAATGAACAAATTTTTAGAGATAAAATTCTTGCTCCCTATATTTTCGCTTATCAGACATATTTATAAGAAATCTATATTTCACAATATCAAACATTTTACAAATTATATAATATATTTAATTTTTTTTTGCCCAAAATGATCATGAGAAAAGATGAAATTTAATTAATGTTGAGGAGTTTAATTTATGAGTCTATTATATTAAATAATATTAAATGATGGTAACTTAAAAAATAATAAATTTTTTTTAGTTATTAACTACTATCATTAATCCATGTGCAGTAGTTAAAATTACCATATAAAATTTTTTTAGAAAGAAACTTGATGATTTTTTATTTTTTAAATTTATCCCCTGACCCAAGGATTTTTATTGTCCTCTCGAAGTAATTGTTGTTTCATGGATTCAGCTTTCGCTTTTTGTAGAAAATTTGGGCTTAAAATAATCATCTAAAAAGTAGTATTTTTACATTGGTCCACTTCTTAATTTACTTCAAAACTAATTAATCCAGAAAATCTATTTTAACCAATTTAAAAAGTATCAAATATAGGAGTAGATTCTTCTTCATTGAAGTGCCTTTAGAACCAAACAGGCCCCTAGGCTTTTCTTTTAAGCATACTCATGATTTTTAATTTCCAACTTTACCATCCAGTTATACCAAACCCTTTTTCTCTCTCTTTTTAATTTCTTCAATTCATCCTTTACTCTCCACTTGGCAAAGGAGAGAAAAAAAAAAGTAAGGAAGAGTGTTTTCTCTTCATATGTTTTACTGAACAGAAAAAAATAAAAAAAACCAATTTTACATTGACGATAATACACTTATTAATTTTAGGAATATATTTATATATTATAAAACTTATTATTCTACTATAGTATTTACATAATTTCCATATCATATTAATAAATAAAATTAACATGTAATTTTAATTTGAATCTTAATTTAAAATTATTTTATCCAATCTTAATTTTATTAAATTTTTAAAATCATTTTTTAAACATTGATTTGAAAAATTATAAAATAATGCTAAAATTAAAAATATATAACATATCAATATTTAGATCTAAATTTTTTCTAAGAAACAATATAAAATTACATTAAGAAGTAATATAACATAATAAAGACAAGGAAAACAAAATTTGACACAACAAATATAATTAAATATAGTATAATTAGAGCACTAAAGTGATAACTAATATCTAAATTACAATTAAATTTAAATATAATTTTTATATAACAAAGCATTAATCACCATCAAAATGTAATTGGTTAAAAAAAATTGGTATAGGGGGAGTCATGTGAAACCCACACATTATTTTCCCCTCATTTTTCTCTTCTCCTCACTCTTCTTTGCTTAACCAAGTAAGAGAAAATATAGTTTTTTTTCCAATTTTTCTCCCTACTTTTCTTCCCCTCCCCCCCTTCCTTTCACCCATGTCAAGTAAAAGAAAATTATTTGGAACCCACATATTATTTTTACAATTAAACAGTTTTTGTCATGCATTACACGAAATTTAGAAAATAAGTTATATCATTCATAATTTATAAATAGTGCAACAACTTGGTATAAATTTTATTACATAAATTGAGATAGATTGACACTAAACCAAAATCAAATTATTTAGATCTTGGGTGAGATAATAAGAACCAAGTCGATTGCTTTAAACGTTACAATAATGCAAACAAGGGGATTGGCATTGACACAAGAAATTAAACCAATGCTGCATGTTTTGGGGGTGTAGACGTGTAGTCAGAAATAGCACATGCAAGTGTCTTCCTGCTGGCACGCTGCTTTCCCTCCAGGATGCTTCTGAATACAAGCGTTACAGCACTTTCTTGAAGGCTCATCGTTACAATCCGATCGCCAACCCACTACAATTGAGAACAAACTTCTGCCTCCCCACCATTAGCATAGTTGCACCTGCATGCATCATTCATCATTTAATTTAATAAGTATATATCAGATAACGATGATATATATATATATCTGTGTATATGTATAGGTTAAGGTGAAGGAAGAAGGAGATAGTTATATACCTAGTGCCAGAAGGAAAAGGCGATATGGGAGTGATTGTTCTGTGATCTTCATGGCTTCAATTCAGCTTGTGGGGATGGCCGATCGATTGAAGCGGTATGTGAATATTCTCTAATCTCTTAATATTTATAGGACTACGTACTGTCATTTGAATTGTGATTTGATCTCATGAATGCGTTTGATTTTGTTACCTTGATTCCCTTTGCAAATTCCTTGAATTATGGCATTCATTATGCAAATCGTTGAATTTATGATAAGAAGCACAGATTTTCATTTATGATTTTGATTCGAAAAATAAATTTTAGAATAGAGTTAATATTTTAATTGGTAGTAATCATTTAATACTCAATGTTATTGATTACTACTTTAACTTCATATATACCGTATTTGATTTATGTCATAGAGATTCAATCAAGTTATAAGTTAGTTGTTCTAGACCTCTAATATAGGTAATAAGTTCCTCCATTATCTTTTGGAATTGGGATTGGCTATAATTTCATTGATTTGATATAGATAGAGTAAAATAGAGCATAATAATATCATATCATTTGTACAACTAACCTTATTTAATGTGGAATCAGGGCTTGTTGTTACTATTGCTATATTATCAACCAGAAACCAAAAATGAGTGGCAATCCCTATTCCATTCCTACATCTACAGTAGCTACTCCTGTCCCTAGGCTGTCAGCAATATTAATTTTGTATTGGAATTTCTATTCATTACTTAAAAAATTCCCATTCTTCATATTCCTGGAGAACGAGCAGGAGCCAATTTTAAAACGGAGGTAGTACTTTCAAGGGCCCATTTTTTCAGCAAAAAAAAAACAAGATATAAAAAAATTTTGGGGCCTAAAGCAGATAGTTAGATACCGAAGAAAGAATATAGAATGAATTTTACCAAAAACAAACGGAATATAGAATGAATCTGACCCGAAAAAAGGAACTTCTTAGATGAGGATTGGTGAGAAACTTAAGAAGGAAAAAACATATAATCAAATTGGTAGTTATGTAAAAATCAACCATATATGAAGAATTCAAATGAAAAAACTTTGATTTAACTATAATTATAATAAAAAAAATACCATTTTGAAATTGAAAACTTCTTTTGAACAGTAAGAATATTTTTCAACCAATAATTAAAAATTAATCCATTTAAAATCTAGAGATTATCAAAATAAATTTTACCTCTCATAGTTATAGATCAAACTAGAATAGTCCTAGCATAGCTATATGAGGACCTTGTAGATTGAAACTAAAAACCTTTATTTATTGTAATAAAATCTAACCATTGTAACCTAGTCAAAAGTTCAAAGGTATTTTTAATCAATAATAAAAAATTAATCCCTTCAAAATATAAAATTTATTAAATTTTATCAATCAAAATCAAACCCACAATATATAGTCCTTTTATTGTCTAAAAACCTTTAATTTTAGCCTGGTCAGAGTCCCAGCACGGCCCACCCAATGCACAAGCCAAAAAATAACCGTTTATTGTCTATTGTCATCTTGTTATTTTTTTTTTTGGGTACACGTTGTCTCTATTGCTTTGATGCCATACACGAGCAAAAGGCTGAATGCGAAGATACTGTGCTGATTCATTAAAATATGATTTATAGATACATCTCGGGAGATGTCTCGTGAAGGAATAAATACGTACAGGGAATTAGATATTTTTTCCGATTCTATATATAGAATTTTTTATTTTAATCATAAATATAAGATTCTTTACAATATATGAGATGATATTTATTATACATTTCTAAAAAAATATCCCTATTTAATGTAATTAAAGAGAAAAAGAGAGAAATTAAATAAGGATAGTTTTGGAAAAATGTTAAAATTTTCAGAGAAATCAAGGTAGTTAATTAGTTTTAACTCCCTTTCTTAATTCGCGTGATTTAGTTAAAATGATATTATATATAGGATCAGAGGGAGTACAATCAATGGGAAGTCAAATACAATCTAAATTAAATGGATATAAAATGAAACCAATATCTGTTTCCAAAAAAAAAAAATCAATATCCATGATTTTGGGATGAGATCGTGGGGTTGTAATAGTCGAAAGTCGAAACCCTTCACCTCTTCTTTCTTCATTTTTCTGGCTGCTTCGTCCCTTTGCAACAGACGGTTCTGCATCAAATATCCAAGCGATTCCTCCTCGTCTCATCACTATGAAACTTGTTCAATTCTTTAATCTTCTCAGTGGCATTTTATCGAACAGTTTGAATTCCTTCCTAATTATCTGTTCGATTCTAACCAAACTTCACCAGAACTCGTTGCATGGGAACTGGGAAGGACTTTCATGCTCTTTCCTCATACGGTTACTTTTATTCAAACTGTGGCAGGCTCTCATATGCATTGATTAGTCTATATATATATATATATATATTCAAATTAAGTAACACATACATTGTTTATTTTTGTTTTTGGGTTAGAAGAACATATATAATGACCGAGACGGATAACTTGTTTAAGGAGATGCAACAAAAAAAGTTTTTTTTTTTGGCTAGATATTGTATCTGTTTAATGCACTGAACAAAGGTCATTGTTATTATTATACTCTACCTATATCAAATCATATAATATTATTATGCTCATTGATGCGAGGATATACTACGTACAAAGGATGGTGAAAAAAAAAAGTCATTGTACAAATAGTAATATTGCAAGTCCTAGAAGAGATTGATGAGATGAAGGTTCATTCTGATAAAGTTATTTATAATACCTTGATGCGAGGATACTACAAAGGATGAGAAACTGGAATAAGCTCGTCACACTTGTAAAAAATTTTTTTTTTTCATAATTGTTTTTAGTTTTTCATATATTTATTGTAAAAGCCAAGGTAATTAATTGAGATATCCTTCATATATATTATTCTGAGGAGATTTGAACTAAACCAAGGCTTTGAACTTCCTCGTTCTCTATGCAATCTGCTTGTTTAAATATTCATCTTTAATTAAGCTCTGATTCTGACTCATGTTATATATATTCTTCGTTGTGCCACAGAGAGAGAGAGATATATATATATATATATATATATATGCTTTCATTTCTTATGCTTAAATTGTAGCATCAGCAAGAAAAGACAGATTTTCAGACTTGAACTCCAGATGGAAGCATTAATTGACCATGCATTGAGATGAAAAGCTCATTGAAATCTTCTGAAATCCACCCTCTTATTAATTATGCAATATCTATTTGGCAAAATAAGAAGTGCTTGACAATGGGATTTTGGTATATTATTATTTTTGGCTAGAGGTATATATAATTTTTAAGGTATATATAATTTTTAACACTTTGTTTGAATAGTAGTATTGTTAATATCAATTAACGAAATTTAGAAAGTCGATTGAATTAGTTTGAATGACGTCATTTATTTGGAATCTATATTCATTAAGAATAATATTTGTTATAAATTATGTAATTTACTTAATTTTGTATTAAAAATTTAATTAAATATAACTTAAAATAAATGAAAAAATTGCTAGAATATCACTTATTTTAAGAAAAGGAAAAATGCCACTTGTTTGCAATTTAAGATGTCATATATTTCAATCTAGAAATGCAACTTCTTCCTACGTACAATAGAAAGATATATAGGACAATTAACTTATCATAATATATGCATAATGGATATGTTTGATCACTACTAAAAAATAATAATTTCGTGAGGAATTTGACTTTTACTAAATGAATGTTTTTTTTCTTTCTAACCGAATTAAAACTAGTAAGAAATAAATTTTCTCACTGATTATTGATAATATTTAGTGCCGAATATGCTTTTTAAGGCAAAACTCATTTGATATGCACTTGTGCAAAACAAGACATAAGAAAGGTGATATTGAGTTTCTAAAGAATGATTGAAAAGATCAAGTAATTTACCTTACATGAATTAAGGTAATATTGATAATATAGTGCATATAACCAATATACATAAATCAAGTCAGAGTCAAAAGACATAATCAACATGCAGTTTATTGTTGCAGCTCCAAAGCCCAAGGGGCTGGGTTTATCTGCATGTAAAGCAAAGGAAGCAACTTAAAAAACAGTGTACAATATGATCATTTCCAAAAACACTTGTAAAGCTTGTTTGTCAAATCACCTACGGTTAATAATAATGAACCTTCAACAATAGAGAGAAATGAGTACGTATTATAAATTAAACTCTCAAATAATAATTAATATTAATATTAATTTTATTTTTATTTTTTTATTTATTTGATTAATTAAAAATACTAATAAAACTACCAAATATTTCATTCCATCTCATCTTATTTTATGCTCTTAATTGAATTTCATCTTATAATCTTTAAAGCATCCAAAAAGTTTGGTTTTGTATTCAGACATCCTGAAATTGAATCTTTTATGCAAAGAAGATAATTTGAAGAAAGCCAACAGATTAATTCAATATAAAAGATAATTTGAAGAAAGCCAACAGGTTAATTCAATATATGGGACTTGTTGGCATCAGACCTAATATATGGATACTTTCTATGAAAGGGGAAGTTGAACTGGCTCAAATCATCTTAAAATATATGGTAGATAAAAATGTTGGGTCCGATTATAGATATACTTTTTCCGTTATTATATATATACAGTATATATCTTTAGCAACAAAAAGAAAAAAATCTTAAATTTTATCTTAAATGAATAAAAATATAAGAATAAAAAAAAATTACTTAAACAACCAATGACATTAATTTTGATTAAGATTGAAAATGATGTACAATTTTGATTAAAAACAATAACGAAAGAAAAAAAAATTCGTTTTCCTTTTTTTACCAACCTTTCATATTTTCTTCTTACTTTCATAAATTTAATTTATCACTTAATAAGTGAAATACCATTAATGTAAAATATTGTTGGCCAAAAAAATGTACATCTCAAGATTTAAATATATTACTTTGGTTGGCCATGTATATGTGTGTGTGTATAACTTTGACTAAGCAATTATCTCTCTATATTGGAGCTTAGAGATATATTAAGGCCTCCTATATCTTGTAACTTTTTATGTAGATTATGTCCCCTCGTATAGTGAAGAAGATAACAATAATTCTATCCTACAGATTCAATATCATCCCACAAATGAGAGAAAATAAAATGTTTAAAAAAATGATAAAAATAATTAGTTTTCTGCTCCATTCTCTTACTTTATTTTTAAAACTTCACACAAGGAAAATTTTTCCTTTCCATTGTTTCCCATTCAACTCCATCAGTTCTGTTGGCTAAAACAAAAATCCATCAGTTCTCATTCATCCAAAATAATCTTAAGTCTAGATTCAAAACTTGAGGAAAAATCATTTGGCACAAAAAAAAAAAAGCTTAAGAAAAATCCCAAGCTTAAACTTTTAAAGCAAACAAATAATACATCATAAAAATCAATTAACAATATACCTTATTAATTTTGTCATCAAATAAGACTTATTATTCAAATGAATCTCACATATACTTTATATCTGTCTCTTCCCCAAAATTTCAATTTTTTTTAAATAAAGGAAATACAAACCCCACATAAATAGAATTATTTGAGCCATTAGAGACTAGTTCAAGTGATAAAGATGGGATAAACTATAAGTATAAGTTAAAGATTCAAACCCTTCGGACATTAAAAAAGAAGAAAAAGAAAAGAAAAGAAAGAAAGAAAGGAAAGAAGGGAGAATAATAATTTAAGACCTGTATATAAAAAATATTTACAAATAAATAGTACCAGTTAAAAATTTAATTTATTTAAATTAAAAATTTAATTTATTTAAGTTGAGAATTTTTAAAATGAAACTTGATTAGAAAATATTTTTATATAAGATCCTAAAATGTCTTCCTCCAATCAAAAAATCACCTGCATCCCTTGGAATAGTTGAAGGATCCAATAAATGGACCTTACCTGTAGCCCAATTAAAATTAACCCAAAATTTCTATGGGCCAAGAAAGTCCATGACTTTACATAGGAACCAACCCAGTCAAGCAATGCTTCTGAACTTAAAATCCCTGTGAAGAAAGCAAATGCATCGTGAGCTTTTTTTTCTCATTTTCAGAAGATTTCGAGAAAGAGCGAAGGGGAAAGGCAAAATCTTGCGCCAAGAAAACAAGGGAAAATGGTGGTGGAAGATGCACCGAATTCTACTATTACCGACGATCAGATCAGTAGCAGTAGTGTAAACCCTAACCCGGGGGTTCGTGACTCCGACGAGGATGAGATCGAGGAAGGGGAGATCGTCGGAGAAGATGATTCTGCCGCTTCGAAGGCATCTTCCGCCATCGCGCGTCAGCCTCACCCGCTTGAGAATTCTTGGACCTTTTGGTTCGATAACCCCTCTGCCAAATCGAAGCAAGCCGCTTGGGGAAGTTCTATCCGAGCCATCTATACCTTTTCTACTGTTGAGGAGTTTTGGAGGTCAGGCTTTTTTTTCCCCCTCCGATTTTCCTTATCTTTATTCTTTGTTGGTTTATATCTGGATCCTTTTTGCTTGGCTGCGGGGAAAATTGATACTTCTTGGATCGTTCTTTAGCTCATTTATTTTAGTTGACATTTAGCTCTTACGAAGCTGATATTAATTTTGGGTAAAGAATTTTGGTGCATCAGGATGTTGAGTGTTGAGTTGAGTGAGATAGAAAATCTGAAGTAACAAGAAACTTACATTTTTTCGCCAAGAAGACACATGAAGTCTTTGACTTTTTGGTTATGTGCCGATAAATTGTGAAGATAACTTTACCTTCAAATCTTACTAGTCCCGTGATCTCGAGATTTTGTGTAGATAATCTCGGCCATCTGGAAATCAGTTAATTCGTTAACGATACTTATGATGAAATGGCCCCCCGAACTATTTTTTGCCCAATAATCCCCAGAACAATTTAACCTGTTGAATGTCACAGATTCAATAGTGAAACAATTGAGTCACTGTTGGCAGGCGGTTATTTACACTTAATGTGGGTCCGTTTAAAGTTTTGAAGGTCTAGATTTATTTGCGCATAAGTTCAGAGGGTTCCATGTATACCATTTTGGACCGTTTTCTTATAGCTGTGTAATTGACAGAAAAAATGCCCACAGGTTGCAATTGTTGGGATGGTTTGTGACTTTGTGGTTAGTGCTGTGTTGCTTTATTTGATATCACAATGTCCTTTTTTTCTTCTCTAGATTCTTGGCCCAAATGATGCAATTTGCTTCTCTAGTCTCTTTCTATTTCCTTCATTTTTTTTTTGGCGTTGGGGATGGCAATCTGGGAATGGCGAGGGGATTGGAAATTGAAACTATAACATTTATCGTATTTTAAGATTAACATGCTTGGTTTGGCAGCTGAAAGCTATTAAAGTTGACAGAATTGAATACCCAAGGATGCAGTGATGCACGATTTTGATACCTTTTAGGGGGGATATGAAGATGCCTGCATTTTTTTTTTGTGTTGTGCTTTTTTTGTGGGGAGTGGGGGTGGGGGCAATCCTATAAATCAACTATTTTATAATGCCTGTCTACCTAAAACGAACACCTTAAATGCTTCCATGCATTCTAGATGCCAACATGAAGATGACAATGGAGTAAGTCGTGTTTTGTTTCTCCATTTTTTCATGACAACTTTGCGTTGTTGATGCAAAAGGGTTGGAAAAAGGGGAATGTGTTTGAATTTTACAGATCATAGTTATTTTATAATGCTTGTTGCGAGGACCTCTCAAAACTACTAACTCCAATGCATCATGACTTGTTTCTTGCAGATGTTTCCTAGGCCTTTAACTATCTTTTTCTTTCATCTCCTTGTTTCTGGTCATATGCTGCAACGTCTGTTAAGTTCTATAAACCTGTAGACTTAGGCTTTGGCTGATATTTTTTTTGTTTATATGTACTGGATGACAACTTTTTTATGTTAATCTATATCAACTTTTGAAGTCACTGGCTTTGAGCTATGTAATTTATCATACCTCATACTGTGTGTCAATTATAACTGCTGCTAAACAGTTTTGAATATTTGTCGTATAGAAGTGTAGAAGACTATGATTTGGCTTTTTATAAGTTTTCTTTAAGCTGCTAAACAGTTTCAAAGGGCACAGTTGATTTAGTTTTTCTTGTGAAGTTACCTTAACTATCAGATACTGATTGATTATTGTTGCTGCAAATTTTCTTTGTTCAGCATTTACAACAACATACATCAGCCAAGCAAGCTGGCTTTAGGAGCGGACTTCTATTGTTTCAAACATAAAATTGAGCCTAAATGGGAGGATCCTATTTGTGCTAATGGAGGAAAATGGACTGTCACATTAACTAAGGGGAAATCTGATACCTATTGGTTATATACGGTATGCCTTAGAATCTATGATTTATAAACATTAAAGAAACTGATTTATATAGACATTAAGTGGACTGATTCTACAAAATGCTTTATGATGTACTAATATTTTGTCTTGTTAACTCCAGTTGCTGGCGATGATTGGAGAACAATTTGACCATGGAGATGAAATTTGTGGAGCAGTAGTAAATATCAGAAGAGGGCAAGATAAAGTTTCTATTTGGACCAAGAATGCTTTTAATGAAGCAGCTCAGGTAACATTTTTGCTTTATTATGGTGGGCTGGGGGTGGGGTAGGTGGCTGTTGGAAAATTTTCTGGGGGATAAAATGGTTTGTATCCAAATTCACTAGCTGAAAAATTATCATTATCAGTTGCATACTATGTTTTCATTGTTATTTACTTATTAAGAGGAAGGCAAAGATTGGAGTATAGCAAAGAATGTAATATACCATGGATCTCTTTTGATGATATGCAAAATGTGCATCAAAGGAGGAAATGGGTGAGAGGTGCTGCCTGATGGTAGCCCCGTAGTTTCTAATAAAAGCGGATACTGCAGTTACTGTTGTATTTTGGTTGCATATATAGCTTTTGAAATTTCTTAGATGCCTCTTAGAATTATGCAATAGGCTCAGCATGCTCCATGGTGTAGGACCTGTGTGATTGTGTTGGTGAGCGTTTTCTGCCTAGTCTTGCCTTTTAAAGATCATCAAAATGATTTTTTCTTGTTGCAGGTAAGCATTGGAAAACAGTGGAAGGAGTGTCTTGATTATAATAGCACCATTGGATTTATAGTTCATGTAAGATGTCTACCAATTATTTTGCTTTTGCATTTGTGCTTCTATTAATCTGGAGTCTGGCTAATTAGTTTTTTCTTTGTTTTTCTTGCTGGCTTGCTATTTCAACAGGAGGATGCGAAGAAGCTTGACAAATCTGCCAAGAATAAATACACAGTATGAACTGTATAATGTTTTTCCAGTAGCTAGTGAACACATTACGTATAATGTTTTTCCAGTAGCTAGGGATCACATTACGTTTTGTTGTATGTGTGAAGCCAGAAACATGTAGCTACCGGATATATTCCAAAGATTTGTTTCTTCGGAAAGGAAAACCTAATTGGATTCAGAACTAAACTTAGAGATGCTGTTGACCTGAAATTGCTTGTTGATCAGAAATCGAATTCATTCTCACTGTACGGGGGGATATACCATCTGCAATTTAATGTGCACTTCATATGATATAAGAGACTGTAGTAAGGGAAATCGCTTCCTTTTAAAGGATTCTTCTGATACACATTGTTTTAAAAATTTAATTTCAAGTGTTTCATATTCATATTTCAAAATAAAAAATAACAATTGATAAAGAATAGTCACAACTGCAAAGCAAACAATAAAATGGAAACGGAATAGTAGAAACGAGCATTAGATATGGCAAATAGTACAATATCTTATAAATTTTATTTTCATACTATATTTCACATTTATATTATATACTACATAAAAGAAAAATCCCTACCCATCCCCTCTAAAAGGGGCCCAGAGATACGAAAATTGGAACACTAACCCGTTGTATGCCAGAAATAAATGATCGAGGCCATGATAAAATGTAGGCGTCTCTCTGTTTCATTTCGACATCCTTTTAAATGGCCAAAATAAAATCTACACGCTTCAAAATATGAAAGCCAATAGATATGCATTTACAAGTCTGTTCCCCTGAGCAAAAATGTATTAACAAGAGCAGGAAGAACAGTAAAAAACGCGTATCAATTAAAGAATTTCCCCTTCTTCCCAACCTCCATTCAGAATATCCTCATCTTCATCAGCTATATACTCATTCTTCAAGAACAATCCCAGACGTTCCAGAGGGTTTGGACGCCGTAGTCTATCTGATCCAACTATACGTCTCTGAACATGACATGATAGCCTACAGCCACTTAACATCTCAAGCTCCTTAAAAATCTCCAAGTTACTCTCAGCAGTTTCAGTAGTTTTTTCCACCTATAATGAGCCGACAATAGAATGAAACTCTGAACTTTTCATGGCTAAAAATTTTACAGAAAAAACACACATGTAAAATACCTCATCTATCGCAATTCGGGCAGCTTCTCTCTGTTTTTCTCTCCGCTGCTTGGACTCTTCATCAGCCCTCTTTTTTGCAGCAGCTTCAACAGCTCTGATTTGGGCTTCAATCCTAGCTCTCTCTGTCATGTAGATAACAGCTAATCATGAAATAGCAGTTGTAATCCAGTAAAAGATGCTACTTCAAACTTCAGTCTCTAATCCGATAAAAAGGAGAGGACCAGATCTTCTCATGAAAAGGTTTATACAATGTGGTATACACTTCACCTAAAAAATTATAATGCTTATTTATTGCAACTAAATTAACAAAAATAGGAGGCAAAAACCAAATGTGCGGACGCTTCCTTTCATACTAAGGATAAAATTAAAAATCTCTTAAATGGAGTATGATGGGGCGTTCCAAGGAAGTTAACCAGGCTCAATTACAGAATGGTCACCTAAAAATTGGTTTCTTAATGAATTTGAAGAAATCAACACATTAAATGAAGCAACCTCCTCCATAGGAAGGAAAATGGTGTCGGAAGTAAAGCAAGTAGAATGGAAATTAATAATACGATCAATATATAATATATTCCATCATATCACTAATTCCAAAGTACGAAGGAGATGTGCTATATTCACCTTCACGCTCAAACCTTTCCAATCTCTCCTTTTCCTGCTGCATTTTCAGGAAATCAGCCTTATCACCCTAAAAAGAGCAGGCAGAAGACATTAGCAAAGCCCTTAACCTTTGACATTTTTATTTAGCCTTCTTAAATTCCTTACATGGTCAAGGAGTGTCTTTTGTTGTGCTTTTAAGATGGTCTCTGCAAAGCGGCTTTTTAGCATTGCAGCACGGAGGGCCTTTTTAGGTGACAGCTGTGCATCACAAACGGGAGTGCTCCATACTAAATCATAAAGCACCAATTAGCAGTTAGTATCACACTAATCTGCAGTATAAAAGCAAAGTGAGTTAAAGCATAAAGCAAAGGAGTAGCTGACCTTCTCCTGAGGAAGAATCAGTTGCAGAAGTTGTAAGCTGAGAAGTAGAACATACATGTTCACTATCCAAAGCACTTACAGCCCCTTTTCATTATGTCAATATCATTTACATACCAAATCAGCAAGAAAGTAACATGTAGAAGTAGAAAATCACATATCACAAATTATAAAATCTTCTCACCATCAGAATCAGGATCAGACTTCCTCTGCAAAGGTTATATACAATTTGAAGATTAGATATAACATTAAATCTAAGATTTTCACATAAAAGAAGCTACGGTTAAGTCCATTTATGATACTGGTAAGATTGCCATCCATACCAGTCTCAAAGCATCAGCACCAAATGCCGGTCCATCTCTTTCTTCTGATCCTTCAGAAGATAAATCTAAACCAATGCATGCATATAAATGTCAATTAGGCAATAACTGACTTAGTCCAGCAGACACATCCAGAAGATTGTCAGCCTAACTACCTGAAGATGCGCATGTTGAATTGCTCGGAAGAGCACATTGGCATGAAATGTCAACACATATATTACACTTTTGACTGACAAGAGTCAAAGAAGGACAGGCCTTTGCAGTACCAGAAACATGTGCCCCATCTACGTTATCTTTGCTGCCTATAAATGCACAGCTATTAGCTACGTTTTAGAGCCATAAATATAAAGTCCAAATTGTGCTCTTAATGCTTCATACCTTCACGCAGGCCTTTTCCTGTTAATTTATGAGGAATCTGTGTTGACTTGGGAACATCCACCTGTAAGGTGAAAAACTATTTACATAAAGACATATTCCAAACATATTTTAAACAAACAAAAGATGCACCCAACCACCATAAGGTGATATTATCCCCATAAAAAATAAACAAGTAAAATAAAATGCAAGGTGACACTGCCAATGACAAAACCTCACCATACAGTTACCAGAGTAGAGAGCTGACAAAAGTATCAATTTTATAGCATCAAAAGCAAAAATGTCTCAAGTACTTAAGCATTCCAAAATCTCTTTACCTTGCACAAAAGAACCATTACCTTATCCCTTTTTGAGGCATTGGAACTCTTCTTCTGAATTCCATTCTGTTCAGGCAACTTTCTGGGAGAAACATCCTTGTGCAGGGACAGCATCTCATTACAACCTTTTCTCCCAGTTTCCTTAATTGTTCCAACCATACATTTTCCATGCTCAACTTCACAAGCCCATTTTTTCTCCATGTCTTTCCATTTTCTCTCAAAAAGTTTGTTCAGTTCCTTTGCCATTAAATGAACATCATTACCAGGAGGGTTATATGTCATAGCATTTGAAAAGGTCAGCCTGATATCAGCAGCAAATTCTTCAATGCCATAGTACATATATTTCCCCAGCTTAGTTTTGATTGTTCCTAAATCCATGGGTTCAGATATGATGGTAAAATAATCTGGGATGTTCAATGCTACAGGATCCACTGGCTTACTAAAAACCCAGCTATATGGATGACACATTAGACTCTTCAGAATGGTAGCACACTGCTGAGACATTTTCCGATCCAACTTCTGCCTTTTCTCCTTCTGGCCCACAATACTACCTTGTAGTCTCCGCTTATTGGAAGATGAAACAGAGGATTTCTCCTTCAGATTACAGCACCCACTTTCTTTAAGGTGAGTCACTTTCTGCTGGAACTCACTTTTTATCACAGGATCAACTTCAATAATTTTGGAAGGAAATTTAATCTTCAGTTTTCTGATAGGCACTACAGATTCTGTTGCGATCATGGTGATGAACTAAATCAAGTTGTATGAGGTTACTGTCCAGATATCCAAGTTTTCAAAACAGCATAACAATTCAACCCGTTTGTGGGAAGGAGATCAAGCCTGCAATGCAGCTACATGTGAAAACAACTCAGATGTTGGCCAAACATGTACCACGCTGAAAGAAGACAGAAGAAAACCTCTGGAGATTACCACAAAAACAGAAATAAACTACTAGTTCTTTTGAAAAAAAAATATTTCTTTTTCAATTAAAAAAAGATATTGTTCACCGGCTTTTCAACATCCATATCGAACCAAAAATTTTCAATTGTTATGAGGTCTCGTTTCCCGAAACATAGAATCAATTACCACGCTGAAATCTGAATACGTTATTACATGTATCCAAATGCAAGTAGATGCCCTTCCTCTAATCTGAGAAATTATATTGTTTCTCATCCCGCAAATCTAACCAATAGCATCTAGACTATTCAAATCTGAGAAATTATATAATTACAATCCCTACCAGTACATATATATACATCCTTAAATATTAATCTGTACTGGCCATGAATCTCAATGACAGAGAATTAGATATTGACACGGCGAGGAAAACACACACAAAAAAAAATAGCATCAGGAAGGAAGCCCTTTCATCCCAAAGAAATTCGTATGTAAATGTCTCACGCCGACGACTTCTGAAATATACATGCTCAAAATTCCGTAAAATCCTATTTGATAAGATAAATTAAAACAAATGATTTGAATTCGGGAATGTCTACCCAAGCAAGGGCACAACGAAACAGATTCGAAGTCATCAAATTCGCCCCATTCCGTAATGAAATAGAAGGAACCACAACGCACCCACAATTCTAATATCCCTGATCAATAATCACATCCTCTCCCATCCTCAGCCACAGGAGACAAGTCGACGAAGAGAAAATAGAGAAAAGAAGAAAAAGAAAGAAAAAAAAAAAAAGACGCGTGCATGAGAGTTAGGGCTACGAAAAATAGCGTACCCAAATTTCACCAGAGAACGCCGAACTCGCAGATCGTTGCGATATCAAAACGAGAAGTCGAGAGTGTGAGAGCGCCGACGCAAACCTCGCAACTCGAAGAGAAGAGAGAGAAGCAGTGGAAAGGTTCGGATTTAAAAGCAGTGTAATCCTAGGGTTTTATCTTCTTGACGCGTAAATTTTACGGGATTTCAGGGATATTATCATATCATTATCATTTTTAATTTTTTAATTAAAGTAAAGTTTAGAAAAAAATAAAATTTAATGTCGGTATAAAAAATATTACTCCTATCATGTTACAAAAACAATTTGTATCTCAAGAATTAAAAAATAAGCAAAAGCTTTAATTTTTTAATAAAAATCTAAAATTTATATTTTCATTTGTAATTTTAAAGTAATATTTAACATCATGAAAATATTTATTAAAATTTTAATTTATAATTTTAAACATATTATGTTGGATTTTTATATATGAGATGATTTCTTAGGAAAATATTTTATTCAAAGATTTATAATTTTTCCCTTTTTATCGTATACTTTATAGGCCACCTTTTAACAGGTATTTTAAATTAACTGCGTAAATTAAAATTTATTCTCTGAAATTCAAATACAAATTTTTAGTTGTTCTGATTGAAAAGAGTTCAATATAGTATCATATGAATTCAATTTTAAGATTTTTATTCCGTTTTCATCCTTAACCTTCAAGATCTTTTGTTTCCGTGATTAACTAGGAGCGAAGACAAATTATAATTTGTTAAAGAAATTAAATAATAAAATATTGTTGAAGTACGAAATTCGGTTAATTGACCAAGACTTGAGGTATGAGAGATGCTTACGTACTAAGGAGAAAACTCTCTGCACTTTTTTTTTTTAAAAACATCTTAATAATATTAACTTTAATGTATATTTTTTAAAATTAAACTAAAATATAAATGACATTATTTTGATTTAGAACATTGAAATTAAACTAAGAATATAAGGTAAGTTTCTGTTTAAAGAAAGATTTGTGTGGTTGTTTTGAAATGTTAAACATGCGTCTTAAGTGATTTATATAAAAAAAATTTTAAAATTCGATAGATCATTGAATCAAGATAAAAAAAAATAATTCGATGATTTTATAATGTGTTCATAATTGAAAGCATATTTTGGTGTTTTTTTTGGGGGGTGGGGGGTGTGAACACTCACTGCTAAGTCAATCCAACAGAAAAAATATAATCATTAGTCATGATATAACTCATTTTTAAGATTTTATTACAACTGACCGTGCATTCTCTCCAACCCGCTTAGAGAGGAGATTCTCCGTTTGCATGTGTTGCAATGGCGTGCTCATCAGGTGATGAGCACTGTGCTTATCACTTTGGTAAAATTTAGATCGTCCAGAAGTCAAGATTTATAAATTTTTATTTTAATTTTTTTAATAATAAAATTATTTTTTTAAAAAATAAGTTATAGAATTATTTTTATTTTACATTCTACATCTAATAAAATAAAAATATATTTAAAATATAATAATTAAATTAAATTAAATATGAACCATCCAATTTTGATCTAGATAATCCAGAAAATTCGGTGCTCATCGATGCATGCAAATGGAAAAGCAGAAGATAGCCATGCGTCTACGCGACATTTTTTGTCAACTCAACAAGCAATGACTTCCCTTAAAATGGCACTGGAACTTTTTCTTCAATGATTTCCAAGTCCAACAAGGCAGTAACAAAAAATAAAGAGCAGGCATTAAATAATGAAGAAACTTACACGATCCATGCATACCTTCTTCAGTCCCTAATTCATAAGACTAGTACTGTGGTATCGATGGAGACTGCTCACGTATGATACATTTATGGTGAAAAACACTCAAAATCTTCACCATTCTTGTCTCATTCCCAATTCCTATGTTGGCTCATGAACCCCTTACAATACTCATAAAGCTACCAGTTCACTAGACTTGAATAACAAAGATTGTTTACTGAAATTTCATATACCACCAGTGCTGAGAATCTCCATGTCATCATAATCTAACCCTTTTTGAGTACTTTCATAAACTACTCTTGCTCTTCAAATATTCGGGTCACAAGTCCAACTGCAATTGTTCTTCCTAATGTTCTTAGGGACACCCTTCCAAGAGCTTTACAGTTAGACGATTCTAACACACAGACTGGCTCTTGCAAAATTACCTGAAATCAGAGACAACAAAATTTACTCCAAGTTTGTGTAGTGAGGTAGTGAGTGCCTGACTGTATGGGATTATAAAGGAAGAGGAATAAACAACGGATTGTTAAGACAAGGACAAAAGTATTTTGTTTATTCACCTCCATTACTGCACTCTGCTTTGCAATGAGACAGCGAGGGGATTTTTTTGTCACCTTCCCGGTCTTCGGATCAAGTACTGACAATATTTTTGAAACTCTAGCAGGCTCCTTTGCGTGGTGTATATGAAACTCTAACTGCACATATCAAAAAACAAAATTGAACTTTTCCTATGTCTTCTGTAAAATAAGCAACATGTGAGATGTGACACGTAGTTCCTACCTGCGAGCCTACCAATATGGGATTTGCACCTTCCAACACAAGCACCTTCAACTCCAGATGTTTTGCAACTGGAACAGGAAAATCAGGATGGCATAATACACCTCCTGACATTACATGACTTGCATCTACACCATTCAACATGACAGCTACATTATCTCCAGCTCTTGCAATGGTGCAGGCATTGGAATCACGCTCCAATGTGCGAACGGTCCCCATAACAGCTGAAGGCATCACTAAGACCTATAATTTCACACAGTTAAAAAGAAACAAATATTTTTTAATGGCATAACAGAAAAGTTTAGGCATATGAATTCATTATGAGCAGTACTATATTTTGATTACAATGCAGTAGCAAGCAAATACAAAATCATACTATTCCTGCAAATCTTAGCATCCAATAGCAATAGTACTGTATCCAAAGGTTGAACAAAGAATAACAATAATAAGACAGACATGCATACTTACTCAACTGAACATAACTAAACAAGAAGGGTAAAATGGGATATGGAAGATTATTTTTTAGGAGGAGAGGAGCAATTCCTGTTCTAAGAGGCAGACTTGAGATGGTGCTGGAGGGTGGTAGAATGTACAAAGGATGATCCATTAAGAACAAAAAATTATGCTTCAGAAATAAGAATGACTCAGAAAGAGAATTATCTAGCTCTAGACACGTGCAAAAAGAGTAGTTTTAGCGCATAGTAAGAAAGTCTTGCAGATAAACTTTGGACCTTTTATGTTAAGACCTAAGTAAGATAAGTTCACTTTATAAGAAAATATTTTATTGAAAAATTCATTGCCAGCAGAAAACAAGTTCCAGATGAGCTCAGCTTCAAAAAACTCAGTTTGGAGGATAACCAATTTGAACTTTTCTGTTGACTATGTGCCTCTATAATATACTGCCCCATCATTTACCTTTGATCCACTCCGAAGAGCTCCAGCTTCCAATTTACCACAAGCAGAGACCTGTCCAAGCGTAGGTGACTTGATGACATCACATATTGGCATTAGTAGAGGCTTGGAGAATTCTCTTGTTGGAGGTTGGAGCGAATCTATTGCATCTAACAGATAGGGACCTTTATACCTGTTGAAAATCAAGACAATCATATTACTAAACAAGTATGATTTCTACCATTCAAAATTATAAAGTAATTTATCAGATATGCAATCAATGAATATGAGGCTAAATTGTCAGTATATAAACATAAAAAATGTAGCAAGGATGCCCCTATTCCATCTTATTTAATTTATCTCAGTTTTGAATATTAATAACAATAAAATATTTGTTTTAGTCAGAAAAATTATAAAAAATCACTGTGTCAAATTATGATCAGTATCCCCTCCCTGAAAGTGTTATATATCTGGAGAGAAGAAATACCCAAGCTGTTATATTTACTATGTTCTCTATTGCCACTTTGGTCCAATTCTTCTAATCCTTTAATGACCCACCAAGAAAAGTCAAGATCGCACCTGCAGTAATGAAAAGACTCACCAGGATTTGAAACGAACATCAGACGGAGAAGCCACCAAATTTTGATTTTCCATGACACTCAAGGGAATCCATGACACAGAAGAATCTTTAAAACCACAAGTCCGAAGAAACACTCCCATCTGCTGTCTAATTAAATCAAACCGATCTTTGGAGTATGCCACAGCATCCATCTTATTTACCGCAACAATAAGCTGGTCAACCCCAAAACTTCTAATAAGTTGTGCATGCTCCCTTGTTTGTCCTTTGCTACCATCCATACCTGCTTCATATGCACCAATTGAGGCATCAATAACAAGAATTGCAGCATCAGCTTGTGTAGCCCCAGAAATCATATTTGGAACAAAATCTTTGTGTCCCGGGGAGTCGAGCACAACAACATGATATTTCTTAGTGTCAAAATATGCAACAGCCACTGTCATAGTTATTCCCCTTTCCCTTTCTTCAGAACTTTCATCCAGTGCCCAAGCATAAGCAAAGGATCCCTTACCCTGCTTTAAAAGGAAAAAGGCAGGGTGGGGGAATTAGTGGGTGAGCGCAACACATTAAGTTATAGAAGCAATCATCCACAAAGAGATTACCTGTAACTTGGCCTCCTTTTCATATTTGTGCATTTCTTTCTGAGTAATTCGTCCCAACAGGTGTAGTAATCTACCTGAGAGTGTTGACTTCCCAGAGTCAACATGGCCAACCTAAAATTAACAGTTGACAAATTGGAAAATTTAGGGAAATTAATTCCTGGAAATATTTTTACTGAACATAAGACAGAACAAACCATTGACTTACAACTGCAAGATTCAGCTGAATCAATGTATCTTCAGCTTGTTGAGGAAGCATCCATTTTTCTGGTTTGTAAGGCATAACTGGATGACGTCCTTTAGAAATAGTATTATCTGACTTTCCAGTTCTTACATTGACAACCACGTTCTGAGAACTACTTTGAGGTTTGACATCTTTACTAGAAGAACAATAAATTTCACCACCACTGTCTCTGACTTTCAGCAGTGCAGACAAATTATCTGACAATTCTTCATCACTGGATTCAATATCAATTTTGCCTTCATTTGAAGACTTGATTTTACCAATTTTACCTTCACCCTTCACAGAAGATGCCAATAAGCTGCCTGAAGTTTTATCACTTGTTTCCAGATCAAATGCCGCAGCCTTGGAATGCTTACTCTCTGATAAATTATCCTGCCTGCCCTTCTGCATCCAAGATGATGAGCTGTCTGAACTTTCACCATTTGACTGTACTTTGAGTTCAATATTCCGTGTAGTGCTTGATGAAACGTAAGAAATTTTAGAGTTAGCAGCTGTGCCTGCAAGCATCACAGAAATTAGATTAATAGATCTTGATGCTCAAGGAATCAAGATTTTAAGTTAATGATTAGACGAAACCTACTTTGCATTTCCACTCATCATTTTCTCCAATTGTTGTTTCTTTTATTTTTTTGGATGAAAGTCACAGAGCTAAAATTGCAGCTTAAAAAAACAGATGAAAGAATTGGTCCGTAACAAAAGTTCAGGTTCAGGCTGGTTTCTTTCTCTTTTCTAGAATAACCATGTTAAACATTTCCTATTGCTAGAATTTAAAAAGAAAAATAAAATTTACTGCCTCAAAAGTGTATATGTGATCTAAAATAATAGATTAACTCTAAATATGTGATTCCACAAGCAGTAACAAACAACATGTTATGCTTGTGTAAAATATTTCTGATCTATAACAAAACCAACCAATGTGAAGGGTGGAGGACCCCAATCCCCGTCATGTCATACTATTAAATCTTTATAAGACCAAGTAAAACCACAATTCTATATCTATCCATCTATAATACAACCCTCTTACTGCAAAGGATATAGAACACAAACACTTTTAACATCCTACCATACAATTTATGGAAGATGTAAAGCCATATTCCAATTTTGAATCACATGGACCAAAAAAAACAAATTGGAAATAACAATGAATTTTCAATTTCCATTGTAGCATTCCCAAACTTTGAAGAGTACTAGAAATAATTTTTTACTTGATAAAAAGAAGAATATATTATTAGAAAGCAAGAAAAGAAATATCTGCGCAGAGGAAATTATCTTTTTTTTTACCAACCTGCAAAAAAACAAATATGAAAAGAAAATAAAGTGGCTCAAAAAAAATAGATAGATATACAATCTCTTAACATATCAGGAAGTCTTAGAAGAGCACTAGAATACATTTTTTGAGGATGCAAAAGTCTACATCATGTCCATGACACAATGCTAACACTTGTTATCAACATCAAGCAAATCAAGACAAGCATATATAAAATAAAAAGGAATGTGTGCAGAGGCACACACAATCTTCAACACTTCATTTAGTGTTACTTCCATGGTTTCACCTCATCTAACCCCCAGGCAATATCAGCAGGTGGTGCCGGCAGTTTACAAATTCAAAAGAAACACTACGATGAGAGCTTGTCTTTTTGCATCATCACAAAAGTTCTCAGAAAAGATTGGGTAAGATAAACTAAAGAAAAATAATAATGCAACTTTTCCTTTTCAAACAACTAGTCACTTGCTCTCGTAATAGCTATATATCCAAGTCCAATTAAAACATATTTTTCCTAAATTTAGCTTCTAGAGGCAAACTAAATTAGAAATAACTGCACACTACCTTTTGATCCCATTTTGGAAGATCGCAGTCCATTGGAAACCACATCATCTGGGGATGGAACATCAAACTTGAAAGGGGCTGTGCATCAAGAGAAGTAAGATTTCATCCCCAAAAAATTTAATATATAAGAAAAGTAAGGTTTAATTCCATCAAATGGAGGTGTAATAAACAAAAACATTTCTTGTGACTTCAAAAAGTTCTGAAGTCAGAATATTAAGACCTAGTTACAGTTATTATAAAGTGATCCTCAAAGTAGTAAAGGAACTATCCTAACTTCACAAATGCACATCCTGAATCAGAAATTTCCTGTGACTTCACAAAACTCTGAACTAGGAATTGTAAGACTTTGTTCTAGTTATTATAAAGTGATCCTCAAAGTAGTAGAGGAATTATCCTAACTTCACAAATGCATATTCCAAATCAGAACATGTCAGACCTATGTTTAGATGGTGATGGCTTTGAGTAATTAAAGACTTATGAAATTCATAAAATTCTCCTTGGGCATTCCCAAGCTTGTAGCTATTGCCATCTTCTGTCAGAAAACCATCACCCTGCTTAAGAAATAACAAACCCTCTTTGGGCATCTGTTGTGGCAGTGGTGCAAAGAGCGACTTGGCCAATTTAGATGCTCCAGAATTTTTAATGCCTTGAACTGCATCAAAGAGATTGTTCAATATGTTATAGGGATATCATGGTCATTCTTGAAAACCTAACACCATGCATTAAGCAATATCCAGAAAGCTGGATACAATATCTCGTTCTTTTGCGCCCCCCCCCCCCCCCCCAAAACAGCATTCCCTACCTATCTCCCCATTATTCTCTTTTTTCACAATCGAAAAGAAGGCATTTGCAGGAAGTTGTCCATCCTATTCTTCGTGATAATATTATTGACATTACAGGCAACAATAATAGATGAAGTAGGAAATTAAAACAAATTTCCAACAGAAACAACAAAATGCAGACTTCAAAATCTTGAAATATCTTTTAACATAAAGGTAAGCTCAATCTGGAAGAATTACTTTTTTTACCAAAGCGAGACAATATACTTGATGGACAGATTAAGATGGGGAGAACATTTGCTATCTGTTTTTTAAGTTTTGAACTTTGGAGAGTAGAAAGAAGGATAAGACGATGCAGATTGTTGCTCTTTTTAATGTCCAGCAGCTTTCATGGAATAGGATTATTTGGCTAGCCTCTTCAAAGGTTTTCACCACATGGGTCTGTTAAGATGGTCCTTTATCTGACAAGCAAAAGGTTGCAGGATGGAAAGAAGAACCACAAAACAGAATTAAGAAAAAACAAGAAAAACCCAAATGTTGTGTATTTAATTGAATGATAACAGGTGAAATACTGAAATTATAAGACCAACAGTATTCCTCATGCAGGCAACCTAAACAAATCCAAATGAGACAACACTTAAAAAAAATACTCAGCACTGCAACTAAAACACAAATACCAGACTCCTACGAAGACAATACTATAGGACAAGGTATCCCAAAAACCAAAGGTCCAAACACAAGAACCCAGATTACTAATAAATAAAACCCTAAAACCCTAAATACAAAGGTATCATGAATTAATAGAATGAACATCATTCTTCACAGCAACGCGTTCAATAGCCGTCTTGAGTTTTTTATTTCCATATTCATTTTTCTATCATTGCTGTTTTTCTCTGGTCTAAATAATTCCTTGGTCTCCCATGTAATTGAATCCTTTCTTAGTAATTAGAAAAAAATTGCAAGGTTTCTTTACAAGTAACTCAAATTCCTATCCCTGAAGTTAAGACAAAAAAGCAAGTATTCACCAGAAAGGCATAGAAGGCTAGAATGCAAGATTTATGCAGCAGTTATCTGCTCTGACATTGCTTTTATCCTGAACTTGGAAATTCAGTTCATTGTTGCTTCTCATGAAAAGTCACAAGAAAGCCAAATGTTTAAAATACCCGAAGAAAAGCTCTGTCCTAAATGACAAAAATGGCTGAGATTAGAAAAAGAATTAAAAATAGCATATGGAAAGAGAATCTTTTTAGCAGAACTAAATTATTGGCAAAAATTATGTACTCAAACATAGAATTTATATGCAACAACAAATGATCAAGCAACAGCATAACATCTGATCAGAACCCAAAAGTATTAACATTCAAGGAAGAGATCAAGTGACCCTCAAATTTATAGAAAATTCCCTGAAACTCATAATTGGAACCTTCATTCCCAGCCGAGAGAGAGCGGGGTTCCTAGTAGTATCCCTGGCCCCTCAAAAAATAAAATTTACATGCATAAAAATATGATAATAAACCAATAGTTTACATGTTGATTTAATATATGTCATAATGACAAAATATTATTGATTGTTACAATTTATGAATAACAAGTTACTTTAACAATTTTATGTATTCTAGAATAACAAAATTAAAAAAAAAAAAAAAAAGACAAACTTCTATGATGAGACTCTTAACTAAGTTTAAGAAATTGAAAAGTAAAAGGCTTCTTTTTACACTTCCAAACTTTTTTATATATCTTTTCTTCCTTTGTTATTTGATCTTTTCCAACTTGCCCATTGCATTTGCATTGTCTCTAAAACTCATCAATCTTTTCTCACCAATTATTTGGATAAATTCCCTTATTCTATCATTGACAGAGTAATGTATTGACAAGCGATCATGGGATAGTGGGTGAATATGGAGAGGCAAGTACTGTTACTGACATGCTGAATAGTTAGAAGATGGGTTAAGCACGTAGCACATTACGGGAGTGGATAGGAGTGATTATGGTAGTGGGTAGTTAATTTATTTATTTCTATATTTCTGTTATGAGTTTTATCATTATAAACAGGAGGGTAAGGTAGGAGTAGAGCATGAATTGTATTTTATATTGAATCTGAAGATTCTCCACGTTTTTGGATTATTAGAGTCTTATGTATTTAAGATTCATGCACCTACTGCTCTAATAATATTCTTGGCTTTATTAGCTTTATGAGTTAAGATTCTTGCTCATGTCATCTAGTAAAGATTATTTCCCTTCTTTTCTCTTTACCTATCTTGGATTCTATTAGTCATCATTATCAAATTATCAATAGATCTTATCTTTTTTACAAAAAAATTATAATTAATAATTCATAGGAAGTTAGGCAATAAGATGAATCATATAAAGTAGAATAATTTAGTATATATACTCCCTTCCAATGCCTGTACTGTTATACAAAGAGACAGATAGCTTCTTTGACTTTAATACTGCTGGAAATTACAGTTAATTTTAATTGACTTATTTTTAGGTTATTTAATTGTTTTATTTTAAACATATTTTGAATAATGTTTCTATGTGTTTAAATTAGCTTAAGTGTTCTATTTTGATTAGAATAAGATTAAGTATTCTGTTTTAATTAGGAAAGAATTATCTTATTTTGATTAGGATAAAGTTATCTTGTTTTCTAAAAGTTGCACCAAATGTTTTAGTTAGAAGTCTGCTCTTTCTTTCACCGTCTATAGATGTAACGTTACTCTCATTTAATAGTTCTGTTAACTTTCATAATCCATATGACCCTATAGCATAAATGAAAGGGAGAACCGTCATTGATTGCATCCCTTTTCAGAGCATACACAGGTGAGAAATTAGATCAGCTTCTACTCTACTAGACAGCAATAATTCTCAACTGCCAAATATATAACAAAAATACTCAATTGATTCAGCTAGAACTTCTTTTGGCCTTATCTCAAGAAGTTAGAGTTCCATTTTTCCTCAACCAAATTTAAATTGCATTTCTCAAACCTGATGACATTTAATAATTATTTTGCATATAGATTAAAGTTTTCGAATGTTGAGTTCCCAGTTATCAGAAACAACACCTGATTACAGCAACCAAAAAACTCTACTTTAAGAGAAAACAAAATTATTGAAAGAAAGACCTTTACATGCCATGTTAGCAAAGCCTATCAAATAGGCATGCTTTGTTCCCTTCCCCATAATCCATGCCACAAGAGAGGATAAAGAGGGGAAAGAGACAGAGTGATGAAGAGAATGCAAAAGAAATATCCTTCTGACATAAAATATAAACTAGGTCACATCTTATATTACATTATCATCCAATAACTAGAATACCTGTTTTGTTATTGTTTGAAGCTACTGTGTTAACCAAAGGATGACGTACAACACCACAAATATCACACACATTCATACTCTCATCATTGTCGTAAGTGCAAATGGAGCATCTCCAAAACCCTTTAGTCTCTTGCCTTTTATCAGGTTCAGGTCCATGTCCTGTTACCAAAAACAATGGTAAGTCGTTCGTGCAATGAAAAAGACTTAACAACATTCCTCTATTCCTAGAAACATCAATGTTGATCTTCGTCTTACAATAGAAATAACAAATTCAAATTTATATTATTTAAGGAATTGCTTCTTCTGTCACTCATTAAACATGTTGATGCCCGCCGCATTCTGGACAAAATATAAAAGGTGAAGGCAAACATTTACCAGCAAATACATTAAAGATCAAAGAAGGCTCGACTAAAGCAAGATATGAAGAAATTGCTAATCAAGAAAACCAACACACAGAAATGTAAACATGTGAAATATACTAACCAAATTCTTCTATTTCAACATCATAATCATAGTCTTCATAGTCATCATAGTCATCATCATAGTCAAGTCCATAGTTCACCTTACGAGGCATGGTCCCAACAAAACTGAGTGCATAAAGAATTCAGATTATTAGTAATCAAGTACATACAGATCTTGAAACTAGACTTGTAATAAAACAGGAATATAACAATATGTAAAAGTATGGTGAAACAAAGCACCCTCTACCTCAATACTCTTCGCACAGATAGATCAGTATTAACAGTTATATCCGCAGACTCCAAGCCATATATGAAAAACCCTTTTTGAAATGACCAGCCAGCTGATTCTGCCAGATGAGCTTAAGACATCACTAACACGACTGGATGTCTACACTCATAATAAAATAGGAATATGCCAATTTCTACATGTACGGTGAAACAAAGCACCCTCTACCGCAATACTCTTTTGCCCAGATAAAATGGTATTAACAGTTATATCCCGAGACTCCAAGCCATATATCAAGAACTCTTGACGCGAGCAACAAGTTGATGCGGCCAGACAAGCCTAAGACATCACTAACATAACTGGACGTCTACACCTACGATTGTTTACACCCAAGTGTCATTTTGCCTTGTTGCTCCGGAATGTTGGAATAAGGGGAATTAGAAGGTAAATAAACATGGCAAGTTTGAGGTAATCAAGGGTTCCAGAGAAAATCATGTGCAAAATGCAAGAGGGAACTTACTAAGAAAAAAGAATAAAGTTCCCGCTACACGCTACTTTGTGGATCAGGAGAAGCGCTTTCAGCGGGTAATTTCAGTCCAGCCAGAGGTAAAGAGTAGCCTATTCGGGCATGCCTCCAGTGAAAAGAAAATCAAGATTTCTACAGAATCAGAGACAAATAGACAATAGACAATGTGTGTTTATGTGTGTGCTTGGGAACTGAATAAATATATTTGTTATTTACCTCCGAGGACGTAAGCCCCGTATAATATTTAAATAATAAAAAAATTAGCGGAAAATAAATTAAAATTTTAACAAAATAAACAAAAATATATTTCTGCTCTCAGAAATTTTTTTAATTATTTTTAATATTAAAATATCAACAAATTAAAAAAATTTAATTTCTATTAAAAACAAGTAAATTTTATCAGAATTAAATTAAAAACTATACATGAAAAAAGATTTTAAGAAAGATATTCCCAAGTAGAACAAAGTTCATGGGAAAAAAAAAATCTAACAAATAACAAAGAAGGTAATCCACGAATATATTAACTAAAGCGAATGTATACGATGTTTTTAGATAAATATATATAAAAACATAGATTTGTGTAATGGTAAGAGTGAATTTCATAAATAATCATATTCTTTAACACCCTATGATTAAGTGCACAAATGTAGGAAATTCAACTTAGATATTCATATATCTCACATGATTGTAGTTGTTGAATTCATGTAATGACTTAGAAGATGAGTGTAAATTGTAAGATATCATAATCTTTTTTTTTTTTTGCCCACAATAAATATTATAATCAAAAGGCTTTTTTTTCTTTGCCTAAATATCAAAAGGCATAATTTTTTTTTTAGTTTTTTGCCATCAAAAGGCATAATTGTATTTGTACTCACTAAGTAGCGCATTTTAATTATACAACTATGCATTTGATTTTTTTTTTTTGGTGAAATGCATTTCGGTCATTTTGAAACTGTGGCTTTTGAATTTTTTTTTTTTTTTGCCTCATTGAATATGATAATTGGATAGCGGCAAAAAATTATGTGACGCTTGTATCGTATACGAAAGTTGAGACAAAACTTACACATTTAGGCCCCGTTTGGTACGCAAAATGATTTTTTGTGGAATGGGAATGGGTATGGGAATAGGAATGGGAATAAGAATGGGAATGAGAATATATTTTAAAAGTATGTTTGGTATGCAATGACTTGCTAATAAAAGACTTGCATAATTTTGGTTTGGTACAAAGGTTTTGAGTAAGGAAAGGAAGCAATTTTTTAGGAAAAGCCAATAATGCCCACAGTTAAAAAAAAGATTAATTAAATAATATACCATCTGAAAATAAAATCGTGCTGAAAATAAAATCGTGTAGATAAAGTCTCACAAATACTGAGCTCTGTCCTCCACTCGAACGCGTGCAAGTCTCTGCCGAAGGTTGACGTCGCTGACGGACATCAGTTGCACCATCGCTCGGACATCGAACGACATTCTCTAGCAACCCACTACTGATCTGTGCTGGATTTCGCTTCTTTTCCTCGCAATCGAAGAAGGATTGAACCCTAGAGTTGTCAGGTGCAAAAATTAGTAATTTTGATACATTCTTGTCGTTGGTGTCTCATTCTTGTGATATTTTCTTGTACCTCCTTTCTTGTGATCATTGACTTGTACTGGATCTATATATTGGATGGGGGTTTCAATAAAGAAACCACTGATTGTGAGTTAATGAGTTGCGGCAACATTTTTTTTTCTTTTGATAGCAATCATCTATTTTGTCTCTGTTTGTTTGAAATGCACTCATATATTCATTAATTTCTATTATTAGAATTTTTTCATAAATGTAGGAAGCAGATTTTTTAAAAGTAAATTAAGATGTCTCTATGCTATGTCTCAGTTATCCTACAGCAAATTAATGGCAGCTATGTTCACTGAGATCCCCCTTCATGAGAAGGGATTGTATTTGTAATGGGGTTGGTTTCGGTTCGCATAACTATTGAGTTGGAGCTTTTGAAGATTTCATTGCTTGTTAAATATTTCTATACCTAGTACTAGAGTCATTAATTTCTTTCGTAAATATAGATGCTGTTGTTGGTTTGCATTATGTAGTACCCAAAATGTAGTATGTCAAATTGTCCCAATCCCTAGTTATTTGCTACAAACTGAGAAGATGATGAAAGTGAAAGAAGTTGGTTCTTTGCTGCAAACTTGAGAGATGATGTAAGTGAAAGAAAAATGATGTCCTTGTTTGTCTCGTTAATGAACACTTTATATAACCTGGTCCTTTGTCTCAACACCCATAATTATTTGGTAATGGGTGTGTCTGTGTGGCTAAGATAGTGCTGAATAGGAACAACTAATTTTGATTTGGACAAGAAGATAACAATATATAGAATATAGGTAACCATGCTTTAAGATATAACTAGTAATTCTTCTGACTTCAGTTCAGTTGTATTTCTTATTTTGAAACACCTTACCTACTAAAAATAATTTTGATTTTGATTTCATTAGTCAATTTGCAGCAATGGATATTGGTGGCTCTAGTACACAAGTTAGAAAACGTGTATGGACACCTGAGGAAGATAATATGCTTGTTGACTGCCTTCTTCATATGTGTAATGAAGAAGTATATATCATTGACAACAATTTTAGGCCTGGTTACATATACTATTTGGAAAACATGATGGAGCAAAAGTTCCCAGGACATGGGTTAAGAGGTCTTCATATACAAACTCGCATAAAACAACTTAAATCAGCATGTCATTATGTCTTTGACATGCTACATGGGCCAAATGTACATGGCTTTGGATGGGATCCTGTTAACAAGCGTGTAGTAGCAACAGAAGAGGTGTGGGATCAATATCTCTTGGTAATGACTAAGTTATTATGTTCATTGAATTAATATACCCTGGATAATGTATTTGACACTTGTTTTTATTTATTGTCAGGTTCATCCTGAGGTTGCCAGATTCAGGAACAACTCATTTCCCCACTTGGACCAACTATGCATTGTCTTCGGAATTAATTGATATATGTGTGGCTCTTGTAATGGAAGGAATGTGTTGTAATGATGTGTGTATTACTATGTGTATTTGTATGTTTAGTTCAAGATTAGTAATGATGTGTTGGGATGTTTAATGTGTTATAATGATGTGTGTGACAAAAGGTTTTGTTGTGACAAAACCAGTCTACCCTATGTATTTGAATATTTTGATGAATTCTAAGATAAAGTTGCCTTTTTTGTTTCAAAGTGATGAATTTTGTTGGCCATTTTTTGACAGATGGGAACCAAAAGTAGCATTGGTGATAGTAGTTCTTCAAAAGGGGTCTTTGCACGAAAAGCTTATTGTAAATGTGCTCGAGTGCCACCTATTAAGATTTCTGGCTCTGATGATAATCCAAACCGATTATACTTTAGATGTGACCAACAAAATTGCAAATTTTGGAAATGGTTAGAACCTCTGAATGGTAATGAGAGTGGTTGTTTTGTTGAGAATGATGTCAGAACAAAGATTGAAGATGAGGAGTTAGTAAGGAAGGTTGAGCAGTATGCATCCGAAATTATGGATATGAAGGCTGCAATGATGGAGTATAAAGCTGAAGTTTCTGGAATGAAGACTTTGGCTCAGGGAGGTCTTGTGATGTTCGGGATTATGCTGTTAATATTGGTTGTATGTTTGTTGAAGGTGTAATTTATTAGGAGGTTCAATGGATAAATTAGTTTTTTTGTATTTTAGTTAAATTCAGTATGACAAACCATCGTAATGAATTTGATGATCTTGGTTTCTCACTATTTGTCTACTGCTATCCAAGTTCCTTTTGCCAACTTGACATGGTCATAAGAAAATCATTTATTAACATGTACATATATTAAGTATCTTTAACATAATTATATATAAATGTGTGTGTGTATATAAGTAAGATAATACATAATTATATCTATAATATAAGTATCTATATATATATTATCTATATATATTATCTATGTACGTGTATATATATATATTGCCTACAACATAATTATATATATAATAGGTAAGTTATATTATAAGTAAGTATATATATATATAGGTAAAACACAAATATATATTATTATTATTTTACCTTTATTATACTACTGATATGTAAGTATAGTTATAACATGACACATGGTTATAACTTGCCATATGTGTGTGTAAGCTACCTAAATTGCAACATAAAGAAACTGATAAAAGTGAAGAGTTTGCACCAACAGTGGCTAGAAACTAAGATCTCATATATTAATAGTAGGGTCACTTTACTATCTTCTGAAACATAATCTCAGTGGCGAATTTGCTTTTAAACTACACCAAAATACAGTATCACAGCATCCAATTAAGATAATACATATCTTATGCCAAAAAATTAAGTCATAATCCAATCATCCCCACACATCAAAAAGCAAGGCATAAACTAACATCCTAAGCTACAATCTGACGAATAACATCAGCTTTCCCTGCATCTGGCATTGCATCAAACCCGATCAACATGCTTTCATCAGAAATCATCTTGACATATGCTGCAACCTTCTGATGATGTGCAACACCTTCAACATTCATTATCTTTGCATATAGTGACTGCTTAAGTTGATCCATACGCTTTTCCCGCTCAACCCTATCAACATGTAAACCTAAATTCTCAGTTGCATCTTTGAAGCTTTGGGCTAATGTATTTGCTATCTTCTCCATTCCTTGCAACATTATTTCATCACGATCAGTGCTATTTCTTCGGCACTTTCTATTCCCCGAAGTTGCCTCAGATGGAAGTGAAGAGTTTCCAAGTGACATATTATCTATATCAAGTCCTAGGTCAGTCTCATCGATAATATCATCAGCAGCTTCACCAATGGTTTGGTCTTGCATCTCTTCAACCACATCTTGATATGATTGAGCATCCTTGCCAGTGGCTCTGTCCTTCCCGAATATAGTGCCTAATACATTATAATGTGGGAATGGCTTATGCCTGAATGAAGCTGCTTTCTTGTTCCCCTGTATGAGTCAAAAAAAAGAACCTCAATATTGACAAAAGTGATAAATTCAGATAAGAACATTAATATACCCTATCAAGTTGAGTTCCAAATCTATATTAGTGTATATACTTTATAGCAGCAACAAGTTTAGTCATAATCCATTAAACTATATCAGGTGATTATGTATAATAATTCAAGCCCAGTATTGTAATTGTCTAATATGCAGCAACAAGTTTAGTTCATACTCTAGAGCATTTCACTACATTATAGAGATCAGTAAAGTTCATATTCTATATAAGTGTATATGCTATGACCAACCCAAGTCAAGTCATAATACATGAAACTGTAGTGTATATGCTAATTTCATATTCTATATGTATTCTATATGTAAGACCAACCCAAGTCATCCAAGTTTAGTTGACATACGAAACGCTAAGAACATTACCTTGATATATTCATCCCAGACCTCTTTATCAGCTGTCACACAATGCCTCCCAGCATCCCACCCAAATCCAGATGCATTCAGCAAGTCATACACAACATGATAACCATTCTTGAGAGTTTTTAATCGAGATTTGATGTGAGGAATGGCCAGCAAACCACAAACAGGAGACTTGATTCCCATCATAGTCTCAAGCTCCCTCAAATGTCCTGGCTTAAAGCCATTGTCAGCAACAAAATGACCTTTGTCCCGCATTTCAACCAAGCATTGAATAAGGAGTTCATCCTCCTCCGGTGTCCAGATGCGTTTCTCTTTCCCAACTAGTGATGACATCGTCTTTTAGCTACAAGACAGAAATAAAAGTAAATGATAATATCAATACATAATAGAAATATCTATGAACATATCAGCATGATTGTATAGGTTCACAATACTCTCATATATTATCAAAGATTCAAATTACAAGTAATAGAATCTTGTCCACAACAAACAATTAAACTAAAACAGACATTGAAAAATTTGGTCACAACCATAACATGGATACATCATACAGAAAACACTTATCGCCTTGTCCTATTTTGTCTAAATTCAGTAAACATTTGATTTGCAAGATTCTCCCTAAAGTTGGCCCAAGCATCAGATGTCTCCATTGTATGAATTGGTGGGTTCTCTGTTGCCTCAACTTCTGCTTCAGTTGCAACATATTCATCTTCGAGTGGGTCTTCACCTTGTTGGCGGATTAAGTTATGTAATAAACAACATGCTATAACAATCCGATTGTGAGTTCTAACAGGATAAAAAGATGGACTCCTAAGAATAGCCCACCGTAGCTTTAGCATTCCAAAACATCTCTCAATTATATTACGTGCAGAAGAGTGTCTCATATTAAAACACTCATGTGCACTTCTTGGATTTCGCCCTTCTCTCCACTCACTTAGGTGATATCTTTGTCCTCTATATGGTGCAAGAAATCCATCACAGTTAGTGTAGCCACCATCCACTAAATAGTATTGACCTTGTGGAACTTTCAGCCCATTCGTTCGACTAATTGCATCACGCAATACCCTCCCATCAGCTGCGGATCCTTCCCAACCAGGCAATACATAAATGAACATACCATCTTGTGAACAAACCCCCAACACATTTGTAGTGACCTCTCCTTTCCTGTTTCGGTACCTCGCCTTATCATCTATTGTCACCCTCACCTTGATATGAGTACCATCTAAAGCACCTACACAGTTCTGAAAAAAAAAAAACCATAGACATATAAACAAAGGATTATACCTTATAACCAAGATGTAAGGGCACTTTAATATAAATATATGAAACTTTTCACAAGTATGTACCTTGAACCACTTCCATTTATCATCAGTTGAATCCTCCGGCACTGGCTCAGGGATTTTAAACAACAATCCTCCAATACGCATCGTAGCATTAAGCACTAAGTTGAAGTACCTACTTATGGTTTCTCCAGATCTACCAAAATTACATTGAATCACCCTATTCTTCACATGGTGCGCAAGTATATGTAAAAAAATTGCAACTTGTTCATCCACAAGCATGTTCTTTGTAGGCTTAAGACCACCAACCTCAGTAAGCATGCAACATAACTTGTCAAAGGTTGCCCTATGCATTCTAAGCAAGTTGTAGCAAGTTGCATCACTACTATAAACTAATCCCCTAAGATAGGCTCGCTTGGCATAAAAGTCCATGGTATAAGATACATTACTTATTTCCCGTCTTCTCAACATAACAGACATGCATAAAGAATAAAAAAAGCCATGCATTGCCTCAGCCATGCTAATCCACCAAAGCAACAAACGCAATAATTCTTTCTTTTCTCGTGACAAAGCCATCACTGTATGAAAAACAACTATTATAGATCAATTACATGTCACATTTTGCTCCCACTCTAATGAATACGCATAATATCCCAAACATACAATGAATAGCTAAAAATCAGTTATCAAACATATATACTCATGTGCACTTCAAATAAATCAGCCATAATATCAACCCAATTTATTGAGTATAGGTTAGTTCATTTTGTCAACATCTAGCCCACATAAAATAAAACTAAATGGCAATCTGCGTATCAACCAAGGAAAAAAACAAGATGAAAAAGACATCATATAGACAGCCATAACTGATTTAAGGTGATAGAAGGAAATAACAAGTCTGCTAGGCCAAGAAGGTATATAAGCATCTTTGCAAGCTCATGCTCGAGCTTGCAAAGATGTTTGGATGATCTAATCTCCATGCTTTAGGAATGATTGGCTCTGATGTCTGTTTGGTCTAGAGTACAATAAAAGAACTAGACCCTAATACAAGTGAGTTCATTAACAAATCTCCAAAACAGTGTCTAGTGCATCCCCCTCTCTTTGCTATTCGTCTCTCTCCTCTAACAAGGTTATGGTCAGGTCAAGTCATTATTTAATACCACTCTTTCCTAACTGAAACTAAAACTACTTGAGGCCAACTATACTTTATCTTAATTCCCCATTTATCCCCCTTACCCCCTTCTTACCTATTAATAAGCAGTAAACATAACACCATTAAAACAGAAGAGATTCCCAAGATTGAGAATTCAAGATTATAAAAATTTATTAAGAAGAATATGATAAGTAGTATTATCTATTTCAAATGTAGTATTGAAGGCCCTACTCAATAATCATTACAAGAAACCAGGAGAAACAATAGCCAGGCAAAACATACTACAGGAATTCGCCAAAACACAAAATAGACCATCAACAGAAATGTATAGTCACTAGACCAATAAGCTCTCCAATTTACTTCCTTTTCAATAATTGTAAATTAGGACAAGCAATCAAATTACTTCCTTCTCTAACTAGCCAAATTAGAGGTGTGAAGAGAAAGAACAAGATGTCATCATAGCAATTTCAGTTACAATTTATATTGAGATCAGATGAGTATATTGTTTATTATAGCTTTGATGAAGTAAGCATGAGACATGTACTAATCTTCAAAATGCATCACTAACTTGTGCAATTTGCATTATGCTTATGAGATCAGATACAAATGGATATACCAACAACAAACTGGCTTCTAGTTTCTCAGCAATTTTCTCAACCAAATCATTAGTAAATTGAATTAATCTCAAATTATACTTTTCAGTTTGAAAGAGATACATTTTGTGCTTTAATCAACAAAATCAATCCGAATATCAAATGATAAAATGAATTTATTCAGTGCAGTATTATTAGAAATGACCACTTTGGAAAAAGCAAATTCCATACAATGCAGATCATACATGAGAAAAGGAACAATTAGAACTAAGTATAGGGCATTGAAGTTTAAATAGGTGAATATTCAAGTATGACAAAACTGCACATGATACCTTACTGAAATAGATGGTATCCATGGAACGTAGGTTACATAAACTTTATACATGAGCAGCACAAAACACAAATGCAATTCTCTTAACATTTGTTTGATATACATGGAATCTGTAATGTGTCATTCTATACAACTCAACTGGGATCTCAAATGCCAGACATGTAGGCCAAAAAACATCAGTTAGTAGCCATGGCCAATCTCATTTTTTAAGTTATCTGAAGCAGTTTTACTAATGTACACAAAAGATTAATGAATATATATGCAGTGGCTGAAATAGAACCGACTGAAAAATTAACCGAAAAAAGAAAAATTAAGAAATAGAAGGATGAAGATATGTAGATATGTATGCTTGACTAAAATATAACCACTATTAAACGATTGCCAAGAAAATGTCCAATGGGTTACGAAGATGGATACCGTAACTCACACCATCGGAAAACAAGGAACTAAAGACAAGAGATTGATCATTACCGGCGAAGATCTTCAGGATCTGGCTACGTTCTTCAAGCTCCGGTAGCGGTCTCAACTCAGGGATCACCAATCACCTCAGATGGAGACAATGGGCTCGTGGCATCGAATGGACAAGCTGAAAGGAAAGTAAAAATTTAGGGCAAATTAGGAGGTAATTTTGTGTTTAAGAGATGGGTGTTTTTGTCCCAAAATATTGAATTCCCATTCCCAGCTTCTTATTCCTTACTGCCACCGTGGGTTTTCTTATTCCCATAAATGTAGGAATGCTACACCTCACATTGCTTTTTATTCCCCTCTACCAAACACATATCATCATTGCATGCCACTCCCATTCCCATTTCAGATTCCTGATTCTACCATACCAAACGGGGCCTTAGAGAGTGTTGATTTTTCAGTGAGCATGAGTTTGTTTCCATTCGCTCAAACATTTGTTTTTTCTTTGTTTTTTCCGCTCTCAAACTTTTGTTTTTGAAACGTTTCAAGAGATAAGCTCTGCATTTGGGTGCAATGAAACTTAATTATGTTTCAATTTATTACTACATGTAAGACTATATTGGTAATTTTGTTAATACTCCACCACTTCTAAAAAAAATATTTGATACTTTATATAATGCCATTTGTAAAATTCATGAAGTATTTAATAATTTTTTCAATTTCATTCTTATTAATTTCATTGTATTTAAATTGCTACTCTACACCATTATGCTTCATGTGCTAAAAAAAACAATAAAGATGAAAAGAATGATAATTTTTAAATAAGGGTAACTTTAAAAAGCTGTTATAATTTTTAAAATTTTAAGATTATTAACTAAAATTAATTAATCTTCTTAAAATACACATGATATAGATAAACAGCCCTTATGACAAGAATCCAACATCTTCAATATTAAAGAACGGAGGTAGGGACGGATATGAGTGAACTGGGGTACAAAGAGACTCTTTTTTTTTTCTTTCTTTTTTCTTTTTATTACCAGGACTTGAAAGAAAAGAACATTCAATGACTTGCCCCAAACTTTATGCTTTTTAGGTTTATGGTTTTCCTTCTCTTCATCACCGTCATTTATTATGGAATTGGATTAGGTCTACCAATTCCTTAATTAATCTGCCGTGGTTGGATTTTAACCAAGTAGCCTCTCCAGATGAAAAGTCAATTTCTCTACATCGAAAACCCCTGGTTCTTCACAATTTTCATCTTTAGATTAATAAAATGGAATAAAGTTGAAGTTGGGAAAATTAAGACAAACATTTGGAATCTTGAATAGAAGTTTAAGGAGGATCAAAGAAAATCTTTTGGTACTTAGTCTAGTTTGGATGAATGGAAAATAAAATAGGAGCTTGAGTTTTGGTATGAATGTGAAGAATCCTCTAGGCCCAAAAAGCTAGACAAACTTGGTTAATCAAAGGTGACACAAATACAAACTACTTCCATAAATTGGTTAAGAAGAGGAGAATTAATGGAATTATTAACAGACTAAAAGATAAAAATGGGTTTTTGAAGGAAGATGCTAATGAGATTAAATCTATCATTGTGGATTATTTTCAAAATTTATATCTTCTTAACTCTCCTCAATCAGTGAATGAGATTCAAATTGTTCTTAATGATGTCAATATGCCTTCTTTTAGCCTCCACCAGCAGCATTGGCTAGATAGGCCTTTCTAATTTGATGAATTTGACTTGGCAGTTAAGGCCATGGCGCCATATAGTTCCCTGAACCTGATGGCTTCAATGTTGGATATTTTTCAAACATATTGGCATGTCTTCAGAAAAGACTTTCTATAGCTTATTAATGAATTTTATCAATCTAGCTTCCTTCATCCTTCTAAAGTAGGACTTTTATTATTTTGATTAAGGATGAAAGTGTTCAATATAACACCTTACTCACAAACACCTCTTAACTTGATCGAAGACTTCAAAAAACCAATCAACCATGGCCCAAACATCTCATATTTACCATCAAAAAAATCAAAGTAGTGAAAAACGCCACAAAACACCTTAAGAAACACCAGAATAGTCAGAATAGTGTGCAGGGCTGCAGCCACTATAGTACCCCCATGGCTTTGGTGTTTTTGGGTCAACTGGCGTCGTGGCCTGGTTTCTTGGCGCTACGGTGCCCCCTTACTGATGCCATATTAGCAAAATTCAACTTTTGGGGCAAACTTCCGACGTACATAATTTTATGTTCCGATTTTCAATTGACCTGATTCTAACTTTTACAAGTCAATTTTGTCTCAATCTAATCATGGACACAATTTCACTTCATTTTGACTCTGTATAAAGATTTTGGACATCTGACACTATTTTTGTCACTTTTTTACCAAAACTCACAACTTACAACTTCCATTTGCTACTAAAGGCAATATGACCATTTGAGACCATTCACACAAGTCCCATTTGACTAAACCAACTTGTCCAAAAGGGTTTCACCTCAAAAGAACCACTCCTCTAAGATTTGACCCCCTTGAACCCTAAATTGACATAATGGGCTACATGCCAAAAAACATGCCAGTTAGGCCCAAATCCACTTTGGGTACACAAACACTACCATACGGATTCCTCAACACCTCAAACCATACAAGTATCACAATACATCATACTTATCACATTCAACATTATCTTCACATTCATTCACCATATATAAAAATACATACAACATCCTTCAGAATCCCTTGACAAATATAAACACTATTCTACTTAGCACAACGTAGATAGACATTACACATGTTTACTACATAAACTTGGTATTCCCACATTCAGTATGCTACTCCCTTGTCTTCTCCGGACTTGTGCCAGAACCTTCACCTGAAATGTTAGTTCATGGGGTTGCTACATATCATATATACACAACATATACAATTATCATATATCAACTAGCCGTGTGCATACCATGATATGTAGAAAACTATACACATACATAACCAATATCTTGGTATGAAAAGGAACATACATATATATATCTATATATACACTATCATATCTCACTATACAATACAAACCATATAGGCAATACAAACACCCGGTTACCTCAATTGTTGCTACCAAGCACACATGAGTTGTACAAACTTTCTTCAATGACAATCCCACGACTTGACTTCTCCGATCAACTAAACAACTTTTACAATACCATAAAATCCTTAATTGGCATACAATCCAAATATCTAAATTTCACAATTTCACCATTTAGGCCTAATCCAAGGTTCCAACATCATTTCTATACACCATTTAACTCCTAAGAACCATTCAAACACTAATCAATCCCATACATTTCATATTTCATGCTTCCACGCACCATACTAACCTAGGATTAAGCTTAAATCATGCATACTCCTTCTAAAACTCACACCTAATGATCATGAACACTAAATCACACTTCCTTAACCTCATTTCAATCAGTGGATTTTAGTCAAAACCAAAAATCCCAACATATACCCAAGAAATCCCAACTCAAAACCGAAGAAAATGAAGAGGAAGGAGTAAAGATCACTTACCAGTCATAATCCAAGCTTCAAGAGGTCGAAAATCACTCCCAAAGGCTGGATTGTTTGAACCCTAGCAAAGTTCTTCATCGCTCCCTCCGTTTCTTTCCTTACTATCCGACTGAAATGTTTCCGATTTAAGCAAAATTATCCCCGTTTGCTGTGGCGCCAGTAAGCCCGCTACGGCTTGGTTGCTTTAGGCAGCTCTCTTGCCGCCACGGCCCTACTTCTTGTTGCGGCATGGAGCTTAGTTTCTTCTACTTTGAGATCTCCTTTGTCATGTTTCCTCTAGTTCTACATACAATGTCAAACACACGCTTAGTTAGCTAGGGACCAAGTTGGGATAATGTAATGAGGGTTGTTACATTCAACCTCCAACTGACTTTCGACCTATTAGCCTTTGCAATGTCTGCTATAAAATAATTTCTAAAGTCCTTTGCAACAAGCTTTGTAATAGTATGAAACAAGTTATTTCCCCCTATCAAAATGGATTCATTGAAGGAAGACTTATAAATGATAATGTAGTAATTATTGTAGAAATCATGCATAAAATTCAATCTCAAACAAAGAATTAAAAAGGTTGGTGTGCTTACAAATTAGATGTTTCTAAGGCCTTTGAAAAGTTTCTTGGAATTTTCTTAGGGCTATTCTTCTTCTCGTTCGCTTTCCTTTGAGATGGATTAACATGATCATGAGCTATGTTGAATTTGTTCATCATCAAATTCTAATCAATGGTATTGTTTCTGACACTTTCAAGCCAAGACAAGGTCTAAGGCAAGAAGGTCCTTCATCTCCTTATCTTTTTCTTCTTTGTAACAATGTACTTTCTTGTTTAATTTCAAGGCTAAACTTCTTGGTCATTGGAAAGTCCTTAAAATTTTCAAAGATTGTTTTCCAATTACTCATCTAATGTATGCAAATAACACTTTGATTTTCCTTAAAAATACTGATGAGGTCATTTATATTGTTCATAGTATTCTACATACTTACAGTCATTTTTTGGGGCAAAAGTTCAATTATCACAAGAGTCTTCTGGTCTTTAGTCCTTTTATAACTAATCAAATGAAGAAGGAGATTGTTGATTTGTTCAATTCTAAGTTTGCATCACAACTGGGAAAATATCTTGGCACATATGTGGACATTAGATGAGGAAAAAGGCAAGTCTATATGGAAATTATTGATTGAGTACAAAACAAGCTACAACTTTGGAAAGCCAACTCACTTTTATAGGTAGAAAGAGCAACTCTTCTAAAATCTATTGTTAATTCATGCATAGTTTACCCTTTCTCATGTATGCTCTTTCCAAAGTGGGTCTGCTATAAAATTGACATGATTATGGTCAATTTCTTTTGAGGGACTTCTTTGAATCATAACTCTACTCATCTTTTAAGTTGGGAGAAGCTTTGCATTCCTAAGGATTGTGGTGGTCTTAGTTTTAGGTTCATGAAAAACTTTTACTAAGCTCTTTTTGCTAAGCAAGTTTGGAGCTTTTGTTAAGTGAGAACTCACTTCTTTGGTCAAAGTTTTGGCACCAAAATTTTGGCCTAATAAGGATGAAGTATGTCTACATAGAAGATCCTATATGTACTGGCATTGGCATTTCTTTATTTAACCACTTTTGATGGCATATGCACTCAGATCACCCACTTACTATTTCATCAGTTGGAGATCTTATTCTGCATAATTTAGGTACCTAAAATAAATGTCTTATTCAAGATCTTTATTCTCTTCAAGATGCTTTTGCTATTATCAATCTGCCCTTCTCTTTGCTTTCAAGTGGCCAAGACAAGCTTAAATGGAAACTTTACCATGATGATAAATGCTCAGTTTCAAATGCATATAATTTTCTAATAAAAGAGTTTCACTCTCATAGACTTCCTTTGATTAATTGGAAGTATTTATGGAAAATTAAGTTGCCTGAAAAGGTGTTGCTTTTTTCATGAGGACTAATAGCCAATTCTCTTCCGTTAAAAGTCACCTTGATGAAGCACTATTAGAATATTGATCAATCTTGTTTCTTTTTGTGGTGATAATGTAGAATCTTGGGAGCATCCTTTCTTAAATTGCAACTTTCCAAGAGCTGTTTGGTTAAGTTATTCTCTAGGCTACACAAGGTTAATTTTCACAACTTTGATAATTTCAATGATTGGATCAATTGTTTTTTACTTCAAATCTCTTATGAATCTATTGTTGCTGAAGTTCTTCTTATTCTTTATGATATTTGGAAAGAGAGAAATGAAGTCATTCATAACAGGGGTCATGCGGTAAATTGGTTAAAGTTAGCTTACAACACTGCTCTACGATTAGATTCTTCACATTATTGTCATTCTTCTCCTCCTCTGCATAATTTGTAGAATTTTTCTTGTGGTTTGACTACTTGCATGGTTCATCTTGCCTAGTTTTTTGTTTCAATGTCAAGAAAAAAGAAGAACTTGGAAGGTCCATTGCAATCTTACATTTTCAGTTGAATCTAGTCTTAATTGGTGTTAGTTAAAGAGTTTTTATCACATCTTTGGTAGATATGTAGAGGTCTTCTAGAAGCCTTGAAATGTTCGCTTATGTGGATTTCATCTTAACATTTTGTTGATAATCCTTGATCTTATCCATTTTTACTTTTCTTGTAATAGATCTAGTAGTTTATCTTGTTTGGCCAATGGAGATTTTTTACACTTGTCTTTAAGGGCTATAGTTTCATATATTATTTGCCTCCTTAGTAATTTTGGTTTTTTCTCCTTTATTTCCCGGCTTATTTTTGTACCCTTCTTATTTGTAATATATATATATATATGATCTTTTTATAAAAAAAAAAAAACTTCATGCTTTGCACCAAACTCTAGCTAATTAATTTTAAAGAAATTAATTAACTTTATAAATGTTTTAAACTACATGAATATAATTAATTTTTTAAACTATACAAAGCTCTTTAAAACTGATATAAATTTAAAAAAAGGAAAAATTATAAAGACTAATTAATTATTTTTTGTTAATATTTAATATGTCAAATAGTAATGTGATAAGTTGGAAAAATAAAATAATAATGTGAAAAAATTTGAAATTTAATAATAACAAATTCATTTTTATATGATTTAAGAAAGGAAAAATTATAGTTAAATATCACAAGAAAAAAATTACAGATACATACCATAAATATTAGTAATCACATGAAGGTACCAAGGTACCAAAGTATAAATATTTTGATGGTACAAAAAGATAATTTTATTCCTCATCTTTTTCCTCTTTCCTCCATCCTCCCTCCCATTTTCTCCCTCTTTTTCCATACACCTCCTTTCCTTCTCCACCACTTCCACCACCATCGTTGGCGCTTCTTCTCAAGGATGTTATGAGAAATAGTTGACAACGCAAGAGCCATGCTGTGCTTGACTCACAAACTTTCCTGCCGGCAACTAAGGTGAACCCAGATCTGAGATTGTCCTCCCTTTCTCTCTCGCCTGACTTAAATCAGAATCTACCCTTCACCTTCACCTCCCTCATTTGCTTTTAAAGTCACAATTTGAGCGGAGGGAGCCAAAATCTGACCTAAGACCACCAAGTCACTGATATGACAACTTTCACAATCAGCCTTCAAAGCCTAGATCTTCATATGCAATTTTCTTTTTTTTTTCTTTTTTTTTGTGGTTGCTGCTTCCAATCTTCATATGTGACTTTCCTTTTTTCCTTATGATGGCTGCTATTTCTTCTTCTTTTTTTATTTTGATTTGCTAGCTTGAAATATTATAGATTTGGTGGTTTGAAATTTTCACAAAATAAAAATATATGTAAATCAGTTGTAAATTCATATGAATTAATTGCAAATGTATTTTTTAGCTTGCAAATGTATCTAAGTTTACTTTGTTAACTTGAATTAGAAAATATATATAGATCAATTGTAAATTTATGTGCATTAATTGCAAATATATTTAGATTTATTTTGTTAACTTAAAAAATGTACGTAGATTTATCAGTTGTAAATTATCGATCGTTAGTTATAAATTGTCAATTGTCACTTGTAAATTATCTACTATCAGTTACAAATAGGCAATGATCAACCATCAAAGAGAGTCCCTTTGATGGTCAACCGGATCAGCAGCTTAGTGATAGTTTATGCTGTCAGTATCTCTGATCTATTTGACCATCAGAGGGAACCCCTTACGATGGTCAACCATCGCCTAAATTGCAAATTTATCAACATTTATTACAAATTTATCAGTGTCTATTATAAATAACTGGATATTAGTTACAAATAAATATATTTATTTTAAAAGAACAAGGTATAAAAATTACAAAAAAAATGGCACAAAGGGCAAAATCATCTTTTCACTTGGTCAACATATTTTTATTTAGATATCATGATTACTCTGCGTAATTATCAATATTCAAGGTATTTAATTGTAATTTTCTCTTTAAAAAAATTACATGATAAATTTGTAAGACAAAATAATCAAAATATTTTATTTATTTACAATAAAATTCATCCATTAAATCTTGAAAATAATTTATTTATTTTTAAAAATTATTCATATCAATGAAGCCAAGCCACTTTAATCATTATTGCAAATGTTGTTGCGGAATCCTGGTTCAAAAAAAAAAAAAAAGAAAGTAATTACGGAGTAATTTTCCCAAAACAAATAGTTTTGGTTTTGATCAAATACTTCCCGCCATTTCCCTGTTGTTTCCTCTGTTTCTTCTCTGTCGCTAAGAATTAGGGCAATGCGTGGAGTAATACTTCCAGTCCACGTTGCAGCCTGCAGCTAGAGAGAACTGGTAAAGGAGTCTTCTAATCAAGAAAAGAGTAAATAAATGGGAATACAGGGTCTTTTGCCCCAGTTGAAATCGATTATGGTACCAATTCATATCAAACAGTTTGAGGGTTGCTATGTAGCCGTCGACACATATTCTTGGTTACACAAAGGTGCCTTGTGTTGCAGTACTGAACTTTGCAAGGGGCTACCTACTTCCAGGTCTCGATCTTCCTCACCATTTCTTCTATCCTTTGCATGAATATAACTGAAACTTAGTGACTGGGGCAAATGGGGTTTGCATATGGTTTATTAGATTGATAAGCTGCTGCAAAGTTTCAGTTGAAGCTTTCAATATTTGCAATGTACTGATTAATGGGTGTGGGTTCGGTAGACGCTAGGAAAATGGGTATTGATTTGATGATTTTGTTGAGTTATGTATATTATCCACTTTATTGTATATGGTTTATTAGATTGCTAAGCTGCAGCAAAGTTCCAGTTGAAGCTTATGATATATGTAATATACTGATAAATGGGTATGGGTTCGTTAGACGCAAGGCAAATGGGTCCTGATTTGATGATTATGTTATGTATCTTACCACTCAGTGACCTATGTGTAATAACTTTATCCGGCAACACAATGCTGATTGACTCTGGCTACTACAAGCCAGCGAAAAGGGAGTCAAGGAGAAGCTAAGCAAGAAAATTTTTTACCATTAAAAGGAATCGTGCAATTTTTCCGTAGAAGTTTTTTCTTCTTATTTCCATTTTAATTCAAGCCTTGACTTGCTTCGGAAGTTAAAAATTTGATTTATTTAAGGCAATCACGATTATGGGGTTATGGGCTAAGAAAGTTGACTCATTCGTTTTACTCGTAAAGTAATTCTGATGCAACCCATTTTTCACTATTTTCTGTTGAAAGATATTTCTTTTGTTTGTTTTTTCGGCTTTTTAGAATAAGAGTTTTGATTGAACTAACATGGCCCGGAAGACTTCAATGAAAAGTAGATGTGCTGTTTGGCATACACAGCAATTTTTCTGATGATGATCTATGTAGCTCGAACACGTTAAGAAAAAGAAGCCATGTCCAACTTGTATTAGACATGATGCAAAACTTTAAATTGCCCAAAGACGTCTAGACTTTGTTGTGTTGTGGTGTTGTCACCATGTTAAATGTTCATGCTTCCTAGATGCTGAGTGTGGTCCTGTCCAAAAGAAAAAAGAAGAAACTGATAAGGAATGGTTCTATCTTTTGTGAAATCCATTGATGGCTGAGCTGGCGTTCTTTGATATTTAATCTTTCAGGCACATTGAGTATTGCATGCGTAGAGTAAATTTGTTGCGGCACTTTGGTGTTAAGCCTGTTCTTGTATTTGATGGAGGTCTTTTACCAATGAAGAGTGAACAAGAGAACAAGCGTGCAAGGTGCTACATGTGTATTTACATCCTTATTTTCTCAGATTTGTATTTTTTGCCTAACTGGTCTCGTTTTAGTATCTGCATGTTTTGCTGAGTTGTGGGGCTTCTAGTAGCAGTATAACACAGATCTATATGTATTTTTCATGCTTTAAATCTTAAGAGTGGAAAGTATCCAATTTTCATTATTTTCTCCATTAAACGTTAATCATGAAAAACATTCAACCTTGGTGATTTTGCATGCCTTATTGTCATCAGGAGCAATCAGAATTCAAATGAGCGTTTAGTATTGTGCTTGTACCTCAAGTCTACGTTTGCATTCATGCTCTTTTATTGTTGTTTTGCCTTCATGGTGCAATGGGCCTGCATGTAAGACTGCTCATCAACTGGATGCAAGCTGACAATTTGAACAATTTTTTTTTTAAACTTCTTGTGTCTATGCCAACACAGGGTTCTTGTGCATAATTGGGATTTGTGGAACAAACAACATTGATATAAAATTTACAATATAGAAGTAGGTAAACCAAAATTTTTACTATTTGAATGAATACTTGTAATTCTTTGATTTTTCTAATTCTATACTTGATAAAACAACTTTTTGCCTTGCTATTTGTCACTAGTCTTATTTCTTCGTTGCTTCTGGTACTGAGGTACGAGGGATTTGTTGTCACATGTAATGTGGATGATGGAACATTCCCAAGGACTTGGATAATGGACTTATTAACAATTGATAAATACATCAATCCTTAAATCTTTTTGCAAACAAAGAAGTTGAATAACCCATCCTATGGATTTCGGTAATGAAGCCTGAAGTTTATTATTTACTTTCTAATAAGCTATTGTCAAGTCTTACAGGTTAGCACAAGATCACCTAGCATAACCTACAATCTCACCTCCTTATTGCTGTTGCTCATTTATATATTGAAGAAACACTTTATATTATTTAAATTATGCAGGGTGAGAAAGGAAAATGTTGCACGTGCCGTTGAACATGAGTCACATGGAAATTCTGCTGCTGCTTTTGAGTGCTACCAGAAAGCTGTTGATATCTCGCCTCAGGTTGCATGTGATCTAATTCAGGTAGACAAAAGGAAATTCAATATATCAGGATCTCTCTAATTGTTCCGAATGAGATGCCAAACCTTTTTAGTTATATTACTATATATTCAATAAAGTAATTATATCTATCTCCTGGGCCTTTAACCTTGGTTCTTGTGTAAGGTGTTGAAGCAGGAGAATGTGCATTATCTTGTTGCTCCTTATGAGGCAGATGCCCAGATGACATTCTTGGCAACTAACAAACAGGTTGAAGCAGTTATAACCGAAGACTCCGATCTTATACCATTTGGTTGCCCAAGAGTAAGTTGATCAGACTACAATTCCATTTCAACTACATATCTCATTGTCATTACTAATGTCTGATTCTTCCAACGTTCTTATGCTCAGATTTTGTTTTGTTTCGACTGGGTTGTTTTCCTTTTAAAATGTAGATTATCTTTAAAATGGACAAGTTTGGTCAAGGTGTTGAGTTTCAGTATTCCATGCTACAAAAGAACAAGGAGCTTAATTTTGAAGGGTTCACCAGCCAAATGCTTCTTGAAATGTGTATATTGAGTGGTTGTGACTATCTGCAGTCCTTGCCAGGTATGGGCCTCAAAAGGGCTCATGCAATTATTAAAAGGTTCAAAAGTTATGACAAGGTGAGTTTCTTATGCACTTGACATGCGTATTTATTTAGTAATAATTATTAACGGTTTTTTGGTGTTCGAAGTACGACTCATTTTTTTTTCTTTTTTTAATACTGATAAATCTTTTAAAACCTTTAGGTAGTTTTACATGAATTTTGTTGTAAAGTTGTAAATTGTAATCCTCGTGCGAATTGCTACATATTAGGTTCTTAAACACTTGAGATTCAATGGTGTTTCTATCCCACCCTCTTATGAAGAATCATTCAAGAAGGCTATATTGACTTTTCAATATCAACGGGTGTATGATCCAATCAGTGAAGATATTGTTCATTTGTCCGATGTACCAGCTGATATTGGTGATGACATAGACTTCTTAGGACCATATCCTTTCTCATAAGCTTTCCTTGTTACTTTAATATCTGTGTAGCTCCGCTCCATTTTGTTAAATTATTTCAAATCTTACATGAAGTTGTACCTTAACCTTGAATACGTCAGTGCCAAAAAACATAGCACAAGGTATTGCAAAAGGGGATCTTGATCCATTCACCAACATGCCATTTCAGGTACATCATCTATTTCTTTTTTTATCTTCATTTTTGATAGTAACCGACGATCATGTATTATGTGCGTATCTTTTGATGAATGAATTAGTTTCAGTTGAACTGAAATATGTTTTGTTTTTCTCTTTACATGTTCAATTTTTAATTTGAATTGTGTTCACTTAGTCAGTCTTGGAATATATGCTGTGAATGGAAAATTCAAGGTAATAGTGAAGATAGATTTTGAAAATGACGGTTATTGAAGTGGAGAATAGAGTAAATTGACAAAGATAATTTTTCTTCTGAATTGATGGCTATTGGAAAGATTGACGTATATCTGAAGTCTTCACGTTGTGCATATGTTTATGTGACTATTACTGTTTTGTACATGCTAGGCCTTGTTCTCATTACTCTTACAATTTCTGGAGAGAGTTATGAACAACGTACATGGATTAAGAACACAGTAATGCCACATTTTTCCCCTTTGGCAGGCAGTAATGCCACTTTTCAGTTGATGTCATTTATCCGCAAGATAATTTCTGCTGCTTCAAAGAGATGCATGCTTGTATGCTCAATAAGTCATAAATAGAATGAGTCGAGACTTATTTCTAAATATTAAATAGCAAGGCAAGGTAAAGTTGTAAACAAATGCAACCACAAATTACATGTACTGATACTACTTTACACCATTCTGTACTGCATCATATGTGAATATGTTCCTCCCCAAATCCTTGTAGTGTCTTGTCTTAAAGTACTGTTTGATGTCTATATTGTTCTGGAATAACAGGTAGAGAATCTTACTGCTGGATTGGCAATAGAGAGGACCTTGCAATTAAAAAATTCTCATTCTGAAATTGCAAAGAAAAAGATAGATTTACCTGTGCAGAAGAATGTCTTAACCAAGTATTTTTGTATCCTTTTAAGAATTCTTGGTTTCGATTTCAGTTAGTTTAGCCTATTTAAGATATCAGCTTGGAAATGGGATACAGAACTGCATTCCACGAGGCACAGGGATACTGCCTGATGCTGTCAATACTCTTGCCAATGTTTTTTGTTATTTGGAACCAAGATGTAACGTTGAAAGTAGTCTTGATGACTCAAAGCTATAATATGTTATGGTGGCATTTAATCTTTCTTTGACATATTACCATTTGTATTGAGGTTCTTTTCTTCTATTCTAATTTCTTCCTTAAGTAAGTTTTCCTTAGCCTTGAAAGGTTTTGCGTCTCTTGAAGCAAAAAGAAAATTCAGAGCACCTAGGATGTCACCTACTGCTACAAATCAAAGTACATTAGGGTCCTCTTCTGTCAGTCCCCAGGACCATGAGACTTTGGAGGCAGCTGCTGCTAGAACAAACAGCTCTGCTGCATCTTTAGTTGACTCTGAAATTTTGGCCAATGTATCTACTGTTAATAACTATGTAAGTTGTCTGAAACTACCTTAAGTTAAATCTCGGTCCACTGATGGTACATGCTAGTTATATATAATCTTGATCTTGGTGGTTTTCTTTTGTTCTTTCTTCTTTTATATGATTCTTTTGTTCTTCAGATTGAAAACAGGTTATCCACTGAATTTATGGAGTTGACAGAATCCTCCTGTCTCGGTAAGGATATAAATCTGTTAATTTGATTTGGATGGGAAATTTTTAATCCATTATGTCTTTATAAGTGGTAGTTGATACTCACTTCTGTGTACCTTGATGAAGAAGACATGGCAGGTGAGAAGAAAAATCCAGAGCATACTATACTGCAACAACCCATGGAGTCAATTCATAAACCTTGTCTGGGGTTGCATCAGGAGCACAAGGATACGAATATCAAAGACACTATTGAGGCAAAGACTCAGGTAGCAAGCAAAAAGATCATTGTAAGGAGTCCTTATTTTCAGCAGAAGCAAGTAGAAAAGAATAATTGTGACAAAAAGCAAGATTGTTTGGTCAAAGATGATGTTGCCATTGGTGAGCATAAAAATACCATATCTAACAATGCTTTAGGCAAAGTTGAAGACACTATTGAGGGAAAGACTATGGTGGCAACAAGAAAGATCATTGTAAGGAGTCCTTATTTTCAGCATAAGCAAGTAGAAAAGAATATCTGTGACAAACAGCAAGATTGTTTGGTCAAAGATGATGCTGCCTTTGGTGAGCATAAAAATACCATATCTGACAGTGCTTTAGGCAAAGTGGAAGATACTATTGAGGGAAAGACTAACGTGGCTACAAGAAAGATCATTGTAAGGAGTCCTTACTTTCAGCATAAGCAAGTAGAAAAGAATAATTGTGACAAAAAGCAAGATTGTTTGGTCAAAGATGATGCTGCCATTGGTGAGCAACAAAATACCATATCTGCCAGTGCTTTAGGCAACAGCCATATGAAGAATAAAGTCCTGAAAAGGAAGATATCCCCCAATGACAGTGCTCAAAGTGTAGGGTTGTTTTACCTTTTTCATTTTAAGCAGTTCCTTCAATTTTATTTATTTTCTGATGGCTTCAACTCCTTCAGGAAAACTTGCAGCCCTGGAGCATGCATCCTGCCTCAACTCTTCCTGATAATGGTATAAATAAAATAACACTAGCAAACTCAGTCTTAGCAAGGATAATTTGTTGTTAGCTAGTATATTCTTTTCACACTGAAATTGTTCCACGTTTGAAGCAGGTTTGATAAACTAGGCCTTAAGTGCTTCACACCAGTTATATATTTACTGTCATAGCTAGTACCAATGTCTTGCTATTGCAGCAATCATGTGCTTTGCATTCATTGTCTTTTTTTTTTCCTTTTTTTTTTCTTAATTTTTCTGATATTTAAAATTTTGTCTGCCACTGTTTGTTATTGTATCATGATGATGCCTTTGCAACTCCAATAGGAGAAAGTCTATGTATGCTGATTCCTTCCCTAAAGTTATTTCCATTTTCATGGTGACTTGACATTATGACAATTTGCTGATGTTTATGCACTTTTTCCTTATATATACAATCCTTAAGGTCATTGGATCTAGATTGTAATTTTTCTATCTTAAAAAGAAAGTCATTATAGACTAAGATTGAATGACTTATGTGTTATTTGACCGAATAAAGCACAAGCTGTTGGAATTGTCCAAGTTACAGAAGAATTATCAGCCATTTTATTTTCTTGGATTCTTGTCACAAAAGATAATAGAAAAAGTTGAATATAAGAACGATACATTTCTCTTCAATGGGATAACAGGCTGGACATTTTGGGGCTGTTTGATTATGTTTCAAAAAACAGTTTTTCTGTTTTTGAAAACAAAAAACTCAGAAAACTTGTTTGGTGAACTTATTTTTTAGAAACTGTTATGGAAAACAGAAAAATAAAAGAACAGAAAACTCAGAATACCTTTAAGATGTTTTGTAGTTTTTGTTCTGGAAAACACAAGGAAAGGTGAGAAACATTCATCTCATTAATGATAAAGTTATAAATTTTGAATAACCCATCTATCACTCACTAGTTATGATTTTGAGAACAATTACTCAAACAGATTTTTTTGTTTTCTTGTTTTTAAAACTTGTTCTCAAAAACTGTTTTCAGGACAAGAAAACAGAAAACACTGTCAAACAAGCCATTTGTTTCTTTTTCACATTTATGTTTTATGTTGGCTTAACATAGAAATGTCAGTAGTTTGACTTCACCTTCAGTTTCTCTTAAAAGCACGAGTTGGTTTGTTAAGGACATTTAAGACGTTTCTTGGGAGTTCTATAGAATTTCTGACTGCATTACGCATATGTATACTGCATGGGTTGTTAAAAATGTGCTGGAAAAGTAATGTATGTAAGGAGAAAAAAGCCTGCTTTCATCACTAGCAAATTGAAAGTCATCTTTAATGTTATGATTCCTATTATGGGCCATTGATGATGTGAAAATGTTTGTATAATAAAACCCTATATGTTCGAGCATGTAGCAATATCACAAACTTGAGGTCATGGATGCATGATAGGACAAATGATCTTAAGAAACATGGAGGAACTTAATCTACGAGCTAACTATTATGTGAAGTTTTTTAAAAACCATACATTTCTCTTGCTTTTTCTTTTAAGGAGATAAAGTATTTATATGAAGTTTCTCTGATTATGTCTTGGATTTAGGTTATTGTAATCAAAATTATGATAGAACATTTACAGAGGGTAATCCTGAAGAGAAGTTTGGTGCAAATATTTCCCACCTAGACCATTACTCAGAAATAGCAGAGAAATCTATGGAAAATTTTGTCTCAGTGATATCATCCTTTAAATACACCTCATCTGGTTCTCGTGCCAGTGGTCTCCGTGCTCCTCTGAGGGATGTTCGGAACACTTGTGATACTAGGTAATTAACTTCTGCCTCAACCATGGAATTTGTTTTCCCCGATTTTTGTGTCATCATGATCTGTGACCTGTTTGTTTATCACAGGTCAACAACTGTGGACTTCCAACAGTTTGCATATGTGCCGAAAAAACAAAAGAGTAGCAGATTAAGTTGAGGATGCTAATTCACGTTTAAGCAGAACTTTGATTGGCCATGGTTTACGTCATCCATTCAGTCATGGCAGTGACCTATATCAGATCATTTTTTCTTTGGCAACCGTAGGTTAGATTACTGTCTAACCTCCCTTTTGGCTGTGAACTCTTTTCCTGTATTGTTTATCCTTTATCACACATTTTGAGACTGGTTCGGCTTCAGCTTATCATAAACAGTGGAAGTTTTGGTCATGTCATACTTCCACCTTCCTGATTGATTGTACTCAAAATCCACAGTGTAAGTGTATAGGTCACCATTTCTGTTGTATATTCATTTATTGACACTTCACTGGTTCAAAATAGAAAACGAAGTTAGTTTTCTGTTTGTTACCTCTCAGTCCTTTATGCTTCAAGGTCAAGCTAAAGCGTTTTATCCCCCATACTGCTTTATTTATCATGTCCATGTTGCATTACCTTGAGGTTTTGTGGTACCTCGTCCATTTCAAGAACATCGAGTGTGGACTGCGAAGGCTGAGATTACCACTTCATAGTTTCTTATAGTTATACCAATAATAACATGCTAGAAATCAAACTAAATTGCTTTTCAATTTATGAACTGCTTGTCAATTTTACTACTCAGTATATAACATTTTGTGACAAACTACAGATCTTCCTCATCACTGCTTTAGGGGTTAACAGATAAAATTTACATTGGGGGGTAGAAGACAGAGGAATCCTTTGGGAAGGAACCTGTTGTCATATATGGTAGAGCTAAGCCATTAATTACAGTATATTCTGCAGGGCATGTGTGAGAATTCCACTACATACAATTATTTCATGATATTTCAATCGAAAAAGAGAATTAAAAAATAATTTCATGAATGAAAGATAATTTTTAATTAATAATAAAAATATAATAAATATTATATAATTAATTATCACTTTTTAAAAGAAAAAAAAAATATTGGCAAAGTGTGCTTGTCATCTTGAAATTCATGGGCCAGTCATCTCTAAAATGGTTTGTCTTGGTGCTTAATTATTTTGATAGTGATTCGCATCAATGTCTTTTCCTTTTCTCAAGGTCATCATGGTTTCAAATTTTCATCAGAACTCCAACTCTCTGCTTTAATTTTGAGTCACAAATATATGGATGAGCTGATTGAATCTGGTTCTCACTGCGTTAATGCCTATAGATAGTGGTTGGATTTTCTCAGGTTAACAGTGCTTAGATTATTTAGATTATTTTAATGAATTATACTTGATTTGAAGAATTAAATATTTATTTTTTATAATTTTTAATATTAGATCATTTAAGTTTGTTGATGAAATATTACTTGTATTGTGAATTTTCCTTTTTTAAAAAATAAAAATAATATTATAACGATCAATATCAATATATATATAATAAAATCTAGAGCAAGTAATTATCACTTGAATAGTTTTTTTTTTCATTAACTTAGTCGAGCTTGCGTTAAAAATTATAAATTAAATTTTAATTTTTTTAAAATTGAATATATATACATATATTCTAACTGATTTCCATTTTCAAATTTAATTATTTTTTCTTCAAGTACATTCCTCAATAAATCTTATTAACACTGTTCATTAAATTAAAGGCCACCATTTACTTTGCCTTGTGCTGGGTGAGAATATATATTATAAATAATCCGTGCAACATAAAAATTATTCATGATTGAAAGAGAAGGAATAGAATATTACATATAGTTGACTAAAAGATCAAGTCACGTGACGATTGGATTGAAGTGGTAGTGGAGATGCCAAATAAGTAAGACAAATTAAAACTCCCACATCCACGTGAGACAATTAATCATAGAAAGTGGTGGATAGGATAGTGAAAGACCACAAAACCTAGATTGAAAGGGAAACCATATAGCCATTTGTCCTTAGATTCTCTCCATTTATGCATTTATATAATTAGAGAAAAAGTGATATAAAAGATTATAACTGTGTACAGAGGTCACATATTATAATTACATTAGTATACTTTTATACTACTTCTACTTGCCAATGAGTCCTCCAATAGGAATAGTAGCACCAAGTCTTCTGTGCACTCTTGCCTGCACGAAACTCTCTCTCTCTCTTTCTCTCTGACCATCCATCTGTTTCCATGATGCTAGTGAAGATAGCAACGTAAGACGCTGTTCCACAGGATTATGCCCCAGAATTATTCCTCTCCATGCGGGGCTTCCATTCTTAATTATGTTTGATTTCTACATATGAGGACTTTTAGGTTCACACTTCTCCCATACAATCCACGTAAAATGAATCTCTCTTTTTTTCTTTTTTCTTTTTAATAATGATTGATAATATATATCAATTTTAGAGAAATGTACTAGAATGTGAAAAAGGGAAGAATTATTATTATTCGAGTTTCACAAATATGAAATTCAATATTGAATTGAACACCTTACATTTTCCCATTAAATCTAAAAAATGAGTTACATTATTAATGGCACATGAAGAGCTAGAGTATATTATATCTAGATATAGATTTTTCATTGTCTTTTTAATTTTTAAATTACTTATGAATAATATTTTTTAACATTTTAATTTTTAAAAAATTGACCATAACTTTTTTTTGAACTTATTTATAAATTTATATAGAAAATTCTCTTGTGGTTCGTTAGGTCTTTATCTCTCTAATGTCGAGCTGTGTTGTGTGCTATAAGCGATTGATTTGATTAATGGATGAGATTAAATATAAATACAATGTCATTTTTTCCCCACGCAATATTTAATAATGAAACATAACTACACGCAATAAATGATAAATCTTAACGTGTCTATTTGTGCCAAGAGTAATAATTAATGACAATGACATTCTAAATATATTTTTCCCCATACACACGCAAATACACACATGCAAACAAAGTTCGGAATCTGATTGAAAATGTAAGTGATGAATAATTAAAAATTACAGCCAATAAGTCAATGACTCAAATATGATTAAAATATACCGGTTCATATTATAAGATATTTTATATAATATATTTTTTATTTAAAATATGAGTTATTGGGTATTTTTTTTCTCATTTTATCCCTATTTTTAATGTTTCCATACTCTTCATTTATAACCTTATAATGATAATAGAATAATGTATTTAATAAGGGTAAAATAGGAAATATGGATACTTTTTATATTGATTTTAAATAAAAAAATAATTTTCTTAATATACATGTAATTGATACAAAATATCTTATAATATGTATTAGAGGGAGTATGCTTAAAAGTATTACCAGAAAATATAGACTGTAGACTTTCATAACATCAGCCACATATCTCAAGGTCGGTTACCTAATTTTATATACTGAGATGGTTAATTAACAAATATTGTGTTTGGCCGTATGAATCACATTTTCTTGGGGAACAAGAAGTTGTCAATGCTCCAAGATATTATCTCACACAATAACCACTTTGGCATTCAACTATACTTTCACTATTTTGAATTATAGGGTATATTTTTAATAAATTTATATTTCATAATATAAGATATTTTATAAATTATATAATATATTTATTTATTTTAATCCAAATACCCTGAGAAAGCATCAAATGACATGCTCCATTTATTTATGAGTTAACTATATTAAATACCTATTAAATGAGTAATCTAAGAAAGGATAAAAATTTTTTTAGTTATTAACTAGTACTCTTGACCCATATACGTTAATTAAAAGTGCCTTGCAAATCAAAATCTATTTTGACAAGAGTTGAATTTGAAATACCACTTTCAAATTTTACTACTAATATGATGACCTTATTGATGAATATTTTTTTCAATCATAATGTAAGTCATTTTTAACTATATCACTGAAACTAAAAAAAAATTTGTTGCATCAATAAAATTATCTAAAAAATATTTTAATTTACATATTTTTTTCTAATAAATATCATAAATTTAATATTTTCTAAAGCAACTAATGCTCTATAAAACAATTGATAAAAATGGCATTTTTAGAATAAAGCAATTAATACTCTATAAATTCTAGCAAAGTCACTTATATTTTGGACCATAACATTCTTCTAAAATATGACTTACATAAAAAACTAGAGGGAGCAATTTATAAATATCTTTATAAGTATTTGTTATGCTATAAGGCATGTCCTAATTCTAGTGAGCTTCTTGGACCCAAATCATCCAAACTTTTGTGTATAAAAGAACAAAAAACGGATTGAATTTGAAACATAATAGTTTTCTTGAGAGACAATTATATATACACTGATAATTAAGTCCTTGATTAATTTATAGGATTAATTGATGACTATTTTGACTAAGTGGCAAATCCATGATCAAGCTCACTATATTTACGTAATTACCTCAAACTCAGTCGCACCAAGTCTCTCTTTTTTAGTGAAAAAAAAGGTTTGTATCAATTCCATATGCGAGATTAAAAATGTTATTTTTCTTTGAGCTAATTTATTTTGTTTTGTGTCTATCATCGATAATGAAATCGGAAGTAAGAAGAAAAAAGAAGGAAAGAAAGAGCATGTGGCCTATGTCATACTGAAGTTTATGAAAAAAATTTATTAACTTTGAAAATGAAATTAAAATAAATATGCATCCCAACAACCACACACTTGGCGCCATAAGATTAAAATATGAACTTGGAGGTTAAGTTTATACTTTAATAAATTATAATATCTACTTGACTTTAAAAATTTTATTTTTGCAGTGATGACAATTAAAACAATTTGGCCAAAAAGAAAAGATAATTAATTCAAAATAATAATCATTTTAAAACAGAAAGAGCTTACCGTAAAATTTGAAATTGAGGTTGTCCATTCTAAAAAAACATTTGAAAATTAAATCTCTAAGTTTATTTTCATAGTTTTAAAGGCCTACGCCACTATTTAGGACAAAATTTATATGTTTTTTCTTATATGTTGTTCTTACTTTTTTCCTGTTAAAATTTGACATGTGAACTTTTTTAATACATCATAAATTCAATCAATATCCATAACTTAACAATGTCAACTTATTAATAAACTTAATATAATTTAAAAAAAAAGAAAAATCCTAATTTCATACCCTACATCATACATCTACTCTAAGTTTATTCCACTTTATGATTTTGGGTTTGGCAAACAAGCGAGCCCTAGGAGCACTACGTTGGTGGTGATTCGAAAAGATATTGAATTTTCTATATAACCTGTGATTTTCTTATATTGCTTTTTTCCTTTTTAAGGTTTGTAATTAGTTTCTAACTTTACTTGGGGTCCATGCTTGAAGTTTGGTCCCCTTTGATGCTGATGATTGCTAATTACAATGATTACTCCTCCATGGCTATTTCTTTTTTATGATCTCTCACTCCCTCTTGGTGTTGCGTCACAGAAGAAAAGAATGGTGATTTTCGTTTTGGTTCGCCGCTACACAGAGGATGAGAGAAGGCAAGGAATTAGAATTAGGATTTTTTAACTTTTTTATTAAATTTATTAATAAGCCAACACCATTAAGTGTACGGTTAGTGTGATTGGATTTATGATGTATTTAAAAAGTCCATATGTCAAATTTTAATTGGAGATCAAAAGCAGAAATAACATATAAAAAAAGCATATAACTTTTGTCCTTGCAAAAACTCGGATTCCTTGCAATCGTTTTGGCCATTCGTTGAACTAAAAAATCAATTTTATTTAACCTAGTTGGCCAAATTGGATAAGATCCAAATAACTATCTTCCATTATTTTAATTTTAAGAATAAGTAAACCAATTGAGTTTGCATAACTAGAACACGTTACATAACGTGACAAAAGCTTGAATATCAAATTATTTGTATCTAAAAATTTTTAATCACGCAAGTGCCACGAAAGATCCAAATTTAATTTTCTTATACATTAATTAATTGAACAATCGTTTGATCCCAAAATGTCGAGGTTCCTGACGCATAACCTGGAAAATAATAATAATAAACTGTGAAGAACGTTAATTGTTACTCTATATTTTAGATTCCACTGAAGAAGCCAAACGAAAATTTGAGCTTATAATTTTCAGTTTTACGCTAATACTAGATCGAATTCGAATAAGACAGACTCTAATATTGTCCCTTTCTGTGTTTTAATAATTAATAATAATTATCTTTGTCCTTTAACTAACTGCCTAATCATAATTCAACCCAACCCATGTTCCCATTTCTGGTTGTGTTTCCTTTTTCTAAGTTAGCTTCACATATATATAGAATACCGTGTTATTATGGTAATTAATAATTAAAAAAATGGATGAAGCTAGCTAGTTTGTTTGGTACAACATTTTGTCGTGTAAGTTTAATTGAAAAGATTAAATTTCACTTTTCCTTTTCTTATTTCGAGATGTTTATTTTATGCTATTTGATTTAAAAATTTGTTTTTTTTAAGATTAATAAATATATACATCATGCTGATTTCTTTTCAAAAACAGCATTTATATTTATACTTATAATAAAAATCGGTTATGTATTTTATTTATGTAAAATAATTAAATTTAAAGTAAATTTAATTTATAATTTAACAAAACAAAAAACATCGAAATTTTGAAAATTATAATTTTATAAAAATCAACATTATTTTAGGAAATTTTTGTCATATTCTAGTTTAAGAAATTTTTTATTCATAATTAGAGAAAAATCATATAATTTTTGCATGTCTTAAGAGTCAAGAGATCTAGAGTAAGTAAAGAAAAATAGATTAAATACACTAATTTGGCAGGATTGGGTTTTGGGAGGATTGGTAAATTGGTTATGTGTAAATGTTTTAGGTGGATTGGTTAATTGGTTATGCGTAAATGTGTAAATGTTGATGTGTACCTTCTTTTGCCTTAGCAAACATCCCCTGATAACTCCATTTCATGCTTTGAACGAATGTAAGAAAAAGGAAATACGAAATCTGGAAGATTTCAGTAATGATTAACACGCAAGAATGATATTTTTGCATGTTTACCTAATATTATAAGTTTATCTCACTTCAATAGAAAAATTTATCAGTACCTAAATTAATCTAAATCAAGTTAGATCAAATTATTTTAGGTGATAATTAAGTTTTACTATCAAGTATTTAATATGATTACATTATTCCCTAGCTCAAGCTTGAGATTTTAAGCTAGTATAATCCCTTTACCGTTGAACTAAGTATACATGTCAAGAACAAATATAAATATTTTTAGCAAAATCAAATTTTGGTAAGTTGAATCGAGCAAACTCATTAGAGTCATGACTGACTTTATGGATATTTATATTATATCACAGTAGCGTTATTCAAATCCAACTAAATCCAATCTCGTAATTAAAATTAGTTTTAATTTCACTTAACCCCTTATACTTTTCGATTAAATAACCCCTTATACTTTTCGATCAAGCTTAAGATCTCAAGCTGATATAACTTTTTAATATTTTAACCAAGCGCTCAGTGATTTAATACACAAGAATGATGTCAAGCACCAATATGAATATTTTTAGCAAAATCAAATTAAGCTGAGTTAAATCAAGCTGACTCATTAGAGTGACTTCATAGGTCAAAAAACCCTTATGGATGATATTTATATTATATCACAGTAAAGTAATTCAATCTAACTAAATCCAATCTCGTAAAATAAGTTTTGGTTTTACTTAACCCCTATACAATTCATTAGCCAAACTTCATATATTAATATATTCGAATTATCTTTTCTGACTATTCCATGTCACGTGCATCATATTGATAGAGCTTATCTTTTCTAACTCTTATTTTCACGTGCATTACGAATTGTGTAATGAAACTAAAAATATATATAGAGTAATATATACAGAGTAAAACTTCATATAGATTAAAAAAAAATTCAATAAATAATTAAGGTTAAAATAATTCAATTTTGGTTCACTTAGGAATGTAATAATTAAACAAGTCATTACACATAATATGTGACGAAGCATTTGGTAGTTCCAGGGATTTTAAATGGTTTGTTTATCCAAATCTACAAGCTTAATCAAACCTGCAGTGCACAGAATACAGATCCTCAAGCCAAAGCAGAGAAAATCCTCCAAGAAAGGGAAATCCATTATACCAAAGATGGCCTCCAAATTAAGGAACACAAATAACAATAATTAGTTCGCTTTATCTCTATTAATCTCGAATCAATGTATATTTTTTTTTCCTATTACAATCTGTGACTGTGAGACTTCTAAACATTCTCAAATAATTTATAGGAGGTATTGATTGACTATTAACTTGTAATAATTACTAAACTAATTTGCCATTTTCCATCTCATTTTCCTTTCTCAATTTTCCCTATTGCCAAACGCAATTTTTGGTCGCAAATGAAACAGTTACGCCTCCAAAAATCCAGTCATTCTCAGAATCGAATTCCGAACTTGGCTCAAATCCCGTCCCTTCAAGGTCCTTCCGTTTCCCGTACACACCGAGAACGCCATTTTCCCGGCGACTCTCCGATTCGTGATCACGTACGGCGGCACCATTCCTTCGTCCTCCCATTCCTCCTCCAGCAGCTGGTCATCGGAATCCGTTTGCCGAAAGATCCTCTGCGGTATACTCACCGGCTTCGAGTTCGCTATCTTCTTCTTCTTGCTCCTCTTCGACTTACTCCGCCGCGATTCGAGCTCCTGATGCAAAGCGTTACTCCGGTAGTCGTCCTCGCCTTCTGAGGTGGCGGCTCGTGGAGGATTCTGACGGTGGTGATCGGAGAAGACGATGTCGGATTCTTGGAATTCTTCAGCCATGAGAGAGAACGAAGAGAGAGAAAGGCTCTTCAATTCTGAAGGTTTGGAAATGGAACAGTGAAGGGTGGCTTTTATAGGGGGAGAAGAGTCGTAGTGTGCACACTTTGCGTAGTACATGTTGTGAGATGGCGTCATTAGAAAATTTAATGACATTTCATTGGCCAAAAGAATTATAATGACTTTTCATTGTGGTCCCTACTTCTCTTTCATTTATAATAATGGCCCACAGATTTTTTTAATTACCATTTTGGGTTTATTCTCCATTCTAGCTTGTATCGTTGGCTATGCAGTTGCTTGTAGATTATTGACTTGACCAAGAAAGTTTGCCACTTTGATTTATTTTTGGGCTTATACTTCATATATTTGATGAGTGTTTTTTTTTTTTGCCAGATAATGAGTGCTTGTTTACAGGTCTAGATTCGTAGTAAGGATACGAAACAATTAATAGGTATTTATTTTGTGGATTTTAAAAGTTAAATTCTGTACATTGCATGGAGTATATATGAGCTCATTAAAAGATGTATTGTTCATAAGTGCGGCTATTATTTAGCTTAAACATATAAATTAATTGTACCTAAACAAAAATTGAATTTGGATACTTTTATGCTTCACTCAAATTTTATCATTAGGTTCATTTTGACCATTATGTATTTTTTAAATTATGTAATAACTAGATGTGAGCTCATCGTGAATTACACAGAATTTGAAAATTTTGATATACTAATAATAGTTTATAAATAGTATGATTTTTTATAAATTTTGTATGGCATATCGATGGTTATTAAATACATAACACTCCCTCCGGTCCTAATTATATGACATTTTACTCTGATCCTAAACATAAGATTCTTTATAATATACAAGGTAGTATTTATTATACATTTTCAAAACATGCCTCTATTTAATATTTCCCAAAGAAAGAAATAGAAAGATTAAATAAAGGTAATTTTAATAAAATATTGTGATTTTCAGATAAATCGAGGTAGTTAACTAATTTTAACTCTCATCCTTAATCTGCGTGATTTGGTTAAAAAGATCTTATATTAAGAATCAGAAGGAGTAATAGCTTATTGAATAATTATTTAAAATATTAATTTAATAGTAACTAGTATAGTCATTAATTTAATTAACTATTACGTGTGTGTATGAATATGGCATATCGTCCAAAACGGGAGGCTAAATGTTTGAGAGGCAAAATCACAAAAATAAATTTACAAAATGGGGTTTGAAAACATGCCAAATAACATTTTTCTTTCTAACCCCAATTCAAAACCCACGTTTGAAGCTATAAATGGAAATGCAAACAAGCAATAACAGATTAGCCTTCAATAACCGATATGCCAACACATTACCCCCTTATTTGATCCACAGCATGGGGAATGAAATTAAGGGGGGAAAAGTGACATTTTGAATGTGAATTGTCATATGCGTTCTTGGATAAAAATTGATAATAAAATATAGTTGTTATTAAGTAATAATTATAGAGAAATAATAGATATTTCACACCTTGATTTGGCGAAATGGAGCCTTGAATTTCCTGACTGTTTCATTTACAAACACAACTCTGTTTCCAGATAACCTCTCATTTCTTTTCTTGCAGAACATCCAGCAGCCAACACTGAAAAATCAATCTCCAAGGTTTTCCCTATAACTTTCCTCTCATCTTTCAAGTTATTAGCCATCCATGCAATTTATATTGAAACATTCATTATAGACTCTCTCTCCCTTTGCATGATTGACATCAAAATGAAGCTCCCCACCTCTTATTTCTTAAATTGTTAGTGTGGAGTCTATTGTAAGCCATCAACCATAAAATAGGTTCTGATACGTTTTGGCTTTAATCCCAAGCTTCAACTTCATATTATTTTCATAGCCACTTTTTACTCTATAACTGCCATTGCTTTCACCCTTCCATGCTAATCAATTAAATTGTTAGCACCGCAATATATAAAAAATGTATTAAAAATCTGGTTTTTATATATTCTAATTTTTTTAATAATATTCCTTATCTCTAAGAAGATGATTTGGCCCCCCAAAGTCCACGTTTTGTGTCTGCCCCGGTTGGTGGAAGTGAAGAAGAAGAGCTTGAAAATTATTTAATGAGTCAAAACAGGAATAAATGAGGTAGAAATGAGGTTGGAAATTTGGCTCCATAAAATGTTTTACATTTCTTTTTTTTTTTAATGAAAAAAGTGTAGATGAGTTGGATTTGTAAGCTCATTAGGGTTAGAGCAAATGTCATAGCTAAAAAAGATTTGTAGAGTTACTTACAAATTATCTATCAATAAAATTCTTATATTAATAACAAAATTTAAAATGAATATTTTTATAAGATATGAGATGTGTTCTTCCTGATTGAATTTTTTTTAGTAACAAATGTTTTATAGTTTTTCAAATGGGAGTTTAGAAATTTGGAATGCAAATCCAAAAAAAAAAAAAGCAAAGGAAAAACAGATTTTGGGTATATAGAAAAGAAAAAGGATGAGAGTTTATGGGATATATATATATATATATTGAATTCATGGAAGTGCTAATTTATCTTAAGATAATTATCTGGTATCTGACGTGGAAGTGCTACATTTTGATTTTGAAGAAGCAACCATTCCGTTATCCATCACACAAAAGTCATCGATGGATCAAGAATTTTAGTCACTAACGGAGACTAAAAACTAGTCACTAGTGCATCAGTTTGTTTTAACAGAGATATTTCTACATCCTTCACATGTACGGCATTATGTATGTACTACAATAAATATATCATATTTAATATATATTAGATACGGGTATGTCATTTTTTTTTTGAAGTATCTGTATAATAGGAAGAAAAATACATACATATCACTATGTATAATTTATACTTATGAATAATTTACTATATACAATATAACAAAAACATAATAAAACCACAAAGAATTCATATACAAACTTTTTTTTATATAGCTTGTTTTTTTGAACAAGCATATAGCTTGTTTCAGGTGCGTGATTTTATGAACGTAAAGGAATTAATTTACAGACATACAAAGGCAAATTAGAAACGTTTTGGTGATTAAAAGTGGTTAGCAATGGCGTACTCCAAAAAGCAAGAGGAGGAGACAAAAAAAGGAGTTAGCTTAAATTTCAATTAATTAATTGACAAGAGCAAGTGAATTCTTCACCCACTTCTTGTCTTCCTCCGAGGCCCAAACCACTCACACCTCATTTCAACTTCATTTCCAGTTTTCCACTTAAAAGATTTTGGGGTTGGCAACATATATACCCTCAATAAAAATAATGATAATTAGCTTACATCAAGAATTACGAACTAACATAAACTAGTTTTTTTCCTGGTGGAATATACGACAGAACATAAGAACATAAAAATTTGAATGATAAAGTAAAATTTAATTGTTGATGGATGAGACAGAGAACAATTTAAAATGAGAAAGGGCAGAAACTGAAATATGAGCACTCAACCCAATTTGTTAAATTCTGTGATTATTTTTTGCCTAAATATTTTATAAGGTTAATAACAAATAAATAATATATATTTTTTAAAATTTATAAAATATATTGATCAATATAAGAAATTGGAAAGTTCCATTTTTGGACGTACCCCACATTTTTTTCTTGCCAGGACCCCACATTTTGCCCTTATTTTTTAAACAATTATATATGACTTTAAGATTCTTGCGCAAATGATGCATTTTTTATAATTAACCAAATGACGCATTTTTTTATGTCACAGTCCTGATGGACATGAGCTTAACTAAAAAGGATTGGTTTTATTTTTTTATAAGTTACGAGTAATGTGAATTTTTTTTTAAATTTATTAGATATATAAATTAATGATTTTCATTTTGAAAAAATGATTGATAAATACCTTTTTGACTGAAAAAAATTTCAAAAACATACTATAAATTTGTATAATTTCAATTAGGTATCAAGATAACTAATTAAAAATATTTTTTGAAGTTAAATTCTCTTTTTTATCCTTAAAATTGGGATAAAAATATATAAGTGTCAGTTATAAATTTATGTGAATCACTTATAAATTCATAAAAAATAATTACAAATCAACTTACAATACATAAAATACAGTTAGATAGTCCATTTACAAATAATTTTCATAAATTTAATATTTGAATATTTATATTTGACACTCATATATTTACAAGTGATAGATTGATAAGTTTAGTTAAGGGTAAAATAGAAATTTTATTAAAAAAAAATTCAAAAAAAAGTTTCAATTAGGTACTTGGTTGGTACATAATTAGAATTAATTATGTTTTTGGAATTTTTATCTTGGTATTTATCATTTTCCCTTCCTATTTTGTCAATTTAACAAATAATCTTTTTTTATCGTAACAAACAATTTAACAAATAATCGAAACAAAATCTGAGCTGTTAAAAGGAACGAACCGGGTAGTCTACCGTACGTTCAGGTTCTGAAGTTTATCAAAACGGTATTGTCATTCCCTTGAACAAGAGAGTGGGCCGTAACGTAATTTCTTGTCGTTGCTGTGTTTTGCCCTCTGAAATTTAGTAGAGCAATTTAGAGAAGCTTTCCACTCTGATCCTTCGAGTGATCTCAACATTCAAACTCATCAGTTGTTTTTCTTTGCTAACTGAACCAGAAACAAGACGTTCGAGCAGAAAGGTATTTGCACTTCACACTTGGGACAAGAGGTATGGTGACTATTCATTTGAATTTTACTTTAACCTTTGATTAGCTAGTTTAAATCCAGTGCCATTCATCATGGTTTTTGTTTTCCGCTCGTTGCTTGTGGTTCTGCTGGGCTGTCCTAGCGAGATGCAGTTCAATTGTTTGATAAAATGCTTATGTGGGATGCTTGTGAAAATGAGTGTCTAGCTATATGTTTTCTAAATTTGGCATTTTGAATTTATATTTTCCCTATTTACATTGGTTGCTAAGCAGCGCTGTTATGGTTGATTTAAGGATAGTGATTAGGGACTTATAGGAGAATACTGCAGCAGTCAATTTTTACATTTTAAAGACTATTGCTGTCTCGATGTTTTCGTTTTAATTATATTTTATGTACAGGTATAATCTATTTGGTTTATTGAGGAATTCTATGCGTGAGGAGGTGTACAATGACGAAACCTTTTTCATTTAACATATTCTGGGATATCGAGTCAGCTTAGTTTAAAGAGTTACAGAAGTATGATGCTTATTAAATGTGGAAATTCAATTTCTTGTCCGATTCTCTCTTCAGTAGTATATCAGGTAATGGCCTGTTCCGCGTGATCTAATATTCTTGTTGTTCAGAAAAACCACTAAATTATATAATGTTTTTGATAGAGTGTGGATGCTGGAATGTTGATTCAGACTAAGACAGATATTGGAGCTCTACTGTTTGGTTATAGAATCACAAAACGCAGAATATCTGTCTCACACAAGGTACAGTTTTGACCATGAAGGAAAAGACAGGAGAGAATAATTACCCCTGTTATTTAGCATTTGGCCTCATTTTGATTTGAAGTATTGATTATACTTGTTTTCATTGCAGAAAAATTCGATCAACAGTGCACTGGCTGCTCCTTTAATCCAATCTTCTCTTAGCCATAATGGAAGAGCACTAGGTAGTCCCAGAGTGCTGGAAAAGTAAGTTATCCCATTTTCCTCATAAGTTGCTTTGTACTTCTGATAATTCATGCTTTATTATTTAATGCTGCATATCTTGAATAGGGTGTATCCCAAGTCTTGAATCTCATTTCCCCCTGATTTCTTAATTTACTTAATGCAGAAAAGGGAAAGAACGAGTTGGAAAGAAAGAGCACCACCTATGGCAAAGAAGAGATTCAGCTAAATCTGGGCAAAAGGCACTCAGTCTTATCAGAATTGTATTCTTCTCTAGCCTGTTCATTTGGTTTAGAATATTCGATTTTCCCTCCTAAAGATGAACAATATTTTATATTAATTCAAGTAACGAACAAATGCACAAAAGAATCGACTGGACAGTGGGGGGAAAGTTCTGATTTTTATGTGTAGTTTAATTTTGTGCATTGTTAATCTGGAAATGACAGGTGTCTGAACTCCCTAATGAAAAAGAGGCTGTTTATGGAGCATTGGACAAATGGATGGCATGGGAGACAGAGTTCCCATTGATTGCTGTTGCTAAGGCTCTAAAAATCTTACGGAAAAGGAGTCAGTGGGTTCGGGTAATTCAAGTATGACCACTGTATCATGCTAAGGCTCTAAAGAATTCTTTTTGGGTATATCATTGACATCTTCATAATTATTTTATAAACTTTGAGTGAAAATGGGACAACTGGTAATATTACTTCAGTAGTTTATTTTATTGGATAATTGTCTGAGTTGGCTTGGCTTAAAGTTCTCTTTTCGTTGACCTGAGAATGTTTTATCTGGGAATGAACAGAAGTTTATTGCCAAGTCCTTAGATAGATGAATAGGTTAAAGGAAGCTGAAATTACTTGACTTGATAATGGTTCAGATTTGGGATTCAGGATAAGGTTCTATATAGATATTTATTAGTGTTCTCATCAAAATATGATTCCTCTGATGTAGCTTTTGATTAAATCAAATGCCCCAGATAATGTTATTCAATTGAGAATATGATCCTGTTTGTATTCACATCGTGACCTGTTGATCTAAATCCAAAGTATGTTTTGTATATCAATATGTATTTCTTTTCTCCTCCTAATAATCTCTTATCCATCAATATTAAATACATGTGGTCATGTACTGGTCCTTCTTAAGAATGTCATTATCTGCATATAAGTATGGGAATATGAACTTACGGTGTTAGTGAATGGTATTTCTTTCACTCATTAGCCCCAATTATGTGCTGTCTATATCAATATTTACCTTCGGTTACACATGGGTATGGAATGAAGTCTTACTAGTTACTGATTCTCAATACTACTCAGGTGGCAAAGTGGATGTTAAGTAGAGGTCAAGGAACAACAATGGGGACATATGACACTCTTCTTCTGGCCTTTGATAGAGAACGGAGAGTTGAGGAGGCAGAATCACTGTGGAACATGATTATACATGCCCACACACGATCTGTCTCGAAGAGACTGTTTTCAAGGATGATTGCGTTGTATGATCATCATTATATGCCTGATAAGATAATAGAGGTATCATTAATCTCACCCCCCCTTTGCCTGAATTTTTAATCTGTCATCAAGTTTGACTCCTTATACCTGTAGCACACTTCTGTTAGCTTGAACATAATGAGTTTTAGTGCCTTCTTGTCTGTAAGTTCAGGTATTCGCTGACATGGAGGAGTTGCATGTGAAACCCGATGAAGATACAGTCCAGAGAGTGGCCCGAGCGTTCAGAATACTAGGCCAAGAAGAGAAGAAGAAATTAGTCATAAAAAGATATGGGCTAAAGTGGAAGTACATTCACTTCAATGGTGAACGGGTTAGGGTGAGAACAACAGCATGGGATGAAGATGATGAACCGACCAACTGAAATGGGGTTTTATTTCGACGAGGAAGCAATCTGATCTGGGATCCGAGTTACTTGGAAATGTAAGATTATATTATAGTGTAAGTATAGCTGTATATGCAAAAGTTCATTAAATTGCTGTATGAGTTAGATGTTTGGGAGAGATTCCGTTGGGTGCTTCTGATGTCAAATGTGTATATAAATAATTAAAGGAGCAAATTTAAATTTTTGTTTTTGGGCCAAAAGGGGTCAATTTGAATAGAGCAGGATGTCTTGGTACTTATAAGAGATAATCCTTATATGGATTACGGAGCCTAGAGGCTGAAGAAACTGCTTGCCTATAAATTCACGGTCTTGCTTTTTTATTGAACTTAAGAGTATGACAAAAGAAGTAAATCATGGAAAATATAAATACTAAAAAATATCTCAGATGTAATCATGCAAGTTTTATTAGCAAGTGTTTGAAATGTTTATGTCCATATGTTTTTTTCCATCTACTTAATTTTTGCCTAAGGAACTTAGTTCTTGCAGCTCTGTTCCATATTTTAGGTTTGAAAACAATATACTTTTCATTCGTCAATGATGTGCTTGTTGATTTAAAGTTGAGAAACACCTTCTAGATGTAGAGAGTGGATCTTTTGAAATAAGGATCTCTTTGAAGTAAGAGGTACAAAACTAAACACACCATCTTTTTTTTTTTTCTTAATCATGAAAGCGTGCACTTCAAACTATGTTTTTTTTTTTGGGTGAAATATCACTTCAGAAGATCTACATTTTTAAATATGTTTTTTTATATCTCATGCAATAGTCATGAGAGCAGAAAAGCTCAGCCATTTACAAAGCATAAGTCCAGTCCTCTTGATTAAAAACATTTCAGAGAGAACAAGAAGAAAAGTTGAGGAAGCAAACCATGATGACATTTTATTGTGCTGACCATGAGAAAGAGAACCAAATCAAATCCCCAAAACATCATTGTTCTATGATTCCAAATCCTGGTCCTATGATCCTACCATTCCTTTCTCTCTATCCCTATGCTTCTATCATCTGACTTTTGTACAATTCGATAAAAATGTGAAAAATAAAAGCCACTGAAAAAAACAATAGTATCAGAAACATTATAGAAAAGATACAGCAACTGTGCTTCTCACAACGTGTTCGTCATAAGTCCAAGCATACCACCCAAAATAGTACAGATCATCGTCATCTGGGTCAATCTTTGCAGGTACTTGACCTCTTTGTGCCATCACTGTGATGGTGAAGTTCTTTTTCTGCCCAACACGATCAAATTCCAGAACATTCGGAGAGGCAAAGATGGTGTACTCCTTCGGTGACTTAGCACTGAACTTGTACACACTCTTGGGGCTACCAACGTTGGTGACTGTCCTCATCACTGTCTTCTTGGTGCCACTGAGTCTGTGGATTTGGATGGATGGATAGTTGAGGCTGTTTGGATCAGGTAATGGGTTTGGACATTGATATGCGAGTTTCAACTCTTGCGTTTCTCCAAGGCTACATGCGTGAAGAACATAGTCTGTATAGGAAGAATCATAGATGAGGCCAGGATCTGATGCTTTTACGGGTTGGAAATGGCCAGAACCATATGCGAATGGAGTTGCAGGTTTTCCTGTTTCATCTTTCATTGGCTTTCCCATGTTGTCTGTTGTGCTAGCTGCAGGAAAAGAAGTACTTAACTGGTAATTATGATCCCTACAATACAAATTCTCATTGAACATAAAGTGATCTGTTACAATGCACATTAATTATCATTTCAAGTTTGAGAATGAAGTTAGGTACCTGTGGTGATGAGGGCAGATCTTATAGCAGCAGAGCTCCAAGTGGGATGTATGGCTTTGAGAAGAGCAGCAGCAGCACTAACATGAGGGCAAGACATGGAAGTCCCAGAAAATATGTTGTACTTCACAACTCTGTTGTCATGATATGACATTCTTGTTGGCCCATCTTCCTCTGTCCATGCTGCCAATATGTCTACTCCTGGTGCTGTAATGTCTGGCTGCATTTTAATCCAACACTAACCACCTTCAGACAAAATGCACGCCAAACTGATACAATCTATATATCTATGAAAATGGATTTGGTGCACATATTTACTTATAGTTGCAAAGTCATGTGAACCGTCTAGATGGGATATGCATATGGTGCACATCTCAAATCTAGAAAAAGGTAAAGATGGAAGAAATGATAACCTTAAGAACAAAGGGATCTAGAACATTAGGACCCCTACTAGAGAAGGAGGCGACAAGAGGAGCAGGTTTAGTATTCAGCACAGTTGTTCCAGGAAGAAGAAGAGCCTTGGGATCATTGGATGAACGCAAATATTGCAGAAGCTTCAAGGCATTCTGGTACGACACACCAGTGGCTGCAACAAAATGAGCATCACTTGGTACTTCGTTCCCAAACGGTTTGGTGTTTCCCAGAATGAAACCCACACCACCAGCTCTTCTAACCTCTAAGCCTTTCGTTACTCTCACTCCTTTCCCTCTCATGCATAGCACTAGCTTCCCTTTTGCCTTTTCTGGGTCCAGGGAACCTTCTAGACAATACCTGCGTTTGTTCATGTGTTTTAATTAATTAGGTATAAGGAGAGGTTAAGATTAGATTTGGTGGTTGAATATGATTAATAATAATTACCCAGAGTCTTGTTTGGGAACGCTTGAATTCTCAACGTCTCCTGCTAAAACCAACTTGTGGAGGGTTTGTTCCATTTGCATTGGAGTGATTGACAGTCCCTAATGTTAAAAAGCCAAATAATGGTTATGTAATTAAATTAAATTAAACAAGCACATGCGCATACACATTATATTTATTCATGTAATTGATTTTGTTAATTTCAAAGAAAAGAAGTGTAATTTTATAGAGAAAAAGGAGAATCATGTAATTTTAATGAATCTGGAAATGTACAAGTTATTTAAATTTTTTTTTTGTATAAACCTAACTAGTATTTTCTCTCTCTATCTCCCTTTAAAAAAAAAAAAACAGAACGTAACTAGTATTCACTTGAAGCAACAAGGGAAGTTCACAATGTGAGTGAGGGAGTGTGTATAAATAAAGTAGGAGGCAGAGACTCTAGATCAAGGTATTAAACATAAAACCAGCCATTGAACCAGATGAGACAACGGTTCAAGGTTTAGTGGTGTTGTGAATAAATTAATATATTTTTAATAATATAAATAAAAATATAAAAGATATTTATCTATGATCATAAAATTAACATTTATTCTAGGATAAAAAGTAAATTTAATAATATATAAAAAATTAAAAATATTATTAATAAGTTTTGTAACCTAATATTAAAATCTAAACAAGTTAATATCCACCTATAATTATATTTTAAATTCAAAATAGTCAATTGATATTCTATTTTTATTTTATTTGTTAAGTAAATTTATTATTATTAATAATTATGTATTATAATAATACTTATAACATATTATAATATAGAAAGAAAAAAATTTATACTAAAAATAATGTTACTTAGTACTAAAAATAATATTATTTTATTTTAAAAAATTAAGAAAAAAGGGAGCCGACCGGTTCAAACTGATTCCCACCGATTTTAAAATTTTTCAATTTTTATTTATTATTAGATCAGATCAGAGGGTCGATTCTCGATTAAACCCACCAATTTGATCTGATTTTTTGTTCACTGCTCTATATTGCTGTGTTAGGTGATTTTGTCCGTACTTATACATTTACTTGGCTAAAAAAAGAAAGTCAAAATTTTGGGCACAACACAACTTTTGTCAGAGAACTTTGGCGTGCACTACACCTGAATAAAATTTTCTTTTTCCCGGGCCCGATATGGCATGTAGAACTGTAGTAGTAAAAAATTATTATTTTTTAGATAACATTTTTTAACAAAAAAGGTTATAATATTAAGAAAAATGCATTACATTATAGATGACATTTTCGTGTTAATATAGGTGAAATTAAATTCTCAATTGTTTTTATAATTTTAATGTGAAAATTTATATAATTTTGAATTTAATACTAAATCATGCATACTCGAACTAAGAAAGCACAGTATTATTAGTCATATTTAATAATCCAAACAAAAGAAAAAAACATGAAATAAACATTTATTTACCTCAATTCTTGTACCATTATGGAGCAAAATTGGAGCAAGAAAGGCCCGATCCAGAGTACTAGCACCAACGGTAATAACCCAAGGAGCCGGGTTCGACAAAGTCCGACCCGAGGGCCCTGAATTCCCTGCACTACAAACCACGACAACGTTCTTCCTCGTCGCCTCCAATGCTCCTCTCGCAATCACGTCATCTCTGTAAGCGACGGGTTTCTCGTACCCTATGGAAATGCTCAGAACGTCGACGCCGTCTTCAATGGCATCGTCTATTGCCTTCAACATGTCGACTTCCATACACACGTTTCCCTGGTCTTTGGATTGTCCTTTGATTGGCCAGCATGCTTTGTATATGGCCAGCCGTGCCAACGGGGCTCCGCCAGAGGCCGTGCCGTTGGCAAAGCCTCCGAGGGCTGATGCGCTCGGGACAGTCCGGCCAGCGACAATGGACGCTGTGTGGGTTCCGTGGCCGTCTTTGTCTCGGGGTGATTTGTAGTCTTCTTTCTCGTTTAGAGGGCCGAACACTGTTTCATAGCCTTGCAGGTAGTACCGAGCTCCGATGATCTTCCTGCAAATAAGAATTGAATAAGTTAATTGTGTATTTAAGAAGAAAGCGTGGGTTAATTTTTCTTTTAAACCTTTGGTTTAATGTAATTGTTGCATGCTTTTAACTAACAAGGTAGTATTTTGCAGGAAGAAAATCAAAGTCACGTTATAATACGTACAATAAGAAGTTGCATTTTTCTTCATTTTTTTTCTTTTACCTGCTATTAGCTTTAATCTTATCTCTGTTGGACAACTTGTTGATATGGGTTATGATGTATTATTTAACAAATGTGGTTGTGTTGTGATGGATTCTCAGACAGGACAGGTTATCGGGACTGGGCGTAAAGTTGGTCGTATGTTTGAGCTCAACTCATTACATCTTCCTGAAGTCACTTCTCTTAGATTGTGTGCTGCTACCACATCCTTGTCTCTTGATTTATGGCATCGCCGTCTTGCTCATCCTTCCTTGAATAAACTTCGCCCTTTACTTTCTAGTGGTCTCTTAGGTCATGTTGATGATGAGTCTTTTCATTGTATTTCATGTCAAACTGCCAAACAGCCTGCTTTATCGTTTAATAAAAATGACTTTATTGCTGATTCCATTTTTGATTTGATTCATTCCGATATTTGGGGGCCCGCACCTACTCCCTCTATGGGAGGATCTCGTTATTTCGTGATTTTTGTTGATGATTATTCTCGTTTTACTTGGATATATCTGATGCAAAACCGATCTGAGTTGCCTGATATTTATATTAAATTTGCTACTATGATTCACACTCAGTTCTCTAAAGTTATCAAAGTTTTTCGTCGTGATAATGCCTTGGAATATCGTGATTCTAAATTACTCACATTTCTTGCTGCTCAAGGCACCATCTCTCAGTACTCTTGTCCTTACACCTCTCAGCAAAATGGTCGGGCTGAACGTAAACATCGTCATATCCTTGATTCTGTCCGGGCCCTACTTATTTCTTCTTCTTGTCCTGAACGTTTTTGGGGTGAAGCTACTTTGACTGCTGTTTACTGCATTAATAGAGTCCCTAGCCAAGTTCTTGGTAACATCTCTCCTTTTGAACGCCTTTATGGCACACCTCCTGACTACAGTCTTCTAAAAGTTTTTGCTTGTGTTTGTTTTGTTCTTCTTCCATCTCATGAGACCACCAAATTGCAAGCTCGTGCTCGTGTCTGTTGCTTTCTTGGTTATGATTCTGAACATAAGGGTTACCGTTGTTGGGACCCCATCTCTCACCGCATTCGAGTTTCTCGTCATGTTGTTTTCTGGGAACATATGCAGTTCTCATCTTTGACTGACCTTTCCTCCTTTTCTCTTCCCTCGCCTTCTATCTTTACAGATACTTCTGTTGATCTTTTTCCTAGTGACACAGGTGCTGATTCTTCAAATGAGCTCATTCACACGCCTGACGCAGAGCCCGCTCCAGATGAGCCTACTGTATCTGATTCTCCAGTACAAATTACGTCTACGGAGCTCATGTCATCCGACAGTACTCGGCCCACTCGTGTAAGACATCTTCCTTCCTACCTTAATGATTACCATTGTTTTTCCACCATCCTTCAGTTTCAGGAACCCCAATCCTATAAAGAAGCCTCCCGTGATCCTCTCTGGCAGCAAGCAATGGAAGAAGAATTGCAGGCTCTAGAGAAAATGCACACTTGGGATCTTGTTGATCTTCCTCCTGGTAAGACTCTGGTTGGGTGCAGATGGATTTATAAGAATAAGACTCACTCAGATGGTTCTTTTAAGCAGCGAAAAGCTCGTTTGGTGGCCCAAGGGTTCACTCAGGAGTACGGTATTGATTATGAAGAGACTTTTGCTCCCGTTGCTCGAATTACTTCTGTTCGCAGCCTCCTCGCTATTGCTGCTGTTAAGCATTGGATTCTTCATCAGATGGATGTCAAGAATGCCTTCTTGAATGGTGATTTGGAGGAAGAAGTTTATATGAAGCCTCCTCCCGGGTATTCACATTCGAAAGATAAAGTTTGTCGTCTTCGTCGAGCACTCTATGGGCTTAAACAGGCCCCTCGAGCTTGGTTTGCTAAATTTAGTACTACCATGAGTTATCTTGGTTTCTCTTGTAGTCCTCATGATTCTGCTCTGTTTGTTCGAACTAGTGATCGAGGCATTGTCTTACTTCTCTTGTATGTTGATGACATGATTATCACAGGTAATGATCTGACAGGCATTCAGGAGCTTAAAACTTACTTGGGAAACCAATTTGAGATGAAGGATCTTGGAAGGCTGAGTTACTTTCTTGGTCTCGAGGTACATCATGGGGAGAGTGGTATCTTTCTCTCACAGGTCAAGTATGCCTCTGATTTGATATCTCGGGCCTTTCTTACTGACGAGGAGGTTGAGAATACTCCCATTGAGCCTAATGCTCACTTTGTTTCTACTGATGGGACTTTGTTGGAGAACCCCACACGTTACCGGCAGCTAGTTGGAGGACTCATTTATCTTACGGTGACTCGTCCGGATATTGCTTATGCGGTTCATATTGTTAGTCAGTTCATGTCTGAGCCCCGGACTACTCATTATGCAGCTGTTCTTCGGATTCTTCGATACGTCAAAGGAACTTTGTATCATAGCCTTCACTTTTCTGCTAGATCCTCTCTTACTTTACGGGCCTACTCTGATGCTGATTGGGGAGGTGATCATGCTGATCGTCGATCTACTACTGGATTTTGTATTTTTCTTGGTGACTCTCTTATCTCTTGGAGAAGTAAGAAACAGACTCTAGCTTCTCGATCCAGTGCTGAATCAGAATATCGGGCATTAGCAGATACTACTGCTGAGGTTCTTTGGCTCCGTTGGCTGCTTGATGATTTGGGAGCTTCTCAGAAATCTTTCACTGACATATATTGTGATAGTCAAGCAGCTATTAAGATTGCTCACAATGATGTATTCCATGAGCGAACCAAACATATCGAGATCGACTGTCATTTCACTCGACAACATATTATTCAAGGCAACATCAGACTTGTCTCCATTGGAACGAAGCATCAGCCGGCTGATTTGTTTACTAAATCTTTTAATCCTGGTCGTTTCCAATTTTTAGTAGACAAACTCAAGCTGTTTTCTATCAAACCATCTTGAGTTTGAGGGGGGGTGTTAAATATAGAGGATTTTGTAGATATTATAGATGATTTTGTAAATATTATTAGAGATATTATTAGATTAGATTTGGAGATATTTTACATTATTTTAGGATTCTCTATTGTGTATATATGTAACCCAAGTTATTCAGTAATATTCAGAGTAATTTTCCACAATTACTTTTACACTTAGTTTTCTGGGTACTACAGTTAGTCACTTCCAAAGGATCAATTGTGATTTAGATCCAAATCAGAACTATTATGTCAAATCTTTTGTAATTTTAAAAATAATAATTATATATAATACATCTATAAGGTTCTTCTAAATCCTCAATTTTATGTTAGGGGAATCAAATTCAAATTCTTTTAATCAACTGAACCTATCTTAATATTCAGCTAATATTTCTAACCTTTTAAAAAAAAATTTGGCCTTGTGAGTAAAATGCAAAACTAAACTAAATTAAATGGCAAATAATTTTAAAAACAGAAATAAAAAACAGATTAATAAATTAAAAGTAAGTGAATTGATACTTTAAAAGGATATGGAATCGGAATACTCTAAAATTACAACCTCCAAAAAGATTGGTGAAATTGTGCTTCACTCTTTTATGTAGATTAAGTGTGGTTCCTTAGTATGGAAAGTATGGGGTGAAGATATATTTTTCGTATAGTACATCAATCTTTGTTGCTTGGTTCAAGAATAAAATTTAAAATGTTAGGTAGTTGACCTTAACTCTAAGAAATTAAATTTCCAGGTAAAACTTGGGAAAGTTATACTTTTTTAAATCTTAACTCTTCACTCATTTTCTTTAATAAAATGGGTATTTATATCTTTCAATATTAAAAAATAATACATTTATTTTTAAAAAAAATAATGTGAACTTTCCTACAAATAGAAAGTGAAACAAACAAATCATATATAAATTATGAAATGTTAACTTCCTAAGACTTATGCTTCTTGAGAAATTACTTCAAAGAAGTATACTAAAGCAAATTCCAAAAATTTTTTATTTAAAAAATTATAAAAACGTGAAAACATATAACTTCATCCACTTCACAATGATTAAACTTCATGTGATCCATTGTCCGTAGAATCTAACATGCTATATATATATATATATATATATATAGCTTTGGAGATTAATAGGTAGGAATATATATAGGTAGAAATTGCAACATATGATATGCAATAATAGGCCCATATTTCAAAGGGCATACATAAATATCAACATCATCACTGAGTACTGTGTGAATCTCACCTAATCCATGACTTATAATTAGAGAGCCTCCTGGTTTTATCAGCCACACAATATTCCAACAGACATGAGAAACAAAGTCGTCCTCTTCTTTATACTTTTCTCTTACTTTCTCTCTCTCCCGTGCATTCTTCCACATAAACATTCACTCTTTTCACAGCCTCAACACTAGCACCCTGAACCTCTCCGCCAATAATTTGACCTACCCTACCTTGTATATATATCGTCTCCCTCTAATATATTAATCTATGTTTAGTTTACTATATATCACCTTCTACATTAATATATTTTGTGTGTATGATACTTAGCCATATATGGTTAGCTTTTGATTAAACTGCTACTAAATATCTTGTGATTTTGAAAATTGCACAGCTTATATATACTACTCTCGCAGACACAAGTTTAGCTACATTTTTCCCCAACTATGACAAAGGCAACTTATACCCGTGGTTTCAAGAAATCGCGATAGTGTATTCACAGTTGAGAAGAATCCTAAACCCTAATTTTTATAACCACAATTCACTTGAACTGCTATATATTATACTATTGTGATTAAACTGCAGTTATATATAGCTTAGGTTGTACCTGATATAAATTTGCCTTGTGAACCTAATATTGATTGATTATTGCCTTCTATAACATGCTATTTTCTATATATGATTATATCTTGATTAGTTTATTTACTTGTGATAAACCAACTGTCTGGAAAGATTTGTGTGAATAAACAAGGATGGCCAAGGAAAAAAGATGACAGAGAGAGGAGAAAATAATGGAAAAAGACGAGAGAGGGAGGGAGGGGTTGAAAGGTAGAAGACAGTGGAATACGAAGGAAGATCACAAGATGAGAAACGAAAGAAGCCAAAAAGGAATTAAGTCAAAAGGACAAAGAAAGAGAAATGATGTTGAAGAATAAGCCATAGAGTTAACCCCACTCGCCTCTCAAAAGCTGGCACTGAAAATGCCTTCTTTGACCCCTTCTCATTCGGTCCATCATCCCTCTCTTCCTTGAAAAAGGTGTTAGACGACAGAAGAAGAAAACAATAAACATAACACAGTCCAACCCACAAGAAATCACAAATCCAACTCGTGACATGTCATATATATATATATATATGTTGCATCCACTTTCTTCTGCAATTCTTTTCCAAGTGATTATTTTCTCATACTTTATCATTTATATATCTTGACTATATGGATAAGATATTATCATTTTAAGTTTTATTTGATGTTTAATTTGTCTCTTCACATTATTTTTTATTGGAATTAACTGGGGTGGATTCTATGCATCTGCTCATAACTTGAAATAAATCCTATAGTTCATGGCTCATCTACTTTTTCTATTGATGAATGTTTTTAAAGGATTGAAATTTTTCTTCAACAAAAAAAAATTATATATAGGATAACCCTTTTATCTAAATTATTTTTATTTATTTTATTTTCATCATTTTTGAAAAGATATAGACATATATAGTGCGTGGTGGCCTATACCTCAAATGAACTCCACAATTTAAGTGAGACCTATCATTTAAAGATCATATAAATCTTTTGCACATTCTTGGAGATGTGTGTGTGTGCTCATCATATGCAAAATGTATACGTTTTATTATTATTTGAACTGTATAGATTTTATATTTTTTTCAATTTGATATATATATTTATATATCTTTATCTTTTCAATAGTAAAACATAACGTAAAAAAAGCATAGTTTTATAATTAAAACTTGCAAAAAATGGTGATTTCAATTTTCAAGTAAAAATAAAAATAAAACAAATATTAATTATTGACATTAAGTTCGGACAATTCAAATAAAATACACACACCATGCAGGGATCCGGACCCTCATTTAAGTGAGACTCATACATTCTTTTTTTTTTTTTATGTGTAAAAATCTTTTCTTTTGAAATCAAGAAAAAGGAGAGACTCAAATTCATTGCATGCAATAATAACCTTAAAAAAATCATTTGAAGTCTCATAAGATTTATAGGCCTAAAATATGACCATGATATATATTATGAACTTGATTTAATAAAGAAATTGGAATCAAAATTTGACAAATTCGTAACCTCTACCCTTTTCGCAAATGAAAAATAAAAGCTGCCCCAACATGTAAGGTAATGGATTATTCTATGTGCCTCTTCCTAAAATATGGAAGCAGATTATGTTCCTTTAATTTGGTATTCCTTCTTGTAAGATACATATGTATAAGACAATGACATCTGAAAATGACACAACCATAAATCAGTCACGCAAGGGAGTGAAACACTTGACAACTTTTGCTTTAGTAATATCTAAGCCTCTATAGATATTATATATCCTGTATTTAATATATATGTGTGTGTGTGTGTGTGTGTTATACAGAAATTACGCACTAATTTATGGCTTGACTAAGGAAAGAACATGCTGTATCCAAAGGTTCTAAAGTTGAATGTAGAAAAAACTTTAAGTTCAAAAAGCATTGGTCTTGTCATCATTATAAAGTCCCTCAACAAAGAGAAGGAGTTCATATTAGATAACGTATTTAATTTAGTTTAAACCAGCCTTTAATTCAGACATTATGTAATGATGTCTTTAAAAAGCTGCTACAGCCACTCCTTCAACAGATCTGTGAAACTGAAAAGTAGTACATAGGCTGTTCTTGAAGCTTTTATATATATACACTCACAGAGAGAAAGAGAGAGAGAGAGAGAGTTATTTAAATTAAAGAATCTTAAAATTGTAATTTAAGAAAATTACAGTGTTATGTAATTTAATAATAATTTTCATATAGTTTAATAGTAATTCAGGTAAAATATTATTATAATATTTTAAAAAAATATTATAAGATCGTTTATCCTAATTTTTCCGACCTAATTTCTTTAAGACATGAGTACTTAGACGTGTTTCTCTTTCCCTCTCTCTGTCTGTGTGTGTCTGAAAATGATCATCTTATCAATGTAGGAAACAAGAAAAAAGAATCAGTAAAATTAGTCAGTTTTGCCAGAAAAAGGAAAAGCTTATATATATATATATATATCTGACACATATTGACTCACATGTGTGTATGACTAAATTGTCCCCATATTTATAACATCAAAATGAAGAAACAGTCAAAGAAACAAATAAAATGTGCGAGTAAATTAAAATAGAAAGAAAAACCAAGTCATGAGAGAGAGAGAGAGAGAGAGGGGAAGTAGGGGTCACCTATTACATTGGGAGGAAGGGAAAGCAGTCCCATTTTGGCAGATTCCTTTCCATCTCTGTGGAATAGGCCCCATCCCTTGATCTCTGAAGCTCTTTGATTCTGGCCACACACCTGCTCATATCCATTATTGAATTACATTCCCAAACACACCCTTAATCAACATATATATATATATATAAAATCTAATCTCTCTTAAATCAAAATTAACTCCAGAAATTAATTAAAACATTTGAGCTATTAGTGTTGGGAATCAAAGAATTCAATTAATTACCGCTATCAATCATTCCAACAATGATATCTTGTCCATATTTAGCTTTTGAAAGCAAGTCTGCTCCTTTCTTCTGGTTGGCTGCTTCTACTTTCCAAGGATTCAATGGCTCATCTAACCCCACAAACTTCCATGACCTTGTGGTATGCAAAGAGTACTTCCCTGGCTGGCTCTTCTGTACAGACACTACTCCCTCCATTTCTGTTCATAATTAGGATACTTTGATAATATGTCAGATACACACAATTTAAAGAGTTATAACAAACAGCATTACATAAACGGAATGTATGAATTAGTACTGTACCTGATAGTCTATCTGCTTCTTGAGGGCTAAGCACTGCTGAGAAGCCATTAAGAGTATGTTTGTAACTGTAGAGAAGCGAAGTTCGGGCTTCTTCTTCAGTTTCCTTCACTGAGAGCAGATAGGAGTGGTGGGTATGTTCTATATCGTCCAGTGCTTCATCTCCATTGTGGTGATCTCCCATGTCAACTATGTAAATCTGTCATACAACTTAAAAAGATGTCTCAGTAGTGACAAGGGACAAAGAAATTCAGAGATAATATATAAAGCAACACAATGAAGAAGAAGAAGATGAAAGATGAAAAACCTGGCTATTTTTGGTGCCTGAGGCTATGGGAATATGAAAGAGGAAGAGGAAGAAGAGGAGGAGGAGAGAAGTGATGGAAACACTGTTCTGCGTTGCCATTGGGGTAGAGAAAAGAAAGCGTGAAGCACAATTTGATAAGATGATTTATATTTATAGAGGTTATAGTCATCAATATCCGAGCGTTTTCTAGAATATAATAGGGACATGAATGCATGCTAATTAATTTCATGTTTTTAATAATTATAATTAGGACTGTTATAATTGTATTAAAACTTGAATAGTAGAAATGTTATTCCTAAAGTTAATTACTCACATCATTAAACAAAAGTGAAAGATATATAGAAGAGTTTACAAATCTGTGAGAATGTTGATAAGGACAATACCAAAGGAAATGATGGATAAAATGGGTAAAATATAGGAAAAAAGGTCAGTTCAATTGAAAAAGAACAATGGAATGAGTAATTCTCAAATATAGTAATAAAGAATAATGAAACTTTATGGCTTCCCACAGAATGAATTCAAATATGAGGGCAGGATCTTACTATATCCAAAATAAATAAACTACACACAAAATATTAGGTAATACAAGTTGATAACTTAGGTGGGGCCTGCACTTGTATTTTATTACCCCGTGTCCTGAACTTTCAATATTTATGTTTTATGTATTTGTATTTTGTCTTATATTTATTTTATAATTTCGTACGATTTCTTTGGTTTTATTTTATATTCAAATTTGCATGTATTTTTACCACTTTGTCCTCATTATGTCTTGCTCTGTCTTGAAAGACAAAGAAAAATAACAATAATGTTTTTCCAAAAAACTTATTTGTCTGTATACTAAAAATATTAAAGCAAAATTGGAACCCACACAAAACCAATGAACGGTCCAAAACCAAACCCGTGGGTCATAACAACCCGGTTTGAAAACAAAATTTAAAAAACTTCTGGCCCAAGCAAGAAATTCAACACTTGAGCCCATTAACTCAGATGGCCCATATTCTTCTCCAATCACCCTTTTTGTAATACCATCTCCTTACCTCCCTTGTTCTTATGAGTTGGTGGGATTCAATATACCTAAACTATTTTTCCAAAAAAAAAAAAATTAATATGAACTACAAATTAGTTTTAAAATATTTTTTAATTTTATGTTTGAATGTTATTAGTGATAATTTAATATATTTATATTATAAGTGGACATAAAATAGGTCCTGGGCAGAACATAGATTGAGATTTGAGACTACTTTATCCTAACCTTGCTATAAACCCAAATTATAAAGATTGTGTTTTCTTTTAATTCATTGAAAGTCTTCATTAAACATAGTGTTACCCAACTTAAATGAAATAAAATAGCCAGAATACTGGCCAAATAAACCTAAATTTATCGTTGCTACATCGAAGCACCAGGTATGCCTATAGAAGCATATGTTGGCTTTTAGGCTTAAATTGTATACTCCATCCGTTCCTTAATATAAGGGATAGAAGACAAAATCACACCGACCAAAAAAAGTAATAAATTTGTCTAAAATATAAAGTAGTTTCTAAAAATACCTTCATTTAATGTTAATAACTCTTCCATCATACAATTAATATAAATGAATTATATTGAAAACATATCATCTTAATTAAAAGTATTTTTGGAAAAAATCATTAAATACACCAGACAAACCCCATATGTCCCTTATATTTTGAAACATGAAAATTCCCCCAATTATTCCTTATATTAAGGAACGGAGGGAGTATATGTGTAGTAGGCTTTTCTTTTTTGCCAGAAAATGAATAAATATCCATACAATTACTGTTTCTCCTCTCCTCATTAATCCATGAAAACATAGAAACAAAGCCATTCTGTAATTTACAAAATCCTCCTTCCTTATTATTTTAATTTTTAAAAAATTTGGATTATGCGGAGTTTAATAGTAAAATGCCATACAAGTCTACTCGAGTATTGGTTCCGCTCTTGCTTTATTGTAGTTTGAGCTTAAAATTTGATAAGTTTTTGTTAAAAATTATTGTAATTACCCAACATTGATCTTTGCTGTCAATAGTAATATACCTGAATCTGTAAAAAAGTACACTCAACTTTAATTTATTAAGCTTATTGTAATAATTTTCTATCTTCTAAAATAAACCATTTAACTAAATTAAGCACCTTTATTTACAGAATAGATGCTTCTCTGTTTACTATAACATTAATCCTCCCTCACTAATTTTCTATCCTTTTTCTTATGTTTTGAATAAAAGAGAATTTGGAGATTCTTTAATTATCCAATCTACAAAATTTGATCTGAGAATTAATTCTCCTTGGAATAGAAAGTATTGCTTTTGAATGGCCTTTCAAGTACTTAATTTAGGCTAGAGGGTGGAAATTTTGTATGGATGGAAGTTAAATAAAACATAATGGAAGAAGTAATTAATAGTGTTAACTTTTTGTCATTGTCATCAAAATGGATCCAACCTGAGTATGATTTTTTCACTACACCTTCCTTTCACTTTACCTCCATTTTTACATTTGGACAGTTCGATTAAATTTAGATAGTTCATATTTAATATTGATAAAAAATATTAAATTATAAAAAATAAACATATAAATTTACACTGTTAAATTCATCTGAATATCCCAAATGATCATAAAAATTCTACGATATAAAATGCTGAATTTCAACCATCCGAAGTTAATTAATTGAATGAGCAAAAGTGCAATGAAGAGAAACATATTTCAAGTTTATCAAAGAAAAAAAAAAAGAAACATATTTCAAACATACATATAATATAATTGGAGGCAAGATGGAATGGGAGACTGGGAGTGAAGAATCCAAGACATTGTGGGCATTTTCCGGAAGTTGCAGTACAGGACAGAGCCTCCCGTGATGTTGCAGCCTATCTGTTTCCAAGTTCCAAAAGCTGATATCCTCTGAAATACGGCACCAACGGTTGGGGAAGAAAGAAACTGTATCAAGTTCCACACCACGCTCTCTTTCTTTTCTTTTTTTAATAAATTTTTAAAATAACTATCATTTAATAATTTTCAATATAACATTAATAATTTGTGACAAATTTATCCTCCAATAATAGTAATGAAAAAATAGAGAAGTATTAAATAATATTATATAATTAATAAGAGCATTATAATAAAATATAATTAAATTTTGTTAATTTTAAGTTTATTTATTAGCTTTCTTAATATGCGTATATAACTCTAAAATGATAATTATTTTGAAACAAATAGAGTATCTTTTAATGAAGTTGTAGGTTCAAATTTTATAGATGAAAAAAAATCATATTAAAAGAGTATTAGATATAGATTGTTATATATATATAAACAAAAAAAAAGTTACTATATATTATACCAACACTTAGATCCTATTTGGTACAATGGAAAGAAAGTAAAAAATTGGAAAAGTTGATGATTTACTGGTTTGATACAATAGAAAGAAAAGGCTATAGGAATCCATTCCAATGACAATGAGGTAGTCCGTTAGGGAGTCAAAGCTTTAACCTTTCCATAGATATGTTCATCATAGAAGGAAGGAAAAAAAAAAAATGTCCCTGCTTTTTTGATTTTTTTTAAAAGTATTTTTGTCATTTACAATTTATTTATCTCCATAATTTTCTAATTTCTATCATACCAAATATTACTCTATGTCAGATGTGTGTGTACACACGAAATATATGAAATGAATAATTTTAGAAAAATGCAATCTTATTAGAGGAATTTTTAAATTTAACGTGTGTATATCACGGTTTATTTAGACTAAACAGGTTTGTTAATGAGCTTAATCTTATTTAGTTTAGTTTAATAAAAAATTAATAGTAATTTTCTTTAAAACTAATATATCCTAAATTCAATACATCTAACATGGCCTTTTTCAGTAATTGGAACGAATAAAACGAATAACAACATTTCTACCAAAAAAAAAAAGAATAACATAATCTAAGGATATTGTTCAATTTTCATGGCCAATGTTTAATAAAATTAATCATCAATATAAAATACAAAATTTATAACAAGCTAATGATTCTAAAAAAAAATTATAACACGTTGCACTATTTGCAATTCTTAATAGTATAACTCATTTTTCAGATTCTATTTAATGGGAAATCAAAAGTGGTATAAAATATAAAATTTATGAAAAATTGTACTATTCACAAAATATAAGGAGTATGACTCATTTCCTTGGATTTTATATAATGCAGAAAAATGTGTCCAACTAGATAAGAAAAAAGACTAGACCAAAAAATCTTTTAACAAAAGTATAACCTTTATTTTGCGAATGGCTTATTTTATTATTATTATCATCATTATTATTATTATTATGAAACATGAGAGGACAAAGCCTCAAATTACAAAGAGAAACTGACAGGAGCCAAAGCTGCAGGAGACTTACTGTTATATTCACCAAGCAAATCCTCGATTCCTCTGTTCCAATCAAAAGCAAGAAGAGCAACCATAGATGGTCGATCATGATTATATTCACCAAGCAGTGTGCGGACCACATCCCAGGAATCAGATTCGACCACAATTTGCTTCAAATTGTTTATGGGCAGGAGCCCCGAATTCGTGGGCCAAAGAAATTTTAAGAAAAAGGCCCATAAAAAAAGGTCGTATTGGTTACTTTTTGGGTTCTGGGTAATTTTAGTTTGGTTATGGAGAAATGAATCCAATTTTATAAGTTTGGGCCTTTAGGCCATTGGACCACTATGCAATGGAAAAGAAACCCATAGTTATTTGTAACGAGTGAAATTAAGAGGTTATGACCCAAGAGAAAAAATTAAAAAAAAAAAAAACCAACGACGATGAGAGGTCATCTCATCTGTTTTATTGAAGTAAGCAAAGCTAAGCTTGACCCAATAAAGAAATTATTGACCAAAGATGCGTCCGAATTATAAGATTGAATACGTATTAACTCCTTTTTTAATAACATAGCATAATTTTTTTTTATTTCTAACATCAATATATTAATATATCAATATCAATATGTCAAAATATATCATTATTTATATACTTATACTATTTTTATTTGATAAATATAAATTAAATATTTGATATGTTATGTAACAAGTTGTAGTATTTACAAATTGCAAATAATAATACTTATCTTTCAAATTTCGTATAATATACGAGCACTATTTTCATGTAGCAGTATGACTCAATTCACAATTTTTGTGCACTATATGATAAATATCAAGATTAAATCGTGGGTTTCATTAATTTATATTAATATAGGTGGTAAAAACTCACCTTTTAAACAAGTGGTTAAGGGTATGATTCCCAATCTTTATATATAAAACAAATCTAATGGGAAAAAGTCCATCATTTACTCTATGTAGTATCTTGAGAAAGATTGATCTTACCATTAGCTAGGAAACTTCGGAACACCACCACAAAAATTTTTTTTCCAGACGTAGTTGCATTGCATTGCGATCCAGAACGGGATATCAAGCACCGACGAGAACGTCAACGACAAGTGGCATGCATAAACCTGTAACCTTTGAAAATTTTTGCAATGCATACATATAGAGTATCACTTAACTTGAATGCTTATAAAAAGTGAAGACTTGTGACTTTTTGCCATAAAAGCTCCATAGTTATTAATGGTGTCCTTTACATACCCACCATGTTACTCCCATTGACAAAACGCAATCCCCCTTAAATCCTGCTACCCACTCCCATTTATGACACATTTCAAAGTCCCCGACTAACCTAAATCTCCCATGTCCTTTACTTTATAGTCTGTTTGGTTCAAAGGAGGGAAAGGGAGGGAAGGAATTTTAATGGAGAGAAAGGAAGGGGAGGGAAAAGAAGGGATTTTAATTTTACCTCGTTTGGAAGGAAAAGGAGGGATTTTAGTGGAAGGATTTTAATTTTACCTCGTTTGGGTTAGGAGGAGAAAGGAGGGAAAATAATTATAATTTAACTATTATATCCTTAATTTATTTAAGTTAATATAAGGACAAGACAGACCAATATATTGTGTGACCGAATAATAAAAAAAATGAAAGGTATTTTGGTCATTTTGAACACAATAACACATTTCCCCCCCAAATTACCTCAATTTGGGGGGAAAATATATAAGGGGAGGGAAGGGAAAATTTTAATAACATTTTCCCTCCCCTCCTGATTGCCAAATGAGGAGAGGGAAAATTTTAATAACATTTTTCCTCCCCTTCCTTTCCCTTCATCCCATTTTCCTCCAACCAAACAAACCATTAGGGTGGTGGGCTCATTGTTTCTAAGGTCCTTTTTTGCATTTTTTGGGATCAACGGGTAATTTAATCTTTCATCTTGCAGCTCTTGTGTTTTAATCGTCTATATTGTGATGTAGGTTTAGTCTTTAGAGGGAACCTGAGATTTAGGGTTCAATCTTTGCCATTGTTCTTTTCTCCCCTTCTTGCTTTAAGAGTTTGGATTTCTTTGTAATGAAAAGTAAAACCAATATATATTTTTTTTAGGTTGAATTATTTTGTAATGCTTTTCTTATAAATTTTTCTCTATTAATGATTCATTAACTTAGTTTTAAATTAAAAAATTTATGCTAAAATACACTATAACAATAACCCTTAAATTAATTTTTTTTGTGAACTTTTAGTTGATAAATAATCTCATCAACTTTAAATGATATATTAAATTTCATAAATTCGATAACTCACTCTATTTCTAGTTATAGGATGCAAAAAAAAAATACATAGACCAAGAAATGCATTAAATTTACCTGAAATTCAAAGTAATTTTTTACAATGCCATCGTTTAATGTAATATCGTGATGTTTAAATTGATGTTTAATGAGAAGGTAAAATTGAAAATAATAATAATAAATGCACTAGGCAACCTCTATGTATCTTATATTTAAAAAAAAATTATCTTTTATATCTTATAATATTTAAAAATAGAGGGAATATTAAATTTCACTAATAAAATAAGCAACTAATTTAAAATTTTCAGAAAATATATAAATCAAAATTGGAATATTAAAGAGTTAGACTAAGTTATACTTAAAAGGCTATTTGAAAATATTGCATTGTATATAGCCACATGAGAGTTGATTTGGGGCGTTTTTTTTTTTTCGACCGTCAGAAAGAAGAAAAAAGACAGGCAAGGGTCAAACAAAAACAAGATCCAAAGAAAGAAACAAAACAAGAAAGGATAAATATCGTGGTCCATGTCAATTACTGCACAGCAATAAATATAGAGGGAGAAATAATAAAGAGGAAAAGACTCGAAAAACGGTTTCATTGGTGCAACATGGACCAGGTCAATTACTATTGCTCCCATAAATGCATTTCTAGAGTGTGAACGTGCTTAGAACTTCTGAAAACAGGAGTATACTACACATATAGTTGTTTCCCTAGTAAACTTTGGGTTCAGCAGATCTATCAAACATTGACTTATCATTTTTCTTATGCGTGCAATTCCTCCCGTATACTATATAGTTTTGAGAAATTTATATTTTAAAATATAATATATTACATGAATGATATTATATTTTTTTATTATTTTTTAAATATTACCTCTAATAAATAAGCTCATATATTTTACAGGTATAAATGTATTTAATAAAAATTTTCTAATAATTTGGTGAAATCATAAATGAAGGAAGAAATTTTTTTTCCAAAAACTCCATTCTTCACAATTATTAATGACCCATGGAAACTCAAAAAAAAGAATGAAGAAAAGAATGACTACAATTTATTAATATAGGAACTATTATTAAATAAGGATAATTTAAAAAATAATAGAAAAAAATTTCGGTTACTAATCATTCTCTTGATACGTATGTGGTAGTTCAAATGCACTATAAACTGGAACGAAAGGAGTACTAATATTCTTTGTTATATATGATCTAATATTTTATAGTAACATACAATCTTTGGCCGTTATTATAAGCCAATGGTTTTATGGAGGGACGATATGGGATTAAATTTCACTCATAGTGTGATACCATCTTGAGTATGTGAATGTGTATATTGTAGTTATTTGAGTAAAAAGAAATCATAAATCATTTTTTTTACAACATTATAAATCATTTTTAATTGCTTCAAATTAAGAAAAGTAATTTATGTTCTTAAATTTTTAAGAAAATTATCACTATCTTTTAAGATTGCCCTGGATTAATTCACTAAATTTATTAAAAGTAGTAACCTCTCTTCATAAATCCTTCTCTCAAATTTTAAAATTTTGAAAATAAAATCAACAAATTAACCTTCAAGGGTATTTGTAAAAAAAAAAAATTAATGCTCTAGAAACTTTATAACTCATATTAAGGTCTAAGAAAACCTTGTAGAACATAACCTATAATGAAAATTGGTATTAAAATTTTATAAGCATAATCATGGGATATCATGTCAATAGCTTCATAGCACTAAATAAAATCTTTAATTCAGGAAGTTCACGACCCGTCCAGCACTTTTGTGACAGTTGGTTTTGTTGACATTTTCTTTTGTTTTGATTTTGCAACTTTTCCTGCTTGTCGAGGCAAAATACTACATTTTGAAAATTCTAAATGCTAAAAGAGGGAGAAAAAACAGACGATGAGAAAAATTAACGGCTCAAATAAACTTAGACCATGTATTCAGGGCCTCTAATTAATTCAATTACAGTGTCTAAAATACACCTTTTGAGAACTGAATAGTGAAATATATGTAACTTACCCTAAGAAATACAACATTAACAGAAACTACTTGTTTAAAAAAAAAAGTATTTCAAAAGGAGCTTTGAAATTGACTTTAAATTACTCCTATCTGTGTTACACTAAATTGAGTTAATGTGCAAGCTGTATTCTATCATTATATAATTGATGATTGACATACATTAACTTTCAAGAGTGGAGTGGGACCCATCACTTAGGTCATTATCAAGTATACAAGGCAGCCATAGATTAAAAGATAAACTTAGACCACGAATTATTCAAATATCTAATCCCCATATACATCAATATGTGGACATACATATTGAAAGACCCAGATTTGATGTATCCATGTAAAATTCGTCTTATAGACCAAATCTTTAAGTGCATTTAGTAAACCTAAAAATTTCCATATATCCAATGCCTCAAATAGTGACCACCTTCCATCTAGGATCACATATATGAATAATTCCTTGTTAGAAATAGTGTTACTACGTACAATTATATAAATTCAACAATCTCTCAATATCGGTTCAAGTGATCTCAATGCAAAAACCATTATTTCGCTGTTCGGTGCTAAGTTTTCTTAAGGTCCCATGGGTTTATATGAATTATGCATGCCCTGAAGTTCAACTTAAAATGCTAAAGTCTGCAAATTGCCATTACTCAGTCATCCTATTGGTAACTATTAAATGAAGATACTGATTACTAATTTGTTCCCAGCTTATTATCTTCATTCTTCTCTGTTTTATCAGTAATTTATATTATACGGGTACATACAATGCTCAAGATTAAGATTTTAACCATCTACATGTGAGTCCCATATATCCATACTGGATTGATCAATTGAGTGAATTCTTATCATGGGTCCAATATGATATTTAAAAAATTTCGTACTTCTACTCATAAACCAGACTACCGCTGCATGACCAATTAATATGATGGCGATTATATGCAGAAAGCAGACATCATGATTCTATAGTAAAAAATCTAATAGCTGACATGTCATTTTCCATATTCAAATCAAATATCCTTCGATTGATTTATTGCTAATGAAATGTGAGTCTGATGACAGATCTAATATTTTAGTATCAGAAAATATCAAGAGTTCCAAGTCCACCATATCTCGTTCTTTTTTGGGATAGACCCACCATTTCTCGTTTCAAAGTAGTAGCATGTACTAACACTTCTTTTTTATTAAAAAACAAAAAAATAAAAAATAAGACAATACAAAAGCTGGAGTTCAGCACCATATTGGAAATCACAGTTCATTCTACAATTAAATCAGAGCATAGGGGCAGATCAGATCAGAGAGATTGAGGCCAAATAGTTGGTGGTGAATGTCGGTCTTCCAATGGAGCTTCACATTATATCCGCGTGAAATTAATGCTCCTGACAAACACTCCCAACTGTTAAAGTTATACCTATCTCTCCCTTCTACTATATATAGTATAGACCATCGAAGTTAAACGCATTCACTCACTCAAATACCTACCTCCCTATACTGACTTCCCCACCAGCTACCATTTTCTTGCTTTGCTTCATTTCTTGCTTCAATGGAACCTGAGAAGCTCTTAAGGAAAAGAATGGTGAACTTAGTGCTAATTTTGGTGGTTCTGGGTCTATGGGGTGGGGTTGGAGCTGCACCACAAGTACCTTGCTACTTCATTTTTGGGGATTCTTTGGTTGATAATGGCAACAACAATCAGCTATCATCTTTGGCCAGAGCTAATTACTTTCCCTATGGGATTGACTTCCCTGGAGGACCAACTGGAAGGTTTTCTAATGGGAAAACTACTGTTGATGTTATTGGTGAGCTTGCTTCCCAATCACTTTCACGAATAGCTTATCAAAATTGCATGACACTAAGCCTTGATGTTACTGTCAATACCCGCAGAACTTCCACTACATTGCATATTTCTTTCAACTTATTAAACCAGTTTCACTAGCTGTCATGATCAATGATGTCATTATATGGTGTTTAATCTACAAGTCTTTATCCAAGAGTATATAGGATTTCAGGTAGATTAACAATTTGTTCTACACTAGGGTGAGTCTCTTTTTCTTTCTTTCTTCAGGTAAGTAGCTATGAAGCATGATCACTTTGAACAAGAAGCTGTGTGTGTCCAAAACGTATCATTTAACACTTTGAATTACACATTAGACAGTTAATTGTTGTCACATCTGTATTTCTGTCATGTCGTGTGCCTATGTCATTGTTCATGCTTATTAGCTAACCACCAAATAGGTGAATATAAACAAAGGGCAACATACAGTAACAAGAAAAAGTCTGAACTAAACAGGACAAGAATTCTAGTTAAGTTTACTCTGTATGAATCCTCCTCTTGTGGTGTATATTCTTTATACACATGAATTTTTTTTAACTTACTGTTAAAATTTCACAGCTGAACTTCTGGGGTTCGACCATTACATTCCTCCCTACTCGACAGCCAGAGGACAAGACATACTCACCGGGGTCAACTATGCATCTGCAGCTGCTGGAATTAGAGAGGAAACTGGACGACAACTGGTATCCTTTCTCTTTTTTAAACAATATTTGCTTCTTCTATGACACATCACCTTAATTCTTCCTCATTGGGTTAACATCCTGGTTGATGATGGTCTCTGATGGTTCACTTACTTGCAGGGAGCACGAATTAGTTTTAGTGGACAGGTGCAGAATTACCAAAGGACTGTGTCCCAAGTGGTGAGCATTCTGGGAAACGAGGCCCAAGCAGCTAATTACCTAAGCAAGTGCATATATTCAATTGGATTGGGTAGTAACGATTACCTCAACAACTATTTCATGCCTGCATTTTATTCCAGCAGCAGGCAGTACACACCAGAACAGTATGCTGATGTCCTCATTCAATCATATGCTCAGCAACTCAGGGTTGGTCTCTAGCCTTAGTTGTCTCTAGCTTTCAACTATCCAAGAACAATAAAACCCTAAATTTCATGGGTTCAGAGTCAAACAAATACTTTTTTTTTCCCTTTCAATCGAAACATGTTTTTAAGCCGTGTTGTAGAAACTCATTCCCACTGGTAAGAAGAGATGCCATATCGAATATCTTCAAATCAACATGGTTAAAAAATGAAAGGCTTAACTATATCTGTTTATGTATCAGAGTTTGTACAACTACGGAGCAAGGAAAATGGCGTTATTTGGGGTTGGTCAAATAGGATGCAGTCCCAATGAACTCGCCCAAAATAGCCCGGACGGAAGAACATGTGTGGAAAGAATCAACTCTGCAAACCGAATATTCAACGACAGATTGAAATCTCTCGTTGATCAACTCAACAACGAGCTGACTGATGCAAGATTCATCTACCTCAACACCTACAATATCTTTCAAGACATAATAAGCAACCCCTCAGCCTTTGGTAACCAATCCACTCTCTGCCCCTAACATTTTTAATCATAATTTCTGTCACTATATCTAACCATCGCAAGAAATCATTGAAATTCAGGATTTAGGGTTACGAATGCGGGGTGCTGTGGAGTAGGAAGGAACAACGGTCAAATTACATGCCTGCCAGGTCAAGCTCCATGTCCAAACAGAAGAGAGTACCTGTTTTGGGACGCTTTTCATCCAACTGAAGCAGGCAACACCATTATTGGGAGGAGATCTTACAGTGCTCAATCCTCCTCCGACGCCTATCCCATTGATATCCGCCGCTTAGCTCAGGCCTGATGATCCATCACCAGCATGAACGAAGGATCAACCGAAGCGTTCAATTTCAAGCATATTTTGTCGATTGGCAACTTTTGGGAAAAGCGCACTTAAGAACCCAAATCTTCAAAACTTTAAATTACAGCATCATTAAGGTCATGAATTACTAGTTCTGAAGGTCCAAACTATTATTATTGAGTTTAGAAGAATTAAGCATTTTTATCTTTAAAGTTTCTCGTGTTGATTGTTGAGGAATTCTCTTTGCAAGTTTAATTGTCCTAAGTTTTCTGTTATTTAAATAATAATTAATATTAGTTTCGTTATTATAGTGGCACCTCTTTTTCTTACCAATATTATATTAGCACCTGAAATTTTCACCTTAAATGTAATCTTATCAAAATAAATCAGCAGCTATTAGTTAGTAAATCGATTAAGGCATTAGGTCCCAGTTCATTAGTTGGGACCATGGTCAAATTGGTATTAGTAAAATTAATATATTTTTAATGTAATTTGATATATTAAAATATTATATAATAAGTTGAAATACAAAAATAATGAGATCCTATCCAAACAAAACTATATAAGAAAAAATGTAAAATATAGTTTTTATTCATACATAAAGACGGTTTTCATTATAAAAACTTCTTTGTACAATATATTTTTGAGGTAAAATAAACTAGTCATAAATATCTTTAATTTAAACTTGCAAGTTATAGTTTCAAATAATTATGTAGCATTTTTAAAATCTTAAAAGTAATTTTAAAAATTCTTTACGTAAAGTTTAATGATACCTTTAATGTTTAAAAATAATTATGATGTATACAAAATTTTAATTTATTGTTTTAGAATGAGTTTGTAATTGTTTTCACGAGAAACCCTTCAATCAATTAATGTGTGGAGTTCATCTTGAGCATGTTCCTAATTTTATCATATTAAGCTCACCAAATGAAAATGAAAGGTAGTTCAAAATGAAGTTTCAAATAAACTTGAAAGAATAATCAGGTCAATATGTACCTGAAAATGAATTTTCAGGGCCTGAACTCTTCTTCCAGTCAGTCCCTAATTTTAAGCAGGCAACGTGGTTCCATTTACAATTAAATTCAATGTCGCGTGTGGCACTTGGAAATAACATATGGAGAAATTACCATTTAGGACTAAGATCACAATTTAATTACAAAACAAAATAGGATATATTGTTCATTTAATCATAAAAAAAGATCAATTTTTTAAAATTAAATATAAAAAATGAAATTACCAAAATACCCCCATATATTATATCTCTCCTTACCGGTGACGGTCAACAGTCGATTGCTATCGGTCAACGATCAGTGATCGCCAGTCACTGTTGGTCAATAGTTGCCAACCATCAGTCAACAGCCGCGAGTGACAGTCAACAGTTGCTGGCGACCGGTCAACGTTTGCCGAAAAAAATGCCTTACAACTTCTTTCTCTAGATTTTGTAACATGTTTGCTCTAAATTTGCAACTTAGTTTTTAAATTTTTATGATACAGTTTCTTTTCCACAATTTACAATTTCTTTATTCTAAATTTGTAACTATTTTTCTTATAAATTATTTCAATACTTTTACAACTTCTTTTTCAGATTTTACAACTTACTTACTTTGAATTTACAACTCATTTTCCAATTTTTTATTATAAATGGTTTCAGTGTTTTACAACTTCCTTTCTTAAATTTACAACTTACTTATTCTGAATTTGTAACTTGTCTTCGAAATTTTTTCTATGAATTTTTTTGATACTTTTGCAACTTCTTTAACATATTTTGTAACTAGTAAAATTTTTTACTAAAATAATTGATAGTAAAAATTTAGAAAACAAGTTACAAATTCAGAGTAAGTAAGTTACAAAATATGCAAAATAAGTTGCAACAACATTGGAAAAATTCATAGTAAAAATTTCAAAAACAAGTCACAATAACATTGAAATAATTCATAATAAAAATTTTAAAAATAAGTTGCAAATTCACAGTAAATAAGTTGTAAATTTTAGGAATGAAGTTATAAAATACTGAAATCATTTATAATAAAAAATTTAAAAAAAAAGTTGCAAATTTAGGGTAAGTAAGTTACAAAATCTAAAAAAAAAAAGTTACAAAAGAACTGAAACAATTCATGGTAAAATTTGGAAAATGAGCTGCAAATTTAAAGTAAAGAAGTTACAAATTGTGGAAAAGAAATTGTAAAATAAAAATTTGAAAACTAAGTTACAAATTTAGAATAAACAAGTTGCAAAATCTAGAAAAAAAGTAGTAAGACATTTTTTTCATCAATTATTGACCGTTCGTTGGTAGTCGTTGATCGGCAGTTGCCAGCAGTTAACTGGCCATTAACCGGTGGCCGTCAGCCATTAATCGTCATCGGCGGGGGGAGATATAATATATGGGGGTATTTTGGTAATTTCATATTTTATATTTAATTTTAAAAAGTTGGTCATTTTTTATGGTTGGATGAATAGTAGGTCCTATTCTATAATTAAATTGAGATTATTTACCTGCCAGTTTACCAGAAACACCCTCACATGAAGAACAAACTCACGCGGCTCATTGCTTCTCTCATCTCTGCGTAACCCGTCCTCGTCTTCTCCACAAACCATCGTCGACCTTCCAGTCATCGTCCTCCGCCTTCAAACCCATCGGCCTCTCCTGTGCACTCCTCCAGACAAGCTTGCTTTACCTTCTCATTTCTTTGTCCTCACCGGATCTAATACACAGTTTGAGCTCTCTTGCAAACCAGTGTCGGAGTTGTCCATCGGCGCAGTTCCAGCCAGCCTGTCCGGCGATCTCGTCCAGCTAACTGTCCTATATCATGTACTTTCTTCCTCATCGCCTCCATCAAGTCTTTCGTTGCTGCTCACCGAGATGGACTCCCGTCATCGTTCGAAGAATCATTCCACAAACTGAAGCTCGATTTGTGCATGTGAGAGTTCTCGGGGCCAGTTCACCGGTGATCCGACCGATCTGGGTGTATAAGGTTTTGATCTCGGTCTCATATTGCTTGATTCCTGCTCCGTGGTTGTGCTTCCTCCGTCATACCTCTCCCCTGCTTTCGTTTGCATTGTGATAATATTCCAAGGTAATGTTTTGTGATTAAAGTAATATTTATGCTTTTATTGAATAAATTGAACTTTTTGGACTTCATACTGACTGGAATATGTCTCATTTTGAATCTTTTGCTTACAAGAACCACATTCTCTGGAGAGATTAGGGACCTGTAACTATGTGAGTACTCTCTTTAAGGATTTTCAATTTTTGGGGTTCCTTGCTCGTTGTTTACTTTTATATGATGTTGGTTTCCCAACATTCTATCATAATTTTTTGTAATCATGTGTGGGATGGAATAAAATGGCCCTGATCCATGAACTTTAAGTATTAAGATTAGAAATGGAATTATGGAAAATAAATAACACTTGCTGAAAATCTGAGCAATATCAAATATGTACTCTTTTTATCGTCAAGGATAACATGCCTGAATTTGTTGAATAAGTCCATTCATCTAGCTTACTAGTAGGTTGTAATAGCTTTGTAAGTTGATCAAATGAAATTGTTTTCCATTTTCTGTTAGTGGGTATGCTCTTGCTTTTGCTCCATCTTGTTGTGTTGTGATTTTTTTCTTGTCTGTTTATCTTGGAGGCACTCTAGTGTAAAAGAAAAAAAATTACTTTGATATTTTATTCCTTGCATTTAACTGCATTAAGTGTGGCTTGAGATATAAAAATGATGACCGTGCAAAAGCTAAGAAAATGGAGATATGAAGGTGATGGTATCATTTGATTGTTTCTTATTCGACTAATCTCTTTGTATGGTATTATAATTTGAATTCAATGGTTTAATGTGATTTAGCTGTGTTTCATTTTTATAACTTTGTTTCTTAAGCAGGCCACAGAGCTGAAGCATCCATCTGGCTGTGCCATTATTGTAAATGTTCATGGGAAAGGATTGGGGTGGTTTGTCATCTTCATAATCATGTAAGAATTCTACCTTCTCACCTAATACTTTTAATTGCTGCAAGTTATTTGGCTAATTACTAATAGTTGTTTCATTTTAATCGTTTGGCTGATCTCATTTCAGTCTCTTGTGCCTTTTTGGAGCATATCTACTGGCTGACATAGTTTATCGGTATTTCGCTGCTTCGTTGGGTGAGTTGGGTATTGGAGACTTGCCAATAATTTTTTTGTCATTGTTACAAGAGATTAGTAGCACTCTAGGCATAAAAACTTTGTGCTTTTCACTGTTATTGGATGGGATTTTAGTGTTGCCTTTCCTCCATGAGTCTATTATAGAAATTCCAGTTACCATGTATTTATGAAGACTTGACCTTTTGTATATATGTAGCTTGCACCACAAATTTGAATTGATTCTTTGCATTGATTCTGATTCTCATATTGGGTTGATGGTATGCTGATCAAATCTTAGCTACATATGAAGTGTAATTGGGGAATGTGTGATGCAATTAGGAAAAATGTGTGGTAGAGTGGTAGAGTGGGTGTTAACTAATTAAACTATGGGGATGCAATTAAACTAACAGGCATAGTGTGAACTATATTGTGGGTCTTTTTGTTCTTATAGACGTATTGATTATCAATTTATTGTGTTTTTTGTTGTTATAGCTGTATTGCATTATTTAGCTAAATTTTATGTTTATAGAGTCATGAGTAATGAGAGAATGAAAGCAACTTGGGACATTAATGCAACTGAGATTCTGATCAAACTATGTGTAGAACAAGTTCAAAAAGGGCAGCGGCTGGGCAATAGTCTAAATAAAACTGGATGGGTTGCTGTAGTAGCTGGGTTTAAGGAAAAAACTAGTAGGAACTACAATAGGGGATAACTTAAGAATAGATTGGATGTCCTAAGAAAAGATTGAAATTTATGGTGCAAGATGCTTGAGAAAGAGTCAGGTGTAGGGTGGCTTCATGGGCAACAAAATATTGATGCACCTGATTCATGGTGGGAGAAAAAGATATTGGTATGTAGTCTACTTGATTTGTTGTTATAATATGCCAAATTTATTGAACTTTTGTGTAATATGTCATACTAATTATATGTAAATATGCAGGAAAATCCAGAATATAAGAAATTTGGACAAAGAGGACTTCAATTTGAGGAGGAATTAACAATTTTATTTATAAGTGTGGTGGCAAGCGGGGTGCATGCATGGACACCCTCATCTGGGACATTTCCTGATGATGTTGGACAGGATGATGATGTGTATCGTCCATGTGTTGACCTACAAGAAGGATCAGGAGATAGTGAAGAAGATCTTGGTAATGATACTATCACGCCAAGTGCTGGAGTGAGTTCTGAGCTTACGGATATGAACTTAAACGCTTCGCAGGGGTACTCTAGTGAAAGAAGCATTAGTAAGAGAAAGAGGGTGGGACATTCAGGAGGCAACAAGAAACAGAAAGCAACAAATGCAAGGCTGGTGGTTGATGCTATTAGTAGGATTGCTGATGCACAAGAGTCGCGAGGAAAACGGAAGGCTGCAACATCTATTGGTGAAGTCATGGCTGAACTAAGTTCAATAGTCGCTATCCATAGTGATGTTGAATGGTATTCGAAATGTTGTGAAGTGCTTTCGGACCCCACCAAAAGGGATATCTTCGTACATTTAAGGCATGATGAAGAAAGATTGTTAGCATGGTTGAAGCTTGCAGCTTCTAGAATTTAGGATGTTCAACTTTAGTTTTTCATGTGACTGCTAGATTTGCCAATTTAGGATATTTAACTTTGTTACCGTAGGTCTCTTTTGTGACTTTTATTAACTTTGTTCTTAATGTGAAATCTAGAGTTGCTTGCTTTATATTGAAGTCTTGTTTAGTTAATTTTCAAAGAATTATGATTACTAGACTATGGTTTAAATATTTATTTTCATCTTCCACCTTACAGGTTAAAAAAAAAAGGGCAGACTCAGACTCCTCAGAAGATGATTTTAATGAAGTTGCAAATGTCACTGCATTAGTTGGATTGTATGCGGTAAATTATATATGTAAGGAGCCTCGAAGAACTAGTGAGTATACTGGTCATTTATGAATAAATGAAATTTTACAAGGCCATCCAATTCGTTGTTATGAGATGTTTCGTATGGAAAAGAATATGTTTTATCAACTTTGCACTGAACTGGTAGAAGAACATGGGTTAAAGGAAACCAGGAGAATGGGGGTACAAGAAATGCTTGCAATGTTTTTGAACTTGGTTGGTCATGGGGTGGGAAATAGGATGCTACAAGAGAGATTTCAACACTCAGGAGAGACTATAAGCAGACATTTTCATCGAGTCTTACTGGCTTGCCTTCGACTATCAATGAAATATATCAAGCCAAAAGATGATAGATTTCGTGGTGTACCATCAAAAATACAAAATGATAAGCGATATTGGCTATTTTTCAGAAATGCTATAGGAGCTATTGATGGTACTCATATTCCATGTGTTGGCAGTCCTAGTGAACAACCAAAATTTATTGGAAGAAAAGGATATCCAACACAAAATGTCATGGCTGTATGTGATTGGGATTTGTGCTTTACTTTTGTATTGCCTGGATGGGAGGGCACTGCACATGATGCTCGTGTTTTTGACAATGCCCTCACAACTGCATCCATGAATTTTCCTCATCCACCTCTCGGTATGTTTTTTTTTTCATACCTTTATTTAGTGTAGGAGTCAAAATTACAAATGACTGATAATATTTTCATTGATTATTAGGTAAATATTATTTGGTGGATGCTGATTATCCAACACCAACTGGATATCTGGGTCCATACAAACGTGAGCACTACCACCTCCCAGATTTTCGGCGTTCATCTGGATATGCAAACAACAATGAACGATTCAATTATTACCATTCAAGTTTAAGATGCACAATAGAAAGAACTTTTGGAGTTTGGAAGAATAGATTTCCAATTTTACATCGAATGCCTAACTACAAATTTCAAACACAAGTTCAAATAGTATGTGCAACAATGGCTATACACAACTTTATTAGAAGGAATTCCCAAACAGACTCTGAATTCTTACGATTTGAAACTGAAGATATAGTTGAGTATAAAGATGGTAATCATGATGATGAGTATCGACCTTCAACCACAAGTTCAACTATGACATCTTCAAGGGAAATGAATTATATTCGTGATTTAATTAATAATCAAATTGTACAATCTTTACAGGAAAATTAGTTATGTATTATTCTTTTTTAATATTTAATGAAGAATTTTTAATTTTTTTAATATGTGCAAGACCATTTGTTATGTAATATTTTCAAATTATTTATAAATTAGAAGTTCAATTAAAAAATTATTAAAGTTTTATTATTCACCTAAACCATTTTATTATGTATTAAATGATTCATTTAAAAGAAATTACAATCATTGAAGTACCAAGGGTATTTTAGACATTTCAAGTCATTATTAATCCCAAAGTGATTTTTATCAATTTATCCAAACATAATCAATTATGAAAAATCAATTCTGAATTAAAAATATCCAAACGCAATTCACTTTTCACATAATCACTTATTGTCATAATCACTTATGAATAATCACTTATCCTCATAATCACTTATGAATAAGCTCATCCAAACATACTCTAAAAGAGATATTAGATATGTATATTCTAATTTCTAATTCAAGAGTTATTTTTCTCACTGCTGCTTCATATATGTCAAAGCTTACATTGTGACTTAGTGCCAATTTGAATTTCGGCGTGTTAAATGGGAGGTTTTTGTAAGATTGATTCTCCAACATAATTGTCAAGAAAATTGGTTTTGAACTAGTATATTCTAATTTAGTTCAAAGTTAATTTTAGTAAAAGTGATTATTTTTAGATGATTTTGATTAAAAGCAGTTATAAATGTATAATTTTTTTCCAATACCTATTTAATAAATATGTATAAAAATTTTCTAAAATTAAAATATTATAAATAAAATTGATAATATTACATGACTAATTAATACAATCTTATACTAATAAAATTGACTAAAATAGGTAAAATATATTTATAATAATTATAAAAATATAATATATGAATGGAAACAAATAAAAAAATTTTTTTTGCCAAACAAAATACATTATCATTCAATAACTCAATATGGAAGATGTTTACAAAGATAATGCTGGAGATGCTATAATTTTTTTATCAGTCAATATGTTTGCCAGATTTGCTAGATTGTTCCACAACCATTCCCAGATATTTAACTGAGTAGAGAACAACGTAGAATGGAAGGAGCGATGAAAGGCACGAAGCTGAAGCCTAATGCTTTGTTTGGATGGGAGAAGAAGATGAGAGGAGAGAAAATATAAGGGAGAGAAAATGGAGCAGAGAGAAAAATGGAGATAAAATATTTTCTTCTCTTAAATTTGGAGGAAGAAAGAAAATAGAGGAGAGAAAACTTATTTGTTTTATAAATACTATAATACTGATATTACTAATATAAGTAATTTATATTATATGAATAAAAAAAACTCATAAATAAGTATTCTGACACTCATTCTATAGATGTATATATTGTAGCATACCAATATGTCCTTAATGATACTGTATGCTCTGGTTTTAATTGCTTATCAATTTGGCATCATAATCATGTATTATACAAATCTAATTTACCTATTATACAATGTTGTAGAGTGTAATGAATTGAACAATTGTGCATGCAGCAAACTCGACCTGGCTACCTTGTTGTGGTTACTTGAATGTATTTTCAATACCTTGCTGTAGCATAGAGTGAAAAGTTCTAGAAAGAAGATAGTAAGGAGAGGAAATAAAGATGGTACATATAGCCTACAACACTTAAGTCTAGGAAATAAAAATGATACAAATAGCAACACCATGATCAATTACCCACAACACTTAAGTCTTCTACTCTCTGTCCTCTATCAAGAGCCACTCTGGGTACATGTAGTCTTGCATTAACAAATACTTCAAATTAGCGAAGTAGAAAAATTATGAAACTGGTACAACCTTACCATGAATATATCCTTTATTTTTGCACTACACTTTATTGAAACAGAAGGCAAGCAAGAGAAAGAGAGATTTACAAGGAGGTGATGGAGCCCAAGGGGGGATTATAAAGTGATCAAGAAAAAGGTTTTGGCTTCCAATGGATGTCAAGTTGTTGGCTTCTTGTGGAAGCCAAATTGAGAACGTCAACCTTACAAATAAGGTTAATCAAGTGCTTAGCATGAGAAGGCTTGGTTAATTGGCTTCCATTAGAAGTCTCTCATCATTCATTAAACCTTCCATTAGAAACCTCTTGTCATTCATTTGACTAAGTTTAGAGAAGAAGACATCATTAGAGCCTAATGTGAGAAACATGGAAACTAAGTTGAATTCTGACCCAAAAAGGATAATCAAAGTTGGATTGGAACTAAACAGTGCTATGGATAGTATTTCATCTCTTAGTGAATAGTGAATGGCATGGTTACTTTCAAATTTTCTAGATATAAGATTATATTGTCACATTTTAATTAAAAAATTAAATGACAAAGATATAACAAATTGCCTGTAAGTCTCTCCTCCCAGCCTGGAACCCAACTTTCTAGTCTTGTGTTAGCTTTCTTCGTCATCACGTGGGCCAGTGGGAATAAATTAATTACAAGAAACTCATACTTTCATTTCTCTTTGATTTTGACCTTCGGACTTTAAATCATTTATTAATTAATTTTTTTATACTTTATTTGCAATCCCAATAAACTATTCTAATTAAAGTAACCGGTCAAATGTTCCAACGCATCAATCTAGTTTTCAATCTTCCAAACACAACACTGATAATCCCAGGGGGGAAGACTTTAATTTTTTTTCTCACTAATCCTAGGGAAAAAGAAACTTCAGAAGGCATGTTAAATAAGTCATTTGGAAATTATCAGAGAATAATCACGAACGTGTGTTGTTATTATTTAAAAAAAAAACAATACACCCTTATTCTTTTTCTGGCCAAAAAAGAAAGTTATATGTATTCAAAACTTCACAGCGCATATGTGATTACATATATATTTTTATATATCAAGTGGTCTGAAAAATCATCGATTACAATTGGCATCTGTGATTCTTTTCTGACCTTGTTTTTTGTCTGTTTCAAAATGTCACTTGTATATTTTAATTCCCACTTCCCACAGCTTTTTTATTTCTTTATCGTAAGAGATTTGCAAATCTCATACAGTGTAGTTGAACCCAAAAGATCATTTCAACTTCACACTTTGAATCGTTCTTTGTTTAATAAACTAGTGATCGATCGGGATACAAATGTGGAATGAAAAGTACACCATCACATAAAAAAATCAAACCATATATGCCACGAGGCAAATCAAAGCAAAGCAAACTGAAAATGCTTCGCATTATTGGATGTCAACTATATTAGACAAAGACCAAACACCGAACTAACCTCTATATTTTAATTCACACGTAACTTTAGTCAACTAATTAATTTCGTGATCCAGTAAATTGATTAAAAATTCTGGTTATTTGTCAACCAAATCGTGCTTTCATCACATATTATCATTGCTATATAATGCTGATAAAACTAGCAAGCTTTTTGAATCCTCGTAAGACCTGTAATACATAGATCTGATATCATAACCTTTTCGTTTTGGCCTCGTTACTTACATAAGAGTCTTGTTCATAGAGATGGGTGGTGATACTAATAAGTCATGTTTGGTGGTGCCTCTTCTCTTGGCTGTAACGTTGATGATGTTCATTTGTGTTGATGGGAAGAAACCACAAGTGCCTTGTGTGTTCATATTTGGAGACTCATTATCTGACAGTGGAAACAACAACAATCTTCCTACCTCTGCCAAAGCTAATTACAAGCCATATGGAATTGACTTCCCAGACGGACCAACCGGGAGATTCACCAACGGCCAAACTTCCGTTGACTTCATTAGTAATCTTTCTTCTTCTTGGACTCTTTATTCGATTGTTGAATTAGAATTACTTGTTATATAAATTTTGCATGTGCAATTTTAAAATTAGAACTAGACTATGAGCTTTGTGAGTCAACCTTGCTTATGACTAATGAATGTTGCCGCTTCCTTTATATTTTGTGTGTGTGAGAGAGAGATTGATCACAAGAGCCATTAAAGTTTGCATGTCCAATTTTAAAAACAAAACTAGAATTGAGTTCTGTGTGTTACGTGATATCTAATCGATGTCAACTTGTTCATAGCTAATGAATATTGCAACTTCCTTTATATGTTGTGTGTGTGATTGATATAACAAAGAACGATTAAAGTTTCTTGTACCTTGGTTAACGTATTCATTGTATATGCAGCTGAACTTCTAGGGTTCAAGAAGCTGATCCCTCCCTTTGCAAATATTGGTGGTTTTGACATACAAAAAGGGGTGAACTACGCATCTGGTGCAGCAGGAATTCGCGTCGAGACAGGCACATTACTAGTAAAGTTCTATACTTTTTTTCTTTTAAAATTTCTTTTACTTGCTTTTGTTTTCTTAAGAGGAGCGATATGTTAGCATAAATATATGTCAAGAGATGATTAATTAGGACATTAAGAAGGTATACAAAGTAATGCTATTTCATATACATATGCCTTCTTCCTTAATTAATTAAGTATCTCATGCATAGAATTTGTGTTGAAACGCTCTTGAGCATTCAAAATTGGATATATTACTAAACCCAGTGGTTGGCTATGCATGCAGGGTGCTGATATTAGCTTGGGACTACAGTTAAGTCATCACAGAGCTATAGTTTCAGAAATAGCAGATAAAATTAGAAGCTGCAAGAAAGCAAAACGACACCTCAACAAGTGCTTATATTACTTCAATATTGGAAGTAATGATTATATAAACAATTACTTCATCCCCCAGTATTACAATACAAGCCACTTCTTTACCCTTGAGCAGTATGCTGTGGATCTTATGCGAAAATATTCTCACACTTTAAGGGTATATAATGTGTGTGTGTGTGTGTGTAACTTACCTACCTATTACAAGTTTCTTATCTAGCTATATATTGCATTTACCCTTCAAAACTTGTGTGTATTGGGCAAAGTTCTTGGTGAGTAAATATATTTTATCCTTGATAATCAATTTGGTCAACAAAACCATTTCGTATTGGATGATCTACTCCAAAATTTTTCCTTTTCTTTCTTTCTTTTCTTCTTTTTTCAAAAAGATTTGTAATATGTTATTCTGAAAGGTAAAACTTATGCATTTTTTTATTCAAATAAGATGAAAAAATAATTCACGTAAACAAAGAAATAAAATGAAAAGTATTTTCAAAATACAAATTTTTTTTTAACCGGAGACAATAAAAGTTCTTATTTTATTTAAGTTTTTTTTGTAAATTATTATGGGCATGCAGGCTGTCCATGAACTTGGAGGAAGGAAGTTTGTATTGGTAGGGTTGGGTGCCATAGGCTGCACTCCTTGGGCAATTTCCACAAATGGAAACTCATGTGTTGATGAGATGAATAAAGCAGCTCTGATATTTAACTCAAAGCTCAAATCTCTAGTGGATCAATTCAATAATCATCTCTCTAATTCTAAATTTATCTTTATCAACACTATGGCTGGGACACTTGACCAATCACTTGGTAAATACATATTCTAATCTTCTTCTACGTACCCCATTTTCTTGGACGGTCATTGTTATAGTTAACTTCGACACATGTCTATTCTCATGGAAATTTGACAATTGACCAACATTGTTCATGACTTACGAGTATTAATTGCGATCAGTTATTGATTTTATTATATTGAAGACTAATTTCTTTAATAATTCAAGGATAAATTAAAAGAAGAATTAAAACACTATATATGGATGTTTTTCAGGATTCAAGGTGTTGAATGGTGGTTGCTGCAAAGTAGGGGCGAATGGACAGTGTGTTGCTAATGAAAGGCCATGCGAGAACAGAAAGGAATATGCATTCTTTGATTCATTTCATCCCACTGAGGCTGTCAACTTCATCACTGCAATTTCTTCTTATAATGCTTCAAATCCTACTTTCACTTACCCTATGGATATCAACCACCTTGTTCACTCCTAAATCATTAACACCTCACAAGAAGACTCATAATATATTCAAGATGTCATTTTATTATTCATGCACGTTTTAATGTGTAAACTCCTCAATAAATACAAGTTTAATTTTATATAGTACATTCATGATACTCTAATAGGATGCAATTTTATCCATGGGATATGTAAATTCTTTAGTACACAGAAGTTAATTTTTGAATTTTCCATCCCTGAAAATGATAACGAATAGTTCAATGTAGTTCTTTATTTTTTTATTCTTACATAAAGCCCGTATTTTGTTCAGATATTTTAAAATAAAAAATAAAAAAATAACATTAAAAATAAAAATAACCTTTTCTATGTGATTTGTATTATTTTAGACATTTGAAAAAAAATACAAATTCAATAAATAAATCAAAGAAATAAAAGTATACAAGCTCATCTATCCAAGGATTACCTTCTAAATAAAATTCAAAAGAGATAAAGAATATCCAAAAAGTTCTTTTTTGGACCCATAATATCCAAAAAGTTATCCTTTCAAGATTTAGCAAACTTTCTTATGCATGAGATTTTTAAGCTTTTTCAAACCTTTAAACGCTTTGTAGATGCAAAATTAATATATGAAAGAGGAAATGATTTTGTCTAAAGATTCTGTGTCCAGTGAATAAATAGGAAGGTGTGAAGATGTTAGCGGGCATGAAGCCATTTATTTAAAATTTCTTCTTTGTGTCCAATGGATAAAAATTTAAGACCCAAAAAAAAAAACTGAAGACAACTAGTGCTTTTTTTTTTTTAGAGGTGGCAAAATCACTTGTCAAAAGTGAATATTAACCCAAAACACAACATTTTGGGGATAAAATCATGACAACAGCACCAAATAGACTTTTGCCCTATGCTTGGGTGGGAAGAAAAGAGTAGATCGAGGGGAAAAGAAAAATATAGAAAAAATGAGGGAAAATTTTCCCTTACTTAGATGTGGAGAGAAAAGTGTAAAAGAGAGAGAAAATTGAACAAAAATATAATACGTGAGTTTCACATTGTTGTTTTTCCAAACTTTTTCTCTAAAAATGGAGAGATTTTGGAAAGAAACTCTCCTTTCAAAATTGATCATTATTTTATAATTTGAAATACATTTTATAATTTTGAAATGCATTTTAATTCAATTAATTAATTTATTATAAATTAATTTCATTCATGAGAAAAAATAGACAAATCTACTTTTGAAAGTTTTCTACAGGACTAGTGTCAAATTTGAGAAGATGAATGTCAACTCGTTGATCTTTTTAGTTATTTTTTAAGTGAGTGCAAACTATTCAATATAAAATAGCTGGAGATCAGTATCAAATATTGGAATTTAAGTGTCAAATTGCTAAGAACAATTGTCAACACTTGGGAGAGAGACTTCAAATTTTTAAGTAAATCCAAATTGTTGGGGATAATTGTCAATATGTCAGCCATTTTACAATGGTATTTTTGTGTTTTACACTATTTTTCATGAATTTTGACACTGAAGTTCAAGAAATTAATTCTAAACCTTCCTCATTTTGCACAAATGAATAAAATTTCACTTACCAATTACAATTATCCTTCCAGGTTATTTGACACTCTCGCCCCCAAGGTTTGACACTTATGTTCCTGGAAGTGACATTGATCTTTTCCCATTTTACATTACATAATTTTTGTTAACTAGAAAATGTCTCTATCAGTTTTTGACACTCATCTTAAGCTGTTTGGCATTGAAGTTTTATGAATTGACACTCATCTTTCAACTGAACAAGGGTATTCAGGAAATTTACTTTTTTAATTTTGTTCAATTGTGGACCATCGGTCTATCATTGTCATATCGAAATCTTTTAATCTCAAAATGGGATTAATTCAAACCCTTGGTGTTAAAGTGTCATTCTCCCTTTCTGTTCTATTGGAATTGAATTTCAAATCTTTCAATACTACAATCTAATCATTTGATTAAAACATATTATTTGATAAAATAATTGAATAAATGAGATGTCTTAAGAATTTTAAAATTACAAAATCCTTGTGCACAAAAAAGATGTGCATTCTTGATCCCAAATTTTGCAAGAAATCTTAGACTACTACTTTTACTGGGAAAAAAAATGTCTCTCATCCCTATGATTCTTGTGTGAAACATCTTTTCTAGACATAAATTAGACAGTAAATGTCCCAACAATTCATGAGTATATAGTAGTAAACATATTTAACAGATATTTTATCACTTATATATCTTCCATAGTGGGGATGTTAAGCCTAAACATTTTAGCCTTTATGTAGTCATTGAGTTATTTGGGTGGGGATGAGAAACTTGATCACAATGAACCATTTTATGTTATAGAAAATAGGTAAAGCTTCTAAAAGAGAACTACAAAAAGCAATGCCATTGATCATAACCAGAAACACTTTGTTCCAAAAGCAGTACTTCAATGATGGATTATTGCATGTAGGTAATGATCTTCACTAGGAGCAATTTGGTATAAAATGAGAGAATGGAAAAAGGAATAGAAATGGAAAAGTTCTTTCTTGTAAATACAAAAAACTTTCTTTCCAACAAAGTTATTTTACTCTATACCGAACACAACTTTTTGTACTTTCCCTCACCTTTTTCATTTCTTCAAATTCATTTTCCATATATCTGGCACAACATTGACTGGCTTAGGGCATTAAATGCTTTAAGGAGCATGGTTAGACATCACTTGAATTCTCTATTTTCATATACACACACATTACACATGAAATAGAGAGACGATAATGTCAAATAAAATCAAGAACTTGTTATGAAACTAAAAAAATATGAACAATATCACAAGAGCAAGAGAGAATAGTAGAGAATAGAAATAAGGAAAATGAGACGAGATAATTGGATGGGAGAAAGCAATGAGTATTTCATATTTACTTTAAGGTTACAAGCATTTGATATATATCCTCTATTTATAGGCCTCTAGCCAACCCAAGAGTTATAATTACAAAAAGAAGAGAATTAATCTACATAATTGTATATTTTATAACCTTTGAAGGTTATATGCATTAATCATAGAAAACTCTCAATGAACCATTAAATTTAGAGGTTATAGTACTTGAGGTGTAAAACTTTTAAATACTTCTTCGGAGGTTATGGAGCTTTAAGTGTGGGATCTCAAAGGACAATTCTTTAATGTTATGGACATCCATATAAAATAATAAATTTTATAACACCCCCCATTGAATATACATAACAAATATTGTACCTTGTTAAAGGAAAAACCCAATTAGACAAAACATAGTAAAGAAAAAAGAGTATACAATATTTAAATAATCATTGAATTAAAAACCTTGCCAAGAAAACATAGTGGGACTGTCAACACTCTATTTTGTCCAGATATTTTAAAAAAAATATATAAAAATAATAATAATAAATAAATAAATGAAAAAAATAAAAAAAAATAAAAATTAATTAATCAAGTTAATTGATTAATTCAGAAATCTAAAAATGGAGAGAGAAGAAGAAGTGTTGGGTTGGGATTGCTGGTGGCTCAAGTCCTTTTCCCATACACAAAACTTTGGGCCAAGATTCGGCCCAAAACACAATAAACAAAAACAAAAAAAATTCAATTTTGGGCTGATTTTAGCCCAAGGTGATCAAATGGGGCTCAGGCCCGAGATCACCTGAGCCCTCATAGAGGCTCAGGAGTGAGAAAACAGAGGGAGCCGCAGGCGAGGTTGAAAAAGGACACAGAGGGAGCTTGAGTCCAGACCCAGAAGAGAAGCACAAGCAAGCCGAAGGAGCTAGGGCTTGAACTTGGTCTGAACCTGAGCGGAAAGCAGGGAGAGGAGGCTCAGAGATTGAGAGGCTCAGACTTGACAAAAAATGTAGGAGCCGCGAGTGAGAGTGGAGGCAGACTTGAGGGTACCCATGGAAGGAAAAAAGAGAGAGAGCGAGATAGAGAGAGAAAAAGAAGACACCGAGCAACAATGTTGTAGACAGAGGAGTTGAGTGAGACAGAGAGCGTGGTCATACGTGAGATTCAAAGAAAGATGGAGAAAGCAGGACAAAAGGGAGAACCAAGTTATAAGCTTCACCTTCGGCGGTTTCGTGATTCTCATTCCCATCTTCATCATGTTTGTATTCCCCACATCATCCGTGTGTCGCGATCGCTGGTTACTTCCATGTGCTCAGTCACCTATCATAGCTCGCCATTTTTAGATCCTCGTAATGCCGTAGCTCTATTGTCCCAACGTCACTCACAACTTTGTCCACCATTTCTCTAATGCGTCTTCATCGTTTCACTTGGGGGAGGTGCAGATTTGGAGAAGGAAAGGAACTGAAGGAGTGAGACCAAGAAACAATTGGTGTGTTTGGCTATTAGGGCACCCAAACAGGTGATGTTTTCGCTTCCTTAGTCCTCCTATTTTCCCTTTCAGATGTTATTGAATGAATCTGCACTTGGCTATTACTTTTCTCCTCTGTAACTTGTTAGGCTTTAATGCTTTTAGAGCTTGGTGGTGTTTGACCTATTATGTTTAATTTTGGTTTGTAATGCTGGCTGTTGTTTTAGAATGCACAACATTAATGATACAAAAAATAATAGGACAACTTTCTACTCCTTACACATTCGGGTAGTATGCTTGCCATGTGTTTGATCAAATACTTGAAAAAGAGTATATTAGCTACGGTGGGTTTCCTTTTTATGGACTTGAGAGTTTAGTAGTACCTGAGTCGATCTATTTGTTTTTTGTCATTTCCATCACAAAATCTAATGTTGTGAAGATGTATTTGAGTGTCCCTGGATGTTCTATTTTATTATAACTTTTGAAAGCTTGATTTTAGTGCTTATATTTGTCTGATCAAGAGTTCAGTATACCATTCGATAAAATATGGGGGTTGTTGTTAATGGTTTGAGATAACAATTCTTATTGCAACTTGTGTGGGGGATGGTGTGTAATTTTTATTTCAATAAGGGTTTTTCCTCGGATCCTATCTTGACTATTTTTTGGAGTAGTGATTATCAACTGAAATCTTTTGTTTTCATATGAATTTATTTTAATGAAGCTTAATGTTTGAGATGGAGTCGGATCACTTACACTCCTGAACTGTAGAAAATGAATATAGTCTCATACTGATGGGAAAACATGTCTTACCCTATAAGCTTATGACTCAATCCATGTATTTACTATGCCGTGTTGTTATATGACCATGTGTGCTTATTTAGATTACCTCTAAAAAAGGAAGAAAATCCTATGCCCGACTTTTCAAAATGAAAATGCTTGCAAATGATTGATGAAATGCTTGAAAAAGGATGTATTTCAAATAGTATAGGTGTTTTTTTGGACATAAAGTTTAACTAGGGTCTTCATTGTTAAATGGCCCTGCAGTTTCATTTGTGTAGCACCTGCTACATGGTAGGGACTCACTATCTGCCATATTAATATGTGTGTGTGTGTGAGCTATTTGACTGATGCTTCTACTCTAATAGGTAGACCTTGCATCTTGTACAAACTTGAACATATGAGTTTCAATTCGGTGTCTGATTTGAGTTATTGGGCCGTGGGATTATTTTGTAGATTTAATGTTCTGATCCTATCTCAGGAAGCTTTTCTACTGGGTTCATATTCATCCTTACAACCACTCAATGCCTTTCCCGTACAAGATCTTGCTGCCCTATCCTTTAGATTCTTGTGGAGTTTGGTTGTCAATTTGAACATCATTTGGTATATTATTAAATCATTCATGTTTTGCGTGTGATTGTGCAAGAATACAAGACCATCATTAATTAAGCTTGTTTGCTGAACTTTACCAAGACTTTATCAATGTTCAATACTAGAGTTTCTTTATCTAGATGTTTTATGTATTGAGAGATTACGAAATAAGTTTGCGCTTATGGAAATCATCATCACCAAAACTAATATTTTCTTTGCTCTCTTTTGTTGGCTTTTTTGGTCACGTGAGCCATACGGATGCGTGAGAGCTAGAACTCAAGAAGGAAGGTGCACAAGATAAGTAAATATTACAAGGAAGATAGCTCAGGGATGCTTTTCGGTTTTGATAATCTTTCCCTTTCCTATAATCGCTTATTTGAGTGCTTTGAAGGATATTGAACTTGGTTGAGAATATTAACACACACATTGGTAAATTGTATTTGATTTTGTTTTTATTTATGGTTTTGATTTTTATTTGATCATTGGTTTTTCTTCTTTTTCACCTTTAGAATTTGCCACAAGTGACTAAGTCTCCGTGTGCACATAGGGTGTTACTCAATTTTACCATGAGTGAGGAATTACCATGGTACTTATATTAGGTATGTCTTAATTTTCAAATATTTGTGGGTTTTAATGAGTGTGTAAACTTTTTTTTATTAAGAGTAAAATGATATTAATTTTCTTACTTATTAAAAGTAAAATAAATATAAATATTAATTTTCTTTTTATTTAAAGTAAAATAAATGACGAAAATATAGGTAAGAACCCTGAATTTTTCTCTGTGCTTTTATACTTCGAGTGGTAACACTGTGAGCATTTAGATACCAATTAGTGGACTGTGAGTGATAAAGTCACTATACATGTTAATTGATTCTCTTTGAAAGTACATGTAATAATTATACTCTAAATTCTTTTTAATATTTTTTTAAATAAAAATATGTTCCCATAATCCTATTTATTTCCATTTTTATTATAAAAAAATAAGAATAAAAATAATTTAAATAAAAATTAGTTATTTTCCTCTAAGCTTCTACCCTTTTCGCCTGTATGCCTCAAGTGGTAACACCGTGGGTATTTAAGTACCAATCAGTGAACTGTAAGTGATAAAGTCATCATAAGGGACGGTTGATTTAGTTTAAAATTAACTTTAGAAAAAAAATATATATATATATACCTATAGGAAAATAAAAAATAAATAAATTAGGATCATTTTCAAACTTTTCCTTTGAAAGTTGAGAATAAAATATTCAGGATAAATATTGTTTTTTAAGATAAGAGCGAAAATTTGATGATAAAAGTAAATAATTGAAATTAATCTATCTTTTACAAATTAAACACATCAACCAATTTTGAAAACCATTTTCTTTGCTGAAAGATAAATTATTTTTATAAACTTCTCTTTAAATATATATATATATATGATAAAAAATATCAACCCAGTAAGACACACTTTTACCTAAATTATGTTAACTTTGATCCCTATGGTAGGGTACGTAGGCCCATATTCTGATTCAGAGTCAAGTCTACTCTGTTGAATCAAGTGTTTTGATGATTTCAAACTAACCCTCAAGAGCTTGGAGTAAAAATATCAAAGATGCTAAAAAGAATTCAAGTAAAGGAATTCTAGACAAGTCAGTGCAAGAATAGATTCATAGTGTTTAATCTTGTTTTTAATCTGAGTAAAAGGCTTTGATATGTTGAAAAGATGTTTTAAAACCTTAATTCTATGTTAATTCATGGAATAATTTGAAAATACCCAACAACAGCCGAAGTTTGAAAGGTTTACACTGAATTACTGTTTTGAAAATTCGAACTTTGGCTTTAGAAATTCGAATTTCGAGTTGAAAATGGATAAGTCTGAAAAGAGCTCTCTCTAACAGACGAATTTTATTTTCAAAATTTGAATTTTAGAATATGTCTTAAAGGAGTTTGAAAAGAACTCTCTCTGACAGACGAATGTTGGGTTTTGAAAATTCGAATTTCAGACAAAATGAAACTTGTGAAAATTGGAAAATTTGTCTGAAAATATGTCAAAGTTAATCTGAAACCAAGTTTAAGAAGAGCTTATGAATTGCTCACTGACAGACGAACTTTGGACATGAAAATTTGAATTTCAGAAACAAAGCTTGTAAGCCTGTTATGTTGAAGTTTTGACATACGAATAACAACATTCTAAAATACGAATTTTAAAGTAAGTCTAAAAAGAGGTCTCTCTGACAGACGAACTTTGCACTTTCAAAATTCAAATTTCGAGTAGAATGAACTGCTGTGCCTCATTGAAACAGCTACTGACAGACAAATTTTGGGTTCCAAAATTCAAATTTTGAAGGCACTATAACAAAATGAAAATATTGTTCACTCGTAACAGAAGAACTTTCAACATGAAAATTCGTATGTTCCAATATAGAAACATTTTCTAAAGATGAAAAATTTGAATTTTGCTTAATGAACAGACGAACTTCGGGAGTTCAACGTTAAAGACTTAACTTTCGATTTCTGTGAAATTTGTCTGTTAGCCAACCAAAATTCGAACTTTGAGTGTCAGAAGTATTAAATACGGTTGGTGAACGGATAGTTTCTCAGAGTAACCGTTGGGTAACGTCTCTAACGGCTAGATTTTGTCTCTAACGTATAGTTGAGGTAGAAATCTATAAATAGAAGTTCATTTGAAGTTGTGAGCAATGATTTAACATTGTATATACTGAAACTCTGCAAAAATCATCTCAAAGTCTCTTACTCTCACAAACTTCATTACTTTGTACCTAAACTTTTATATATACTCTGATTAAGAGAGTTCATCTATTGTAAACAATCTTATCTTCATCTGGAAAAAAGATTTTCTTGTGAGGAGATATCACAAGGGATTGAGGAAGCACTTAGTTAGAGTGCAAAGAGAGAAAAAGTGTGAGTTCTAAAACAGAGCATCAACTTTGTACTGAGGCATTTGTATGAAGCCCACTGAATTCTTGCAGAATAGTGGAAAATCTCAAGTGGTGACTTGGGGAATGGACGTAAGTCAAGTTGAAAGACCGAACCAGGATAAATATCTGTGTCTTCCCTTTCTTATTACAGCTTTCATTGATTACTTATTCATACTCTGTTTTACTGTCAATTTTGTTTCTTCACTTTCTTGGTGATTGTGCAGAAAATTTTTAATCTTCCCAATTCACCCCCTATTGGGAAGCCAGCATACTTAACACACTCTTGTAAATAAATAATACTTCTATCTTATTTTATTTTTCCCAACTTCTCATATTTTCATTTTATTTTTTATTTTCACTTTTACATTTTCTTTTATTTTTATATTTGAATGATTAAAGAGCAATCAAAATAATTTTTAAAAGTCATAAAAATTGCATAATCAATTGAAGGTAAACTGTTTTAGGAACGAGTGTTGTGGGGGTGCCTAACACATTTTCCACTCATAATCGTACTCCCGAATCTAACTTTGATTCATACACAATCCTTATCCTTTCTCTTTTGGATTTTCAGAATTTTTCTTAAAATTTTGGTGACGACTCCTCCAAAATTGGCTTTCGTTGTGAAAGCCGATTTTTCTTTTTCTTTATTTTTCGCGTCATCCGTGTCTCATTTTCAGGTGTGATAGAGACAAAACCTTTATTAAGGAAAAAAGAGTATAGCATAATCTTTACCCCACTTGATAAAAACATTATTTATTGTTCTTGAGTAATTGTATATGGATATCGTACATCACCTTCTCAAATAAAATCGTGATCATAAATGCTATTGGGATTAAATATTCCTTTTAGCGAAACTATACATGTTTTAAAAGTTTTTTCTCTATACATATCTTCTAGATATGTCAAGTCATGATATAACTATATTTTCACATATAAATAACCTCTTTGATGTCAGACAAATATCTTGCATTTGCATATTCAATCAATTACAATTCAAGTCCAGTTATATAAAATGCCTCTATACATTTGTCCCTTGGAGCTATCACAATATGTGTTTAACTTCATTCTAATATTTATTTATTCAATAAAAATTCAATCTTATTGGCAAATTTATAACAAATGCAGTGTTAGTAAGATAAAAGAATTCAATTATATATATTTTGACCAAATTTCTGGCACGCATAACTCCTTGTTTTGACCACCGATTGACATGATTTCAAAACCTACACGTCACCCGAGACGTCCTCTAACTATTGAGGTAAACTGCACCCAAAATTCTTCTACATAGTGGATTTGGTACCCCGAAACTGAAATGGTCAATTTTTTGTCCAAAGTTTTGCTTTGACCTTCCAAACCCAAACCATAAGCAATTTCACTACCAAAACATTTTGCACAAGTTACAGCCAACACAAGCTCTTTGCTCACCAGTCATGAGATGACTAAAGGCTATTACAGTAGTGATTGGACCATAGTTCCCCTTCCCCTAAACCACTCGAATTGGGGGTGATTTAGGGATGATGTATCTATAATCCACAGCCACTTAGGTCTCCAGGTCAAAGGATGCACTACAATATTTTGGGCATATAATAGCACTTAATTTTGCAACAGGCACAAAAGTGTTGCCTAATCTATGAATAGGTAACAGTTTTGTAATTGTAACTGTTGACATTCATCTTAAAGAACAAATATTGTGTAACGTCTTAAAACTGTAACCTAAATTATAATAGGCAACAATTTTTTGCTTGTTGCCTTGTATTTTTCAAATAGGTAACAAAAACATAATTGTTGCCAAAAAGAAATCTCTATAGGCCACCGTCATCCACCTGTTATATCATATTTTCCAAATTGATAACAATAAGTAATTGTTGTGTATAAGGTTTTACCTATCGCCTATACTAATAAGCAACAGTTTTAACCATGGATGTCAGAACCAGACCTAACCGGCCGATTCACCCGGTCAGATCGAGAACTGGTACCTGGTTTGGTTTGGTTCGGTAGGAGGGGAGGACCGGAGCTTTCTAAAACCGGAGTGAATTGGGCGAACCAGCAGTTTAGGAGGTTCAGCCGGTTCACATGTATGCTTTTTTTAAAAAATTAAAAATGGCACAAAACGACGTTGTTTGTTGTTTATTTTTGTTTTAAAAGAGGACCAAACGTTGTCGTTTGGTCATTTTTTGCCTTTCAGTAGCCAAGTCCGAGTGGGAGCACATTTGAGCTAGAGCCTTCGTCCTTCTTGCTTCGTCTTCTCTGTACCGTTTCCAACCCTAGCTCGTTCCTTTCTCTTCCCTCATATTTTGATCCCCTTCGCCGGCCTATGCCCTAATTCATTGTCCATTGTAGACACCATGGCTTCTTTATTCGTCAATTTTACTTGATTTTAAAGTTGGGGGTTCGAAATTTCGCGTGATTGCATAATAGCAACAAGTTTGAAACACAAATTTCAATTTGGTGCTCATTGTTTCTCATCTGGTGGTCAACGTCGCGCTCTCCTCTGTTCTTTGTTCTTGCGTGGCTAGTGATTTTTTGTGAGCTCCTTTGTTCTATGTCTGTGGTTTGTTGGGAACAATTTGGGGTGGTTGTTAGCTTGACTTGCTCTATTGCTGTGACTTTTTGGCTTGCTTTACTTGATTGCTGTGATTCTCCTTTGTTCTCTGTTCTTGTTCGTGGCTGCTTGTGATGTATATATCATGTTTCATTTAGATACTCCATCATATTAATACCAAAAATATCATTAGAAACAATGGATTGACCTGAAGTAGATTGACTTAAAACTTTTCAAGTGATGATATCTTACTAGTGTCTTATGCTATAAGCTCTGAAAGTTTATGTATATTCAAGTGATAATGACTAGCACAGTGCTGCCCTACTAAGTTAATTGGTGTGTGTGAAGAGAAGATATCTTAATCAATTTTTTGCTTTAAAAAGTTATTTACGCCAATTCAGTTCAAAAGCTCCTAGATACATAAATACACTTTAATCATTGCCTTTCTTTGTTAGTTAATTAGCAATTTGGAGTTACTTAAGTGAGTAAAACTATGATTGGATTTTGATCATGTCGATTCCAAATAGTTAGGCAAGTTTACAGTTTCAATTTTCAAACATCATTTACTTATATTGTTTAATTCCAAATATTTGAACCGTTGATAAGGGAATGGGCATGCCAACGTGATAAGGAACTGACTAATGAGCATTCCTATGTGACTAGCATTATGGAAGACAGAATTAGATTAAGTTGCTTATGTTTTGACTTGCTTATGTTTTAATTTAATTCCTTTAATTTGTTTTATCTCTTAATTTTTATTTTATAGCTTTCACTATTATTATAGATCATTCCCCTATATCTAATATTGGGGAGAAAGACACTCCCACTCCCAATCTCGATCCCAACCCCAATAATGATGGAAGTAGCAATGATGCTTCATCTAAAAAATCAACTGTTGCTTCGTCAATTCATGGGAAGAGTGATCTTGCATGGCAGTATTTTTTACTCAAGAAAGAAGGAAAGAACAATGTGTACACATGCTTGTTTTGTCTAAGTTGCTATAAAGGAGGGGGCATAAATAGAATGAAACAACATCTTGCTGGGATTTCGTGTCAAATAGCTTCGTGTGAAAAGGTTCCCCATGATGTTCACAATTAAATGCAAGCAAATTTGAAAGAAGTTTAAATTAAAAAGAAGCTTGATGATGTGCTTGAAGAGTATGGTGGTGGTGGTGATGAAGAAAGTACTCTAGCTACTCCAATTAGTATTGTTCCTCCTACAATTAGCAAGAGAAAAGCCACAAACAGAGTTGAAAAATATTTTGCCCCAAGGACAACTTCAGGTGCTCAACCAATTCTTAGAAGTATGTTGGCAGGTGAAGAAGCACAAAACCATGCAAAAATGCCCATTGTCAGGTGGATGTACTTCAATTGTATTCCATTTAATGCGGTGAATAATCCATTATTTCAAGAAGCTATTGATGCAATTGCTGCAGTGGGGCCTGAGTTCAAAGGGCCAACTTATCATGAAACAAGAGTTGATTTGTTGCAAGCTTGTAAGCAAGAATGCCAATTAGTGATTGTTAGTCATCGATCTAATTGGGCATCCACTGGTTGTACTCTTATGGCCGATGGTTGGACTAACATAAGGCAATGGACCTTGATAAACTTTTTAGTTTATTCCCCTGCAGGCATAGTTTTTGTGAAATCAGTTGATGCTTCTGATTTCATTAAGGATGCAAAGACTTTATTTAATTTGTTCCATGATGTCATTCAATGGGTTGGTCCTTCAAACATTGTGCATGTAATGACTAATAATGCAGCCAACTATCAAGCTTGTGGCAAATTGATTCATGAGACATATAAGAATATTTATTGATCACCTTGTGCTGCACATTGTTTGAATCTTCTTTTGAAAGATATTTGCAACATGCCTCATATTGCTTCTCTTGCCTCCAGAGCATCAAAGATAACTATATTTGTATAGAATCATATAGTTTTCTTGCCATGGCTTAGGGATGGGGATGGATGGAAGGAAATTGTGCATCCAGAGCCAACTAGATTTGCTACCACATTCATAACATTGAAAAGTATAGTTGAGCACAAGCGTCACTTGCAAGCCTTGGTTGTAGATCAACATTTCCAGGGTTATAAGTTATCAAGGGCTATACCTGGTAAACTATTTAGTGAAGTTGTCTTAGACAGTAAGTTTTGGGATGATTGCACGTTGATTGTGCGGGTTGTGGTCCCTCTTATAAGATTGGTGAGAATTGTTGATCCCAATGAGAAGCCTTCTTTAGGCTATGTTTATGATGGCATGCTTAGGGCTAAAAATGCAGTCAAGGGGATATTTCATAATAAGAAGGAATTATATAAGCCCTATATAGATTCGATTAAAGCTCGATGGGATAAGCATCTAAAAAATGATCTTCATGCAGCGGCATATTTCTTGAATCCTGCTTTCTTTTATGGTAATGACAAGGACTTTCATGATCATAAAAGGTTGTGGAATGCAGTACTTGATTTGTTTGATGCTAACTACTCAGGTCATCAGTATACACAAATGATGATTGAGGTAGGAAAATATCGTGCTAAACAAGAATATTTTGGTCGAGCACAAGCTTCTTCAATATCTATAGAAATTCAACCTGGTATGTATCAAATGATTCAAATCAATGTATTACTCATGTTAATTATTATTTGTCATATATGGTATAAGTTAATGTTTTTCTTTGATGTGGATCTTTGGTGGCAAGTTTATGGAGGTTCTGCTCCATTAGTGCAAAATCTTGCTGTTCGTCTTCTTAGTCAAACTTCTTCTTCTTCTGGTTATGAGTAGAATTGGAGTTTATTTGAGAGTATCCATACAAAAAAAAAAGAAATAAATTGGAGCATCAACGACTAAATGATTTGGTTTATGTTAATTATAACTTGCATTTGCAAAATAAGTAATATAAATTGTTCATTTGCTTTTGACTTTTATTAGGCTTTATTGAATCTATGTTTGATAGCTTTCATTAATCATTTGTGTTGTTAATGAAAGGAAAATAATGAAGACAAGGAATTATGATTCTATTGACTATGAATCTATTTAGAATGTAGACACTTGGATAATTGAAGAAGATGCAAGTCCTAATTTTGATGTTGAGGATGTTCTACACTTAGAGAACATTGCAAGTTCATCTCTTCATATTGAAGGTTCATATTTACATTTAAGATTCTGTTACTACATTACCAATGTTGTTGTACATAAATATTGACTCCCAATTTCTTTCATATATATGATTAGGAGCTGTAGATGTAATTCCAGAGCTTTCACTTTTGGTTCCATCAGATGCTAGTAGACTCCAGCATGATGCTCCTACTGCTAGCCATATTTTTGAAAGAGAAGATATAACAAATGAAGGATTTTATATTAATAATTTTAATAATATTTGAGTATTTGACTATTTGTAATGGATCATATTATTTTGACATTTCGATTTAGAATTGTTTAGCTAAAGACTTCAATTAAAAAATCAAGTTTGTGTTATTAATGTCTAGTGCATGTGTTTATTTTCTATTTATTCCATTTCATGCTCAATATTTTTAATATATAACTTTTTTTTTCATTGTCATATTCTAGGAACTTTAATTATGAAAAAAAATTAGGAAATCTTTGAAGGTTGGTAGCTTAACTTTCTTTTATGTTTCATATATATTATTTAAAACATCATTTTAATTATTACTGGTCTGATCTCGGTCCGACCCTCAGTGGAACCATTGAACCTTGAACCAGTACCTTGTCCAGTTCAATGTTCGATCCGGTTCTGACAACATTTTTAACATGTTGTCTGATATTTTAAGTAGCAATAAAATAAAACTATTGCCTATTATACTTTTATATTTGCAACATTACTCACCTCGTTGCCTATTGGCTTTTTATCTTTTTATTATTCCATAAAACTCTAAATACTTAATTTTATGAAAAAAATAATATTTTATATTAAAACTTATAATTTTTAATACTTGAAAGAAACCTATATTAGCAATTTTATAAAAAGAAAAGATTATATTTTCTTTTGTATTGAAGCCTATCACTTTTAATACTTGCAAAAAAAACTTATATTGGTAATCTCTTCGTTACATGTGGTTGCATATTGGAAAATTAAAAAAAATAAAAAGTATAATTTTTTATACTAAAAGCTATAGTTTTTAATAATTTTAATAATTGAAAATAAAAAAGTTAACTCACCCGCGAATTATAAAATTTTCTTAAAAGATAACCCGCAAAATGAAAATCAACATAATTGAGCTTTCTGTCCCTGAATCCCTAATCCATTTTCTTCTAAGCCTTGTCATTATCACAACTATCTATCTGTGAATCCCTAACCCCTAATTCCATCGCTCTTTGAACTTCACTTGCTACTGAGGTTTCAAGCTTTATCTGTGGTTTGGAGCTTCAACATACTAATTCAATGGTACTCCATTCTACTTTGGTCAGAAGCCATTGAGTATTGTGCTTCTGTTGTGGATTCTCTAATCATGGAAAAGCATCGATTCAAGAACAGAGAGAAAAAATTGAAGAAATCCCGAAATTGCACAGAGGTCCAACAAGGTAAAACTCTTTCCTTTGATTTTCTTCTGCTTTGGGGACATTAGACTAATTGTGCGTTGTTGGGCTGGATTCTATTTGATGATGTTGTGGGTTTTCGTTCTGGTTTATAGATTTTGCTTCATATAAAATTGTTTACTTCTTTATCTGATCTTGGTAGATTCTATTTGATGATGCTTTGGATTTCTTTTCATTTGTGGATCCTTTTGCTATTTTACATGTTGATAGGCCGTTATGGTTCTAGTGCTGTCTTTTTTTTAATTTTCATAACCCACATCTGTGAGACTGTAACTAATAACAAGTTTTAAAGAAGAGCCTACAAGTGTAAGATATGGATGATTAAATTATGTGACTGCATATTGTCTCTAAATATGCAGTCACATAATTTAGAGTGTACTCACAATTATAAACATAATTCTAAAAAATGTATGTCGTGCCCATTTTTTTAACCTTAAAAAAATGATTTTTCACATTGCCTGAAGATTGAATTCATTGTTTAGAGAATTTTAGAAAATTAGAGTTTATTTTGTGTTTGGTTACAATCATAAAACCACTTTTAGATTCTAATTCTTTTTAAAGCTTAAATTTCTTAGAAATGTTTTTTCTTTTAAAAAATGTTTTTTCATTAAAAAGCTTAAATGAACGGGCCTGCAGTCTACTTGATAAATTTGTTGGTCTGACATAAACGTAACAAACTAATGCTTTCAACTTGTTTCAAGAGTCATAAAATTTTCAATCTCTACTTTGAATTCTTTCATGAAAAATCTATTATGTTTGCCTGTGTGCCTCCCCCACAAGAAGTTAGGAAGAGAAAGGCACATTAGAGTTGTTTTGAAATAGAGACCTAAAGCAAAATCAACTGTTGGAATTTGTTCCAATTTTCCACGTAGAGTCAACATGATTGATATCTTGTCTGAAAAGCCTCGAAGATTTATCATTAAAATTTTCAGAAGTAAGACACAAATTCTTCTAGAAATTGAATAGGATGATTTTAATACGTTGACATAAAGTGCTGTTAGAATGGTGTATCATGTATAAGGCCAAAAGGCTCCTAAGTTTTTATTATGTCTCTATAATTGAAGTTGTTCTATTTTGAATTCTCTACTATTTAATGTTATAGTGACTTTTGGCATTCTAAAATAATTCTAATATTTCTTAATTCCTCTTTTGACTAAATGTACACGTTATTCTATTTGGTAAAGAAATGCAAGTTTGACTAAATGTGCATCACATCAGTCTTTTAACTTTTTAACTTTGTTAAACCCTGGACAGTATATCTCATGTCATCTTATTTTGACTGACTACTCCGTACTCCATCAGCTGGTGCCATTTTGCTTTCTACTATATATTTATTTCAAGCAAGCTAGAGTGCTACTGGATAGATCTAAAGCTGTGTCTAAGATATGGGATGATGCTTTGGTTGTTATCTGTAGGGATTTTAATTGCAATCCAAAGGTTATATGTAACACTTTATATTATAGCCCATTTCTCATGTATTAGATCATTTTAGATGTCTTTCATCTTGGATTAGAGACTAAAATCATAACATAATAAAATCAGAATTTTTCAAAATTCAGGGTACTGTTCATTTGGCAAATTCCATTTTACATGATGAATTTTGAAAATTCATAACTAAATCTATAAAATTCATCTTGAAGTGATTCAAGTCTCTAAAATTTTATTAAATTCAGATCTACATGGAAAAAATATAAAAAAAAGTAACTTCATTGGGCCAATTCGTACAATAAGTTTCATGGACTGCTATTGTTCATTTAATCATTTTTCTATCTTCCAGTTTTCTGACCTCAAATTTGAAAAATCATATCTCATTCTATTCTGTTCGAAATTATGCATACTCTATGTCATTTAAAATCTCTACATGTTTACTTAATGACATATTTTTCTTATACATTTATTTCACTTACACAGGGCATAATTTTAACTTAAGTCATGAAGGGTCAGAATTCAACTCTTACTGGAACAGTTTTGGGAAAAACTCCATATCTCCTATTATATAGCTCCAATTAACTCCAAATCAGTGGCATACGAAACTTAAAACGTAGATATTTTTATACATATAAACCACTGAATATTTAGAGTCTTGTACAATTTTATATTTCTTTTTGAATTTTTCAGTACTTACTTTCCAGATTTCAGTTTTCCCATTTTTACCCTGTTCTAAACCCTGACTTCAAAAATTCATTATAAATCATACATTTATTTAATTTAGGTGTTCTTTAGCTCTATGAAAAGCTTGTTCTGTCTACTTTAAGAGAATATATAACACTTTTATAGGATGTTCTTTTTCGAATAGAGTTCCCCTGCTCAAATCAATACTGGTCATCTCAAACAAACTTATACCATAACTTACATAATAAGCTTCATAACACATATACATTGTAACATAATAGCTTGCAACATTATTTCCTTCTTCAATTTGCTCCTTCCTTAACTCTTTTGCATTGATTTTCCCTAGCATAGTTAGTCATTGAAGGGGGGTGGGATTCAAAGAATCTCAGTAGCAATCACCATTCATGCAATCATATTATCACATTAAGCATATAATCATCATAAAACATTAAGTGAATACTTTTAAACATTCATGCCATAATATTTTACAAAAATTTTGGCAGAGTTTCATTTTATATTTTGAACATCCCGTAGTCTCAAAACCCTTCAATTAACTCAGCCAACATTCTCAAAGCATCACAAATGATCATATCAAATAATAGGCAAGTCATCAAATTCATTGAAAATCACATGACAATATAAGGTAAGAATAGGTAAATTGCTACCTTTGTGAAACCTCTAGACTTTTCCCTTGGTTCCACCTCTTTCTACCACTTCCATAAGCTTCCTTGGGCTTCTTCAAGTCCTAATACATCATCAAACAATTACTCAAACTAATGGTTCCATGACTTTCTTCAAAAAGTGTTCATAAAACCCTAATTCTTCAAAAATTCACCAAAAATTTATTTCTAACTCAAAAATGATGAATTATACCTCTATTCCATGTAATTTATCATGAGGAATCCAAATATGGCCTCAGAATTACCAAATGCTATTTCTAACTTGATTACTGTTCATTTCGAATTAACTTCAAAAACCTAAAAATTTCACTTTCTTAATCTTAAGTTTTTTCATGAAACCATCATTTGTTCCTAAGGTTTTCCTTTATGAGGAACTCATTTTTGGCATAAAAAACATGAAATTCCAACTTTTAGTGTGAACAATAACTGGCCGAAAATAATAGAAAATAGGAGAAAATTGATATACTTCATGATACATCAAACTATCAACATATTCAAGCTTTAAATGAGTATCCTAGTATTTCCCCCATGTTCTATGGTTTGTAAATTCATTTCCTTGCTAAATCATGCCTTGGCCAAAAACCTAAGGGAGTGAGGAAGCCAAACTAAATCATGAATCATGCTTTGAAAACCATAATAGCAAGCATAAGTTGTAGGAAATAATCTTACCAACTTAATTCTTGAATTCCTCTTTGATTCCTCTTCCCTTTCTTCGGTTTTCTTTCTTTCTTTTGTGCATTTTCTTTTCTAGTCTATGGCTGCAGAAGTCACGTGTGAAATGGAGTTCAGATGAGTGGTTAATGGACTTAATTAGATGGATTAACCATGATTACTTTTTGCTAATACTTAATTAATTTAATACATACTTCTTCAAGAAGTATTACAAAATATAATATAATATTACTTGAGTCATATGGCTGCAGCAAAAGTCATGCATGGGAGAGAGAGAAGTGTTCAAAAATTGCCCAATTTTCTTGATCCAGATGTACCTCAATCCGGGTACTTTTTAACCATACCGATAAAATCATCTTTATAGTAATTTAGCATTTTTGAGATACAAGACTATTCTAATTTTATTTTTATATTTTCATAAGTATCCTGTCTCAAATGGTATCTGTGTATGACCTATATCCTGATCTGGTTTTTTTTTTTAACCATTGGTAGGGCCCACAGTTTACTTTATCGGTTTACTATTATTTTTGGACACTCGACACAGATTATTTCTTTATTCGTGAACATTAACCCTCAGTTCCATATGCCATTGGACTTCTTTCGTTGAGGGCTTCATTTTGACAGTAATTTTACATATTTACAAAATTATCCTTAATTCAAGGTTAAATTATAATTTCTGAAACTTTCGGGTCATTAGGTATAATTTATCCAAGATTTTTCTATTTGTTTCTCCCCTTGCATTTTAATGCTTTTGGGATGTGGATGTGCTTTTTATAATTTTTTAGAGGTAAAAATATAATTTTCTCATTTTTTCATTCAATCGAGAAAAATGACCTCTTCACTCTTTTTCACGCAAAATGGTGTCTATCCATTTTTACAAAATTTCTATACATTTTTAGATATTTTAAATTTCTTGGGATGTTACATTATACTTTCCACTATTTTTTATGTGTGAAATTCTGCCTCTGCTATTATCAAGTTAGCATATTTTATTTTGTCTGAAGAGTCCTCATACAACTTTATCTTAGAACAGAAGGTACACTTGTAGTCCTTCACTCTCTTTCTTCAGGTTTGATGATTGACACAAATTAAGCTACACAAAAGTTGTCCGAAATAGATAGGGATAAAGTATCAAGACAAGCTTTTGTTGTAATTCGTAGACCAAGCCTGTATGGTCCTAATTCTAGGTATATTTTGTGCATTTTATGTCGGTGCAATTATCTTAGAGTCTATACTCCTTTGTTATGCTTCTTCATTTTGCACTGGTTGATTTGTTTATGAACTAAATAGGGGTTGTTTTGAAATAGCTTGCTACACTTTGAAATAACCTAGATGAACATGAATTTTGGGCATGGAGATAAAATTAAGAAAAATTGAAAAAATAGCTGACTCTGATATTTGAACTTGTTTACAATTTAGAGTATTCACTCTTTGTTACGGTTCTTCATTTTGCACTGGTTGTTTTGTTTATGACCTAAATAGGGGCTATTTTGAAATAACTTTCTCCATTCTGAAATAACTTGGCTGAAAATGAATTTTAGGCATGGAGATAAAATTTTGGTAATTATAATCGGTGAGAAAAAATTGGAAAATAGCTGACTATGATATTTGGACTTGTTTACAATATAGAATCTCTACTGCTATGTTATGCTTCTTCTTTTTGCACTGGTCGATTTGTTTATGAACTAAATAGGGGTTGTTTTGAAATAACTTGCTACATTTTGAAATAACCTGGATGAACATGAATTTTGGGCATGGAGATAAACTTTTGGTAATTAAAATTGGTGAGGAAAAATAGGAAAATATCTTACTCTGATATAGTTTATGCTACTGGTACTGTAGTCATTAGGTGAAATTGATCTATGAAATATGAGTAGATTTAGTTTCGTTCAATTGATACAAAAGCTAAAATTGTGTCAGGTTTCTTTGTTATTTAGGGACAATTGTTTTGAGAATGGAAGCTGTTAATTCAAACTCAAGCTTGCTTCAATCAAGTGGACCTTTGAGTGTTGAAGGGACAAGTCATGACAATTCATTGCATATATTGAAAAGTGAAACATTTGCAATAAAGTTATTAGCTTTTATTTTGGATTTGTTTTTCAAACGATATACCAATGTGCTATATCCAAACTTAACTATATATTAGGAGTTTTACACTATTAGTACTTAAATGTATTTTGTTGAGAATATTTTTTGAAATGTAATGATTAAATCATGTTTTTATCTATTTACTATTTTAGAAAATACGATGAAGCTTTATTTATTATTTAATGATATTTAAATGTAGTAAGGAAGTCATGTGGTATCTTTTTATTGTTAGGTTTTCGTTGCCTATAGTTTTCTGGTACAAGTAAGTAATTGTTGCAAATAATACTTTTGGCAATAGTCATAAAACTATAACAAACAAGGCAACATTTAATAACTGTTGCTTAAGTTTATTTTAGTACAGTTAGGCCAAAAAAGAGTTTATTTTAGTACAGTTAGTAGTTGCTGCCTTTAAAGTCAAAGGTAACAGTAAAAAAAATTGTCGTCATAGGTAGCAATAGCTAAAACCAGCTTAAAACTGTTGCCTATTATCATCTTATGGGTAATGGTTTTCCATTTGTAGCTAGAAAGTGCAAAAAACCATTGCCATGGACAATAGGATACAACAGCAAGAACCACGATTGGAAACTATTGTCTATAGTGATAGGCAAATGTTTTTTTCTGTCGTCGTAAACAAAAAATGTTGTAATGATGATGATTTAGTGATGGATATATCATATCTCACCACATGAACACAGGACCTCATGTGCCATTTAGTGGATCAACATACCACGTGATATCTCAACGATATCACCACCCAACCATAATGCTAAACATACATAACCATTTTGACAATGCCATTATGATATACTAACATACCATAACGTTCCATGTGCCATCATTCTAGCACAAGTATCATTATATCAAATCTAAGCATGGGAATGCGCAAATAATCATATTCCACTAATAGTCACATGCTTTCTTATTTACATGCATTCATTCTGTTATATTAGTCATCACATGTTATCCGTATAAACAAGGAAGGGAAAAGAGGTTATCATAACCTTACTAGCTAAGCTAAGAGCATATCATGATATGAAAAGTAATAAACATATATGATCATTTATAAAACAAGTAAATTACATCTTGGTTACCTCAAATCGCCCATAGATACACATAAGTCAAGATACGCTATCAGACTATTAACTACATAAACACAAGAGATGCAACCAAGTCAATATACGTATTCCAAACATGATCTCAACCCAAATCAAGTGTTAAGACAATGCTAAGACCAATTAACTATTCATAACACACAAAACCTTCAGGTCCCAATTAAATATTCACTTACCAATGGATCCGATGCTTCCAAATGACTTCTCAGAGGGTGAACACCTAAGCTAGGCAAGTTTACGCAATACAATATCACAAAATACCCTAATCAGGAAATAGCATAGATTTCGGCAACCCATCACTCGACCACCAAGCATGACCTTAACGAACCCATGAATCCAACATGATAACCGCACATCTATGATCCCTAAACAACTATTCAAATCAACAAGAAGCCCCAAAAATTTGGACACCATGAGAAACCCTAAGAGTAAGGGTAAGGGATTGTAGAAATAATCTCACAACACTCAAAAATTATCACCCAAAACTTGAGAACCCCAAATAACACCACAATAACACGTTCTTGGCCATTTTAATCGGTGGATAACCATTCAAAATGAAATGTAACTCATACCCATGAAACCCACCAAAACATGAATAAAGAAGAGAGGAAAGTATGGAAACCCACTTACCACACAAGATTTGAGCTTCTAAAGTCTAGAAATCGAGTCCCTCAAGCCAAAAAAGCTAAACCCTAGCAAAGTCGCTGTCCTATGCTCTGGTTTTCACTATTCCGATTATGTGTTTAGCATCTTTTTTATGCAATTTTCTCGATTGGCACCACGGCGCTGGTCTCCACTATCCTGAAAATACAAATACTTCCCTTCACTATGGCGTGTAGTGTGTTCGCCATAGTTTCAACGTTCCCTGCCACTACTTTCCACTTGTTCCATTCCTCCAATCCCTGAAAGTCTGAGAATACCCTTCTATGAATATACTTACATGTTGGAAAGAGTTTATTTGGGGTTATTACAACAACCTATACGTTTGAGTACAATTTCACAAATCCCAAAACAACAACAGAAAGAAAATATAATTCAATTCTAGGATTAAAGAAAGGAGCATTCCATTTCAACAAATTCTTAGAATCATGCAAACTGATTAGAAAAAGCACCTACTAAACCAGTAAAAAAGCACATAGCAGTTTTAGTTAATCATACATAAGTCTCCCCAGTTGGCTTTCATGAAAAATAGAAGTTATTTTGCATTTAATTACAATAACAAAAAACACTTCTTTATTTGAAAAGTGATTTTTAGCTACTCAAAATGATTTCTGAAATTAATTAAAAATCTGAACTTTTTAGATCTTGATGAGTTTTGAAAGTTTAAACAAATACTCTAAAATTTTTTTAAAGCATTTTCTTGAAAAAAAGTGGTTTTTCTTAGAAGTGTTTAAACAAACAGCTCAAGAAACATCATAACATCAAATGCTTATAGAAGATTGTAATTAGGTCCAATTCTATTGGATGGCCCCAAAGGGACAAAAAAAGTTGAAATTAGATGAATGAACATTTGTGAAAAAGGATAATCTGGAATTCATATTATCTATACAATTGTTAAGATGAGTGTGGATATCGTATTTTATCCTAGTATTTTTTAAAAATATATATAAAAAATAAAAAATAAGAAATAATAATAAATAAATTTGTTTAATTAACTTTTGAGTCAATAAGGTAATTTGCACAAAAATTAATTATAAAAATAAATTAAAAAAGGAAGAGAATTATTAAAAAATAGAAAAAAAAACCTCTCTTTAATTTTTATATTTTGATTTTAAATTTCAAGTTCTTAAAAAAAATTCTTGTAATTATTTTATTGGCATTTTGTTCTACTAAAAAATTCCCAAAAAAAAATCCCTTACTTCCAAGACAAATAAATAATATTAATGACAAAAGAAAAAATAAGAGAGAGAGAGAGAGAGAGAGAGTCAATTTAGCGTTTTGGTTATTGTGGATTGCCTCTAATGGAAGTGGCTACAAAAAAGAAAGAGGAGAGGGGAGACGCACAAAAGGGACGGAGCAAGATGACAAATGAAGGAAGCAATGACAATGAGTGGAAGGAAGAGCGGAGGCAACTATAAATTAGAGCAAGGAGGCACAAAAAAAAGAAGAGAACGATGTAACATTTTTAAGAGATAGAATATTTGAATATATGTAAGAAATTCATGAAAACGAGCAAACATTGTTTTGCATGAAAAAGGGTAAATATGTCAATTTTTCTGGTAAAATGAAAAATAAAAAATTGTTTTAACCCCTAAAAGTTAAGATAATTACATTTTAGCCCCTATAAGGTGTAGGTGAGTATATGTTTTGGGAAAAATTACAGCTAAGGACCTGAAAGAATTAAAAATTATAATTTGAACCCGAGTCAGGATAATTTTATAAATATGTAAGATTACTGTCAAAATGAAGCTCTCGGCGAGACGAGTCTGATGGTATATGGCACTAAGGTTTAATAACTAAGAATAAAGAAAAATTTGGTGCCGAGTATAAAAAAATGTACAATGCACAGAAAAAAGGACTGTGGGCCTCACAAACGGCAAAATGTTGATCGGGATAGGATATGGGTCTCACATAGATAGATTTTAGGATATGATAATTAAGAGAACACAAATGCAAATCTCTCTCTCTCTCTATTATATATATATACATAGAAGATTATACAGCGACAGCTCCTTTGAGTTAGTTAATAGGCTATAATATGACACGGTATAAGAGTAAGCTACATAGGACATGTCCGAATTTAATTATTTATGGACGTTTTCTTTTAATTTGAAACTTTTTAAATATAATAAAAAATTTAAAAATTAAAAATTAAAATGAATAAAATAATACTACAATGGTCCAGTTAAAAAAAAGAACAAAATCAAAACAAACACTGAAAACTTGATGTGGGCTGGGGGATTAATGTTGCGAGGACAAATATAGTTTACTTTTATAGTGACCAAATTTTTACTTAAAAAATTTTACGCACAAATATATAATTTAATTTTTTTATTTTTCATATTTATCATTAATAATTTTTTAAAAACAATTTAGTTTACATTTAAGTGAATTTTGTTAAAATAATTTATTTGGTTTTAATTTTATTTTTTCGTTTTATAAAACAATTTTCTGATTAATAATATTGATATCTCTTTCTCAGGTTTTTTAATTATTCACATAAAACATTTATAAACACATGCTCAGTTGATGGCTTGAAAAAAAAAACACAGATGTTCATTAGTTCATCTCTTTTTTTTTTTTTTCTTAAAGTCCTTTTCTACTTATATGAAGGAACACAAACCCTAATTTGCTCACTGACCCAGAGACAGCGAGAGGAAGGTGAGTGTTGAGAGAGAGAGAGACAGAGAGCGTAGTTGAAAACTCTTCAGAACCGTGACCGAAATTTATGTCTTAACACACGGCCAGGACATCACGTAAAGCAAAAACTGATTGTCAGAAGCTTAGAAGGTCAAAAGCACAGCATTTTCTCTAAAGCGACGCCTGCACCTTTTTCTGTAGTACACACGGCAAAAGCATTTCAAACCAAACAACCTCTCGCTTCCTCCAAAACTTGCCTTTTATCTACATTCCTCATACTACTCACCCCTGTAGCCTCTCTGCTATTCCCTCCTGTTTATTAAAATATGGTGTCGCATCTTCTGGTTCAATATTGGCGAGAGCAGGGAAGGATATTTGCAAACAACAGGGATGTCTCTCCACACAGATTTGAATTCCCTCCTTGCGCTTAAACTGACTTGGCGAGAAGTTATAAAATAAATTTGAATGTCCATGAAATCACTGAACATGTCCCTATGAATGTGTCCATTTACTTTGTTAAAAAATATACACACACACAAATATATATAAAAATTGGCAATCCGCGGAGCAACGTAGAAGGGAGGGGGTGCATACTTCAAGAAAATTTCAAGTGGATGTTCTAAATTTAGATAAATCCGATCAACTTGGCAAATTGTTAGATCACATCAATTGTAGGCAATTGTAGACAACTTAAGGGAACAAAATAGAACAAGATAAGTTAAAGGACGAAAGATAAAGAAGCCTCAAGGAACCAAACAGTATTGCACAAGAAAAAATTGCTGGGAGCTGCTCAACAACCAAAGACAAAAGAATTATCCCATTTTGCATTTCATGAGACCTAATCCAATTCCATAACTTGCTATAGGATGTAGTGTAAAACTGCATTCTTAATCAATTATGAATCTCTAATTCACCAAAAAAAAAAAAATCTAAATCTCTAGTTTTTATCACAATAATGTGATAAATTACACTAGTTTGGTGTATTTTGATGAGGTATAACCAAAATGGAACCCAGAAGCACTAGGAAATTTCAGTACCCATAGAATAGGACCCTCAGTGTTGATCAACACAAACTGTATTTCCAAATGAAAAAGTTGCGTAGTCAACACAGTCCTCGTGTGTGATGGAACATCTCCAAGGATCCAACACAACCTGGCTGTGTTTAGCACTCTAAAAATAAGTCCCAAGTCAAATTAGAAAAACAAGTAGATAGAGACCCCAAAAAGATTATAAAAGGCCCCGTAGATACTCAATTGAAAGACACACCACACTTACAGGTACTCTATTTCTATTCTTTCTTTATTCATTCCCTATATTAATGAAACCCAACATTCAAATCATAAACTAAGCACCAAACAAGGCATCGCAGAGATGGGAATAAAAGCATAGAAGGATTTAGTATACTCAAGAGCTAGAGACAGTAGGCAAGTCTTTCTAACAAAGAAACCCAATAGGAAAACCAGAAGGTATGCCCCAAATAAAAAATAAATAAACTTACATTATTATCTAACAAATCAAATGCTGTCCCCAACATATTTCTTCTCATATGGTCCATCTCAAAAACTTGTTTTGCAAGCTGCAACAATAGAATATTCAAGAGCTATCAGCAGTCATTTTAATTTTCTCTAGAGAGTATATAGTATACAGTATACAATAAAATCTCTTCCACACGTTCCAAGTGAAACTCTAATAAGTAGCTATAAAAGAGAAGATTAACACATAATGCAATATTACGCTTTTACTTTTAGTATTGGGTTAATAGAGTGCAAAGTTTATAATTCTCATAGTCACAGAGACACAGACAATGAAATAAATTATATAACTAACATTCCTACCACCGGTCTGATTTCCCTCTCCCAAATCCATCCCTTTCACCAAAGAACCACACAGCTTGGCTTCGGATTAAATTGAACTCTTAGTACATTCAAAGTGTAAGCTCAAGACTATTGTCTGGAGAATTGACTAGCAAACCTTATAATATTTCATAAAGTGTTCATTGATTCAGCATTACGAAGTTGGAAATAAAGGGTTTAGCTTACACAATAAAATTAGGGCCGGAGAAGAGATGATAAAATAAGCATAGGAATCAAAATGCGTTCATCCTCCTTCTGTCAGTTTCGCACCGTCCTGCTATGTTTTTTGTTCCGAGTTGCTCCACCTCTCAAACACAACGAAGGGTGAGACCTGAGAGATCGACGGAGCAGAAGAGATCTATAGATTTAGGAAAGAAGCACGTAATACAACATTAACACCTCGAAAGAGCTAAACTAACAGGAAGCATAGACATTTACCTTCCAGCTGAGAGTGTAAGGGTCTCATAGTGGGTTGCAAGCTTCAAGCATCACCTGATCAAACAACGGCAGAACAAGCTCCAGCCAGAGCCTTCCCTTCTAGCTGCGATGCGATGGAGTTTGACGGAGGAGATGGAGAATAGACAAGCCGATTTGGAGGACGACGGAGCTTTGGTTGATGGTTGCAAGCCAACGATTGTGACCCTGCGACCGATGTCTGAGCCCGTGACAATGGAGGCTAGGGATGATGGAGGCTGAATCGCACCCAAGGAGGGAGACGGAGGCTAGGGATAGGCTACTCGAGGGGAAGACTAAGGAAGACACAGGCTGCGAGAAGCATGGAGAAAACGCTAGGGAATTCGCCCGAACAGAAATGGAGTCCGCGAAACTGAGACGAGGAGGACGAGGGTTCAGATGCAAAAAAATTAAACCTTTTTTTTTTATTATTTTAACCTCGGTTGCCGGTAGCAGCCGACGCGAAAATTAGTTAATTAATTATAATTAATTTATAGAAGTTATATTCATAAAATAAAAAATTTATAAAATATGCTTTATAATATATTTATGAAAAGTAAATGATATAAATTATAACATAATATAATTATATTTCTATATGAAAATATAATTTATTGAATATAAATTTATTAATTATCTAAAATCATTTTTATCTTTTATTTTGTATATTGGTTTCCAATATAATTGATGTAAATAATTTAATAGAAATAATTTTATTTATAAAAAAACCACCTATCATTTTTCTCCATCGATTCTGACATAAAAAATGGGAGATTTACTAGAGTTTTGTACGGGTGAGATAGCTTTGGTGGTGGGCCTCTACTATAGTTGACCACTTTCAAATCGTTAGACATCTAAACCATCAAAATTTATGACGTATATACATACTCATAAAAATAATTTTAAAATGCTCAAATACTTAAAATTTATTTATCATTTTCATATGAATATAATTGGTATTGTAAGTATTAGTTTAAACTAAACTTGTTATATACTTAATTAATGTATATAATAATAATAATAATAATAACAATAATAATAATACAATAAAAATTGTATTGGAATTAGAAAGTGAATAATTTTACAAGTGATTGGAGAGTTTTTTTTTTTCTTTCATTTTAGCCATCAAAGGAGGGGATGAGGTTTCATTAGGAGATTTAGAAGAGCGGTTAGGGAGAAGGTGTGGAAAGGAAGGATGTGATGGCTACAGTAGGGCCCAATAGTGTCCAATATGCTTGTAAGACGGAAAGGTGATTCATATCCAGGTTAGTTAAAATAAAGAGCTCTAACACTAAAAGGGCCTGGTAGTGGTCACACCACCATATAAACTGATGAATTATTATAGTGACTTAGTGAGTGAAGAGCGGAAATAAGGTTTTGGGCAAAAAATGTCTTTCCCTGTTACGGTTTTTTTAGATGTCTTCCAGTCATGAATATCATCAACCATAAGTTTGTTTGTATAATATTTGAGTTTTGTTGTATTTCTATAGATTGTCCAAATAGTATATTATTATTTTCTTATACACCCATTGTATCCCTCTATGGCATAGGCCAAGGACAGATTGAGAACTAAGTACCTTGGGGGGTTTGAAAATAAATTAAAATATTTATAAATAAAAAATTATAATTAAAATATATGTAAACATACATACCCTTTTGTAGTTTATCCATGTTGAGCATGACGTTCTTTCATATCATAAAATTCATTACTGATTGAGTCCCTGTCAACCCTCTGAGCAATCTTTTTCTCTACATAAGTAATCAAGGATTGCAAGAAAATCATCATCCATGTTATTCCTAAGCTTATTTTTTATAATATTCATAGTTGAAAATGAGCTCCCAGTTGTTGAACTTGATACCAGAAGAGTCAATAATTGCTGAAGCAAATAATCAATCAAATGATAAGTACAAGGTTTTCCAGCTTTTTTCATTCCTTGGCACAGTTGAGAGATTGTAGAGATATTTTTGAAATAAAGATGTTGAGGAATGTCAAACTCAAAATGTTGTGTTCATATTTTTAGATGAAGCCTCTCTTGTTTAGTGAAATCACTAGGATAAAATATTGATGCCATTTCACATATCTAATCAACATTGAATAACTTGTAACCATCTATTAGATTCAGAGTTTAACTAAGAGTTCATAAGTCCATTGACATCTCACTAAATCTACTATTTATTTCTTGCAATTGAGTCGCAATGGTAGCAATAAATAAGTTAACACAATAATGGTACTCAATTGAATCATATTCAACATTTGGGGGGCATCTATCTCTTCTAGGAACATAAAAAGCACTCATGTCAAGAATATTAATATCATGCTTTGCACAGAAAGACAGTCTCTCTTATAAAATTATCCCAACCAAATTCTCTCATCTTTTGTAAAAACATGTTAGTGGTAGATACCAAAGCCACAGCATTTAAAATATCATGATCCTTATATTGTAAAGCTTGACAAAGATCTTAAGTTGAAGAGAAAGTATTGTATGCAAGTTGGCAATGACCAATGAGAGAGTTTTATGCTAATAACTTTGAGTTACAAGGTTTGTCTCATGTATCAAAAAAAAGTTATGGAGAATCATTATTTCACAAATAGAAATAGAATTAGAAAGTCCAAGTCTACTTTTATATTTTCATACTTGAGCCAAAGGGAAAGCTACAGATTTTGAGGGTAAAAATAATCCTTGACAAATTGAAAGGGAAAGCTTTCTCTGAAAATCATTTCTTGATTATTGGACGATCCCCTAACAAGGTGTTATATTTGACTTGGAGGGGAGTGGAGATGGATTTTTTTCGTTAGATGACCAATGGAAACACATATAGAGACTGAACAAAATACTATCAAAATATAAAAATTATTTTGCATGTAGTGTTTATTAATATTCGATAATATTATATATTTATTTGAGATGTACGCATTTCCTCATTTGTTTCTTGATTTGTTCATAAAATTTGTTATTCTTGATTTATTCATAAATTTTGTTATAGTGATATATTATTAATCTCATTAGCAGTTGACTTTTCTCACTTAAAAAGAAAAATCCAAAAGTGACCTTCTAGTTAGTAAGAATAAAAGTATAAAAATAAAAAGTAAAACAATGGACAACAGGTACAGCAGTATTAGTGTGATTAAAGAAAAAACAGTATTGGTTACCCAAAAAAGAAAAAAGAAAAAGGAGTGTCAACCAAAACAGTATGGAGTACGTAGTGGCGAGAGGGAAGGTCAAGATGATTTGATTTTTCAAATTGGAATATGAAACTAATATTGAAGATCATTTATTTTTAAGTAAATGAGATTAATGTAAATAAATATAATATAGTCTTAAAAAGAAATGAGAAAAGAATAGAGGGTGAAACGCACATTGCACATGTAGAGTTCAGTGGTGTTGTGTAGAGAGAGATTATAAAATGAGAGTAGTACGATTGGGGGCAGAGGAGAGAGGAAATTCGCCTCTTCAAAGTTTTGTTACGATATGAATGAGGAGACGGGATTGATGATTGTGATGAATTGTGATGAGTTGCGGCTACTGCGGCTGCTTTATAATTGTATTATTATTATTTGTAAAAATGATATCTTTATCATATGTTATTAGTGAAAAGTATACAGTTATTTTATCTTGTATATTAAATATTTTCCCCCTCCAATAAAAAATTGAGAGCTTTAGTGAAACTATCATGGAGATTGCTAAGTGTGATACCTTACTTTCTTATATTATTTTCCACACATAATAGTATATATGATATCAAATGAGCTAATTTAGAAGTTTAAATAATTAAAAGATCAAATGAGAAAAATTTAAAATTTTAAAATACCATTCATTTACTAATCCGATTTTTCCATTCAAACTTTGAAAAATAATAATTAATTTTAGAAAAATTATATGAAAATGATTTAAGTTTTTAAAAATAACTTAAAACATTTCCTACATGATATTTTTTACCATCAATATTAGATTTAAAAGGACATAAAAATAAGGGCTGAATTTTTTTTTTGGGCAATGGGCACTGGTTTCATAATCTTACTTTTATAATTTAATTATTTTTAATACAAAAATTTAAAATTTTATTGGAAAAATATACACTTGAAATTTAATTGAACCAATCCATCTAGAAAATTCATCCAATTTTACTGTTCATTTGATCAAAACTATTTTTTTAAAATTTTTAATCTATTTTCAAAAATTCATAATAATTTGTATACTTATACAAATCAAGTGATCTTTAGCTTTTTGAAAAGATCTCACTGTCTACTTTCCAAACATGTACAATATACATATAGAGAACTGAATTCCAATGAACAGTAACCATAAACTTATCCGTACTCAGAATTGGACAGTTTTACCTACAACTTCCAAAACTAAATACATAACATATTTACATGATTTAAACTCTTCCAAAATATGTTCTTTGTCACACCTGGAGAGGCGACGCGGATGACACGGGAAAAAAAAGAAAGGGTGAAACTGAACCGCACAGTGGGTGGCCGGTTTTGAGAGAGTCGCCACCAAAATTTTAAGGAAAATTTTGGAAAACCGGAACAAAAAAACAAAAAGGACAAGGATGGTCTGTGAATCAGAGTTGAGTTCGGAAGTACGATTGTGAGTGAGGAAGATGTTAGGCACCCCCACAACACCCATTCCTAAGAACGGTTACCTTAGATTGATCATGCAATTTTTATGGCTTTTAACAAATTATTTTGACTGCCCTTTTACCATTCACATATAAAAATAAATATATGAAAAATGTAAAAGTGAAAATAAAGAATAAAATAAAAGAATGAGGAATTGGAAAAAATAAAATAAGAGGAAAACATTATTTATTTACAAAAGCGAACTTGACCCAGAATGAGAGTCTAGGGCCTACGTACCCTGCGATAGGGATCAAAGTTGAGGTAGTTCGGACTAGAAATGCGTGTGTCACTGGGTTGGTATTTATTATTTTATATATTCTTTGAAAAGAAATATTTATAGAAAATAATTTGTCTTTCCATAAAGAAAACAATTTTTAGGATTGGTTGATGTGTTTTAATTTGTAAAAGACAGATTAATTCTCATTGTTTACTCTTTTCATTTATTATTATTTTTTCATTATTATTATTATTATTTTTTGGTTCTACAAAATTAATTCCTAAAAAGAAAGAATATATGTTTTTTTTTCAATTTAAAAAAAAAGATTAAAATTATGTGTGATTTTGAACATTTTATTTTGATTCGAAAATGAAATATTTAAAAATAATTTTATTTTCACAAAATAAAACCAATTGACTTATGTGGTGACTTTATCACTCACAATATACCCATTAATATCTAAATGTCCACGGTGGTGCCACTCGAGACAAAAAGGCATAAAAAAGGTTTGAAAGAAAATAAATAATTCTCTGTGCAAATTATTTTTTGTTTTCTTTTTATTATAAAAATCATCTTTAAAACCTATTTATTTATAAAAGAAAAAAAGAATTTAAAAAAAAGTGATCATTACGTATGTTTTAAAAAAACAATAATCAGCATATGTGGTAACTTTACCACTCACAAGTTACTGATTTACACTTACATACTCACGGTGTTGCCACTCGGAGTAAAAAATACTCAAAGGAAAATTTTAAATGAAAATCACACAGTATATATGGTGACTTGATCACTCATAATTTACTTATTTAAACTTATATGCTTACGGTGACGCCATTCGTTGTAAAAGGCAAAAAAATTTAAAGGATAAAATTAAAAAAATGAAATCACTTTTATATTAAATTATAAAAATAAATACGATTATAATTGTTTTATAAAAATAAAAGTGGTAAAAGAAATTTAAAAATATGACTTTTATGTATATATTCATGTACTATTTATTTTTATTTGTTTATTTGTTTTATTTTATTTCTTTTTAGAAGAAGAATCAATTAGGATATGTGGTGACTTTATCACTCACAGCTCACTAATTAATACCTAAATGCCCACGGTGTTACCACTCGGAACATAAAGGCCAAAATAAAAAATTTGAAATAAAGGACTCTCATTGAATCATTTATTTTTACTTTTAATAAATAAATAAATAAAAAACATTGGTACTCATAAATAAAAAAAATGAGATAAAATAAAAAATAAGATTTAGCCAATGTTTATATCATGGCAACTCCTCACTCATGATATAATTGACCGACACTCTATATGCACATGGAGAATTGGTCCCTCGTGGCAAATTCTAAAAGGCAAAAAGAAGAAAAATCCATGACTAAATAAAAACCAAAATCAGAAATAAAAACAACAAAACATAAAAATCAACTACAATTTATAGGGTGTGTGTTAGCGTAAATTCAAATAATTTACACCCAATCATGAGATGAAAAGATGCAAACTCTAGTATCTTCATTTTCTTTTCCTTTGCCTTAAAGTTGATAGCTTCCATTTCCTCTGCTCGGCTTGATGATAATGGCCTTGATTTCTCTCAGACTTGGTTTATGCTCCCGTGATGCTCGCAAAGAAATTAAAAGGGAGTATTGTTCTCCTTGAGGAACTCTTTTATTTAAAAACTCAGGTATTTAAGATTCAGATTGAATAAAATTTCAACCTAAAACCTAATAAGATGGACATAATCCAAGTCTCAAAACACGGGGTTTGAACATTATGACCACTCTTATCTTGATTTGCCCCATTGTCCAAGCAAGACAACATACATTTTTGAAAAAAAAAAAAATTTTATGCATATGACCCCCTATCCATGACCCCAAACATTACGTACAGGTAAGACAACCAAATCAATGCTCAGTACAGAAACACAGGGTAATAGAATAATTTGAGGAGCCTAGTATCAAATAGATGTGCGTTATCATTGGATGAATACACATGAGACAAAACCAATGAGCCTACAACAGTATAGACAAGTTTGTAATGTCAAAGTAAGGTGTAACGGGTATGACTTGGAGCTAGAAACATGCACATCAATGTAACATTTAAACATGCCTTCTCATGCAAAACCTAAAGTCAAATAAGCATTTCATTAAGTTTAAGCATGACAATAGAATTAGTGATAGAGCATCCCCAAGTCTTACCCAAATGACCCAATGAGTGTGTATGATATATAAAACTATCATACCAAGTAGCATGACATTTCATTGGCATCAAGCGAACAAATTAAATGCAATGCCCTTTTTGAAAGGAAAGAAACTCAGGAACTTCTCAGAGGATACAAAGCATAAGCAAGCAATTACTTTCGAATTCACTAAAACTCATATGGTGGGATCCATATACAGATTCACGCATCCAGAAAGCACAACTTATATTCATGTTGAGAAGACAGAGTTCATCCACACAGCTTGCCAAACACAGCATAATGCAAATCTTAGTCAGAAACAGAGCACCTAAACAGCTAAGGGAAACCTATTGTAGGATTAAACCATGCGAAATTTTCACTAAAGACACAACACCAGTAATGGTGGCCTTAAATCCGACTTTCAACGATATTGTATTACAAAGAGAAAATGAGTCCCTACACGCTGGGTTACTACAACTTGACTCTTAGTATACCAAAATTCCACCTAGCAATAAGACTAAGGCACCAAGCATCATTATAGAAATAGACAACGAGCTGGATTTCAAGGTTCATGTAGTGAACTAAGATGTGCCAAAATCATGGTTACAACACCAGTATGCACCATGTTCCAAGCCCAAATGTCATTTACCAACCCAGTACAGAGATCAAAACTCAACAGATTATCTGAAAATCAAGCAAGGAAAATTAAAAATTACCGGGTGAAGATTTTCGGCCTCTCACTTTCAGTCCTGAATTCTAAGGCTTCCTCGGCACCTCTTCCTCTTCGTGCTTATCCGGACTCCCGTTGCCATCGTACTCTGTCCCTTCGGTTGCTCGTACCTTCAGTTGCTTTTTGGTGTTCCCTCGGTTTCCACGATTTTCGTTGCTTTCCGGTGCTCCCTCGGTTCGTTCGGCCGAGCCCTAAGGGCCCCCTCTGGTTTCCTTCGGCCACTCCATCTCCCCTTCTTTTCTTTGCTCTTGCGGCTCTCTCGGTTTGGTCTCCCCTCAGCTCCACCGCGGACCCCTCTGTTTCAGATCTCCCTGGCTCTCATCCGCCTGCTTCAGATCTCACCTCCAGCTGCTCACTCTGTGTCTCACGCGTTCAGACTCCCTCGGTCTCTACTTCCTCTCGGCCAAGCTCTCCTTTTCTTTCCCTCAGCCGCTTTCTTCTTCCTTTCTCCTGCCCTAGCTCCCCCATCCTTTTTCCTTCTCGAACAGCCCCTCCCCCTCCTTTTTGTGTCTCACGCCTGAGCCCTCTATTAGGGCTCAGGGTAAGTTTGGACCTGAGGCCCCAAATGGGCTCAGGTCCACCTTGGGCTAAAGCAACTTCAGCCCAAGTTTAAACCCTTTCCTTTTTTTTTATTTTGTTTCCTTTTTATTTTTTTATTTCTTTTTTTCTCTTTCTTCTTCTTTTTTTTTAATTTTTCTATTATTTATTTATTATTATATTTTTATTATTATTTCTTTATTATTATCATTATATTTATATATTTTTTAAAATTACCCGGACAAAATACGGTGTTCACATTCTTAATGTCATAAGAATTTTAAAGGAACATTATAGCAGCAAGACGCAACTTCCTGAAAATACATATGATTTCATACATAATTACAAGAAAATAAGTAACCAAGATAACTATAAATCTAATCATTATTAATCTTCTCCTTGGCTCTGGTCTTCTTGGAGGTCTTGTCATCATTTGAACCTATCATGTTAGTACTTATGGGTGAGATTTGGAAAAATCTCAGTAGCTAGTTTATTTCATGCAGATATATCAGTCAAGTTTCACTAATATTTCACATACAATCATATAAATAATTAAAATACCATATTGTCAAGTAAAAATTTTGGTAGAGTTTCCCCTTAGAAAATGAATATTTTAAGGACCAAAACCCCTCATTTTATAGACAAAACCGGTCATAAATTAACATGAGAACAATATGGCAATAAGATATAATTATAGAAACAACAAAGAATAACATATTGCAATAAAATAAACCAAGCTATCTCTTAAATATTTCTTTACTTTTCCTCTTTGAATCAAAGCTTCCACAAGCTTTCATGAACTCTCACAAGTCCTAAAACATCATTCAATATTCACTAAATCATTTGAATCAAAGGGTTCACACATAAAGACTTACTTAAACCCTAAAATTTCATATAGTTTATCTTAAACTTTTTCTTGCGTTCAATACTTGTTCTTAGCTAATTGGGACCTAAGGAATTCATTTTTAATATTAAAACAATGAAAATTCAACTCTTTCTCACACTATATCTTGGCCAAAAATCAGGGCATAAAAAGGGAAAATGAGATTTTCAAAAACTTGCTTCAAAGCATACTAAAGCTTAATTCTTTCACTTCATCTCATGCTTTCTCTTAATTTTAAGGCATGAGAATACTTTCTTTCTTAAACCCATGCCATGGTTAAATTAGGATATCAAGAAAAGAGGAGGATAACTGACTTAAACTACTCCAAACTATACTTGAATATTAAACTAGAAATTTTAATGAAATCATAGGAACAAACTTACCTTTTTCTTCCTTTTCTCTTCTTCCTCTTTTTCCCTTGCTTTCACGTTCTTCCCTTCCTTTCTTATGCTTGTGATGCTGCTCCGTCTTTCCCTTATGTCTCCTACGTCCAAAAGTAGTATTTATAAAGAAAAGGAGCAAATCACAATTTACCACCCAGATTTCTAAAGGTTTCTTAAGTTTTCTACAAGAGAATAACATAAATAATTAAACAATGTGATTTCATCACGTGCTGCTGATTGAACACAAATTGGGGGTATTTTGGTCTAAAATTTTAGATATTTACTTATCCAGATATATCCTGAATTGGTCTGGACATATCAAGTTATTTTAGCAATATATTTTACTAATATTTGAACATCGGTTTAACTATATTGGGATATGAAATTTTCATAATATCCTTATCCCAATTGGTCCAAATATGAGGCCCAAATGTTGTTCTTGAATTAGTACTGCCTCTTCCTATAGTGCACACTAACTCTTATCGGTAAAATGTTAATATTAAATTTGAGTTACTCAATAAATACTATTTTGATCTTAATAAATTTTATACTATATTACATGAGTTTTAGCTCATTGAGAGCTTTATTGTGACTATAATTTTCATATTTATAAAAATACCATTAATTAGGGGTAAATTTATAAATATTAAAATTTTTGGGTTATTAAATATAATTTTTTCTAAAATTTATAAAATTTCTTCACTACTCATGTCCATTCCCTTTCACGATCGTTCTCTCTCTCCTTTTTAGGAAAAATATCGTTATTTTTAAGTTTTTTTCCTTAACCCCAAATTTAACCTTTTAGCCTTTTTTCGATGTAAAATGATGTATACCTAATTTTATAAATTTCTCATAAATTTTAAAATATTGAGTCTTAAACATTTAGGAAAAATTTCAAAATATTATACTAACTTCCACATAACTAGTTTAAAGGTTAGTATCTCAATTATTAGTGTAAATGCTAAACATATGTTGACTGCATGATGAATAAACATATGTGATTTTAATGTTTTGTCTTGTACTACTAACCTATCTTAAGGTTACCTAACCTTTTCAAATATGGTATTCAATGTCAACATTATAATTGCTTTTATTTCAATGGTTGGATCAATGTAATTCACTTCCTATAACAATAATATATTTAAGGGTACAAGGGTCTCAATTCTTACACCAGTGTCAATCCATCCCCCTCATATATATATATATTGGTTCCAAGAAATAACATGCTGACAAACCCATTTTATTCTTTGAAACTAAAAGATCAAAGGTATTTACTTAGTCAAAGACAGGAATGATGAACTTGATTATGTAGGTAAGAAATTTGCTGCTAGATGTACCCCTCTAAGTAAACATTTTGGCTGTCTTTAGAAAATTCTAAAGGGGGGAAGAAAAGGTAAGACGAACATTAAACAGTCCTCACCATAATAAGAGGAAGTGCCATGTGAATGCATGATATCAATTTGTCAACATGATTAGCATCTGAAACCTATAATTTACTAAGAAAAGCAATTGTTCATAAAGGAAACATAACAATATGAGACAAAAACATACTAGTTACAAAGGGTGTTATGGTGAACTTCGATGTGCTAGTAGTACATTTCAAAATCAAGACACACTTATCTTACTTTCATAATTGAATGCCATGCACATGCCCTTTCCACATCCTCCATACTTTCAACATGAAACCTAACAAATATACTGTCCAGCTGATGCAAAACTAGGATAATATCCAGATAAATCTTTTAAAGATTAGAGAAAGTGAGAGGAAAGAAGAGAGATGAGACCTGATTTAGAAAAAAAAAAAAGAAACGCACCTAATAGCAGATAGAAAATTAAAGTAACCATTAACAAAACCAATGTAGGTCAAAGTAGTATTTCTAAAAGCAGCATTTTCATAAGTAATTCGAAAATAATCCTCACAATAGAAGGAAGGCCCAAAAGGAGTATAATATTCTAAATTAATAGAAAACTATGAATTATGAAAACAAAAAATACTAATCCCATTGGATCGATTGCAATGAAACCCCAAAATATAGACAACTTTCAAAACACCTATTTTACACATAAAATGAGCAAGTTTGTTCTTGTTTAACTGAAGGGAGGGCACTCACATTGAACTGTGCATCTAAATCAGCTTGCCCTTCAACAATTCCAATGAACTCTTTTACATGCTCAGGTGGAGCCTTTTCTCCAAACAGGCTTAAACCCTACAAGAAATTCATAAACTTTTAAAATTCAATATCAGTTATGTCTTCTAAACCCTACTACAATGGAATTCAACAGCAAAAATAATGAACTTTCTATAATATTACAAAATTCAATATCAGTCACGTCTTCTAAACCCTACTACAATAAAGTTCATTTTCTCTCTCCCTTTTTTTATTCTCTTTATCTTACCCTCCTTTGAGTTCTTTTTCTCCCTCCCTTTTTATTTCTCTCTACCTTACCCTCCTCTCTTTTCATATCATTTGGTATCAGAGATGATATAGAGATGTTATGTGGAGTTTCAACTCTCCGGAGGAGAGTTCTTTCAAGCGGGAGAGAATGATGGAGAATGGATAATTCTAGATAATTAGGATTTTAATTATTTGAATTAGGATTTATCCTTTGTTTAAATTTAAGATAGTTTGAAAAGAGAAATCTTATCTTAAGTTTTAGTAGGGTTAGGATTTGAGCTCTATCAATAAGAGCTCAACTGCTCATTGGTATTAAGACTTTGATTAATGATTTGAGTTATAATTTAAATAAATTCTCTCTCTCCCTCAAGTTCTTCCTTTTCTCCCTCCTTTGAGTTCATTTTCTCTCTCTCTTATTGATTCTCTCTATCTTATCCTCCTTTTTTGTTTCTCTCTATATCTCTCTACCTTACCCTCCCCTCTTTTTACATCATTTGGTATCAGAACCTAAATTTCACCATACCTAAAAATTCGCAAATTACCTAACAAGGCCTTGAGGAAATTGAAAAGAGTTACAAAAAGTATATAGATCAAACGCTTGAATTTCTACAAACTGAGATAAAACCAGATCGAGAAAAAACAAACCAATTGATCGAAGAGATGAGACAGTCCATAAACGTGATGAACAAGCAACTTTAGGGTAAAACACCAGAAAGTATACTTGAAAATCTAAATGGCTGAATAGAGATACTTTCCTCTAGTTTAATTCCACCAGTGATGCCTCCCTTACCTCTTGAAGATGAAAACTTGAAGAAAGAACGAGCTCTGAAATAATTTCCACTCATGAAAGTTTTGTTTCCTAAGGTTGTTGATTGTGATCCTCAGCTTCATCTTGTTGCGGTACCACCTCATTTATGTGTTACGCTGCCTATTGTGGAAAAGCAGAAGGGATTTCCGAAGTCGGAGAATATTTTGATTTTTAAAGAGATTTTCCTTCTTTTCACATCATTTGGTATCAGAGAGAGAAATATAGAGAGGGGAGGATAAGGTAGAGAGATATAGAGAGAAACAAAAAGGGAGGAAGAAAATGAACTCAAAGGAGTGTAAGATAGAGAGAATAAAAAAGGGAGAGAGAAAATAAACTCAAAGGAAGGAGAAAAGGAAGAACTTGAGGGAGAGAGAGAATTCACTCAAACTATAACTGAAATCGTTAATTAAAATCTTAATACCAATGAGCAGTAGAGCTCTTATTTATAGAGCTTAAATCCTAATCCTACTAGAATCTTAAGATAAGATTTCTCTTTTCAAATTATCTTAAATTTAAACAAAAGATAAATTCTAATTCAAATAATTAAATTCTAGGAATAAATAAAAAATAAAATTCAAATCCTAAAAGATATTATGAAATCTAATTAAATATAAAATGCAATCTAAAGTATCTTAATAAAATAATTTTATTTAAAATCTTAATTATCTAGAATTATCCATTCTCCATCATAAACATACACCAAAAGGAATAGGTGAAAAGTGTGACATCATAGCCAAGGGTGGTCCAACCATATAATACAAGCATACACAAAGAGATGGAAACGAAAAAGAAAGCATGTTACCAAGTCTTACGAACAAAGGAGCATGAAACCATCAATACATGACTTACCCCTATAGAGTTTAGCCTCGTGACCAAACGAGCTTAAGTACAAGAATAACTTAACACATACAAGATTCGTGGCCCACCTTATTATGGAACAAATCATCAAAAGGAGCTTGATGCTAGCAATCAATTAAAGGAGCCACAAAATAATCAAAGAAACCAAGTACTCGAATATATCTTTGAGCCAGGATGATCCCCAAGTCAAAATACAAGTTAATCTTCTTTGGAGCATTTTTTTTTAAACACTTAACAGATGCACTTAAAAGCAAGCATTGATATTTAAATGCTGAATAATAACTAGAACGTTAAACCAAAGCAATCATAGTGTTTCGGAGCACAAACAGCAAGCATGACCAGAAGTTATCAAGGTTCCTAATAAATCATAGTTCTCAACAAAGGCACCCAACTTTCAGCCACTCAGTATCATTTTGGAATACTCAACCCATGGCTAGAACAGAGAAAATAAGGGTTGAAGAATGTTACCTCGGTCTTGGTGATTTGTGGCTCAAGCTCTTCCTCCGATTCCTCTGCTCTTTCTAATTTTCTTAACTCCCTGTGTTCAATCTCTTAGTCCTCACAGACTCCAATTGTTCTCTCCCAAGCTTGTTCCTTTTCCTTTTCTCCCTCAATCGATGGGTCTATCTCCATCTCCTCCTCTATTGTTCACTCGTTCTTCTCTCTCTACTCCTTTTTGATTTCATCTCCCCTCTCTTTATAATCGATTGTTTCATACCTTGGGTGGGATGGCCATTTGGCATGTCAAAACAGGTCTTCTTGTTTTGTGCAATAGATCACAGGCCCAGGCTCATAAATTCTCATCCGTTTCTTCATTCACATGCATCTAATTCTCTGAATTACTACCCTATTTGCTACAAACTGACCTCTTGAGCCTTGAGCCTTTGGCTCCTTCTCCATCCTTGCGTCCTTAGGGTCCTCTGTATCACTACATCATTTTGTGTTTCTACTCCTATCGATGGTGTAATATCCTACCTCCTGACATAACCATAACTCTCAAAATTCAACCAATCATAACCCAAACAACTTAAAACAACATCTTACAGTCTCAAAATAGCGGAAACGAACCCTAAATTACCAAATTTTGGACTAGGGCCGCGGTCGCTACAGTACCGCCGCGGCCTCGGCCTACTCAGAAAATCTCCCTCGCCTCTGGATACTCTGGTGCCGCGGCGCCCCCTTCTGATATTCCACATCAGCAAATTTCACATTTCAGGGCGAACTTCCGACGCGCATAACTTTATACTCCGACCTCTGATTGACTTGATTCCAACTTCTACAGGTCACTCTCATCCCAATCTAACTATAGACACCCATTTCACTTAAATCCAACTCCATTTGTAGATTCTAGACACCCAACATATTTTTAGCCACTTTTTGACCAAAACTCACAACCTATCAACCCCAATTGCCACTGGAGGCAAATGGACACTAAGAGACCCTTCACATAGGTCATATTTGGCTAAACCAACATGTCCAAAGGGGTTACACCCCGAAAAAACCTTTCCTTCGAGAATTGACCCCCTTGAACCCCAAAACCACACAATGGGCTATATGCCCACAGCTCGCATACATAGCCCAAAACCACCTCTGGGCTTGCAGTCAACCATTTTATCATACAACTACCTGTCCATAAATTAAAGACCCATATCGGGGTCCATTATTAACCTCACACATCATTACATCACATACACATTTTGCATAACATCCATGAACATCACTATCATCCCATAACATACAAATAATGCTCCTAGGATTCTCATCCGGACAACCATTACAACAGCCTACTTGGCACAGAATTACATAAACTAAATTATAATCACCAAAATATACATGGGATTCCCGAAGACCGAATGACTACTAACTCCTTGATCTTCTCCGGACTAGCACCAGAGTCTTCACCTGAAAGGTTAGTCATTGAGGGGAGGGGTGTGAGACAATGTCTTAGTAACCGGGATCAACAACACATAAACATATATATATATATATATACACATATAAATCATGTCACAATATGAATGCAATGTAAAATGAATGGTATGCATGTCGTCCTCTCATGGACTTCCATCCTTATCCTCCCTAACGCACATATACAATTCACCCTTATCCTCCCTAACATACACAATCCACCCTTATCCTCCCTAACATACATATATATCACATACTCCATCCTTATCCTCCTTAACAAATACAATCTACCATTATTCTCCCTAACACATATATATATATATCTATACACATAAACATGTTCCATCCTTATCCTCCCTAACATATACACATATATATATCATTACACAACATGTCATCATCATGTCATCACCACTCAATCCACCACAAATCACAATCTCACAATACCATGTGGTGATGCACATGTATCATCATGTAATCATCATTATCATATCATAACATCATGTATGCATCATATCATATCATCATCCCTAATCAACATCATAGTCATCGTAATCATCATAATCATTATCTAACCGTATGCATACCACGATATATAGAAAAATGATACACACAACATATCAATATTGTGGTATCGAGACATGCATATATACACAACTATACATACTATCATATAACACCAACAATAATACATAAACAAACACTCAGTTACCTCAAGTTGTCAGTACCACGAACACAGGGTTTAGACAAGCCTCTAAAGCACCCCAATCCCGAACTGTAAGCCTCCAATTAGCCAATCTACCATTACAACAATAAATACCTTTTATGAACATAACTCCCATAACACAATAATCCACAATCTAGCTGTCCAAGCTTAACCCAAAGTTCTAACAACATATACACATACCAATAAACCCTAAATAACCATTCAAACACACACTAACACATACCATTTCGGATTTCCAGTTCTTTTCCCGAATTCTAACTTAGGGTTTAACTCAAACCCATCACAATCCAATCAAAACTCATACCCAAAGCTTCCTAACACCACAAACACTCTTACAACACAAAATCAAGCATTTTAATCGGTGAAAATTACTCAAACCAGAAACCCTAAGCTTCAACTCAACTTCCCCACCAAAAACAGAGAAGAAAAGAGAAAAGAGAAGGCTAGGGATCACTTACCAACAAGATCCAAACTCTTGGACGCTGGAAAACACTCCCCATTTGCTTGAAAACTCGAACCCTAGCAGAGCCCATCGCGTCTTCTCTGTCGCTCCCTCCGTTTCTTTCCTTTTCTTTCGTCCGAAATGATTCTGATTTAAACCAGTTTTTTGACTTTCACCGTGGCCCCAGATAAGTTCACCGCGGCGCCACCAGTTTCAGCTGGAAAATGTCACTGGAATTGGCTCTCGTCGCAGCTGCCCTGCTTCTCCCCGCGGCATGGAGCTCATTTCTTCTCCACTTAAACCTTCTTCCATCCTGTTTCCTTCGATCTTGCACATAATGCCAAAGACTAGGGTCATGAGGGGTGTTACAGATGGTGACAATAGAGAGGAGGAGAGAAAGGAACCAGCTACCACTTTCCTCATTCTTGTATCAGTCACTTTTCCTCATTGATGCTTTCCTTTGCTTCCTTGCTGCCCAACACCAAAGATGAAAGGGGCTAGGGCATCGATTTTGGGACTAGGAGAGATCTAAACACTGAGATGCTCACAGTTTGGGCATCCATCCCCTATATTTTTTTTATATTTTTATTTAATTTTTTCTCTTTTTCCTTCTTAAAAAAATAATCCTATTTTAAATTTAAAACTTAAAAAAAGGAATCTATCGAATTAAAAGAAAATCTACCGAATTTCTAATCTATGAATCATGCTTATTATACCATAGATAGTAAGTCTAGAATGATAGTAGACAAATTTACCAACTTGCTTTCAATTTTACCTTAGGTTTCTTCTTCTTTTTTCTCTCTTTTCTCTCCTTTCTTTCTTGCATTTTCAGCCCCTGTTTTGCTGCTGGAGATGGTCGTGCAGAATGGTGAAAAAGTGAGTGATTAAAGGACTTAATTATGTAGTTTAATCATGATTAACCCTTAATTAAACTTAGATTACTTTTTAGTAAAAAAGTGACAACTTCTTGAGGAAGTTTTCAAACAAAAACATGCTACCCAAGCTGCCCCAAACACGCAGGAAATGAGTGGTTTAAGTGTCTAAGATTGCTCAATTTTTCCTGGTCCAGATATATCTTGAACCGAGTAATTTTTAACTGTACCGATAAAATTATTTTTTACAGTTATTTAGTATTTTTGGGCTACAGGACTATTCTAATTTTATTTTTATATTTTCATAATTATCTTGTGTCAAATGATATTTATGTATGGCCCATATTCTGTCCCAGTTAAAAGGCCGATTCTCTGCTTTTTTTTTCCTATCAACCTTACACATTTTAAGAGATAAAAATAAAAAGAGAATTAAAAAATGAAAAATAATTAACACATTTCCATTTTCAAATTAAGATAAAAATGATTTTTTATGATATATAGTTTTTGTAAAACACCTTTTAAATTAATGTATACACTACTAAATTTCTCTCTCACAGGAAAATGTTAATTCACATTTAATAAAGGTCCAATTGAAAAAATGAATAAATGTAGAGGATAAACCGCATTTTTCTATTTCAATTTCGACTAAGAAAGGACTCATATTTGTCCCTTACATCTGGTATAGAAGGTTGTACTACCATTTCTAATATGTATTTTAAATTTAAAATTTTCATATATGTGTGTGTGGCATCTTTGGAAAAAATAAATGAATACAGAGGATAAATTATATTTGTTCCTTATATTTGAAATTAAAAAATTACTCATATTTATTTCTCAGATTTGACACTAGAGGTATTAATACCATTTCTAATATATTTTAAATTACTCATAACAATGAACACACAATGCTCATTATCAATCTGGACCATCTAGATTTAAGTTAATTTTATTATGATATTTTTGACACATTTTTATTTTATTAGATATAAAATTTAAAATAAAAATTTTATAATTCTTTAAATATGTTATTATTTTAAAAAGAAATTAAATCCATACCAGATTAAAACTTACTCTCCAAATAGCATTGCTGCTTATCAGAAAGGAAGGAGAAGAATAAAAAAAGATGGGGAGGAGTGCAGGAAAAAAATTTGTACGGTAAGATTTTAAGGAAGAAAATTTGGGAGAGAACAGATGGCGATTCACTGTTCGATACAGTGCTACCAACAGTAATAAAACAGAGTACCATCAGTTTTTAAGATTGCTATCATGACACTTCCAATTTTCTTTTAGTATGCCAAGCAGAGTCTATCTTTGCAGTAGAAAAAAAGGAGAGAATGATGCTGGTATGCATCTTGTTATGTAGAACAAACAATTTAAATAGTTAGGCAGATGATTTGTATAACTTTCATGGCGAAATCAGAAAGACCTGAAAGAAGAGAGATGGTAATGACCATAATATCAACTAGAAGAACACTCATGCAAAGTGGATTTGTACCCAGCAAGAGCGTTGCTTCTTATGTTTAGATAATGCACATCGTCCTATGCATCTTGTTTCAATTGCAAATTACACTTATCTGATGTTTTCGAAGTGGCAGCTTGTGGTTCCTGGCCATTGTTGTTTTTTATCCATTCAGGTGAGCTTAATTTTTAGTGTCAGTATGCTTTTTATTGTTCTATCGAACCTAAAGCAACATGAGCTTCTTTATTCGATACAATTGCCTGAAATATGATTGAATGTGTAAATACTTGATACCCTTAATAATGACTTTTGCAGTATGACTAAAAATTTTATCTAAGTATGAAAAAAGCATCTGAAGCCAAATGGTCATCCTGAAAGATTCGAACTGTCTCTATAGAGACAATGGGAAGGAGTAGAGTCTTCAATTAGATTGTTGACTTAAGGACTAGAATTTATTTGGCATCTGCTTAAGGCTGTCGAGGTACGTAGTAGGTTTATTGCTTGTCTTTTGAAAGCAACATTAAATTGTATAAATGTGATCTTAATTGAGATATCATTAACTGATTGAGCTTGTGGATCTGCACAAAATATGGCTCCAGTATTGTAATTACAACTATTGTTACTACTGTTGCCATTACCTTTCAACTCTAAATGTTGTATTTACTACCTTTTACTTTACAGCATGTGGACTGAAATTCGGAACTTCAAGAAATGCCTCATTATGAAGTTTGCAAAGCATGAGAAGGAGGTGGTTTTTCTTGAAACTGTGATGGGATTGGCACAATAGCAGCTGACATTGTATGATTGAATGCATTCCTTTACCCCAAGATGGTTTGGGTTTAAGGTAGCATTTAAATATTTTTCTTCTTCCATTTCCCTTCTTCAACTTGTCCAGGATGTCGTCCCTCCGGGTTTAATGGATTTTTAACCCATTAGAATTCAGTCTGTCTCTTCTTAGCGGTTGTATTGTGCACGTCCGACATGGCTTTACTAGTAAAGCTAGAACGGTTGGATTCTTCAAATGGATTGCATTGACTTACCATGCCCATATTATAATGTGACTGTCATCACCATACCGTCGAACGCTTTTAGCTCTGATCAAGTCAAGGGTTTTAAGTGTTACCTAATCCTAAATTAGTACTGTTCGATACAATGCTGGCAATAGTAATAAAACATGACAGGGGTCTCTTGCTAATCCTCTCATGCTAGCCATGACACCGTGGCAGTGTTTTTTGAAAAAAATTATAAATAAAAACTAATTTTTTCAAAAATTATGGAAATATATAATTTGTGTAATTTTTAATTTTTTATTTATTAAAATAATATTATACAGTAAAAATTGGATTTCCTAATTTGTTTTGGAAAATCTATTTTTTAATCTGTAATTTTTAATTAAAAAAAAGGGAGAATTGTCGTAGCAGCATAACGGAGTCTCCGCAGGAGAGACCCACGGGCCAGGCCCAATAAAACAATGCTTTCCCTTCTGTAGCGGAATCTTGGTGCTGATCACCATTTTCTTCATTCGTTTTTCTTCCATATTTTCTTCTCAGCTTAAACAACATAGATTCTTCTTCACCGTCCATGAATGATGAATCTTTTCCATTCATTCTCTTCTCTTCAATCAGGTACTATTCTCTCTACCTCTTTTCTTCTGTTGTCGTCTCTTTCTTTTAGAGAATGTTTATGAAAACCATTATTTTAGGTAGCACCGTCAATGCGTTGCCGGAGGTAGCGGTTGGAGGAGGAGGTGCAGGCAACGGCGACCTCTTCGTCTTCGGTGAAGGCGGCCCCGAGTTCGACGCTCCTCAGTTCTCCACCAACGACGTATTTGGTTCTGAACTACCTTCCTCTCCGGCGCCAAAAACAGGCATTTTCGGGTTTAATCTTGGTATTGATCTTTTGTGATGATTTGGGGCTTATCTTGCAGTTATTCAATTTTTTGCTCACAATCTTAAACGGCTTTGTGTGTTGAATGCTGCTGGTCTTTGTAGATCTCCTCTCCATTTTCGGTGGGCGTGAGTTCGGACAGCACATAACAGTTGGAGGTACGATAAGTTTAACTGCTTCTGATACCTTTTGACTCGTAATGTAAGAGACTTAGGACATGTGAATTATGTTATTGATTATTGGTTGAGGAATCTGTTATGAATTGAATAAATTGCTTATGGGCTGTAAGGGATTTTTAATGTCTCAGAACACCTTTCATGTGGTGATCAAAACTTTTAGGAATTGATTTGTAGCCAAATTGTTTTTGTATCGCAAAATCTGGATAGGTGGGTTTATGGATCTTTCAAGTGAGAAATAGGAAGTCACTAGCTCAAAATCTAATTCACAGGGCTTTAGAATTTATAGTCCTTAGAGTTACTCAAAAATAGCATTCGTATTTGCTTTTTCCTTTTTTCGCATGGAATATACTATATACACTATATATATATATATATATATATAGACACACACACACACACACACTCTTGGGATAGAGAATCCCGATTGGCGAAAGTATTTCCTAGAATTTATAGTGTTCTGTCCAGCATTTTTAGCCTTTCTGTTTTTGCATATCTGAGCAAAGCTTGTGCCTTTTTATGTGTTTTCAGTGATGTAAAATCAATTGTAGATGAGTAATGAAAGCATTATTCGTAAGTTCTGCAATTATTTGGTGGAGGAGTATTTCTTGAGCTACCTGATCTTGTGTTAATTTTTTAATGGCTTTAGTTGCCTGGTGGAGCTTCTAGTTAATCTTGAGTTTTGAAAAGTTTGAATAGTATATGATATAACCAATTTTTCATTTTTGGCCAATTAATAATATAGCAGTTAATGAAAAGTAAATACTTGATGCTTGAGTAGAGTATAAAGGCTATCCAAATTAAAGATAGGAGAAGCAAGCGACCGGTTTTTGCTGTTAGTTCAACTCTCTGCAATGAGTGTTTTGTGTTTCCTTGGAAGGAACTTTTGCTTTGAGTTGTCCAGTCCACACCATGGGGAATGCCTAATGAACAAAGCAGATGCTTTTTATGGATTCATGACAGAATCACTCACTTGACGGAAAATTATTATGGTTTTAAATATGTTTGAGTCGTGGTAAACTACCTAATTTTGTTGATTTCGAATATTCATCATCTAATAATCAGTAGCATTATAAGTTGAAATGCTGTTTTTGTATCTGTTTTAGTGTTTAAACTTCATTCTTGCAAGTGTAATTCTTTTACGTGTAATTTACCTTTTCTTTTATTGGGTGACCTTGCGATTTTCTCCGTAGAATTCATCAGCCTTTGTAGTTGAACTGAAACCTCTCGTAAAAGCTTGCTATTTGCTGTTCTTGTATATGTATGCTTGTAATGCTTCCTCTTTGTTGAAATGGGGCTCGTGATACTCTTATTCCAGGGGTCCAACAACCTTATTTCCAGCTTGCCAGATGATTTAACAAATTGTTAAAAATTGACAAAGCTAGACATGGAGGTAATACTAAAATTTGGTATATTGATATTGATGATCAACTTCCTCTCCTTTGGGGAGGTTACTTGTGATTTTAGTAATTGACTTTTTCATGATGTCTTCTTTTCTGCCTTTTTTCAGGGAAACAAGCTAACAGTGCTCCCTGAAAAGCTTATTGCATCATGGACCGGGCTTACCGAATTGAATGCATGCGAGGGTCTCTGTTTTGCTATCTAATTACCTATGTAATATAAATAATTAATAATTAATCTAAAAAATACTCATAAGTCATGAATACTTTGGTTGAAAATACTTTCATTTTTTACATTTTTACAGCAAAAAACTTGCTGAATGGCATACCATTCAGTATTGGAGATGATCTTTGTCATCTAATTCGCCTTGACCTCCATCAGAACAGTGAATTATTTATTTGTACAGGAATCTCATCAATCCCTTCATCAATTATGGGTTGTCATTCACTTGCTGTATTTTATTTGGGATTTTATTCTAATTTATGCTGAGGCTAACCTTCATATTATTAAAATATATTGTCTTAAGTATTTCATTTTCTCTTAGCTGAATCTTCTGTGCTTCTGAGCTCTGATACGTATACTTTTTTCCAATTTCGGAATAAGGACCTTTCTGATGCATTTCATTCAGGTTTGTCATATTTCGAGATCAACTTGTTTGGCCTTGAAAGGGGTTGGGTCTTGATTGGACTCGCTAATTCTTTAAGTATAATTATCACTCATTACTGAATTTTTTTTGGCTATAAGTTGAAATATATAACCAATTTTATATTCTCTTGAGTAGCTATGACCTCAATGTGGATCTTCAGCATGTTTTCCAAGGTATTAAAATTCAGACCAGTCATTAAACCGGAAAAAGTAAGGGTTTAAGATTCAATGGAAGGACTGGAGTCGGACCAGTTGTGAATAAATTAATATATTTTAAATAATGTAAATGAAAAATATAAAAAGTATTTATTCATAATTATAAAATTAATATTCAGTCTATGATGAAAAATAAATTTAATAATTTTTTAATTTTATATATCATATAGAAAATTAAAAATATTATTAATAAGTTTTACAACCTAATATTAAAATCTAAACAAGTTAATATTCATCTATAATTATATTTTGAATTCAAAATAGTTAATTGATATTCTATTCTGATATTATTTGTTAAGTAAATTTATTATTATTAATAATTATGTATCAGAATAATATTTATATAATATTATAATATAGAAAGAAAAAAATTTATACAAAAAATAATACTACTTAATACTAAAAATAATGTTATATTATCTTACAAATTAAAAAAAAAATTAAAAAAAAGGCCAGATCGGTTCTGTACTTGTTTTTGGCTGGTTTGACTGGCTCACACCGGTTTTGAGATGCCCCAATTTTTGTCGATGACCGAATCAGACTAGGAGCATATTCCCGGTCGGACCGGTTGAATTGGCTAGTCCGATTCGATTTTTAATACCATGATGTTTTCCCCTTTGCAAACAGGTGTGTGGTTCAAAGCTGTGAACCAACACTATTGGATTATGAGATTCTCAAATTTTGCTTGGTTTTTTGTATGAACACACTTAACAAAAAATAATGAAAATCTTCATTAAACATTTGACTTAGTAGTGTCCTGATGTCTTCAGATTACTCAGATGTAGTTTATTTGCTTTTGATTTCAGGCATCTTATGGCAAAAGATCATTATACTTGAGGCATTAATATAACCACAGGCATCTTCTGATTTCATTAATGGTATTTCTCACTGTATGTAGTAATTTGTTTTTCTTTCTGATTTTTTTTTTGGGGATTCAGTTGACGATAATTAATACTAAACTCTTAATTCCTTTATCAAGTTGACAATAATTAATATTAAATACTAAACTCATAATAATTTTCTTAATATTATTATTTTACATAATCTACAATCTGCAAACACAGTCTTAAACAGCAAAGCTCCTTCTTCATTCAAATTGCACTAAATAATGTAACCCCAAAAGATAACATCGATTTTCTAATGTAAGTATCCTAAGTTCATCACCTAAATCCATTAATTCGATCCTATTGTGAAATTTGCTTAACAATCCAATCTGTGGATATCACTTCTACAAAGACAAAATTTAACTCTTCATTACTTGAAGAGATGAAGCATGTCATTACTTAAAATTATTGATTGTCGGGTCATTGTTAACCAACACACTTATCGCGGGCGTGCAACTCTAGATTCTTTATATTCCTATTGTTATGTAGTTGTAAATTGGATTATACTTTCCAAGTTTGTTCCTGTAAAAAAAGTACATCACTTTATCTTACTCTGAACATTTAACAATTTCATCTCTATTATGCTTCTTTGGGTATGCTTTAATAAACTCTCTATTTTCTCTTTCATTTTCTCATCTTTTGTGTTGTCTGCTTCAATTTGAAACTGATGTAAGCTTTATTCTTACAATCTCCTCTCCCCCCCCCCCCACCCAACACCCCCCTCCTATTTAAGATTGATATTATTACTATTATTATTATTTTTTTCATGTGGTTATTGCAACATATAGTGACTAATATATTATCTTTTGACAATGGATCACCCTGAGATAATAAAGATCCTACTTTCCTTACCCATTTAAGTTCATGGAAATTCAGCAAACAGTACGTCTAATGTATTCAGTTGACACATCTTTCTTGCAAGTATGGTTGAAAGCATATCTTTCAGCAAACACTTTCTTTACCTTTTGTTTAGAATTAGATATGTTTGTTAAACTAAACTGGTATGGCTAAAAGAACCAATCATTTGTAATATACAGCACAATTTGGTAATGTCTCCATGCTATGCTTATTTGTGCCACTCTATTAATTGGTGGGTTTTTGACTTCGGTTATTGGTGTCAGCTTCATGTTTTTGCCCATTTCCTCAATATGGACAAGTATGTTAAATTGGAATGGATAGATGGATAATAAACATCCCAGATTGTGTATAAATCTCTTTAATCTATTTTGTGCAGTATGTTAAGAGTAAGAATTACAGGTGACCGATTTATTAAGCACATTTCTTACTCTCCTAGATTTGGAAATCTTCGGCTGGCATTTCCTTTGATTTCTTCCTAAATATGATCATTATTCTATGATATTTAATTTCAAATTTTCACATATCAGGGGAGCACATTGGATTAAATGTGTTGAGTCTTCCGTTTGTCTGTGTAAAAGTGGCCATGCACGTTTTACAGTGATGTGGATATGGATAAGATTTAAAAAATAGTGAAACTGAAAGAAAATAGAAAACGAAAGAAGCTTGAAACCGTACTAGGACTAGGAACCTTTAAATGCTGAATAATAACCAAAACATTAAACCAAAGCAATCATAGTGTTTCACAGCACAAATAGCAAGCATAACTAGAAGTTATCAAGCTTCCCATTTAATTATAGTTCTCAACTAAAGCACCCAACTTTCAGTTGCTTAGTATCATTTTGGAACACTCAACCCACAGCAAGAACAAAGAAAATAAGGGTGGAAGAACATTACCTCAGTCTCAGTGATTTGTGGCTCAAGCTCTTCCTTTGACTCCTCTACTCTCTCTAATTTTCTTAACTCCCCTGTGTTCAATCCTTTGCACCTCACAGACTCCAATTATTCTCTCCCAACTTGTTCCTTTTTCCCTTTCTCCCTTAGTTGATGGCTCTATCTCCATCTCCTCCTCTATTGCTCACTTGTTCTTCCCTCTCCTCTCCTTTTTTATTTCATCTCCCCTCTTTTTATAATCGAACATTTCATACCTTGTGTGGGATGGCCATTTGGCATGTCAAAACATGTCTTCTTGTTTTGTGCAATAGATCACAGACCAAGGCTCATAAATTCTTAAACGTTTCTGTTAGTTAGGCTGGCTAAGGATGGAGTCCCTGTGAGGGCGACATGCATGTCATTCATTTCATATTGTATTCATGATTTGTGTGAGATATATGTATATATATATGTGTGTGTGTGGTTGTTGTTCCCGGTTACTGAGACATTGTCTCACCCCCTCTCCCATAAACTAACCTTTCAGATGACAGTTCTGGCACTAGTCCTGAGAAGACGCGGGAGTAACTGTGTACGTGGGAATAGTCTATGTAGCGTGTGTATTCTGTAATGGTATTTTGTGCCAAGTAAGATAGAGAATGGTTTGTAATAAATACATGACAGGGTTGAGACTGGTTTGGATGTATGTATGTTTATGCTTGTGGTATGTATGGTTGAATGTTGTTGAGAAGTTAGTATGACCGTATTGGTAAGTTCAGAGTGTTGTTGGGCCTTGTTGGTTTGTGAAAGGGCCTGTAGCCCATTTGGTCAAGTTGGGTTCTAAGGGGTCAAATCTCAGAGGAATGGTTCCTTTGAGGTAAAACCTCTTTGAACAGGTTTGTTCGGGAGATTTGGACTTGTATGAATGGTCTCTGAACGACCAGTTGCCTTTGGTGGCAATTGGAGGTGGTTAGTGGTGAGTTTTGGTCACCAAGTGGCCAAAACGGTGTTAAGGGTCCAGAATCTCCATACAGAGTTGGATTGAGGTAAAAAGTGGTGTTTGTGGATAGATGGGGACTAGATTGACTTATAGGAGTTGGAATCGAGTCAATCGGAGGTCGGAGCATAAAGTTATGCGAGTCAAAAGTTCGCCCCGAAGTGTTGAATTTGCTGATAGGGGATATCAACTGGGGGCACCGCAGCGCAGGAAGTCAAGCCGCGACGCCATAGGAGGCAGTGGTAATGTTGAGACAGGAGGCCGGAGCCGCGGCGGTACTGTAGCGGCCGCGGCTCCATCCCAGTTTTTGGATGTTTCAAGTCGTTTTCGCTGTGTTTATGAATTGGAAGAGTTGTTTTGAGATGTCAGGATTGTGTTGGGTCAAATTTTGAAATTTTTGGTCAAGTATAGAGGTGTCAGGAGGTAGGGTGTTACACTTTTGCTTATGAGGGGAGTTTGATTAAATACTGAATTTGAGCAATAGAATAGTGTTTCTATTACAAGCTTCAAGCCTTGCCCATCACACCTTGCTTTGATGGTCTAAACTTGTCTTTACTATCATAAGCTCATTAGTTCAGTGTCATGCTTTAGAAAGAATGATCATGATCCTTACATCTCATAATTGGATTAAGCTATGGCACATGTTCATTCGGTTTTAGGCTTCTCAAGTGGTCATGTAACCTTGTGTTTCTATGCCTAAGTACTTATTTGGCTATTGTGTGATTACATATAGTTATGACAGTGAGAAAGGAGAATACATATGTGATTCTGCATGCCTAAAAAACAGTTTAGTGTACTGCATGTTCATGTCCTGTTTTATGCCCGTAAATGAACCATTTTCACATGTTCTTTCCATTTAAAGGTTGGGTGTATTTGCTACACATATGAAACATGTTTTGAGCTTCTAAGCTGAACTTTATGCCATTGTTTCACACACTAGGATTTCAATTCAGTTGTTAACTACCTAAGTTCCATTTTAGTGAAGAAATAGATTTATATGGTTTTGGTTTTGAATGAAAATTCACTTTTGCTAATACACATGGTTGATATTCACCATCTAATTTATAGAATATTCTCATTACATTTAACTTCTAAATGGTACTCTAGATATCATGCTTGGTAATACATGTTTCGCATATATTTAATGAAATGCATGTGAGGTGGTTGTTGTGTTTGAATGATGAGATAAAGCTTTCAGTCAAAATCTATGCATTTTTGCTGGTCCTGTATCCGTCAGACCATTTTAAATGTTGATGGGAAGTTGGGGTTTTAGAAACCACAGAGTTGGTTAACTTGTGTTTACCTCCTACAGCCCTTCTCATTTTGGGAAATTGGTGGATTGCTCATGATGTTTTATGTGTGGACACATTAGCATCTTCACCAAGTTGATTTTGCTTGGATATTACATTGCATTTGTTTTCAAACTTGTGGGTCCTTCATTTGGAACTTACTAACTATATGAAGTGTCAAGATTACTTTATTGTATGGTTTAGTGTGTTTGTGTGAACACACTTGCATTTGTTTATTTGACTCAAGGACATAAATATGTTGGGTTCCAACCCAAATGGTGAGTACCATAATGAATGAAATCCCCATGACAATCACATCATTTGTGTGCATCGATGAGTGCAGTACCATTGTGATTTAAGATTAGATTTTGGCCGTAAAGGAAAGCTATGCACATACTTTTGATTCTCAATAGAAACGTGACTTCATTTATTGCATAATTGATTTACTTTTTGGGGATTGAAAGTATAATGTGTGATCATGTTGTTGTGCGAGAATATTAGCTTAGACTCCTTGAATAATGTTGGCTTTGTTTCTCTTGTAAAGAAACATCATTTTTATTTTGGTTCAAATGCTTTCAAGATCAGTTTAATTCTCTCTCTTTTATTTATTTATTTATTTATTTATTTTTTTTCCTTTGAACACCATGGGAGCATGAAGCAAGTTTGGGAAAAATCAAGGCTCTCATCATCAAAGCAAGGGGGAATGGAGAATAAGTGTCACAGGAGCATGGAGCAAGCTTAAAAATTGAGCTATTATTTTTGAAGCAAAGGAAAAGAAAATGAAGACACAAGAGTTTACATTTCCTCATTTTATGATTATGTTTAAATTACTTGAGTTTGCACATTAACACACACCATTACAAAATCCTACATGTTTGTAAATGTATGTCATAATATATATTCTTTTTGTTTGCTTTAAAAATTGGTCACGAAAGTTTTTAGAACTTTAATAGACTTCTAAAACAATCACATCGTGTGAGCCTATGAGGCTATACGAGTGTATTATGAAGCGACACTTATAATAGGTCCCAATGACCTTTCCATTCAAAATTTTATTTTCTCATAAAAATAATAAATAAAAATAAAAATAAATAATAAAATAAATAAATAAATAATTGACTTAATAATTACTCCATGTGAGTTTTTGAAACCCATGTAGATATCTCAGTTTACCGAGTTGTCACGTAAAATTGCGAATCCACGTAGATATATTAGTTAAATAACTTTCTTTAAAGAAAATAATTATATTTCATAAAAAATAAATTATGATAATATGATAAGTTTTTTCCAATTTTATTTTAAAATTTATAATAAAATCATTAATTGAAAATCGAAGAATAATTGTATTTTTTAAATTTTTATTTTAAATGTATAATAAAACCTTTATACCGCGAGATTTAAAACTTCCATAGATAATTAAGGAATCGATCTATCGGGTATGACTGCAAGTCCGCAACAGGCAGATCAATTTTCTTTTTCTTTTAAAATAAAAATTTTCAAAAGTATAAAAAATATGATGATTTTTTCAAAAGTCAAAAATCAAATAACAGCATTTAAAAACTAATAAAACAAAAGTAAAAAATATATATTTTTTCAAAATTAAAAAGATAAGAATAAGTAAGTGAAATAAATTATCTTTTGAAAATTAAAACACACCAACTCAAATTTTAGAAAATTATTTTGTTTGTAAAATGGTAAATTATTTTCTATTAGCTTTCTCTTATCACAAAAAATTATAATAAAAAATATCAACTAACTGACAGGGTACATAGGCTCCAGACTCTGATTTTGGGTCAAATCCTCCCTTGTAAATAAATAAATATTTTTCAATTTATTTTCTCAATTCCTTTTCCTCATTTTTTTTTCTTAAATCTCCTTAATTTTTATTCTAATTTATTCTCTTTATTTTTGTTTTCCAAATTTTTTTAATTTCTTTTCTTTCTACCCTTATTCTTATATGTGAATAATAAAAGAAAATCAAAATACTTTTAAAGCTGTATTTGCACAATCAACATAAGGTAACCGTTTCTAGGAACAGATGTTGTGGGGTACTTAACACCTTCCCCACATATAATCGACTCTCAAACTCAACTCTGACTATACGCAGACCATTATTTTCCTTCCTAATTCGATTTTCCAATATTTCCCCTCAAAATTTTGATAGAAACTCCTCACATATCGGTTTGCATTTGGAAACCTGATTTGTCTTCTTTTTCTTTTGTCATATTTTTTCGAGCACGACATGTAAGCTTTTTTAATTAATATGAATTAACAAGTGTTTAACCCAAATTTTGCTAAATAATTTTAAATTAACAATTTCAAGAATTATAATATATATATGATATTATGAATTAAAGGTGATTTATTTCGGATATTAATAATTATGATTCTTTTTTTTTGTCAACAATACATATAGGAGTATATGTTATTAATTGGCCAACAATGCATTAATTAAAATTAAAACACATGATATTTAAGTCAAATTATCACAATTTTCAATTGTCAAAAAATGGATAATATTTGCATTAAATTTCATTTCTATAATGATTGACCTGATTACTTGAAATACTCTACTATGTATAACTAATTTGGTTTCTATAATGATTGACATTAACTGGTTAGAAAATTTTGAATTTTTAATTACTTGGTTAGTAAATGACTACCAATTAAATTAAAAATTTTCTAATCAGGTAATTAAAAAATCTTCTATTATTATCTATACTAAAGTCTGCCAACTTGAAGCATTCATAACGTTGTTTTTTTTCTTGTCGAGGCACATTGGGTTGGATTTTCCCAACCAGTTAACGTCTCTAATTTTTTTTGATTGAAAAAAAATTGAAGTTAACTTATTAAAATTAATTATGATTCAAAATTTAATTAAAAAATCAGTGATTAAAATTCCAACTAACTAATTTTATATTTAAATATACAATTTTTGAGATGTTGATTATGTATCACTACTTTACCACTTCGTTTGTTAGAAGAAAATTATTTATTAAAATGTTGACTGTTCAACTAATTATTAATGACATCACAAAAAAAAAAGATTCAGCTAAGGTTTGATTAGATGGTAAGGATGGGTGAAGTTTGAGTAAAGGTGTAAGGGTTCATACCCTCCTAATATAAAAAAAATATAAAAAAAAAAGTTAATCTCCAATAGAAAAATTGTGCTTTTGGACAAAGAAGTAACTATCTATGAAGCTTTAATTCAAATTTTGATGATTGTTTTACAGGAAAAAGAGATCATTGTTATCATTGTTTTGACAAAGGATGATTGTTTTGATTGAAAGGGTATGATTTGTAATAAATTTTGTCTATTAGATAATTAAAAAACAAAATTTAACTTACAAATTATACATAATGAATAATTCAATATCCAGTAATCATACTGGACTCCTTATAATTTGAGTAAAGTTGAGTAGAAACATAAGAAAGAAAAATTCTCCAATGAGTATTATACCAGTTTTTTTAACTATATATTTAAATATGTATTGTTGGGATATAATAAATTACCTACCAAATTGAAAAAATGAACTTGATTTAGTTAAATGATCCTAAATAATTTTCAAGTTTAATTTCAAATATATATTAATTTGTATAATTAATATGAAAGTTAAGGTTGTAGCAAAATCTTATCAAATCATTTTCCATTAAAATTTGCAAATGTTATAAATTATAACAAATTCACATGGATTGTTTTCAATCAACAAATTAAGTAATTAATTTGAACTAATATAAATTTATGTCTGGCAAAAAGTATGAGACGGAATATATGCATTGTAATTTAATAAGAGACCAATTAAAAATAATTTAAAGATAAAAATTGAAGAGCAAACCATTTTAGAAGTGTTAAAGTTCAGATATTTGGGGTCGATTTAACAGAGTGATGGTGAAATTGATGGAGATATTATACATAGGATACAAGCTGGGTGGTTCAAGTGAAGAAAAGCATCAGAAATTATTTCTGACTGCAAGGTACCTACTAAGCTTAAAGGAAAATTTTATCGAACAGCTATGAGGCTAGCAATATTATATGGTAGTGAATGTTGGACTTTGAAAAGAAAACAAGAGCATAAGATGGGAGTAGCAGAGATGAAAATGTTGAAATGGATGTGTGGTCATACAAAAATGGATAAGATATGAAATGATTATATACGAAGGAAAATTGGAGTAACATCTATCAAGGAGAAAATAATGAAAAATCATTTAAGGTGGTTTAGACATATTCAAAGAAGAGGGCAAGAGGAGCCAGTGAGGAGAGTTGATCAAATTACTTGGAACCCCATCAAAAAATGTAGAGGAAGACTAAAAAGGATACTAAAGGAAGTTATAAGAAATGATCCCTTGAGAAATAATTTATCTGAGGAGATAGTGTTTGATAGAGTCCATTGGCATCATATAATTCATGTAGCCAATCTCACATAGTAGGATAAAACTAGTAATGTTGTTGTTGTTGTTGTTGTTGTCTGGCAAAAAATAAATAACATAGATTTACGTAAAAATTTCTTTATATGCATTATGATTTGTGTAACTAATTCCTCTAATTATATGTCTCATATGTTAATAAATTATAATCAAAGAAAGAATTTTTAAGATTAATCACGTAAACAATCACAATTAATTTCAATTCAATTAATAAATACTCTTATGCAATATATAAATTACAAAAATTTAATTGGTCAAATTGCTAAATTAATGAATTAAAATTGATTTACTAATTCAATACGACAATCACTAATATTATAAAATCATTAGTATTTAAATATAATATCAATCTACTAAGAGACAAATTAATGTTTCGATATTAGAATGATAGAATGATGATTCACTTTCATGGTGCCACAATAATATATTTTTTCTCTTATTTGCTGACATAATTTGCTAACTATCCATTATACTATTTATCCAGCGTAATGAATAACCCTAACCATACGAATATATATATATATATATGTGTGTGTGTGTGCGCGTGCGCGCGTGTGAAGATAGATTATTTTATAAAATATATATTTAAATAATACTTGAAAAATAGTTGAAAAATTAAAACAGATTTCTTTAAATGTTTGAAGATTGCTTTCATTCCCCATTAAATATTTTTATTTAAAAAATTGTATATAATTTCTTATGCTTTTATTGGAAACTAAAGATGTCAAATGAATTACGATTTTCTATCTTTTATGACCAATGACTTCATAAATTATATATATGAAAAAGATAATTTTATATATAAGTGCATTATTAGACCTATATTCTTAGCACTAATGCTAGAATAAGGGTTTTATATCCCAGATATCTATACTATCACTTAATTCAAGGTTATCTTTCAATATGCATAGGAGATAATTCTCTATTATATTATATTATATTTGTGATGACTATAAATTAAAACTTGGATTAAAACATATGCAGTGTTAGGTTTTGGGTACTTAAACTTATATCTATCATGGTTAATTGTACATTCCACTACTCTTAATGTTGTATATCGAGAAATTTTTAATAATTTAGTTTAACTATATTTTATATCACTTATTTGATCATATAATTATATCCAACATATCAACTAATCAAAATATGTCTTTTTAGATATTAATTTACTTATAATTTAACTTATTTGATAGCAATTACCCACAAGTGCATTGCATGATATTGGTCGATGATATTGTTTTGTATCAAAGGTTCAAAAAAATACAAGGTAGACAATTTTAGAATTAACTAATACTACCAACATGTTTTGCATTAAAATTACATCTATATGTATATATATATTATTTTCACTACAATAACTTAAATAATCCACGCATCGCACGGGTACAGTACTAGTTTCATTAAAGAAGAAGATTATTAAACTCTACAACCTCCTCGATCATCACAAAGTAAGACCCAATAGCCAAGAAATTTTTGCATCATCATTACTCCACTTGCCTTGCAATTCAATGTTATTTATATAAAGATGCTTGGGTTGAAGTTTGGATTTACAAATAGTGAGGATTGTAGCCGCAGAATTGTTGGTAACATTAATGACAAATTAGTGGGAGTATGTAATAACAGTGCCGCAGTGTGGAATTATGTTATGATCATCAATTATAACAGAAGGAAAGATGCATGCAGAAGAGAAACAGGGAGAGTAGAACAAGAGACTCAGTAGCGAAGTTACACAAATCTTCTACCCATCCCTCCAGGGTGAATAACCTCTCCTCTTGTGATGACATGTGTTTTTCTTTTTTTCCTTCTAATCATCCATCATGCTTGCATCATTACAAATTGGCTTTCATGCCAAGCTACTCCCAGAGGCCGACGCTTCATCACTGCAAACAGGGCAAACCTGCATCACAAGGAGTCAAGTATTACACATAAACTTCCAGGTGACCCATAATATGAGGGAATTTTAGCTTCTCAAGTATTTGGAATCCATTTATATGTTTAGACTAAATAAATATGGGGATTTAACAATTTATAACAGTATGTTATGAGGTTTTTTATTCACATAATGCTCCTTGATATCTGAGGAATGGGTGAAACAGTATAAAGAGTTTGTGTCACTCATTTTGTTTTTCCATTGACAATTACTAATTCTTAGCTTGATTCCACGTATTTGCATTCATTACAAAAACAAAAACAAAAACAAAAGAAAACAATTTGTGTTCAATGTGTCTAATATGACATATAGAAATTTTTTATTTATATATTTTCAAGCCCAAAATTGTCTATAATATGTAAAGCTCAGAACCTCTTTACTGTATTTTCTCTGTAAAGTATTGTTTGTCAGAGGATGCAGAGGGATGTAGAAAAATTGAGACAAAGGATTTCTCACACCTGAGCCTTTACCTTCAACTAATAATTCTAACACTTAACAAACTACTACCAAACCACCAATGAACAATATCTGACCCTGTTGCTGGATGATGATTGGCCTCTAGGGTAAAGGTTCTAGGTCTGTAATAGATGTGTTCTTATTCCATGTTAAGTAGAGAAAGGAAGAATGGAATGAGACAGAAATTTTTCTAAGGAACTGACCTATCTATTGTCAGCCACTATTGCATTATTTATAACATCATATGAATATACCACTGCTTTGTTTGCATATCAACATCATATTAGCAAGCAGTCCACTGTGGTTAAGAAATTTTATTGAACACAGCCTGCCAATTTTGTTACATGCCAAGCAAACAAAATAAACCCTTTGAAATTGCTGGCCAAGCAACATAATAAATCCTTATTTTAATTTTTGTTCTATCAAAATTGTTTTTGGATCAAATTTGCCTTAATTATTCTATTTTTAAAACAGCAAATAGAAAAAGAGGAGAAAGAATGAAGGAGTAAGAAAATATATCCCAAAATTATAACAAAATAGTAAGCCTAAGAGGCTAAAAAATGTTGTTTAATAGACCCCCAAATTAAAAAGTATGTAACACGTGCTCTGAAGATATGTCTTTTCTAAGGCATCAAAGCATCAAAATAAAAATATACTCGAAAAGAATATCAAACACATGCAACACACCAAACATAGGCCTATCAACACAACCATATTTGCATATTCTTTCACATGTGTAAAGGTAAAGGAATGCCCTTTAATTTAAAAATACAAGCATTCCACCTCAATCATCTACTAAAGTCAACAATATAAACGCACACAACTTCAAAGCTTTGGTTTAATCCATCCAAAATCATAACTTATTGAGCAACTGTCATTTTTACCTACAAAAATTTAGACTTGGGTTTTAGATGCATGTTGTACTATCTAGGTTCAACTCTAAGTTATTTAAGGAACCCTTCACGAAGGTTAAGGCTAATAACCATAGGAATATTAATACCCCTTGACTCAACTGGAAGAGTGACAATAAAGTAGATCTAACATCCATAGATTAGAACATGCATGTTGAAATTAGAAACTAGTGAAACTGTATTTATGACAATGCAAAGACAAGTCATTCTCAAAGTAATACAAAAAATATGTGACAGCATATATACAACCAATATTGATGTACAGCACCAACAATGCATCACGTAGGTGAATGACATAACCATACCTTGTTTATTTTCAACCAATTATAAAAGCACTCAGGATGGAATAAATGTTTGCATGAAAGAATAAGCAAGGATTCACCATCCTTATAACTTGTCTTGCATATGACACACCTAAAAGAGTACAATAAGAATTAGGTACAATGGTATAGCATCAATAACAACTAAGGTTAAAAGCAAGAGAGTTTGCATGCACATACGAGTCATTACTTCCAAGCTGATCACTTGCCATCTTGTAGTTAATTGAAGGCAAAGAGGCAATAGTAGTAGTTAGAAGACCTCTACTCGTAGTTCCAACAACTGCATCCAATGCCATCGGTTCCTGATATAATTGAAGATTTATAGGATTCTTTTAGCATATGAGATAAAAGGTAAAAGGAAGTGTGAGTATCACTTGGTGCATACAAGGAAAACCAAAATAAAAAATAAAATCATATCAATATTTCAAAATTACCTTTAGTTTGCAATTCTCTAACTGGAGAGAAGCAACCTTTTCTTCTAGTTGCTGAACATGTTGGGTTATTTCCTGGTACTCCACCTAAAAACAGACAGGGAGTAATTAGACATTAGAAAAGTAAACTCATGCAACCATGAAGAAGGTTTTAGGGTACACTGAATTAACCTGTTTACGTGCCCTATATTTACGTGAAAATTCACGTTTAGATTCTTTACGTTTTTCTTTTCTAAGCCGTGAGGAATCCTACAAGTCAAATAGGAAAAAGGATATACTATGAAAAAGTTATAAAGAAAAAGAACTAATAATGAATATATAAATGTAATAAATCATGTCTGTGACAATATTCTGCAAACAAGAAAAAAACCACATACCATCGTGCAACCTTGAGTTACTACATCTTGTCTAACACAGACCTCATCTTGTGCACTTTGCTTATCTTGGGTCCTAACTTTTTCTTGTCTAACACTTGCCTGATCTTGTGCACTTTGCTTATCTTGGATCAGATCATTTTTAGACTTTAGCCTACATCACAGTGAAATTTTTATTTAAAATATAACTCCCTCCACATTTCCATTTATCCACAAAAAGAGAGATACTACTTTTTCAAAATATTCTTGATCTTCTGTTCTTTTCTCCAATCCCATGGTGCTATTGCATTGGGGTTAACCCACAATCCAATACCATTTTTCTTGGCTTCTTTTTCCCACTGCAATAATAAATAATTTTATTTAACAAAAATATACATCATACAGCCATTCCAAAAAAATTAAGAAATTTATAAATATAAGGCTAAAATATATAACCACCCCTTCAACTTTAAATCATTGCATATAACACCCTAACCTTCAAAACTTGATTATAAACCTCCACAACCTTTTATTTTTACGAATAAGACCTCCTAATGTTAAAGAAAATATTAAATTATTAACAGAGTTTACCACATCAGATTTCATTTGGTGACATGTTATGTGATCGGGCTTTAGGAGCATATATGTCATTTTATGGAGATAAATAAATAAGTTCCTCATTTTTCTTCTTCCATCATAGTTTAAAAAAAAAAGAAAAGAAAAGAAAAAACAAATTCTTCCTTCTTCACATCGTGTGATCTCTGCTGTTGAAACCCATCTGATTCTTCAACTCTTTCCCCTTCTCAAGAGGAGTAATCACTTAATGGGTGTCGACTATTTTATTCGCACTGTCTTTTTCCATGTATTCTGTAAAAGATGTTGTATGAACTCTCTCATTGTTCCTCATAAATGAAACACAACTTCTATGTTCGTTCTCAAGTCTGCCAAGTTTCTCTCCTCTCATGTTCCTTCATCTCCAGTCTCTCAATCTTTGCCCTTTCATCTCCATAAATCTTCCTGAAATTCTACTTCTCTCCCCTCGTCAATCTCCTTTGTTTTGTTCTTCTCTCGATCTCCCTCTCAAGCTCTTGAATCTCTCCCTCTATCTCGTAATCTATCTCTCCAGATTGCTCTGTGTTCTTTCAGAAAGTCTTAAAATCTTTATTCAAAAACTTAACCATAAAAATTAGAAAAGCATCCATTTTAAATCCAGAATAAAAGAAACAGAATAAATATAAATTTCAAGCTAGTAGGACATTTGGCTACAATAGTGGCAACGATGGCGGAGCTGTTTCACTCGACCCCTCTGCCAGACGACGACAGTGAATAAAGCCGCAATGATGTTTTAAGAATTATAATAAATTTTAAAATTACATGCGTTTGAGCGTTTCTAAGCTGAACAAATGTTATTGGATAAAGTTGAAATTTTTCAAATGCTCGTGAAGCCATATCACTTGACATATCACCAAATGAAATCTGACGTGGTAAATTCTGTTAATATTTTAATAGTAACAGAAGGGGTTTTATACATAAAAATAAAATGTTGAGGAGGTCTTTAATCAAACTTTAAAGGTTAGGGGTGTTATATGCACATGACGTAAAGTTGAGAGGAGTTTTATATATTTTAGCCTAAATATAAATAGAAAAGTTCTTTACCGCTGCAAGACTTTCCCTATCATCATATTGTTTATAATGCCAGGCACATCCTTTTTTCAACATGATTTCCTAATTAATAAAATAAAAAAAATAAGAAAACTTAAATAGTACAAAGAAAATTTAAACTGAGGAAAGCTATATTAGAAATAAAATAATACCTGTATATAAGTTTGATTATCATCATATACATCACCTACAAATCTGCCGTAAGGATCCACATCATATACATGTATGGTTAGCCTCTTCTTCAAGACTATCTTTAGCAACTCTTCCTTGGCCTCTTGTGAATATTCCATTCCAATTTCCGGGGAATCAATACCCCTGTTTTCAATTAAAATATAAATAATTATCATAATACAAAATTGAGTATTTTCAAATGAATTGGTATTTAAAATTTACCTTAATCTAATTTTATAAAGCTTTGCAGGTACTGTAACCCAGCCAAACCATATTGCCCTAAAAAAGATCAATTACTCAAAATTAATTTCGTACTATAAATACAGATAAACTTAGTATAAGAAAAATCTAAACAACTTACCAATAAAAATTAGTATAAATACACAAAATTAGTATTAAAAAAAAAATAAAACACTTACCGATAATTAAATTTCAATAGCATATCATCATATTTTTTAGTGGTTGATGAATAACCCCAGATCTCTTTTATAGCAGAAATGCAATTGTCTAAAAACATCTTCATTGAAATAGGCTCCTCATTAGTCCTTGTCATGATACAAATAGTGACAGTGTCACCATCTGCAACGTCTTTATCACGAACCTATAATTTGATTAAAATTAATTTATATACATGTACTAACTTTTTATTACCACTATTTATAAGAAATCATTATACTCACGGGTAATGACATCAATTCGAATAGCATCAATTGTGGTAGACATCTTGGTAAACTATAGAAGTCTAATAATTTCTATAAGATAAAAGTAAACAAAAAATATTAGGGTAATTATATATTGTGATGGAAAATTTTGAAAAAAAAAAAGAAATGATTTTGTACCTCAACATCCTCTTTCTTGCTCCTCCTTAATGCCCTTAACACTAGCTCAGTGCATTTAAACGGGGAATCATATGGTTGATAAGTATTTTTACTTTCTTCAAGTAAATTTTCATACCTACATATTTGTTGAAAATAAAAGTTAGAAAGGGCATAATTGTTTTTCTTTAAAATTAAAAGTGACGATGGTTAGAATACAAATTACCATTTTTTTGAGTTTTTAGTAATATTTTTAATTCCAAGAGGAACCTAAACACAAAGAAAAAGATAACTAAAGTGAGAAAAAAATAATATTCTAAAATTTCAGGGAACAAGACTTTCTTCCCTAAAATGATAAACATAATTTTGTTAAAAAACCATTAATTAAACAAGAGTACAAACCTCCTTTTTTTGTTCGAAGTTTAAAATGTCTTGTTCTATGTTGGGTTGATTGTTGCAAAAGTTGCGAACAAACTGGACCATAACATTTATATAACTCCTGAAAATTCACAAAGTACCAGAAATATTAGAATATGTAGCTAGACAAATTACATTAGTTAAGTCAATTAATAGTAATGTGGCCTTGCATCAAGTCCAACATTATGAGAGCTTACCTAAGAAGACTATAAATGAAATTGAAAGAGCTTAAAGAAGTTTTGTGTGGAGATAAGAAGATGCGAAAAGAAACTAGCATGCTATAGGGTGGGGGAAAATGTGCAAGAGTAGACAACAAGGAGGGGTAGGCATTAAATCGCTTAGAATCATGAATGAAGCTTTCATGTATATACTGTCTTGGGGTATAGTGACTAAAAGTATTGACCTGTGGTCGAAAATGCTAAAAGGGAAGTACGGTGAAAATTTGAATTTTAGAACAAGGTTGATACCCTCCTCTAAAAGGATTATAGATAGGCTGAATTTATGCTGGGACATCAAAAGGGGCAATGATGTGTTTGTTTGGAAAGATGCTTGGATTAGAGATGAAGGAAGGATTAAAGCTAGGCTAAATCATGATGATATCATTAGTGAAGATCTAAGAATGGCTGATTTGGTAACAGATATTGGAGAATGGAATTTGGAACAAATCCAGAATTTGGTGAATAGGAATTTTCTTTCGAAAATTCAAGCGATGCTCGCTCTCCTTCTAAGCGTAATGAACTTGATGTTGTTAAATGGATTCCTAATAAATGGGGAAACTTCACTGTTGCTAGTACGTACCTACAAAATGTTAATAGAGGATAATATAATGATGGTGGACAAAGAACTTGGAGAAACATATGGAAACTTGAGGTTCCTAAAAGGGTGAGAACTGTTTTGTGGCTAGCTGCGCATGGAAGGCTACTAACTCAAGAAGTAAGGAATCACTAGACTACTGAGAATAGTATTTGTCAAAGATGTGGTGTTGGAGTTGAAAATATTACCCATGCTTTGAGAGATTATAGTGAGGCTACTTTAATATGGAATTTGTTCATACCATCCTTTTGAGAGATATAATTTTTATGTTAACCCATTTCTTGTTTGGTTTGTGAATAACTTGCAGGTGACTGGAGAACATTAAGAAGGTGTTAAGTGGAACCAGTTATTTGGCATCATATGCTGGTTTATTTGGAAGTGGCGCAACCTAGCAATTTTCGAACAAAGCATTAGTTCTAGCAGAAGCCAGGGGAAAATGAACACGGAATTCATTCAAAGTATGAGGTGTAAAGAGGATTCATAATAAAAGTCAGCTTCATAGGATAGGACCGAATTTAATTATTTATGGATATTTTTTTTAATTTGAACTTTTTAAACATAATAAAAAACAAAAAAATATAAAATTAAACTGAATAAAATAGTATTATATGCGTCCAAGGGAAAAAGGAACAAAATCAAAACAAACACTGAAAACTTGATGTGGGTAGGATTAATGTTGAGAATACAAATATAGTTTATTTTTATGGGGGACAAAATTGTTACTATGAAAAATTTACACACACAAATATATATATATATATAAATATAATTTTAAGTTTTCTTATTTTTCATATTTATCATGAATATTTTTAAAATAATTTAGTTTTCATTTAAGTGAATTGTTTTAAGAAAATAATTTATATGGCTTTAATTTTATTTTTTTATTTTATAAAACAATTTTCTGATTAATAATATATTGATATCTCTTTCTCAGGTTTTTTAGTTATCCACATAAAACATTTAAAATTTAAAATTCATATATTGGATTTTGTATATTATATAAAATTTGAGGTGAGTTCATATGTAATAAATCTTTTAGCTTCACAAAATTTTTATTATATATTTATATATATTAATATATTGATTTCATTTATTGACATTTTGTTCAGGACAATTAGACTTGTACAATAATACACCATATGCCTAAGTCTTATCCTAATATTCATTCATATTCTCAACCTAAAAACCAAACCAATGTGATTGTGAGTGTAAAATCCATAACCAACCCACATAAGTTGGATTATAATGGAAAACTCGCAACTTTCCATTTATTTAAATATTCTGCGAAACCCTTCTTTATCCAAATTTGACTTGGAAGGGAAAAAACTGTGAAGAAGGATATTGAAGGTGCACCATTCCCATGTTAGCTATCCACTAATCTGACCCATGCCATCTTATCTTTTCTATCATTATACCCCTTTTTGAGTAATTCTCTCTCAGTGCTGTATGCCCCTGCAACAGTGACAAGCACAAAGGAGATCGAGAGCAAACCTAGCGACACCATGTCTCCCTCATTTCCTGCCAGTTGTCACTTAACCCCGCTCCCTCCCCCCATCTCCTCCTCCTCCCCCCCAACTCCAATAATAGCTTTTCCATACCAAAAAAAAAAAATCATCAAATGCAATTAAAACTTGAGCAGTGAAAGAAGCATACCTAAAAGGTCGACTCCTTGAGCAAAGCATCCTTCACGTGGCGTCCACCGTCTGCAAATGGAATAGAAATAGAGTGAGAAGTTTGTACCAAAAAAAAAAAAGAAATAGAGTGAGAAGTTGAGAACGAAGAGAGAAGACAAGGGTCGGAAAGGCAAAACTGGAGCGAGAGTACTGAGAACGAAGAGAGAACGAAGAGAGAAGACAAGGGTTTGAAAGGCTAAGATGGAGTGAGAGTACTGAGAATGAAGAGAGAAGACAAAGGTTTAAAAGGCCGAAATGGAGTCTTTCGTACTCAGAACCAAGAGAGAAGACAAAGGTTGGAAATGCTGAAATGGAGTCTAGCACTGAGAACGAAGAAAGAAGACACAGGCTCGGAAAGGCTGAAATGGAATCTTCGTACTGAGAACGAAGAGAGAAGACAAATGTCTGAAACGCCAAAATGGAGTGAGTTGAGATCGAAGAGAGAAGACGAAGGTCGGAAACGCTGAAATGGAGTGAGTTGAGATCGAAGAGAGAAGCCGAAGGTCGGAAATGCTGAGATCGAAGAGAGAAGATGAAGGTCGGAAACGCTGAAATGGAGTGAGTTGAGAACGAAGAAAGAAGGCAACGGTCGGAAACGCTGAAATGGGGGACGAAGAGAGAAGATCGGAAAAACTGAAATGGAGACGTTGTAGCAGAAACTCTACCATAACACAAAAAAGTGTACTGAGCCGGACTCGGATCGTCTCCTGCAGCTCTCTGTCAATCACATATGAAGCAAAATCTTGTCCGTTCAATTAATCCAATGGTGCCAAACAAAAAAAGCAGAAAAATAATTAAAAAAAGATAAATAAATTCAAGCTACTCTAATCATCTTTATGACTTTCCTTCTATGTCTGACTAATCTTTTGTTAGAATATAAAAAAAAAAAAAAGGCTCTAATCCCTTTATGTAGAAATCAAAGAATCCATATACATATATGGAAATTAAGCATTTGTGTTTGCTTATATTTGTGTATTGACGGTGGCTATTTGAATTTATGGCTACTTTGTTTTTAAATTTTTTTTATAACTTGGTTTTTGTTTGGCTTTTCCGCATTTTTGGGAATCATTATACTGGATTTTCTTTTCAAGCATCAGTTTAATAGGATTAATTGAACGGACACGATTTGGCTGCACAGTTGATTGAGAAAGAGTTGCGGGAGGGGATCTGAGTCGGTACTGAGCCACCCCCTCCTGCCACAGCAGCAGGAATTTTTTTTTATTTTTTAAAAATTAAAAAATTGTAGCTGCTTTATAATTATATTATTATTTGTAAAAATTATATCTTATATTATATGTTATTAGTGAAGAGCATACAATTAAGTCATATAATAAATTTGAGCAATAAAGAGTTAAATATTTAATAAATAAATTTTTTAGTTAAATTTGGAATATTAACTAAAATTGAATGAGGGATGTCACGATATCAATCAAGGTCAAATCTTTCAGTATTTCTAAGACCCCTTCATAATATTTCCAATTCCAATTCCAATTCTGTTGCATGTCTCGATGAATTTGACATCCAATAAATCATTACAGGTTTACTTTCCCAAACAAATTTGAAAAATGCTACATATTTCTATAGTTATTTTGGTGCATATATAAATATGATTTCAAATTAAGTATTTAATATTTGGCCAAAAAAAGAAAAAACATATTTATAAGCTAACATGAAATTTAATTTACATCATTATAAAGCACTAGCAAAGATTTTTAAATTTTTTCAAGTAAAGGATTTTATTTCTTATTTAGATTTATTATCTTATTAAAATTTATACAATATTTAATTTATTTTATTTGTTGTTTATTCTTTTTTTAACATTTTTGGTTTATATATTCTAAATGTTGCTTTCCTAAACTACTCCCTCTACTTCTTAATATAATGTTTTTTAATCGAATCATGTGGATTAAGGATAGGAGTTAAGTTAGTTAACTACATTTATTTCTCCAAAAAATCGCAATATTTTTCTAAAATTACCTTTATTTAATCTCTCTCTTTGAGATGAATTAAATAGGAACATTTTTTTAGAAATCTATATCAAATACTACTTTATATATTGTAAATAATCATATATTTAGAACCAAAATAAAATGACCTATATTTAAAACCAAAGAGGGTACTAATTCTATGTGAACTTTTTTTTTGCTATGTGAACTGATCTAAATATTTTTGTATACAATATTCTTTTTGGTTAGATTAATGAAATAATTTATTCGGCTTTTGTTTTGCAAATATGCCCTCAGAATATCATTTAGTTATGATTTGGCAAGAAAGCAAAAGAAAAACTAAATTAACTGTTAGAACAGTAGCTTTTGTGGGACATTTTTTTGTTGGCCTACTTTTGTGGGACATTAATAACGCCTCCATATGGCATGATTTTAAATAAGATTTATAACACAGGCAAAGTCATGCCAACAAATCAATTGCTTAACTAATAATTGAAGCTGGCTATAAATTACTGGAATTCTAAAAATAAAAGGGATCTTTTGGTTATTCACCTGAGAAATATTGTAGCACCTCGTCGCCTGTCATTGTCTTCGAGATTTGAAGAGCGAGAAAATAATGAGTCAGAAATTTTGCATGCGAATGGGAAGTATATGGCAAACAAGGGAGAGAGAATTTGACAAGCACAGCAAATCCAACGAATTTGATATAAATTTTTTTATTTTCTTGATTGGTTAGGATTTTGTAGAAATGTTGGCCAAAAATAAGATGGATTTTTATGGAAATGGACTTTGCGGCACCAAACAAAAAAAGGCAACAAATTTTCTTCCCACTGCTCAATTTATATCTAATTTTCACTTAGTTCTTGATTCCTGAACACATTTGATATTTTTATCATTATTTTTTTAATTTCTTTTTCTCCAAAATAATTGTTGAAAGAACTGATTGCTTTAACTTCCTTCTAGGCTAAGAAAACTAATTATTTTTACTTGAATATATTTTTGGAGGATAATTTTAGAAGTCTCTCCATATATTTGTATCGAATCTCTCTCTCTGGTGCCGCGTCTCGAACGGGTGACATCGCGACGTAGCTAATCTCTCAATGCCAACTAGTCACCCGAGACACAAGCTATAATACAGTTACAGCTCTCTACTATATATACATATATATATATATATACATATGTATATATATATGTGTCGAATCTCTCTCTATTATATATATATATATATAGAAGATTATATGACAGCTCCTTTGAGTTAGTTAATAGGCTATAATATGACACGCCTCGATAAGAGTCAGCTACGTAGGATACGACCGAATTTAATTATTTATGGGCATTTTCTTTTAATTTGAAACTTTTTAAATATAATAAAAAAGAAAAAATATAAAATTAAAATGAATAAAATAGTACTACAATGGTCCAGTGAAAAAAAAGAACAAAATCAAAACAAACACTGAAAACTTGATGTGGGCAGGGGATTAATGTTGCGAGGACAAATATAGTTTACTTTTATAGTGACCAAATTTTTACTTAAAAAATTTTACGCACAAATATATAATTTTAATTTTTTTATTTTTCGTATTTATCATTAATAATTTTTTAAAAATAATTTAGTTTGCATTTAAGTGAATTTTGCTAAAATAATTTATTTGGTTTTAATTTTATTTTTTCGTTTTATAAAACAATTTTCTGATTAATAATATTGATATCTCTTTCTCAGGTTTTTTAAATATTCATATAAAACATTTATAAACACATGCTCAGTTGATGGCTTGAAAAAAAACGCAGATGTTCATTAGTTCATCTCTTTTTTTTTTCTTTTCTTAAACTCCTTTTCTACTTATATGAAGGAACACAAACCCTAATTTGCTCACTGACCCAGAGACAGCGAGAGGACGGTGAGTGTTGAGAGAGAGAGCAGCGAAGGTACAGAGAGAGAGACAGAGAGAACGTAGTTGAAAACTCTTCATAACCGTGACCGAAATTTTTATGTCTTAACACACAGCCAGGACATCACGTAAAGCAAAAACTGATTGTCAGAAGCTCAGAAGGTCATAAGCACAGCATTTTCTCTAAAGCGACGCGTGCACCCTTTTCTGTAGTGCACACGGCAAAAGCATTTCAAACCAAACAACCTCTCGCTTCCTCCAAAACTTGCCTTTTATCTACAATCCTCGTACTACTCGTCCCTGTAGCCTCTCTGCTATTCCCTCCTGTTTATTAAAAGATGGTGTCGCATCTTCTGGTTCAATATTGGCGAGAGCAGGGAAGGAGATTTGCAAACAACAGGGATGTCTCTCCACACAGATTCGAATTCCCTCGATGCGCTTAAACTGATTTGGCGAGAAGTTATAATATAAATTCGAATGTCCATGAAATCACTGAGCATGTCCCCATGAATGTGTCCATTTACTCTGTTAAAAAATACACACACACACACACACACGCACACATATGTATATTGGCGATCCGCGGAGCAACGTAGAAGGGAGGGGTTGCATACTTCAAGAAAATTTCAAGTGGATGTTTAAAATTTGATATTTTAACCCCCAAATCTTTACAGTTTGAACCCTTTGTGCTGAGGGTTGGATCGTTGCAATTTGTCAAGAAGCCAAAAAAACTAAACCAACAAAATCAAAAGAGAGAAAAGATGGTAAAATCATGTGAAGGAGAGAGAAGTGAAAAGCAATTTGTTAATTTTAACTTTTAAACTTTCCCTCAACATACTCCTCTAATTTAAAAAAAATTGTTTATTTTATAACTTTTTATTAAAATAATTTAGTCATCCATGTATGATTTGTCTTTTTTGCAATTTGTGGATATACTTTTTTATTTAATTTATAGATTTATAGATTTTTTATAATTTTAAAATTATTGAGATTTATTTTTTATTATTTATATTTTTTTTGCGATACTCTAAAATTAACATAATTAAGTAATTGCAATTTTCTTAGATTTTCAATATAAAATGAAAAAAAAAATAAAAAGGAAATTGCTATCAAATAAGCAAAATTTTCATCAAAATTTTGTGAATCAAATTTCAAGTAACAACAAATAGAACTTAATTTAGGAGATTATGAATTAAAAGATAGGGATAGGCAGGAAGAGAGGTACGATCTTTCACAATATCTTCCTAATGATTATGACAATATGTGAAAAGTATATTTGCAGGGATGAAGATAATTTGAAAGAGATGTTTCTAACGATATTACCAATGAGCAAATTGTTCAAAAATTTCGAAACATAAAGATATGGGTTGATTATCGATTATTAATACTTCAATTTTTAATGGCCAAAAATAATTCTATTTTTTAACTTTCGGCCAATTTTTGTTTTAAAATTTCAAAAGATATTAGTAGTCAGCCATTGGTTGGGTACCTTAATGTAAAAAAAAAAAAATTTGCCACCTCAGACTCCGGTCTTGGCTCCGTGAGCAAAGCTTTACAAAATTGACTTTTAGCACCTAACTGTTTCATGGGAAAATTTTAGGAGTATCGTATCAGGGCAAAATATAAAAAAAAAAAATATTTAGTACGAGATATTTCAATATTTTTTTAATTACTCACAAAAAACTATGTTTTTCAATTATCATTAATTAATTTGACGTAAAAAAATCAATAATTGAGAACAATTTGATAAAAAATGTTTTAATACAAATTAAATAAAGTTAACTAACAATATTGGTATATGAAATAGCTATTTTTTTCTTATACTCCCCTGATTTTTTTTTATACAAGGTATTTATAACAACCGTATGCGAATTAAAAAAAGGTTTGCTACATTCACAAATTTCTTAAAAAAGAGATAAAAATTCTATTTTTATTTTTATTAAGTAAAATAATGTAAAAATAATTCAATTAGGAAACATTATTATACATAAAAGACAGAAATTGAGCCAACCAATTATGAAGTAAAATATCTATTTTTTTTTAAATTCAATTTGTAAAACTAGTGAGTAATTGTAAAGAAAGAAAAACAATCCCATAATATTATATAACACCTTATAAAAAAAAACCTTTTTAAAGATGCCTTAATAGGGGGAGTACTACTCAACATTTTTTTTAATAAATCATTCTGTTTATTAATGTTTATCACTATAATTTTTTGGTAAGTATTATACATTGCTCTTTAGGTCTTATTATGCTTATTTATTTAGAAACTATAATTGGATTTTATATATTATATAAAATGTGATGTGAGTTCATATCTAATAAATTTTTTAGCTTTATAAAAACTTTATTATATATTAATATATTATTTTTATTTATCAACATTTTTTTTGGACATTTACTTGCCGGAGGTTTTATTTTTCAAAATATTTACTGGATCTTTTATTCTTTTTTATAGTCATTTTAATTTTCTCTAGAGAGTATATAATATACAGTATACAATAAAATCTCTTCCACACGCTCCAAGTGAAACTCCAATAAGTAGCTATAAAAGAGAAGATTAACACATAATGCAATATTACGCTTTACTTTTAGTATTGGGTTAATAAAGTGCAAAGTTTATAATTCTCATAGTCACACAGACACAGACAATGAAATAAATTATATAACTAACATTCCTACTACCGGTCTGATTTCCCTCTCCCAAATCCATCCCTTTCACCAAAGAACCACACAGCTTGGCTTCCGATTAAATTGAACTCTTAGTACATTCAAAGTGTAAGCTCAAGACTATTTTCTGGAGAATTGACTAGTAAACCTTATAATATTTCATAAAGTGTTCACTGATTCAGCATTACAAAGTTGGAAATAAAGGGTTTAGCTTACACAATAAAATTAGGGCCGGAGAAGAGATGATAAAATAAGCATAGGAATCAAAATGCGTTCATCCTCCTTCTGTCAGTTTCGCACCGTCCTGCTATGTTTTTTGTTCCGAGTTGCTCCACCTCTCAAACACAACGAAGGGTGAGACCTGAGAGATCGACGGAGCAGAAGAGATCTATAGATTTGGGAAAGAAGCACGTAATACAACATTAACACCTCGAAAGAGCTAAACTAACAGGAAGCATAGACATTTACCTTCAAGCTGAGAGTGTAAGGGTCTCATAGTGGGTTGCAAGCTTCAAGCATCACCTGATCGAACAACGGCAGAACAAGCTCCAGCCAGAGCCTTCCCTTCTAGCTGCGATGCGATGGAGTTTGACGGAGGAGATGGAGAATAGACGAGCCGATTTGGAGGACGACGGAGCTGTGGTTGATGGTTGCAAGCCTACGATTGTGACCCTGCGACCGATGTCTGAGCCCGTGACAATGGAGGTTAGGGATGATGGAGGCTGAATCGCACCCAAGGAGGGAGACGGAGGCTAGGGATAGGCTACTCGAGCGGAAGACTAAGGAAGACACAGGCTGTGAGAAGAATGGAGAAAACGCTAGGGAATTCGCCCGAACAGAAATGGAGTCCGCGAAACTGAGACGAGGAGGACAAGGGTTCAGATGCAAAAAATTAAGCCTTTTTTTTTATTATTTTAACCTCGGTTCCCGGTAGCAGCCGACGCGAAAATTAGTTAATTAATTATAATTAATTTTTATAAATTATATTCATAAAATAAAAAATTTATAAAATATCAAGACAAGCTTTTGTTGTAATTCGTAGACCAAGCCTGTATGGTCCTAATTCTAGGTATATTTTGTGCATTTTATGTCGGTGCAATTATCTTAGAGTCTATACTCCTTTGTTATGCTTCTTCATTTTGCACTGATTGATTTGTTTATGAACTAAATAGGGGTTGTTTTGAAATAGCTTTCTACACTCTGAAATAACCTAGATGAACATGAATTTTGGGCACGGAGATAAAATTAGGAAAAATTGAAAAAATAGCTGACTTGATATTTGAACTTGTTTACAATTTAGAGTATTCACTCTTTGTTACGCTTCTTCATTTTGTACTGGTTGTTTTGTTTATGACCTAAATAGGGGCTATTTTGAAATAACTTTCTCCATTCTGAAATAACTTGGCTGAAAATGAATTTTAGGCATGGAGATAAAATTTTGGTAATTATAATCGGTGAGAAAAAAATGGAAAATAGCTGACTATGATATTTGGACTTGTTTACAATATAGAATCTCTACTGCTATGTTATGCTTCTTCTTTTTGCACTGGTCAATTTGTTTATGAACTAAATAGGGGTTGTTTTGAAATAACTTGCTACATTTTGAAATAACCTGGATGAACATGAATTTTGGGCATGGAGATAAACTTTTGGTAATTAAAATTGGTGAGGAAAAATAGGAAAATAGCTTAGTTTATGCTACTTGTACTGTAGTCATTAGGTGAAATTGATCTATGAAATATGAGTAGATTTACACTACTACAGAAATGGGCTTCCAGGACATTTGTTTTTCAACTTCCGGAACGTTTTTGAAACGTACCATATGTGACCATTAAATCAAAAGCAACTCTAGGAAATATCATAGACGCACTACATCCATCCATGAAAGTAAAGATCAAATTTTTGCTCTGCCAAGTGCTAACTAAAATAAGTCAAATAGAAAATATCACAAACATGCCAATCAAAGAGGAAATCAAAGATTAAAACTGAAAATTCAAATAAAATGGGCTAAAGAAGCTTAAGTCATATAAAATGGGCTAAAAGTGGACGTATTCAGCAACAAAGAATAGAGAAAACAAATATGAACAAAATTTATGACTAAAATGACAAACTCTCTAAGAAGAAAACGAACTGAATAAGAACAGAGCAGTACTAAAATTATCAATGCAAATTCAATAATCAATTTCAAGCTATGAGAATGCATCAGGTGCTCTATCTATCCAAGGCAATCAAATTAAGAAACCCAAAGCGCTTTAAATCAACAAAAAGGAAAAGTGAATTTGGTTTGCAAATCGAAACAAAATTAGAATCAAGAGTGAAGAATGTACCAAAATGGAAGGAGGACATAAGTATGAACAAACATCAGAATTGATGAGGACTCCGAAGGAATTAGAATGTCTTTAGCCTTAGCATGAATTTTCAACTATCTAAAATCAAATTGAAATCAGAAACAAGAAAAACTAGAACAAATAAAAAAAGTAAGAGATCGAGAAGAAAAAGAACAAATGCTTATGAATACAAAATTGATGAGACTCCTGCGGAATTCGACACCAGAGTACACAGTGGAGAAGGTCGAAGGCGAGGTTAGGGTTTGGTGAAGGCAAGGTTGACGGAGTGTCAAGCAATATAGAGTGAGGTAGGGCTAAGTAAGGGCGGCAACGATGAGCAGAGAACTACAAGAAGAACAGTAAAGACAAAGACAAGAGCGGTGGTAGTGAGATTACACCGGTGACGAGAAGGAACACTACCGTTGCTGAACGGAGATAGGAGAAAGTGAAGGGGAGAGGATGGCTTCGGTGAGACGTGATGTGAGCGAGAGCCAAGATTGCTTAGGTGAGACGTCGATGGGTTGGTCTGAAAATGAGTGAGAGAGCAAGAAGGGTTTGAAGACGAGAGAGGAAAAGATTTTCTTGATCTAGAGGGCAATAGTGTGGTTTTATTTTTTAGATGTTCAAAAATATTAAAAAAAAAATGAACATGGAACGCTTATTAAAAGTAAAGTTGCCCAAAGTTTACAGCCTTCGGGAACCTTTATTTATTTAAAGGTTCCCGAAGGCGTTTCTGGAAACTTTGTCGTCCGAAGGTCAACCTTTAGGGAACGTTTTCTTTTACAAATGTGCCAGAAGGTTAACCTCCAAGAACGTTTGAGAAAGCAAACGTTCCAGAAGGTATTTTTGGACGCGTTTTCTAATAAAACGTTACCGAATATGCGTTCCTAAATCTAAATTCTGTAGTAGTGTTAGTTTCGTTCAATTGATACAAAAGCTAAAATTGTGTCAGGTTTCTTTGTTATTTAGGGACAATTGTTTTGAGAATGGAAGCTGTTAATTCAAACTCAAGCTTGCTTCAATCAAGTGGACCTTTGAGTGTTGAAGGGACAAGTCATGACAATTCATTGCATATATTGAAAAGTGAAACATTTGCAATAAAGTTATTAGCTTTTATTTGGGATTTGTTTTTCAAACGATATACCAATGTGCTATATCCAAACTTAACTATATATTAGGAGTTTTACACTATTATTACTTAAATGTATTTTGTTGAGAATATTTTTTGAAATGTAATGATTAAATCATGTTTTTATCCATTTACTATTTTAGAAAATACGATGAAGCTTTATTTATTATTTAATGATATTTAAATGTAGTAAGGAAGTCATGTGGTATCTTTTTATTGTTAGGTTTTCGTTGCCTATAGTTTTCTGGTACAAGTAAGTAATTGTTGCAAATAATACTTTTGGCAATAGTCATAAAACTATAACAAACAAGGCAACATTTAATAGTTGTTGCTTAAGTTTATTTTAGTACAGTTAGTAGTTGCTGCCTTTAAAGTCAAAGGTAACAGTAAAAAAAATTGTCGTAATAGGTAGCAATAGCTAAAACCAGCTTAAAACTGTTGCCTATTATCATATTATGGGTAATGGTTTTCCATTTGTAGCTAGAAAGTGCAAAAAACCATTGCCATGGACAATAGGATACAACAGCAAGAACCACGATTAGAAACTGTTGTCTATAGTGATAGGCAAATGTTTTTTTCTGTTGTCGTAAACAAAAAATGTTGTAATGATGATGATTTAGTGATGGATATATCATATCTCACCACATGAACACAGGACCTCATGTGCCATTTAGTGGATCAACATACCACGTGATATCTCAACGATATCATCACCCAACCATAATGCTAAACATACATAACCATTTTGACAATGCCATTATCATATACTAACATACCATAACGTTCCATGTGCCATCATTCTAGCACAAGTATCATTATATCAAATCTAAGCATGGGAATGCGCAAATAATCATATTCCACTAATAGTCACATGCTTTCTTATTTACATGCATTCATTCTGTTATATTAGTCATGACATGTTATTCGTATAAACAAGGAAGGGAAAAGAGGTTATCATAACCTTACTAGCTAAGCTAAGAGCATATCATGATATGAAAAGTAATAAACAGATATGATCATTTATAAAACAAGTAAATTACATCTTGGTTACCTCAAATCGCCCATAGATACACATAAGTCAACATACGCTATCAGACTATTAACTACATAAACACAAGAGATGCAACCAAGTCAATATACGTATTCCAAACATGATCTCAACCCAAATCAAGTGTTAAGACAATGCTAAGACCAATTAACTATTCATAACACACAAAACCTTCAAGTCCCAATTAAATATTCACTTACCAATGGATCCGATGCTTCCAAATGACTTCTCAGAGGGTGAACACCTAAGCTAGGCAAGTTTACGCAATACAATATCACAAAATACCCTAATCAGGAAATAGCATAGATTTCGGCAACCCATCACTCGACCACCAAGCATGACCTTAACGAACCCATGAATCCAACATGATAACCGCACATCTATGATCCCTAAACAACTATTCAAATCAACAAGAAGCCCCAAAAATTTGGACACCATGAGAAACCCTAAGAGTAGGGATAAGGGATTGTAGAAATAATCTCACAACACTAAAAAATTATCACCCAAAACTTGAGAACCCCAAATAACACCACAATAACACGTTCTTGGCCATTTTAATCGGTGGATAACCATTCAAAATGAAATGTAACTCATACCCATGAAACCCACCAAAACATGAATAAAGAAGAGAGGGAAGTATGGAAACCCACTTACCACACAAGATTTGAGCTTCCAAAGTCTAGAAATCGAGTCCCTCAAGCCAAAAAAGCTAAACCCTAGCAAAGTCGTTGTCCTATGCTCTGGTTTTCACTATTCCGATTATGTGTTTAGCATCTTTTTTATGCAATTTTCTTGATTGGCACCACGGTGCTGGTCTCCACTATCCTGAAAATACAAATACTTCCCTTCACTGTGGTGTGTAGTGTGTCCGCCACAGTTTCAACGTTCCCTGCCACTACTTTCCACTTGTTCCATTCCTCCAATCCTGAAAGTCTGAGAATACCCTTCTATGAATATACTTACATGTTGGAAAGAGTTTATTTGGGGTTATTACAACAACCTATACGTTTGAGTACAATTTCACAAATCCCAAAACAACAACAGAAAGAAAATATAATTCAATTCTAGGATTAAAGAAAGGAGCATTCCATTTCAACAAATTCTTAGAATCATGCAAACTGATTAGAAAAAGCACCTACTAAACCAGTAAAAAAGCACATAGCAGTTTTAGTTGATCATACATAAGTCTCCCCAGTGGGCTTTCATGAAAAATAGAAGTTATTTTGCATTTAATTACAATAACAAAAAACACTTCTTTATTTGAAAAGTGATTTTTAGCTACTCAAAATGATTTCCGAAATTAATTAAAAATCTGAACTTTTTAGATCTTGATGAGTTTTAAAAGTTTAAACAAATACTCTAAAATTTTTTTAAAGCATTTTCTTGAAAAAAAGTGGTTTTTCTTAAAAGTGTTTAAACAAACAGCTCAAGAAACATCATAACATCAAATGCTTATAGAAGATTGTAATTAGGTCCAATTCTATTGGATGGCCCCAAAGGGACAAAAAAAGTTGAAATTAGATGAATGAAAATTTGTGAAAAAGGATAATTTGGAATTCATATTATCTATGCAATTGTTAAGATGAGTGTGGACATCGTATTTTATCCTAGTATTTTTTAAAAATATATATAAAAAATAAGAAATAATAATAAATATATTTGTTTAATTAACTTTTGAGTCAATAAGGTAATTTGCACAAAAATTAATTATAAAAATAAATTAAAAAAGGAAGAGAATTATTAAAAAATAGAAAAAAAACCTCTCTTTAATTTTTATATTTTGATTTTAAATTTCAAGTTCTTAAAAAAAATTCTTGTAATTATTTTATTGGCATTTTGTTCTACTAAAAAATTCCCAAAAAAAAATCCCTTACTTCCAAGATAAATAAATAATATTAATGACAAAAGAAAAAATAAGAGAGAGAGAGAGAGTCAATTTAGCGTTTTGGTTATTGTGGATTGCCTCTAATGGAAGCGGCTACAAAAAAGAAAGAGGAGAGGGGAGACGCACAAAAGGGGCGGACCAAGATGACAAATGAAGGAAGCAATGACAATGAGTGGAAGGAAGAGCGGAGGAAACTATAAATTAGAGCAAGGAGGCACACAAAAAAGAAGAGAACGGTGTAACATTTTTAAAAGATAGAATATTTGAATATATGTAAGAAATTCATGAAAATGAGCCGACATTGTTTTGCATGAAAAAGGGTAAATATGTCAATTTTTCTAGTAAAATGAAAAATAAAAAATTATGTTTTAACCCCTAAAAATTAAGATAATTGCATTTTAGCCCCTATAAGGTGGAGGTGGGTATATGTTTTGGGAAAAATTACAGCTAAGGACCTGAAAGAATTAAAAATTATAATTTAAACCCGAGTCAGGATAATTTTATAAATATGTAAGATTACTGTCAAAATGAAGCTCTCGGCGAGACGAGTCTGATGGTATATAGCACTGAGATTTAATAACTAAGAATAAAGAAAAATTTAGTGCCAAGTATAAAAAAATGCACAGTGCACAGAAAAAAGGACTATGGGCCTCACAAATGGCAAAAAGTTGATCAGGATAGGATATGGGTCTCACATAGATAGATTTTAGGATATGATAATTAAGAGAACACAAATGCAAATCTCTCTCTCTCTATTATATATATATACATAGAAGATTATACAGCGACAGCTCCTTTGAGTTAGTTAATAGGCTATAATATGACACGGTATAAGAATCAGCTACATAGGACATGACCAAATTTAATTATTTATGGGCGTTTTCTTTTAATTTGAAACTTTTTAAATATAATAAAAAAATTAAAAATTAAAATGAATAAAATAGTACTACAATGGTCCAGTGAAAAAAAAGAACAAAATCAAAACAAACACTGAAAACTTGATGTGGGCAGGGGGGATTAATGTTGCGAGGACAAATATAGTTTACTTTTATAGTGACCAAATTTTTACTTAAAAAATTTTACGCACAAATATATAATTTAAATTTTTTATTTTTCATATTTATCATTAATAATTTTTTAAAAACAATTTAGTTTACATTTAAGTGAATTTTGTTAAAATAATTTATTTGGTTTTAATTTTATTTTTTCGTTTTATAAAACAATTTTCTGATTAATAATATTTATATCTCTTTCTCAGGTTTTTTAAATATTCACATAAAACATTTATAAACACATGCTCAGTTCATGGCTTGAAAAAAAAAAACACAGATGTTCATTAGTTCATCTCTTTTTTTTTTTTTCTTAAACTCCTTTTCTACTTATATGAAGGAACACAAACCCTAATTTGCTCACTGACCCAGAGACTGCGAGAGGAAGGTGAGTGTTGAGAGAGAGAGACAGAGAGAGCGTAGTTGAAAACTCTTCAGAACCGTGACCGAAATTTATGTCTCAACACACGGCCAGGACATCACGTAAAGCAAAAACTGATTGTCAGAAGCTTAGAAGGTCAAAAGCACAGCATTTTCTCTAAAGCGACGCCTGCACCCTTTTTCTGTAGTACACACGGCAAAAGCATTTCAAACCAAACAACCTCTCGCTTCCTCCAAAACTTGCCTTTTATCTACAATCCTCGTACTACTCGTCCCTGTAGCCTCTCTGCTATTCCCTCCTGTTTATTAAAAGATGGTGTCGCATCTTCTGGTTCAATATTGGCGAGAGCAGGGAAGGGGATTTGCAAACAACAGGGATGTCTGTCCACACAGATTTGAATTCCCTCGTTGCGCTTAAACTGATTTGGCGAGAAGTTATAAAATAAATTTGAATGTCCATGAAATCACTGAGCATGTCCCTATGAATGTGTCCATTTACTTTGTTAAAAAATATAGACACACACACACAAATATATATATATTGGCAATCCGCGGAGCAACGCAGAAGGGAGGGGGTGCATACTTGAAGAAAATTTCAAGTGGATGTTCTAAATTTAGATAAATCCGATCAACTTGGCAAATTGTTAGATCACATCAATTGTAGGCAATTGTAGACAACTTAAGGGAACAAAATAGAACAAGATAAGTTAAAGGACGAAAGATAAAGAAGCCTCAAGGAACCAAACAGTATTGCACAAGAAAAAATTGCTGGGAGCTGCTCGACAACCAAAGACAAAAGAATTATCCCATTTTGCATTTCATGAGACCTAATCCAATTCCATAACTTGCTATAGGATGTAGTGTAAAACTGCATACTTAATCAATTATGAATCTCTAATTCACCAAAAAAAAAAAATCTAAATCTCTAGTTTTTATCACAATAATGTGATAAATTACACTAGTTTGGTGTATTTTGATGAGGTATAACCAAAATGGAACCCAGAAGCACTAGGAAATTTCAGTACCCATAGAATAGGACCCTCAGTGTTGATCAACACAAACTGTATTTCCAAATGAAAAAGTTGCGTAGTCAACACAGTCCCCGTGTGTGATGGAACATCTCCAAGGATCCAACACAACCTGGCTGTGTTTAGCACTCTAAAAATAAGTCCCAAGTCAAATTAGAAAAACAAGTAGATAGAGACCCCAAAAAGATTATAAAAGGCCCCGTAGATACTCAATTGAAAGACACACCACACTTACAGGTACTCTATTTCTATTCTTTCTTTATTCATTCCCTATATTAATGAAACCCAACATTCAAATCATAAACTAAGCACCAAACAAGGCATCGCAGAGATGGGAATAAAAGCATAGAAGGATTTAGTATACTCAAGAGATAGAGACAGTAGGCAAGTCTTTCTAACAAAGAAACCCAATAGGAAAACCAGAAGGTATGCCCCAAATAAAAAATAAATAAACTTACATTATTATCTAACAAATCAAATGCTGTACCCAACATATTTCTTCTCATATGGTCCATCTCAAAAACTTGTTTTGCAAGCTGCAACAATAGAATATTCAAGAGCTATCAGCAGTCATTTTAATTTTCTCTAGAGAGTATATAGTATACAGTATACAATAAAATCTCTTCCACACGTTCCAAGTGAAACTCTAATAAGTAGCTATAAAAGAGAAGATTAACACATAATGCAATATTACGCTTTTACTTTTAGTATTGGGTTAATAGAGTGCAAAGTTTATAATTCTCATAGTCACAGAGACACAGACAATGAAATAAATTATATAACTAACATTCCTACCACCGGTCTGATTTCCCTCTCCCAAATCCATCCCTTTCACCAAAGAACCACACAGCTTGGCTTCGGATTAAATTGAACTCTTAGTACATTCAAAGTGTAAGCTCAAGACTATTGTCTGGAGAATTGACTAGTAAACCTTATAATATTTCATAAAGTGTTCACTGATTCAGCATTACAAAGTTGGAAATAAAGGGTTTAGCTTACACAATAAAATTAGGGCCGGAGAAGAGATGATAAAATAAGCATAGGAATCAAAATGCGTTCATCCTCCTTCTGTCAGTTTCGCACCGTCCTGCTATGTTTTTTGTTCCGAGTTGCTCCACCTCTCAAACACAACGAAGGGTGAGACCTGAGAGATCGACGGAGCAGAAGAGATCTATAGATTTGGGAAAGAAGCACGTAATACAACATTAACACCTCGAAAGAGCTAAACTAACAGGAAGCATAGACATTTACCTTCAAGCTGAGAGTGTAAGGGTCTCATAGTGGGTTGCAAGCTTCAAGCATCACCTGATCGAACAACGGCAGAACAAGCTCCAGCCAGAGCCTTCCCTTCTAGCTGCGATGCGATGGAGTTTGACGGAGGAGATGGAGAATAGACAAGCCGATTTGGAGGACGACGGAGCTTTGGTTGATGGTTGCAAGCCAACGATTGTGACCCTGCGACCGATGTCTGAGCCCGTGACAATGGGGGCTAGGGATGATGGAGGCTGAATCGCACCCAAGGAGGGAGACGGAGGCTAGGGATAGGCTACTCGAGGGGAAGACTAAGGAAGACACAGGCTGCGAGAAGCATGGAGAAAACGCTAGGGAATTCGCCCGAACAGAAATGGAGTCCGCGAAACTGAGACGAGGAGGACGAGGGTTCAGATGCAAAAAATTTAAACCTTTTTTTTTATTATTTTAACCTCGGTTCCCGATAGCAGCCGACGCGAAAATTAGTTAATTAATTATAATTAATTTATATAAATTATATTCATAAAATAAAAAATTTATAAAATATGCTTTATAATATATTTATGAAAAGTAAATGATATAAATTATAACATAATATAATTATATTTCTATATGAAAATATAATTTATTGAATATAAATTTATTAATTAACTAAAATTATTTTTATCTTTTATTTTGTACATTGGGTTCCAATATAATTGATGTAAATAATTCAATAGAAATAATTTTATTTATAAAAAAACCACCTATCATTTTTCTCCATCGATTCTGACATAAAAAATGGGAGATTTACTAGATTTTTGTACTGGTGAGATAGCTTTGGTGGTGGGCCTCTACTATAGTTGACCACTCTCAAATAGTTAGACATCTAAACCATCAAAATTTATGATGTATATACATACTCATAAAAATAATTTTAAAATACTCAAATACTTAAAATTTATATATCATTTTCATATGAATATAATTGGTATTGTAAGTATTAGTTTAAACTAAACTTGTTATATACTTAATTAATGTATATAATAATAATAATAATAATAATAATAATAACAATAATAATACAATAAAAATTGTATTGGAATTAGAAAGTGAATAATTTTACAAGTGATTGGAGAGTTTTTTTTTTCCTTTTATTTTAGCCATCAAAGGAGGGGATGAGGTTTCATTAGGAGATTTAGAAGAGCGGTTAGGGAGAAAGCGTGGAAAGGAAGGATGTGACGGCTACAGTGGGGCCCAATAGTGTCCAATATGCTTGTAAGACGGAAAGTTGATTCATATCTAAGATAGTTAAAATGAGAAGCTCTAACACTAAAGGGGCCTGTTAGTGGTCACACCACCATATAAACTGATGAATTATTATAGTGACTTAGTGAGTAAAGAGCGGAAATAAGGTTTTGGGCAAAAAATGCCTTTCCCTGTTACGGTTTTTTTAGATGTCTTCCAGTCATGAATATCATCAACCATAAGTTTGTTTGTATAATATTTGAGTTTTGTTGTATTTCTATAGATTGTCCAAATAGTATATTATTATTTTCTTATACACCCATTGTATCCCTCTATGGCATAGGCCAAGGACGGATTGAGAACTAAGTACCTTGGGTGGTTTGAAAATAAATTAAAATATTTATAAATAAAAAACTATAATTAAAATATATGCAAACATACATACCCTTTTGTAGTTTATCCATGTTGAGCATGACGTTCTTTCATATCATAAAATTCATTAATGATTGAGTTCCTGTCAACCCTCTGAGCAATCTTTTTCTCTACATAAGTAATCAAGGATTGCAAGAAAATCATCATCCATGTTATTCCTAAGCTTATTTTTTATAATATTCATAGTTGAAAATGAGCTCTCAGTTGTTGAACTTGATACCAGAAGAGTCAATAATTACTGAAGCAAATAATCAATCAAATGATAAGTACAAGGTTTTCCAGCTTTTTTCATTCCTTGGCACAGTTGAGAGATTGTAGAGATATTTTTGAAATAAAGATGTTGAGGAATGTCAAACTCAAAATGTTGTGTTCATATTTTTAGATGAAGCCTCTCTTGTTTAGTGAAATCACTAGGATAAAATATTGATGCCATTTCACATATCTAATCAACATTGAATAACTTGTAACCATCTATTAGATTCAGAGTTTAACTAAGAGTTAATAAGTCCATTGACATCTCACTAAATCTACTATTTATTTCTTGCAATTGAGTCGCAATAGTAGCAATAAATAAGTTAACACAGTAATACTCAATTGAATCATATTCAACATTTGGGGGGCATCTATCTCTTCTAGGAACATAAAGAGCACTCATGTCAAGAATATTAATATCATGCTTCGCACAGAAAGACAGTTTCTCTTATAAAATTATCCCAACCAAATTCTCTCATCTTTTGTAAAAACATGTTAGTGGTAGATACCAAAGCCATAGCATTTAAAATATCATGATCCTTATATTGTAAAGCTTGACAAAGATCTTAAGTTGAAGAGAAAGTTTTGTATGCAAGTTGGCAATGACCAATGAGAGAGTTTTATGCTAATAACTTTGAGTTACAAGGTTTGTCTCATGTATCAAAGAAAAGTTATGGAGAATCATTATTTCACAAATAGAAATAGAATTAGAAAGTCCAAGTCTACTTTTATATTTTCATACTTGAGCCAAAGGGAAAGCTACAGATTTTGAGGGTAAAAATAATCCTTGACAAATTGAAAGGGAAAGCTTTCTCTGAAAATCATTTCTTGATTATTGGACGATCCCCTAACAAGGTGTTATATTTGACTTGGAGGGGAGTGGAGATGGATTTTTTCGTTAGATGACCAATGGAAACACATATAGAGACTGAACAAAATACTATCAAAATATAAAAATTATTTTGCATGTAGTGTTTATTAATATTCGATAATATTATATATTTATTTGAGATGTACGCATTTCCTCATTTGTTTCTTGATTTGTTCATAAATTTTGTTATTCTTGATTTATTCATAAATTTTGTTATAGTGATATATTATTAATCTCATTAGCAGTTGACTTTTCTCACTTAAAAAGAAAAATCCAAAAGTGACCTTCTAGTTAGTAAGAATAAAAGTATAAAAATAAAAAGTAAAACAATGGACAACAGGTACAGCAGTATTAGTGTGATTAAAGAAAAAACAGTATTGGTTACCCAAAAAAGAAAAAAGAAAAAGGAGTGTCAACCAAAACAGTATGGAGTACGTAGTGGCGAGAGGAAAGGTCAAGATGATTTGATTTTTCAAATTGGAATATGAAACTAATATTGAAGATAATTTATTTTTAAGTAAATGAGATTAATGTAAATAAATATAATATAGTCTTAAAAAGAAATGAGAAAAGAATAGAGGGTGAAACGCACATTGCACATGTAGAGTCAGTGGTGTTCTGTAGAGAGAGATTATAAAATGAGAGTAGTACGATTGGGGGCAGAGGAGAGAGGAAATTCGCCTCTTCAAAGTTTTGTTACGATATGAATGAGGAGACGGGATTGATGATTGTGATGAATTGTGATGAGTTGCGGCTACTGCGGCTGCTTTATAATTGTATTATTATTATTTGTAAAAATGATATCTTTATCATATGTTATTAGTGAAAAGTATACAGTTATTTTATCTTGTATATTAAATATTTTCCCCCTCCAATAAAAAATTGAGAGCTTTAGTGAAATTATCATGGAGATTGCTAAGTGTGATACCTTACTTTCTTATATTATTTTCCATACATAATAGTATATATGATACCAAATGAGTTAATTTAGAAGTTTGAATAATTAAAAGATCAAATGAGAAAAATTCAAAATTTTAAAATATCATTCATTTACTAATCCGATTTTTCCATTCAAATTTTGAAAAATAATAATTAATTTTAGAAAAATTGTATGAAAATGATTTAAGTTTTTAAAAATAACTTAAAACATTTCCTACATGATATTTTTTTACCATCAATATTAGATTTAAAAGGACATAAAATAAGGGCTGAATTTTTTTTTTTGGGCAATGGGCACTGATTTCATAATCTTACTTTTATAATTTAATTATTTTTAATACAAAAATTTAAAATTTTATTGGAAAAATATACAATTGAAATTTAATTGAACCAATCCATTCAGAAAATTCATCCAATTCTACTATTCATTTGATCAAAACTATTTTTCCAAAATTTTTAACCTATTTTCAAAAATTCATAACAATTTGTATACTTATACAAATCAAGTGATCTTTAGCTTTTTGAAAAGATCTCACTGTCTACTTTCCAAAAATGTACAATACACATATAGAGAACTGAATTCCAATGAACAGTAACCATAAACTTATCCATACTCAGAATTGGACAGTTTTACATACAACTTCCAAAACTAAATACATAACATATTTACATGATTTAAACTCTTCCAAAATATGTTCTTAATGTCATAAGAATTTTAAAGGAACATTATAGCAGCAAGAAGCAGCTTCTTGAAAATACTTATGATTTCATATATAATTACAAGAAAATAAGTAACCAAGATAACTATAAATCTAATCATTATTAATCTTCTCCTTGGCTCTGGTCTTCTTGGAGATCTTGTCATCATTTGAACCTATCATGTTAGTACTTGTGAATGAGATTTGGAAAAATCTCAGTAGCTAGTTTATTTCATGCAGATATATCATTCAAGTTTCACAAATATTTTACATACAATCATATAAATCATTAAAATACCATATTGTCAAGTAAAAATTTCGGTAGAGTTTCCCCTTAGAAAATGAACATCTTGAGGACCAAAACCCCTCATTTTATAGACAAAACCGGTCATAAATTAACATGAGAACAATATGGCAATAAGATATAATTATAGAAACAACAAAGAATAACATATTGCAATAAAATAAACCAAGCTATCTCTTAAATATTTCTTTACTTTTCCTCTTTGAATCAAAGCTTCCACAAGCTTTCATGAACTCTCACAAGTCCTAAAACATCATTCAATATTCACTAAATCATTTGAATCAAAAGGGTTCACTCATAAAGACTTACTTAAACCCTAAAATTTCATATAGTTTATCTTAAACTTTTTCTTGTGTTCAACACTTCTTTTTAGCTAATTGGGACCCAAGGAATCTATTTTTAACATTAAAACAATGAAAATTCAACTCTTTCTCACACTATATCTTGGCCAAAAATCAGGGCATAAAAAGGGAAAATGAGATTTCCAAAAACTTGCTTCAAAGCATACTAAAGCTTAGTTCTTTCACTTCATCTCACGCTTTCTCTTAATTTTAAGGCATGAGAATACTTTTTTTCTTAAACCCATGCCATGGCTAAATTAGGATATCAAGAAAAGAGGAGGATAACTCACTTAAACTACTCCAAACTACTTGAATATTAAACTAGAAATTTTAATGAAATCGTAGGAACAAACTTACCTTTTTCTTCCTTTTCTCTTCTTCCTCTTTTTCCCTTGCTTTTCACGTTCTTCCCTTCCTTTCTTATGCTTGTGCTGCTGCTCCCTCTCTTTCCCTTATGTCTCCTACGTCCAAAAGGAGTATTTATAAAGAAAAGGAGCAAATCACAATTTGTAACCCAGATTTCTAAAGGTTTCTTAAGTTTTCTACAAGAAAATGACATAAATAATTAAATAATGTGATTTCATCACGCGCTGCTGATTGAGCACAAATTGGGGGTATTTTGGTCTAAAATTTCAGATATTTACTTATCCAGATATATCCTAAATCAGTCTGGTCATATCAAGTTATTTTAGCAATATATTTTACTAATATTTGAACACCGGTTTAACTATATTGAGATATAAAATTTTCATAATATCCTTATCCCAATTGGTCCAAATATGAGGCTCATATGTTGTTCTTAAATTAGTACTGCCTCTTCCTACGGTGCACACTAACTCTTATCGGTAAAATGTTAATATTAAATTTGAGTTACTCAATAAATACTATTTTAATCTTAATAAATTTCATACTATATTACATGGGCTTTAGCTCATTGAGAGCTTTATTGTGGCTATAATTTTTTATATTTACAAAAATGTCACTGATTAGGGTAAAGTTATAAATATTAAAATTTTTGGGTCACTAGATGTAATTTTTTCCAAAATTTATAAAATTTCCTTCACTTATCACGTCCATTGCCTTTCACGGTCGTTCTCTCTCTTCTTTTTTAGGAAAAATACTGTCATTTTTTAATTTTTTTCTTTGACCCCAAATTTAACCTTTTTACCTTTTTTTCCATGTAAAATAGTGTATATTTATTTTTATAAATTTCTTCTAAATTTTAAAATATTGAGTCTTAAATATTTAAAAAAAATTTCAAAATATTATACTAACTTCCACATAACTAGCTTAGAAGTTAGCATCTCATTATTAATGTAAATACTAAACGTATGTTGACTGCATGATGAATAAACATATATGATTTTAATGTTTTGTCTTGTACTACTAACCTATCTTAAGGTTAATTAACTTTTTCAAATATGGTATTCAATGTCAACATTATAATTGCTTTTATTTCAATGGTTGGATTAATGTAATTCACTTCCTATAACAATAATATATTTAAGGGTACAAGGGTCTCAATTCTTACACTAGTGTCAATCCATCCCCTCATATATATATATATATATATATTAGTTCCAAGAAATAACACGCTGACAAATCCATTTTATTCTTTGAAACTAAAAGATCAAAGCTATTTACCTGGTCAAAGACAGGAATGATGAACTTGATTATGTAGGTAAGAAATTTGCTGCTAGATGTACCCCTCTAAGTAAACATTTCGGCTGTCTTTAGAAAATTCTAAAGGGGGGAAGAAAAGGTAAGACGAACATTAAATAATCCTCACCATAACAAGAGGAAGTGTCATGTGATGGCATGATATCAATTTGTCAATATGATTAGCATCTGAAACCTATAATTTACTAAGAAAAAGCAATTGTTCAGAAAGGAAACATAACAATATGAGACAAAAACATACTAGTTGCAAAGGGTGTTATGGTGAACTTCTATGTGCTAGTAATACATTTCAAAATCAAGACACACTTATCTTATTTTCATAATTGAACGCCATGCATATGCCCAATTCCACATCCTCCATACTTTCAACATGAAGCCTAACCCATATACTGTCCAGCTGATGCAAAACTAGGATAATATCCAGATAAATCTTTCAAAGATTAGAGAAAGTGAGAGGAAAGATGACAGATGGGACCTGATTTAGGAAAAAAAAAAAGAAAGGCACCTAATAGCATATAGAAAATTAAAATAACCATTAACAAAACCAATGTAGGTCAAAGTAGTATTTCTAAAAGCAGCATTTTCATAAGTAATTTGAAAATAATCCTCACAATAGAAGGAAGGCCCAAAAGGAGTATAATATTCTAAATTAACAGAAAACTATGAATAATGAAAACCAAAAATACTAATCCCATTGGATCGATTGCAATGAATCCCCAAAATATAGACAACTCTCAAAACACCTATTTTACACATAAAATGAGCAAGTTTGTTCTTGTTTAACCGAAGGGAGGGCACTCACATTGAACTGTGCATCTAAATCAGCTTGCCCTTCAACAATTCCAATGAACTCTTTCACATGCTCAGGTGGAGCCTTTTCTCCAAACAGGCTTAAACCCTACAAGAAATTCATAAACTTTTAAAATTCAATATCAGTTACGTCTTCTAAACCCTACTACAATGGAATTCAATAGCAAAAAAAATGAACTTTCTATAATATTACAAAATTCAATATTAGTCACGTCTTCTAAACCCTACTACAATAAAGTTCATTTTCTCTCTCCCTTTTTTGATTCTCTTTATCTTACCCTCCTTTGAGTTCTTTTTCTCCATCCCTTTTTATTTCTCTCTACCTTACCCTCCCCTCTTTTCATATCATTTGGTATCAGAAATGATATAGAGATGTTACGTGGAGTTTCAACTCTCCGGAGAAGAATTCTTTCAAGCGGGAGAGAATGATGGAGAATGGATAATTCTAGATAATTAGGATTTTAATTATTTGAATTAGGATTTATCTTTTATTTAAATTTAAGAAAGTTTGAAAAGAGAAATCTTATCTTAAGATTTTAGTAGGGTTAGGATTTGAGCTATATCAATAAGAGCTCCACTGCTCATTGGTATTAAGACTTTGATTAATGATTTGAGTTATAGTTTAAATAAATTCTCTCTCTCGCTCAAGTTCTTCCTTTTCTCCCTCCTTTGAGTTCATTTTCTCTCTCCCTTATTGATTCTCTCTATCTTACCCTCCTTTGAGTTCATTTATTTCCTCCTTTTTTGTTTCTCTCTATATCTCTCTACCTTACCCTCCCCTCTTTTCACATCATTTGGTATCAGAGCTAAATTTCACCATGCCTAAAAATTCGCAAATTACCCAACAAGGCCTTGAGGAAATTGAAAAGAGTTACAAAGAGTATATAGATCAAACGCTTGAATTTCTATAAACTGAGATAAAGCAAGATCGAGAAAAAACAAACCAATTGATCGAAGAGATGAGGCAGTCCATAAACGTGATGAGCAAGCAACTTTAGGGTAAAACATCAGAAAGTATACTTGAAAATCTAAATGACTGCACAGAGATACTTTCCTCTAGTTTAATTCCACCAGTGATGCCTCCCTTACCTCTTGAAGATGAAAACTTGAAGAAAGAACAAGCTCTGAAATAATTTTCATCCATGGAAGTTTTGTTTCCTAAGGTTGTTGATTGTGATTCTCAGCTTCATCTTGTTGCGGTACCACCTCATTTATGTGTTACGCTGCCTATTGTGGAAAAGTAGAAGGGATTTTCGAAGTCAGAGAATATTTTGATTTTTAAAGAGATGTTCCTTCTTTTCACATCATTTGGTATCAGAGAGAGAAATATAGAGAGGGAAGGATAAGGTAGAGAGATATAGAGAGAAACAAAAAGGGAGGAAGAAAATGAACTCAAAAGAGTGTAAGATAGAGAGAATAAAAAAGGGAGAGAGAAAATGAACTCAAATGAAGGAGAAAAGGAAGAACTTGAGGGAGAGAGAGAATTCATTCAAACTATAACTGAAATCATTAATTAAAATCTTAATACCAATGAGCAGTAGAGCTCTTATTTATAGAGCTTAAATCCTAATCCTACTAGAATGTTAAGATAAGATTTCTCTTTTCAAATTATCTTAAATTTAAATAAAAGATAAATTCTAATTCAAATAATTAAATTCTAGGAATAAATAAAAAATAAAATTCAAATCCTAAAAGATATTATGAAATCTAATTAAATATAAAATGTAATCTAAAGTATCTTAATAAAATAATTTTATTTAAAATCCTAATTATCTAGAATTATCCATTCTCCATCATAAACTACACCAAAAGGAATAGGTGAAAAGTGTGACATCATAGCCAAAGGTGGTCCAACCATATAATACAAGCATACACAAAGAGATGGAAACAAAAAAGAAAGCATGTTACCAAGTCTTACGAACAAAGGAGCATGAAACCATCAATACATGACTTACCCCTATAGAGTTTAGCCTCGTGACCAAACGAGCTTAAGTACAAGAATAACTTAACACATACAAGATTCGTGGCCCACCTTATTATGGAACAAATCATCAAAAAGAGCTTGATGCTAGCAATCAATTAAAGGAGCCACAAAATAATCAAAGAAACCAAATACTCGAATATATCTTTGAGCCAGGATGACCCCCAAGTCAAAATACAAGTTAATCTTCTTTGGAGCATTTTTTTTAAACACTTAACAGATGCACTTAAAAGCAAGAATTGATATTTAAATGCTGAATAATAACTAGAACGTTAAACCAAAGCAATCATAGTGTTTCGGAGCACAGACAGCAAGCATGACCAGAAGTTATCAAGGTTCCCAATTAATCATAGTTCTCAACAAAGGCACCCAACTTTCAGCCACTCAGTATCATTTTGGAATACTCAACCCATGGCTAGAACGAAGAAAATAAGAGTGGAAGAATGTTACCTCAGTCTTGGTGATTTGTGGCTCAAGCTCTTCCTCCGATTCCTCTGCTCTTTCTAATTTTCTTAACTCCCTGTGTTCAATCTCTTACTCCTCACAGACTCCAATTGTTCTCTCCCAAGCTTGTTCCTTTTCCCTTTCTCCCTCAATCGATGGGTCTATCTCCATCTCCTCCTCTATTGTTCACTCGTTCTTCTCTCTCTACTCCTTTTTGATTTCATCTCCCCTCTCTTTATAATCGAATGTTTCATACCTTGGGTGGCCATTTGGCATGTCAAAACAGGTCTTCTTGTTTTGTGCAATAGATCACAGACCCAGGCTCATAAATTCTCATCCGTTTCTTCATTCACATGCATCTAATTCTCTGAATTACTACCCTATTTGCTACAAACTGACCCCTTGAGCCTTGAGCCTTTGGCTCCTTCTCCATCCTTGTGACCTTAGGGTTCTCTGTATCACTACATCATTCTGTGTTTCTGCTCCTATCGATGGTGTAATATCCTACCTCCTGACATAACCATAACTCTCAAAATTCAACCAATCATAACCCAAACAACTTAAAACAACATCTCACAGTCTCAAAATAGCGGAAATGAACCCCAAATTACCAAATTTTGGGCTAGGGCCGCGGTCGCTACAGTACCACCGCAGCCTCGGCCTGCTTAGAAAATCTCCCTCGCCTCTGGACACTTTGGTGCTGCGGCCTGGACACTGGTGCCGCGGCACCCCCTTCTGATATTCCTCATCAGCAAATTTCACATTTCAGGGCGAACTTCCGACACGCATAACTTTATACTCCGACCTCCGATTGACTTGATTCCAACTTCTACAGGTTACTCTCATCCCAATCTAACTATAGACACCCATTTCACTTAAATCCAACTCCATTTGTAGATTTTGGACACCCAACATTGTTTTGGCCACTTTTTGACCAAAACTCACAACCTATCAACCCCAATTGCCACCGGAGGCAAATGGACACTAAGAGACCCTTCACAGAGGTCATATTTGGCTAAATCAACATGTCCAAGGAGGTTACACCCCGAAAAAACCTTTCCTTCGAGAAGTGACCCCCTTGAACCCCAAAACCACACAATGGGCTATATGCCCACAGCTCGCATACATAGCCCAAAACCACCTCTGGGCTTGCAGTCAACCATTTTATCATACAACTTCACACATCATTACATCACATACACATTTTACATAACATCCATGAACATCACTATCATCCCATAACATACAAATAATGCTCCCAGGATTCTCATCCGGGCAACCATTACAACAGCTTACTTGGCACAGAATTACATAAACTAAATTATAATCACCAAAATATACATGGGATTCCCGAAGACCGAACGACTACTAACTCCTTGATCTTCTCCGGACTAGTACCAGAGTCTTCACCTGAAAGGTTAGTCATGGAGGGGAGGGGTGTGAGACAATGTCTCAATAACTGGGATCAACAACACATAAACATATATATATATACACATATAAATCATGTCACAATATGAATGCAATGCAAAATGAATGGTATGCATGTCGTCCTCTCAGAGACTTCCATCCTTATCCTCCCTAACGCACATATACAATTCACCCTTATCCTCCCTAACATACACATTCCACCCTTATCCTCCCTAACATACACATATATCACATACTCCATCCTTATCCTCCCTAACAAATACAATCTACCCTTCTTCTCCCTAACATATATATATATATATCTATACACATAAACATGTTCCATCCTTATCTTCCCTAACATATACACATATATATATATATCATTACACAACATGTCATCATCACGTCATCACCACTCAATCCACCACAAATCACAATCTCATGTATGCATCATATCATATCATCATCCCCAATCAACATCATGTATGCATCATATCATATCATCATCCCCAATCAACATCATAGTCATCATAATCATCATAACCATTATCTAACCGTATGCATACCACGATATATAGAAAAATGATACACACAACACATCAATATTGTGGTATGGAGACATGCATATATACACAACTATACATACTATCATATAACACCAACAATAATACATAAACAAACACCCGGTTACCTCAAGTTGTTAGTACCACGCACACAGGGCTTAGACAAGCCTCTAAAGCACCCCAATCCCGAACTGTAAGCCTCTAATTAGCCAATCTACCATTACAACAATAAATACCTTTTATGAACATAACTCCCATAACACAATAATCCACAATCTAGCCATCCAAGCTTAACCCGAAGTTCTAACAACATATACACATACCAATAAACCCTAACAACCATTCAAACACACACTAACACATACCATTTCGGATTTCCAGTTCTTTTCCCGAATTCCAACTTAAGGTTTAACTCAAACCCATCACAATTCAATCAAAACTCATACCCAAAGCTTCCTAACACCACAAATACTCTTACAACACAAAATCAAGCATTTTAATCGGTGGAAATTACTCAAACCAAAAACCCTAAGCTTCAACTCAACTTCCCCACCGAAAATAGAGGAGAAAAGAGAAAAGAGAAGGCTAGGGATCACTTACCAACAAGATCCAAACTCTTGGACGCTGGAAAACACTCCCTATTTGCCTGAAAACTCGAACCCTAGCAGAGCCCATCGCGTCTTCTTTGTCGCTCCCTCCATTTCTTTCCTTTTCTTTCGTCCGAAATGATTCTGATTTAAACCAGTTTTTTGACTTTTGTCGCGGCCCCAGATAATTTCACCGTGGCGCCACCAGTTTTAGCTGAAAAATATCACTGGAATTGGCTCTCGCCGCGACTGCCCTGCTTCTCGCCGCGGCGTGGAGCTCATTTCTTCTCCACTTAAACCTTCCTCCGTCCTGTTTCTTTCGATCTTGCACATAATGCCAAAGACAAGGGTCATTAGGGGTGTTACAGATGGCGAAAATAGAGAGGAGGAGAGAGAGGAACCAGCTACCACTTTCCTCATTCTTGTATTAGTCACTTTTCCTCCTTGATGCTTTCCTTTGCTTCCTTGTTGCCCAACATCGAAGATGAAAGGGGCTAGGGCATCGATTTTGGGACTAGGAGGGATCTAAACACTGAGATGCTCACCGTTTTAGCATCCATCCCCTATATTTTTTTTATATTTTTATTTAATTTTTTCTCTTTTTCCTTCTTAAAAAAATAATCCTATTTTAAATTTAAAACTTAAAAAAGGGAATCTACCGAATTAAAAGAAAATCTACCGAATTTCTAATCTATGAATCATGCTTCTAATACCATAGATAGTAAGTCTAGAATGATAGTAGACAAATTTACTAACTTGCTTTCAATTTTGCCTTAGCTTTCTTCTTCTTTTTTCTCTCTTTTCTCTCCTTTCTTTCTTGCATTTTCAGCCCCTATTTTGCTGCTGGAGATGGTCGTACAGAATGGTGAAAAAGTGAGTGATTAAAGGACTTAATTATGTAGTTTAATCATGATTAACCCTTAATTAAACTTAGATTACTTTTTAGTCAAAAAGTGACAACTTCTTGAGGAAGTTTTCAAACAAAAACATGCTACCCAAGCTGCCCCAAACACGCAGGAAATGAGTGGTTTAAGTGTCTAAGATTGCTCAATTTTTTCTGATCCAGATATATCTTGAATCGAGTAATTTTTAACCGTACCGATAAAATTATTTTTTACAGTTATTTAGTATTTTTGGGTTACAGGACTATTCTAATTTTATTTTTATATTTTCATAATTATCTTGTGTCAAATGATATTTATGTATGGCCCATATCCTGTCCCAATTAAAAGGCCGATTCTCTGCTTTTTTTTCCTGTCAACCTTACACATTTTAAGAGATAAAAATAAAAAGAGAATTAAAAAATGAAAAATAATTAACACATTTCCATTTTTAAATTAAGATAAAAATGATTTTTTATGATATATAGTTTTCGTAAAACACCTTTTAAATTAATGTATACATTACTAAATTTCTCTCTCATAGGAAAATGTTAATTCACATTTAATAAAGGTCCAATTGAAAAAATAAATAAATGTAGAGGATAAACTGCATTTGTCTATTTCAATTTCGAACAAGAAAGGACTCATATTTGTCCCTTACATATGGTATAGAAGGTTGTACTACCATTTCTAATATGTATTTTAAATTTAAAATTTTCATATATGTGTGTGTGGTATCTTTGGAAAAAATAAATGAATACAGAGGATAAACTATATTTGTTCCTTATATTTGGAACTAAGAAATTACTCATATTTATTTCTCAGATTTGACACTAGAGGTATTAATACCATTTCTAATATATTTTAAATTTAATTTTTCAGACATGTATGGGTATTATATATCATGTTAATTTTTACATCTAAATTTTGTTATTTTCTTTGATTGAATAAATTATGTAAATTATCAATCAATATAATAGTAATTTTTTTAGGTGGAGAATCCAAAAAATTTTAAAACGAGATTACAAGCCATTCACTGAATTTCAATTTGGATTTCGAATTTTAAACAAAAATTATTATTAAATTTAGATTTATGTTAAATTTTTTAAATATGTATGAATAATAATTTATTTGCACAATAGCATATCCTCATAATAAAAAGTGAAGTGACTTTGATTGAATTGTGGGACCTTATAGTAATTTCAATAATTAAATAGTTAATAATATAAAAAAAGCTTGTTAAATTTGAGAATGGGGAGCTTTGTTCTTTTTTTTGCTTTTTCATTTTTAGTTTTTGTTTTAATTTCTTAAAATAAAATCTATAGCAGACTCACCGCTTGGAGGGTTTTTTTTTGTTTTAATTTAAGAGTTTAATTTATTTATCGTTTGTAACATCGATTTTTAATTATAATATTAAATATTAATATTTATTCATGTTATTTTTATAATACCATTTCTAATATATATTTTATATCTCAATTTCTCATGATGGGTAATATCTATCATGTTAATTATTTAAATTATCAATCATATAATAATAATTTTTCAGATGGAGAATCTAAAAATTTTTAAAAGGAGATTACAAACCATTGATCCGTTTGTTTAAGTTGTGTTTTTAATGAAAAACATTTTAAAATTTTTTTAATATGTTTATTTAAATGTTTAAAAATAATTAAAATTGAAAATAAAACACCTTTCTAATTATTTCTTAATAAATTAATTAATGATATAATAGCAGCGGTGGTGAAAGCGGCGATATAGAAAACGAATTTGGTTTCTTTATCCTTCAGCAGTAGATCTGGACTGTCCAAAAAAATTCTGGATAATCCAGATTTATTATATAATTTTTAAAATTTTTTTAATATTTTTAATTTTAAAATAAGCCAAAAGAATAAAAATATTCCTTTGACTATAAAATTTTAAAAAATAATGTTTAATAATAAAAATAAAATAAAAACGTAAGATAAAATTTGGATTGTACATATTTAGTATGAATGGTTCAGATCCGTTGTTGGAACAACAGCGGAAAAACTATATCTACATAAAACACATTGATACACATCATAACAATGAACACACAATGCTCATTATCAATCTGGACCATCTAGATTTAAGTTAATTTTATTATGATATTTTTGACACATTTTTATTTTATTAGATATAAAATTTAAAATAAAGATAATTTTATAATTCTTTAAATATGTTATTATTTTAAAAAGAAATTAAATCCATACCAGATTAAAACTTACTCTCCAAATAGCATTGCTGCTTCTCAGAAAGGAAGGAGAAGAATCAAAAAAGATGGGGAGGAGTGCAGGAAAAAAATCTGTACGGTAAGATTTTAAGGAAGAAAATTTGGGAGAGAACAGATGGCGATTCACTGTTCGATACAGTGCTGCCAACAGTAATAAAACAGAGTACCATCAGTTTTTAAGATTGCTATCATGACACTTCCAATTTTCTTTTAGTATGCCAAGCAGAGTCTATCTTTGCAGTAGAAAACAAGGAGAGGATGATGCTGGTATGCATCTTGTTATGTAGAACAAACAATTTAAATAGTTAGGCAGATGATTTGTATAACTTTCATGGCGAAATCAGAAAGACCTGAAAGAAGAGAGATGGTAATGACCATAATATCAACTAGAAGAACACTCATGCAAAGCGGATTTGTACCCAGCAAGAGCGTTGCTTCTTATGTTTAGATAATGCACATCGTCCTATGCATCTTGTTTCAATTGCAAATTACACTTATATGATGTTTTCGAAGTGGCAGCTTGTGGTTCCTGGCCATTGTTGTATTTTATCCATTCAGGTGAGCTTAATTTTTAGTGTCAGTATGCTTTTTATTGTTCTATCGAACCTAAAGCAACATGAGCTTCTTTATTCGATACAATTGCCTGAAATATGATTGAATGTGTAAATACTTGATACCCTTAATAATGACTTTTGCAGTATGACTAAAAATTTTATCTAAGTATGAAAAAAGCATCTGAAGCCAAATGGTCATCCTGAAAGATTCGAACTGTCTCTATAGAGACAATGGGAAGGAGTAGAGTCTTCAATTAGATTGTTGACTTAAGGACTAGAATTTATTTGGTATCTGCTTAAGGCTGTCGAGGTACGTAGTAGGTTTATTGCTTGTCTTTTGAAAGCAACATTAAATTGTATAAATGTGATCTTAATTGAAATATCATTAACTGATTGAGCTTGTGGATCTGCACAAAATATGGCTCCAGTATTGTAATTACAACTATTGTTACTACTATTGCCATTACCTTTCAACTCTAAATGTTGTATTTACTACCTTTTACTTTACAGCATGTGGACTGAAATTCGGAACTTCAAGAAATGCCTCATTATGAAGTTTGCAAAGCATGAGAAGGAGGTGGTTTTTCTTGAAACTGTGATGGGATTGGCACAACAGCGGCTGACATTGTATGATTGAATGCATTCCTTTACCCCAAGATGGTTTGGGTTTAAGGTAGCATTTAAATATTTTTCTTCTTCCATTTCCCTTCTTCAACTTGTCCAGGATGTCGTCCCTCCGGGTTTAATGGATTTTTAACCCATTAGAATTCAGTCTGTCTCTTCTTAGCGGTTGTCTTCTGCACGTCTGATATGGCTTTACTAGTAAAGCTAGAACGGTTGGATTCTTCAAATGGATTGCATTGACTTACCATGCCCATATTAAAGGAGGAATAGGAGAAAAATGATGACCCATGGTATATTGTATTTAATTAATTTCTTTATCTCAAGTATTACAATCAAACATCTTTCAAATACTATAATGTGACTGTCATCACCATACCGTCGAACGCTTTTAGCTCTGATCAAGTCAAGGGTTTTAAGTGTTACCTAATCCTAAATTAGCACTGTTCGATACAATGCTGGCAATAGTAATAAAACATGACAGGGGTCTCTTGCTAATCCTCTCATGCTAGCCATGACGCCGTGGCAGTGTTTTTTGAAAAAAATTATAAATAAAAACTAATTTTTTCAAAAATTATGAAAATATATAATTTGTGTAATTTTTAATTTTTTATTTATTAAAATAATATTATACAGTAAAAATTGGATTTCCTAATTTGTTTTGGAAAATCTATTTTTTAATCTGTAATTTTTAATTAAAAAAAAGGGAGAATTGTCGTAGCAGAACGGAGTCTCCGCAGGAGAGGCCCACGGGCCAGGCCCAATAAAACAATGCTTTCCCTTCTGTAGCGGAATCTTGGTGCTGATCACCATTTTCTTCATTCGTTTTTCTTCCATATTTTCTTCTCAGCTTAAACAACATAGACTCTTCTTCACCGTCCATGAATGATGAATCTTTTCCATTCATTCTCTTCTCTTCAATCAGGTACTATTCTCTCTACCTCTTTTCTTCTGTTGCCGTCTCTTTCTTTTAGAGAATGTTTATGAAAACCATTATTTTAGGTAGCACCGTCAATGCGTTGCCGGAGGTAGCGGTTGGAGGAGGAGGTGCAGGCAACGGCGACCTCTTCGTCTTCGGTGAAGGCGGCCCCGAGTTCGACGCTCCTCAGTTCTCCACCAACGACGTATTTGGTTCTGAACTACCTTCCTCTCCGGCGCCAAAAACAGGCATTTTCGGGTTTAATCTTGGTATTGATCTTTTGTGATGATTTGGGGCTTATCTTGCAGTTATTCAATTTTTTGCTCACAATCTTAAACGGCTTTGTGTGTTGAATGCTGCTGGTCTTTGTAGATCTCCTCTCCATTTTCGGTGGGCGTGAGTTCGGACGGCACATAACAGTTGGAGGTACGATAAGTTTAACTGCTTCTGATACCTTTTGACTCGTAATGTAAGAGACTTAGGACATGTGAATTATGTTATTGATTATTGGTTGAGGAATCTGTTATGAATTGAATAAATTGCTTATGGGCTGTAAGGGATTTTTAATGTCTCAGAGCACCTTTCATGTGGTGATCAAAACTTTTAGGAATTGATTTGTAGCCAAATTGTTTTTGTATTGCAAAATCTGGATAGGTGGGTTTATGGATCTTTCAAGTGAGAAATAGGAAGTCACTAGCTCAAAATCTAATTCACAGGGCTTTAGAATTTATAGTCCTTAGAGTTACTCAAAAATAGCATTCGTATTTGCTTTTTCCTTTTTTCACATGGAATATACTATGTACACTATATATATATATATATATATAGACACACACACACACACACACACTCTCGGGATAGAGAATCCCGATTGGCGAAAGTATTTCCTAGAATTTATAGTGTTCTGTGCAGCATTTTTAGCCTTTCTGTTTTTGCATATCTGAGCAAAGCTTGTGGCTTTTTATGTGTTTTCAGTGATGTAAAATCAATTGTAGATGAGTAATGAAAGCATTATTCGTAAGTTCTGCAATTATTTGGTGGAGGAGTATTTCTTGAGCTACCTGATCTTGTGTTAATTTTTTAATGGCTTTAGTTGCCTGGTGGAGCTTCTAGTTAATCTTGAGTTTTGAAAAGTTTGAATAGTATATGATATAACCAATTTTTCATTTTTGGCCAATTAATAATATAGCAGTTAATGAAAAGTAAATACTTGATGCTTGAGTAGAGTATAAAGGCTATCCAAATTAAAGATAGGAGAAGCAAGCGACCGGTTTTTGCTGTTAGTTCAACTCTCTGCAATGAGTGTTTTGTGTTTCCTTGGAAGGAACTTTTGCTTTGAGTTGTCCAGTCCACACCATGGGGAATGCCTAATGAACAAAGCAGATGCTTTTTATGGATTCATGACAGAATCACTCACTTGACGGAAAATTATTATGGTTTTAAATATGTTTGAGTCGTGGTAAACTACCTAATTTTGTTGATTTCGAATATTCATCATCTAATAATCAGTAGCATTATAAGTTGAAATGCTGTTTTTGTATCTGTTTTAGTGTTTAAACTTCATTCTTGCAAGTGTAATTCTTTTACGTGTAATTTACCTTTTCTTTTATTGGGTGACCTTGCGATTTTCTCCGTAGAATTCATCAGCCTTTGTAGTTGAACTGAAACCTCTCATAAAAGCTTGCTATTTGCTGTTCTTGTATATGTATGCTTGTAATGCTTCCTCTTTGTTGAAATGGGGCTCGTGATACACTTATTCCAGGGGTCCAACAACCTTATTTCCAGCTTCCCAGATGATTTAACAAATTGTTAAAAATTGACAAACCTAGACATGGAGGTAATACTAAAATTTGGTATATTGATATTGATGATCAACTTCCTCTCCTTTGGGGAGGTTACTTGCGATTTTAGTAATTGACTTTTTCATGATGTCTTCTTTTCTGCCTTTTTTCAGGGAAACAAGCTAACAGTGCTCCCTGAAAAGCTTATTGCATCATGGACCGGGCTTACCAAATTGAATGCATGCGAGGGTCTCTGTTTTGCTCTCTAATTACCTATGTAATATAAATAATTAATAATTAATCTAAAAAATACTCATAAGTCATGAATACTTTGGTTGAAAATACTTTCATTTTTTACATTTTTACAGCAAAAAACTTGCTGAATGGCATACCATTCAGTATTGGAGATGATCTTTGTCATCTGATTCGCCTTGACCTCCATCAGAACAGTGAATTATTTATTTGTACAGGAATCTCATCAATCCCTTCATCAATTATGGGTTGTCATTCACTTGCTGTATTTTATTCTAATTTATGCTGAGGCTAACCTTCATATTATTAAAATATATTGTCTTAAGTATTTCATTTTCTCTTAGCTGAATCTTCTGTGCTTCTGAGCTCTGATACATATACTTTTTTCCAATTTCGGAATAAGGACCTTTCTGATGCATTTCATTCAGGTTTGTCATATTTCGAGATCAACTTGTTTGGCCTTGAAAGGGGTTGGGTCTTGATTTGACTCGCTAATTCTTTAAGTATAATTATCACTCATAACTGAATTTTTTTTGGCTATAAGTTGAAATATATAACCAATTTTATATTCTCTTGAGTAGCTATGACCTTAATGTGGATCTTTTGGATGTTTTTCAAGGTATTAAAAATCGGATCAGTCATTAAACCGGAAGAAGTAAGGGTTGAAGGTTCAATGGTTGGACTGGAATCGGACCAGTTGTTAATAAATTAATATATTTTAAATAATGTAAATAAAAAATATAAGATATATTTATTCATAATTATAAAATTAATATTCAGTCTAGGATGAAAAATAAATTTAATAATTTTTTAATTTTATATATCATATAGAAAATTAAAAATATTATTAATAAGTTTTACAACCTAATATTAAAATCTAAACAAGTTAATATTAATCTATAATTATATTTTGAATTCAAAATAGTTAATTAATATTCTATTCTGATATTATTTGTTAAGTAAATTTATTATTATTAATAATTATGTATCAGAATAATATTTATATAATATTATAATATAGAAAGAAAAAAATTTATACAAAAAATAATGTTACTTAATACTAAAAATAATGTTATATTATCTTACAAATTAAAAAAAAGTAAAAATTAAAAAAAAAGGCTAGACCGGTTCTGTACTTGTTTTTGGCTGGTTTGACTGGCTCACACCGGTTTTGAGATGCCGCAATTTTTGTCGATGACCGAATCGGACCAGGAGCAGATTCCCGGTCGGACCGGTCGAATTGGCTAGTCCGATTCGATTTTTAATACCATGATGTTTACACCTTTGCAAACAGGTGTGTGGTTCAAAGCTGTGAACCAACACTATTGGATTATGAGATTCTCAAATTTTGCTTGGTTTTCTGTATGAACACGGTTAACAAAAAATAATGAAAATCTTCATTAAACATTTGACTTAGTAGTGTCCTGATGTCTTCAAATTACTCAGATGTAGTTTATTTGCTTTTGATTTCAGGCATCTTATGGCAAAAGATCATTATACTTGAGGCATTAATATAACCACAGGCATCTTCTGATTTCATTAATGGTCTTTCTCACTGAATGTAGCAAAAAAGTCTTTAATTTGTTTTTCTTTCTGATTTTTTTTTGGGGATTCAGTTGACGATAATTAATACTAAACTCTTAATTCCTTTATCAAGTTGACAATAATTAATATTAAATACTAAACTCATAATAATTTTCTTAATATTATTATTTTGCATAATCTACAATCTGCAAACACAGTCTTAAACAGCAAAGCTCCTTCTTCATTCAAATTGCACTAAATAATGTAACCCCAAAAGATAACATCGATTTTCTAATGTAAGTATCCTAAGTTCATCACCTAAATCCATTAATTCGATCCTATTGTGAAATTTGCTTAACAATCCAATATGTGGATATCACTTCTACAAAGACAAAATTTAACTCTTCATTACTTGAAGAGATGAAGCATGTCATTACTTAAAATTATGGGAGAAAGACATTTAAGGATCTCTATACAAAAATATTGACAAATGAACAGTACAAGTGCTGAATTCAGTTGATTTGAGTTGGGAATTCAGTTGATTTGAGTTGGGAGTACTGAATTTTTAATCTGGGTCCTTGGAAGGGAATATCTTCATATGGGGGTCCTTAAATGTCTTTCTCCCTAAAATTATTGATTGTCAGGTCATTGTTAACCAACACACTGGCGTGCAACTCTAGATTCTTTATATTCCTATTGTTATGTAGTTGTAAATTGGATTATACTTTCCAAGTTTGTTCCTGTAAAAAAAGTACATCACTTTATCTTACTCTGAACATTTAACAATTTCATCTCTATTATGCTTCTTTGGGTATGCTTTAATAAACTCTCTATTTTCTCTTTCATTTTCTCATCTTTTGTGTTGTCTGCTTCAATTTGAAACTGATGTAAGCTTTATGCTTACAATCTCCTCTCCCCCCCCCTCCTATTTAAGATTGATATCATTACTATTATTATTATTTTTTTCATGTGGTTATTGCAACATATAGGGACTAATATATTATCTTTTGACAATGGATCACCCTGAGATAATAAAGATCCTACTTTCCTTACCCATTTAAGTTCATTGAAATTCAGCAAACAGTACGTCTAATGTATTCAGTTGACACATCTTTCTTGGAAGTATGACTGAAAGCATATCTTTCAGCAAACACTTTCTTTACCTTTTGTTTAGAATTAGATACGTTTGTTAAACTAAACTGGTATGGCTAAAAGAACCAATCATTTGTAATATATAGCACAATTTGGTAATGTCTCCATGCTATGCTTATTTGTGCCACTCTGTTAATTGGTGGGTTTTTGACTTCGGTTATTGGTGTCAGCTTCATGTTTTTGCCCATTTCCTCAATATGGACAAGTATGTTAAATTGGAATGGATAGAAGGACAATAAACATCCCAGATTGTGTATAAATCTCTATAATCTATTTTGTGCAGTATGTTAAGAGTAAGAATTACAGGTGACCGATTTATTAAGCACATTTCTTACTCTCCTAGATTTGGAAATCTTCGGCTGGCATTTCCTTTGATTTCTTCCTAAATATGATCATTATTCTATGATATTTAATTTCAAATTTTCACATATCAGGGGAGCACATTGGATTAAATGTGTTGAGTCTTCCGTTTGTCTGTGTAAAAGTGGCCATGCACGTTTTACAGTGATGTGGATATGGATAAGATTTAAAAAATAGTGAAACTGAAAGAAAATAGAAAATGAAAGAAGCTTGAAACCGTACTAGGACTAGGAACCTTTATAACTTCAGAAATGTTTCCATTAAACGGTTTTCTTGTGCTTTATGATGTCTCAATTACAATGGCAGACCAATGCAGAGCATCTGTTCACTTCTGTTAAGTTTCTGCTATTGATGCTGTTGGAATATTATTTGTGAATATTTGATGATGGCTTGAGTTGACCATAGAGAGTGTGTGCGAATTTTTGTTTTGGGTGCTTGTGTGATTTTGTTTTGAATTTCGCTACTTAATTTCAAAAAGCTTTCTTATCTTACTCATTTATTCATATTATGCAGGTGATTTCCTTCTTACTTCACCTCTTTTTCCCCTCTTTTTTTCCCCCCCTAGTTTGTTGGGGAAGGGCGTTTGTTTTGATGAGTATTATCTTGAGTGCTGTGTTTTGATCATCTTTGTTTCAATGATTCAAATGCATTTATTTCTGCTTGAATATTTCTTCTCAAACAAGGTCAGAATGAAAAATCAGATATTTAAGGGGTTTGTGATTATGGAAACAAAAAAGCTTCTTTTCACAATTCAATCAATTAAAATTAACATTGCATGCAAAATGTGCGACAGAAAAGTTGCTTCAAGGTGGTTTATGTGTGCAGCTACTAACAGTTGTCTTGAATAATTGCAGCCAATAACTGGATATGGTGTGGCTAAATTTCTTGATTCTGGACACCTTGACTATTAAAAAAGGTGCTTTAGTTTAGGGGTATGCCAGATGGGAAGAGTACAGCCTGGTCTCAACACAAACTCTTTTCAATATCGAGGGCATACTGATGTTATGTTTTCCAACTATACTGGAGTTCTTGGTATATTCGGAAGGATTCTATTTGCATTGATTATGATGTCCTTGAACTTGATGCCTGTGTGACCTAACTTGTTCAGTTTTCATGCAATAAGTGGTTCCTCTGTTTGTCTCATTTGTCCTGAATGATACCAAATACTGAAACTTCATGCTAATTTGTGCAATGATCTTTATTATGAATTTTTGAATTTGGAAATGGCTGTCTGATTGTTTTGTTCCTAGCCATTTTCCTCTTCCTTTTTTTTTTTATTTTTTTATTTATTGAAGGTTCTGTGGCTTTAATTGATCTTTTATGATTTACATCCCATTTGGAGAAGAACCTATATGATTTGATCATGCACTTATATTTTTCATAAACTGGAAAATCTAATTCTTTCATATTTCCATTACACTTGTATCCTTGAAAGTCTCTATTCATTTTGTTGAGTATACAATATACGTGTTTTTTAAGATTGAATCTTGGTCAGCTCCCATGTTTGTGTTTTTTCTACCTTAAATATTGAATACCTGCACATTCTAAATAAGGAAAGAAGACATGAAGGACGAGGAAAATTCAATGCATATCACTTGTAATTCCTTCAAATTTCAATAATGGATAATCTCCCCCACACCCCCCCCCTCCCCCCCCATTTGAGATCCCTTCTTAATGAACGTCGTGAACCATCTAACTTGCACCATAATAACTCTCTTTGTAATTTGAGAATAGAATCAAATTCTTGTAAGAGAGTTATGGCTAAAAGACTAAAATCCATCTGTTTCTTGTGTGCTTGTCCTATCTCACAAATTTTCTTCCTTTTGCAATTAGGTGGAAATATTGAAGAGTAAATTAGGATTTGATGAAGCTTTTAACCACAAGGAAGAGCCTGACCTGGATTCAGGATTGAAAAGGTCAGTACCTGATAGTTCTATCTTTAGACAAATGAAAAGGTCAGCCTGACCCTAGAAGCTAAGCTAATAGATATGAGGGAAAAACACTTGACATAGCGCTAACGAATGAGATAGGATTGATCTCACATGTTTTCTTGGTCAACAAGAAGGCATAAATTTGGGAGTTCGCATGGATTTAACGTAAATGATCGCTGTCACCTGGATAGGAAATTCTGAGAGTCCGTTCCGCCTCTTATTAGAGAAGGGAAGATAATATATGTGGAACATATAGTTGAAGGCCATGGGAAGGGCCCTGCTGTTACGGTTGGCCTCTTGCGGTCGTAACGTTGGAAAACAAGTGGTTGTTATTGCTCGTGAGTGATATCAGACCGTTTTCTTGTACTGCAGCTGCCTTTTCTTCCTTTCATATATAAACACTTTCATATTTGCTATTAATGAGGAGAAGAGAGAACTTCAATCACTCATACAAAATACTTTTGTAAATTCGGTGAATTGTCAGCTTTACACAAATTAACATAGCACAGTAATAACCATTAACTCCAGTGACGGGAATATTTTCATCATACTAATTCAAAATTAATCAAAGTTAGTTATAATTTAAAATTATACTTTAAATTTATATATCATATAATCTGTCAATCAAAGGTATGCGAAAAAAAATCAAAATAAAATTTTTCGTTTAAAATGATTTTAAACTAAATTATATTAAAATTTACACATTTTAAATAATAAAATTAATGAATATATCTTTGAATTCAAAATTTAGTTTAGGAAACGTTTTGAATATATTATTAATCAAATTCCACTATTGCTGCTAATTTTCAAATTTTGATGTGTGGGTTCATTTATTAAAAATAAATGTAGATTTTCAAGATGTCATTTCATATTTACATGGCTTATTTTTGGTTCTTTCCGTTCCTATCACTGCCAAATATATAATAGTGGCAGCTCTTTAAGAGGTTCAGAAAGTTCAAAACTAAAAAGCAAATTCTCTCGTGGCTACATTGTTACACTTGGCAAAATGAGCTACTCCATTCAAAATATCTTAATTAGAATGACTATATTTGTTATTTTAATTATAACTAGTATGTGACTCATGCAATGCACAAGTGTTCTTTAAAATCAAAAGTCGTCATACATAATAGATAATAACATTAATCTTTATGTTTAATCATCATATATTAATTTTTCAAACTAACAATAGGAATACATAATTATAGTTAACAAAATTAATCATGTTAAATTATTATTATGTTACATGAAAATTTTAAAAAATTAATTGTTAAAATAAATTATTTAATCCAAATTAAACAAATAAGGATGAGTATTAAATTAAATAAATAAAAATATATATACGGCACGCAATAAAACATAATCAAATAAGTTGTTTAATACTATTTTTCTATACATAATATTAGATGTTGTATCTTTTGCTTGACATTCTCATCAAGAATTAATATCTTCAAACATTATCTACTATACACATATATGGTGGATTAAATTATCATTATTTAGCTTGTAATTTTTAATTGGTTGAGTGGTTGACCTGTGACCCGTGATGAATCAAATTATTTAATTCATTTGATCCATAATTTATAATATATAGGTTCATATGTTCAATTAATATGTTATCCCATTCAACTGATAATTTATATTCAACTCTATGACTAATGATAAATTAGATTATTTAACTTCTTCGTTTCCTAATTTATAATAAGTTTAACGGTTCAACTCATGACCTGTGGTGAATTAAATTATTTAACATGCTCAACTTGTAATTTATAATTGATAGACTCATTTAGCATATAACATGTGATGAATTAAATTATTTTACTCGTTTGACTTGTAATTTAGGAAATACTATTATTATTAAATTTTCAGATAATAAAATTTGGAAAAAAACATGTTATACTGTTAGCATTTATTTTTTATGAAATACAATTATTTTCTTAAAATACGCAACACCTTTCAAACAATCATTAGACATTTTAACAAATTTTATGTAATATGATCGATATATCTACGTGGATTCGCAATATCATATGATAACGTGGTAAATCAAAATACCTGCATGGGTTCTAAAAACTCTCACATAGTGTGGTTATTAAGCCAATTATTTATTAATTTTTTTATTATTTTATTTTATTTATTATTTTTATGAGAAAATAAAATTTTGAATGGAAGGACCGTTGGAACATATTATAAGTACACCTTTATAATACACTCGTATAGCCCCATAGGCTCACACGGTGTGATTGTTTTAGAGATCAGCGAAAACTCTAAAAACTTTCATGACCAATTTTAAAAGGATTTTTATTTTCCAATAAACCACAATATTCTTCTTTCTTTCTTTCTTTTTTTTTTTGGAGACAATAAAGTGACAAGTCTTAAAGAAAAAACGATTCAAGGGGCAACTAAACCAATTGCCATAAGAGTTCTCAGAGTATTCCAAAGGTGAACAAGGACAATGAACAGACACTAGAGACAATAAACCTTATTGTGAAAACATCAGATTAACAACTCAGCTCACCACAATATAATCTACACAGGAATCCTAAAGAAAATCTTCATGCATCACACTTAAGAGAAAGAAACATCCACGTCATTCTACAGTTTCAGGCCCCCACATTTTCAATCTAGGAATATACAGAGCCAGATTATAGCAACTTCCTATAGACCTCTATAGAAAATTTTGGCCAAACAACAGGGAAACTCTATGTTCGAATCGGTCACTTTGAACTCTATTTGACATGTTTCTATAACTTGTAATAAGTCAGAAGCCCCAAAGAACAATTCCCCAATTTCACGTTTCCAAAGCCTTATCAGAGTTCAAACAAACTGGAAAGATAAATCATATAATTACAGCAACCATAATATCTGTAACCATAACCCAGCACGAGATTTACAGCTTGAAGGATCAATTTAAGAAAAACAGAACTCTTATCTTGAAACATCAGAAAATTGCTTTTCCAATCATGCATAAATACATCAATCACATCATGCGAGGTGTGTGGACTTGTGATAACCTTTTTAGGCATAATACAAAACCAACAAGTTTGTGACAGTAAAGACAAGCTTATAATGTCAAAGTGAGGTGTAATGAGCATGACTTGGAGCTAGAAACAAAAACATTAATGCAATACCTAAAACAAACCTTCTCATGCTGCCAAAAGTTGAATGAGTATTTCATTAAGCTCAAGCAAAATCTATGCAGCAATAGAAATTTCCTAAGCAAATCAAAGCCAAATGATCACTTTCCAAAACTTGAAAGCAAATTCTCTCGTAGCTACATTGTTACACTTTTCAAAATGAGCTGCTCCATTCAAAATATCTTAATCAGAAAGACTACATTTGTTGTGTTAATTATAACTAGTATGTGACTCATGCAATGTAGGAGTGTTTTTTAAAATCAAATTTCGTTATACATAATAGATAAAAACTTTAATCTTTATGTTTAATCATCATATATTAATTTTTCAAATTGACAATAGGAATACATAATTATAGTTAACAAAATTAATCATGTTAAATTATTATTATGTTACATGAAAATTTTAAAAAGTTAATTATTAAAATAAATTACTTAATCCAAATTAAACAAATAAGAATGAGTATTAAATTAAATAAATAAAAAAATATATATGGCATGCAATAAAACATAATCAAATAAGTTGTTTAGTACTATTTTTCTATACATAATATTAGCGGTTGTATCTTTTGCTTGACATTCTCATCAAGAATTCTATACACAGATATGGTGGATTAAATTATCATCATTTAGCCTGTAATTTTTAATTGGTTGAGTGGTTGACCTGTGACCCGTGATGGATCAAATTATTTAATTCATTTGATTCATAATTTATAATACATAGGTTTATATGTTTAATTAATATGTTGACCCATTCAACTCATAATTTATATTCAACTCTATGACTAATGATAAATTAAATTATTTAACTTCTTCGTTTCATAATTTATAATAGGTTTATCGGTTCCACTCATGACCCATGGTGAATTAAATTATTTAACATGTTCAACTTGTAATTTATAATTAATAGACTCATTTATCGTATAACCTATGGTAAATTAAATTATTTTACTCGTTTGACTTATAATTTAGGAAATACTATTATTATTAAATTTTCAGATAATAAAATTTGGAAAAAACATGTTATACTGTTAACATTTATTTTTTATGAAATACAATTATTTTCTTAAAATACGCAACACCTTTCAAACAATCATTAGACATTTTAACAAATTTTACGTAACACGATCGAAACATTTACGTGAATTTGCAATATCACGTGATAACGCAATAAACCAAAATACCTGCGTGGGTTCTAAAAAACCTCACGTGGTATGGTTATTAAGCCAATTATTTATTTATTTATTATTTTATTTATTATTTTTATGAGAAAATAAAATTTTTAATGGAAAGACGGTTGGAACATATTATAAGTAGACTTTCGTAATACACTCCTGTAGCCCCATAGGCTCACACGGTGTGATTGTTTTAGAGGTCTGCGAAAGCTTTAAAAACTTTCATGGCCAATTTTAAGAGGACTTTTATTTTCCAATAAACCACAATATTCTTCTTCTTTCTTCATTCTTTCTTTCTTTCCTTTTTTTTTTTGGAGACAATAAAATGACAAGTCTTAAAGAAAAAACTGATTCAAGGGGCAACTAAACCAATTGCCATCAGAGTTCTCAGAGTAATCCAAAGGTGAACAAGGACAATGAACATACACTAGAGACAATAAACCTTATTGTGAAAACATCAGATTAACAACTCAGATCACCACAATATAATTTACACAGGAATCCTAAAGAAAATCTTCATGCATCACACTAAAGAGAAGAAACATCCACGTCATTCTACAGTTTCAAGCCCCCACATTTTCAATCTAGGAATATACAGAGCTAGATTATAGCAACTTCCTATAGACCTCTATAAAAAATTTTGGCCAAACAACAGGGAAACTCTATGTTCGAATCTGTCACTTTGAACTCTATTTGACATGTTTCTAAAACTTGTATTAAGTCAGAAGCCCCAAAGAAGAATTCCCCAATTTCACGTTTCCAAAGCCTTATCAGCGTTCAGACAAGCCAGAAAGATAAATCATATAATTACAGCAACCATAATATCATTAACCATAACCCAGCACGAGATTTACAGCTTGAAGGATCAATTTAAGAAAAACAGAACTCTAATCTTGAAACATCAGAAAATTGCTTTTCCAATCATGCATAAATACATCAATCACATCATGCGAGGTGCGTGGACCTGTGATAACCTTTCTAGGCATAATACAAAACCAACAAGTTTGTGACAGTAAAGACAAGCTTATAATGTCAAAGTGAGGTGTAATGAGCATGACTTGGAGCTAGAAACAAAAACATTAATGCAACACCTAAAACAAACCTTCTCATGCTGCCAAAAGTTGAATAAGTATTTCATTAAGCTCAAGCAAAATCTATGTAGCAATAGAAATTAAATCAAAGCCAAATGATCACTTTCCAAAACTTGAAGTTAGTATTATGCACTCATGTAGCAGCAATAAGTTACAGCAAGCTTCTTATGCATAAATGAAACCAATAAGACCCATTTTTGAGCTTAGGCTAGTCAATCCTAATGCTATTCATGCACAAGAATATAAGGCATTCTCATAACTCATTTTACCACCCTCCTGATAATCCACAAGATCTTTGAGAGATGTTTACACACAAAACAAACTAACCCTCCTTCGAGCATTTTTCAAACACTTAACAGACGCACACAAAAGCAAGCATTGAACATTGTAATTTTCCTATTCTGAATGCTAGACACTAACCAGAAAGCTACCTCAACACTGCATAATATTTTGGTACACGAATAGCAAATAAGACTAAAAGGTTATCTAGTTTCTCCACGAATCACATCTCTCAACTAAAACACCTAACTTTAAATAGTTTTTTGTCATTTTGAAACATTTAATCTTAGGCAAGAATGAAGCAAATAAGAATGGAAGAATGTTACAAAGAGGTCATACGCATAGATTCAAAGAAAAGGCTTCAAGTAGAGTATACATTATCCAAAACCCAAACTAGGTGTCTGATTTCAATCTAAAGGTAACAATGGTGCATACAGATTAGACCACGTCTACCCTAGTTACTCATGATTGTTAGGAACAAAATTGACCAGATTTCTAAACACCACGAAAATGAAATTTAGACAGAAAATAACAAAGGAGAATAAGATTCCCCTACCATCACAAAACCAAACTCATGATTCTTGAATAGCAGTAATACATCACTGCATATAAAACCCCAAATGAATCCAAAAAAAAAAAGAAATAGTACCGAACTATGAGATCACATCAACCAGATTTCAAAAATAAGTTATGAGTCAATTTTGATTGAAATTTTCTCAACCTGTGGCTAGAAAGCTGAGCTTTTAGAACAAAAATTACCCATTGAAGACCCAAGCTTGTTTCCTTTTCTCGGCTCTGCCCTTCCTCTGCTTCTGGTGGTTTCTCTTCACAGCACCTCCGTTCTTGTTGCTCCTTTCTCTTTCTGCATCTCCACTTTGGTTCCTAGGGTTTTCAGCCTCCAAATTCCTCTCTGTTCCTCTAGGGTTCTCGGTTCAACTCTTTCTCTCTCTGGCTTCGGACTCAAGCTCCCTCTATGTCTGGTCTGAGTTTGTGCCTGAGCCTTCGTCTCCCTCGGTTCCTCTTGTGCCCGAATACGAACCCTAACTCACTCTTTTTTTCACTCCCTCTGTATGATTTTCCCTTCGCCTCTCTTAGGGTTTTTTGGCTTCCAAAATTCTCCTCCCTCTGAGGGTGTCACTCCATGGCTTTTATAGGCAACAAGGAGGGTGATGGGATGAACCGATGGAGTATGTGATTGCTTCCCCCTCTGTTTCTTGGCTCCAATTTCATGCTCGTTCCCTATGCTGCTCCAATTTGTCTTCACCTCAAATGCTTCTTTCCTCCACTACTTTGCTGTGGCAGAGTACGGAGTAGTGGACGAACCCCTTTGTCGTTTCTAGCTCCCAATCCCCCTGCCTCTTGCATGTGGAATGTGGCTCGTCCCTGTCTCTCTCGTTCGCATAGCTCCTTTTGTTTCTAGCGTCTGAGGCCCCTCTGCTTCTGTTTGAGCCTCCTAATTGAGGCTCTATGTTGCCTTGTCCATGAGCCCTTATTAATTGGGCTCGTGGTTATTTAAGAATCAGCATTTCAGCCCAAGTCTTTTTTTTTTAAGTTATTATTTTTTTGTTTTGTTTTTTTTGTGTGTTTTGGGCCGAATTTTGGTCCAAAGTTTTGTATTTAGAAAAAAGACTTGGGCCCCAACTCTTCTTTTCCTCTCTCCATTTTTTTAGATTTTTTAATTAATCAATTAATTAATTTTTTTTATTTTTATTTTTTATTTGTTTTTTTATTTTTATCATTTGTTATTATTATTTTTTAATCTATTTTTTTTAATTTTTATGTATAAAGTCTGGACAAAATACGATGTTCACAGCTAATCATCGTAAATATTGAAATTATTCTTCTTTTTCAAATGATAATGAATTTTTGGGATTTGTTCATGTATATTCAATTTCAAAATTTTTGATTTCATAGTGGAATCGTATTATTAAATATTACAGTTCACCATAACTGATATTATTAATTTGAATAATTGAATGCAATGAATTTCGTTCATCTTTTTTTTTTCTTTTGAATAATTTCCGTATATTTATATTTATTTTCATTTCATTTGAAATAAAAAAGTATTGGTTATTTGAAGTTGATTGTAAAACCATAAATGAGAGATTTTGAATTTGGAAATGTTTATTTATGTCAATTTCAAAATTTGAAAGTAACTAATATCATAATAAATTATTTCTTCCTTTTTGTGATTAATTCTTTTTCCCCATTTCAGTTAGAGTTATAAATAAATAAAAATCATTTAAATTTTGGTGCGTACTATTCTTTTGAATGACATGTGTATAAGTAATAATGAGTGATATTAAAATTTCAAATTTCCTTTTAATTGCTATATTTCTTTTCCATACTAGTTTCAATATTGAAATCAATATAATTATTCTTATTTAATGGCTTTTACATTTCAAATAATTTTGTTCAATTTGTATGCCTTTTTTATTCTCTATATAAACTCACATGATGTTTGTTGGTGTACCATTCAATTTCATCATCTCAACCCCTTTTTCAGTCATGTTGCAATAACCATGATCAATTTTCCTCATTGGCAAGGAAAGGATGATGATGATAAAGAAGGTGACGGTGATGATGGCAAGTGATCATCATGGTGTGGATTATGTAACCGTTTCTCTCACTATATAAGGAAGCTCGACTCATTTTTCAATTCATTTTGATCTACTTAGCATATGTTCTCTTATTCATTGGCCCAATTTGATTCGTTGAGATTTAGGTGCGTGTTTCAAATATTTACACACATATTCATCTTTTCTTTTCTTTTTTTTAATATGGTTTATGCAAGAAATGACTTTACCAATTCTGATATTCTGCATTGGAGAAATGTCACAGATGCCTTTATATTATTCATCAGGGCACATCACGCTAAGCTCTCTACAAGTCCAATAATAAAGCCATACTCATATCTTTTTCTCCCACAAATGAAAGTAGAATCGGCCATATCAGATCATCAAGCATTATTCTATCACCACGCTATAGGATAATTATCTGATCTTTAAGGCAATAGTTATCTTATCTAATAGTAAGTTCATCCTTTAGATTAATCATATATTACACTGTCAGTCTAATACTAAAGGTGATTGGCAGAGGCATATTTCCTGATTTGCTCATTACCTTTATGATTTTGTTGGCTAAAATTTTTGCAGGTGTTTGAATGCCAATGCAGGAGTTAAGAAATTTCAAAAGTAAAGGAGAAAGAAATTATTATAGCGAAGGTGCTAATATTAATTGTGTAACACCCTTCAATATATCTTTATTAGTTTTGTGTTCAAAACCGGAGGAAGCAGGGCAGAGATAGGTTCAAGAGGAACCAGGAAAGGCTTCGCGCTGCGGCGAGGAGCAGAACCGCCCTGGCGAGACGCCTTCCAGTAGCGATGTTTGGGTTGAATGCTATGGAGCTGTGGCGAGATATCTGAGGCCGTAGCGAGAGTCGAGTTTTTTGCTTAAAACCGGATCATTTTGGATGTTCGGAAAAGAAGAAACGAAGGGAGTGACGAGGAACCGCGAAGAGCTCCGTTAGGGTTTGATATTTTCGGCTTCTAGGACTGATTTTTGGACCTCAAGAGCTTGGATTCAAGTTGGTAAGTGTTCCTTGGTCTTCCCTCTCCATTTTTCTTTGGTAAAGAATTGGGGTTTTTGGTTGAAAGGTTGGATTTCTGAGTTGGGGCGAAATCCACCAATTGAAATGGGTTAAATGAGGTTAATAATGTGTGTTTTGGTGTTCTTGATATTGGGATGCATGTTTGGAAGGGTTTATGTGCGATTTGAGCTTAACCCTAGATTGTTTTCGGTTAGAGCTCTGGGGAATCCGGTGTGTATGTGTTTGTGTAGTGTTTAAACAGTCCCTGGGAGCTTATTGATATGTGATTGAGGTGTTGGAACCTTGGGTTAGGCCTAAAGTGGTTAAATTGTGATATTGTGATTATAGATATGTTGTGTTAATGGGAGAATTATGTATTATGAAGGTTATTTGGTTAGCCGTGTGGGGCTCAAGCGTATTGGTGTTCAAGAAAGAGTGTGGAACTTGCGTGAGTGTGATATTGACAACCTGAGGTAACCGGGTGTTTATTTATGTGGTTTTATACGATAGTATATATAGTTGTATATATATGCATGTCTTTTTCATACCATGATATCGATGTGTATGCGTGTAGTGTTTATATATATATATATATCATGGTATGCGTATATTTAGATGATGATTATGATTGTTATGATGTGATATGTTATGATGTTTAGTTATGATGATGATGATGATGATATATTAGCATCACCACGTGTTATTGTTACATTGAGATATATGGCGTATGAAGTGGTGATGGTGTGATGATGTATGATGACATATGCATTTATTAGGGAGAATAAGGTGGGAATATGTGATATATATATGTGTTAGGGAGGATAAGGGTGGATTGTATATGTTAGGAAGGATAAGGGTGGATTGTATATGTTAGGGAGGATAAGGATGGAATATATGTATATATATGTCAGGGAGGATAAGGATGGAAGTCCCTGAGAGGACAACATGCATACCCTGCATTTGACATTGCATTTATATGTTATATGATTCATATTTGTATATGTAAGTGTTTACATGTTGTGATCCCAGTTACTAAGACTTTGTCTCACCCCACCCTCTCCCATTACTAACCCTTTCAGGTGATGGTTCTGGCACTAGTCCGGAGAAGCCAAGAGAGTAGCTGTGTACGTGGGAAGTCTATGTAGTGTTTGTATTTCTGGATTATGTATTATGTGCTAAGTAGGATAGAAGTTGTGTATTGAATGTATTAGATGGACAAGATTGTTATGGATGAATGTATGTTGGGTTATGTTTATGTGGAATGTGTTATGCTGGTGTTTTCAGAGTGTTAAGTGTTTAGGAGATGGTTTGGTAGCATTTATGAGCCAAGAGTAGTTTGGGCCTGATGGTTGAGTTTTAGAGCCTGTAGCTCGTCTTGTCGTGTTAAGGTTTACGGAGGTCAAAACTCAGAGGAGTGGTTCCTTTGAGAGGAAACCTCTTTGGACATGTTGGTTCGGGGGTTTTGGAGCTGTTCGAGTGGTCTCTGAGTGACCAGTTGTCTTTGGTGACAATTGGAAGTGGTTAGTGATGAGTTTTGATCCATAAGTGGCCAAAACGGTGTTAAGGGTCCAAAATCTCCATAGGGAGATGGATTGAGGTGAAAGTGGTGTTTGTAGTTAGTTTGGGACTAGATTGACTTATAGGAGTTGGAATCAAGTCAATCGGAGGTCGGAGCATAAAGTTATGCACATCAGAAGTTCGCCCCGGAGTTTGGTTTTGCTGATATGGGAGATCGGCAGAGGGTCGCCACGACGCCAGTGATGGCAGTAGTAAAGGAGAAACAGAGCAGGTCGGAGCCATGACGGTACTATAGCAGCCGCGGCCCCAGCCAAAAATTTGGCATTTCTGGGTTTATTTCCACTGATTTGGAGTATTGTAGTGTCGTTTTGAATTATTTGAGTTGTGATCGTTTGAGTTTCGAAAATTGTGGTTACTAGTGGAGGTATATAAAGGTAGGATGTTACATTTTGGTATCAGAGCAATGGTTTTGGGCCATTGTTTCTGCTTGATGTACTGCTTGGCACATTTGTAAATACATAGACTATGTTCTCACTGTAATACTAGTCCAGAACCATATAATTGAATGTGTTGTGGCTTGTGTGTAGGAAAATGTCTTGCAGAGGAAGAGGAAGATAGAGTAACAATGATTTTATGAGACAGATGCAAGAAATGTTGGTTGGCATCAGTAATCAAGTAAATACCCAGGGGGAAGTGTTGAATAGGCTGCAGGAAAGAATGGATAGACAAGAGCAGGGAGGAATGAATGAAGGGGCTGACATGTATGTGGATTTGAATGCAGGAGAGAATGAAAATGTGGTAGAGCCTGAAAGAGCCCCAAGAGTTGAAAGAAGGGGTATCTCTTCACAGTTAAAGGACTTTCGAAAGTTTGATCCCCCGGCTTTCGAAGGTACCATGGATGTTTCCCAGGCTGAGAATTGGATAGAACAGTTGGAGAATATCTTCAGTGTAATGGATTGTACCTCGGAGCAAAGGGTGCAACTAGCGGCCTTTAAGCTTGAGAAGAAGGCCAAGTGTTGGTGGAGGAGTATTGTTCCAAATGCTGAAGCAATGAATACTCCGATGACCTGGGAACAGTTTAAGGAATGGTTTTTTGCGCACTATCTCCCTCCAACCTTAATGATGCAGAAGGAGGCTGAGTTCTTAGTTTTTCAGCAAGGGAATTTGTTGGCAGATGAGTACATTGATCAATTTTTGGACTTAGCCAAGTATTCCACTTATCTGAACAATTATCCTGATGATAAGTGGATGGCTCAAAGGTTGTTTGAGGGAGCCCATCCATAGATCAAGGAGCAGCTGTCGGCGGTAGAGTTTGTGTCCTTTGAGGACTTGTGTGCGAAGATTCGTGCTCTCTATAAACGAATGAAAGAGGCCGAGGAGTATAGAAAGAATTCCATGATTCGAGCCTTTTCTCACCTAGGACCTACAGGAGGAATCAGTAAAGGTAGTGGTTCAGGAAGTGGTAGCAGTGGTGGCAGCACAGGTTCTAGTGGAGGAAGAGATCGTCATAATCGAGGCCGCCATGGTAGAGGAAGAGACAGGTTTGGACGGGATCAGTCCAATAGAGGTTGGTTTGGTAGAGGACCTTTTTATCGAGGTGGTTTTGAACAGGGAAGTTCTAGTCAGAGTGAGCAGGCAGGAAGGGACTCCATTCCATCTTAGTATGGTTTAGGTAGTGCATCGAATTTGTGCATGAAATGCGGGTTTAGCCATGGTGATCATCCGTGCTTGATTTATTATAATTGTGGGAGATTGGGTCTTATGTCGCAGAATTGTTGGGATCTAAGGCGTGATGATACGACACGGAGGCCCATGATGCCCGGACGAGTTTTTGCTATCACCCGGCAGGAAGCAGATGCAGCACCTAACTTGATTAGAGGTAAACTTAAACTCAATGGTTACTCTATTCATGCTTTGTTTGATTCAGGTGCATCGCATTCTTTTATTTCTTATGATTGTGCTCGAAGATTGGAAGTGGTCTCTGAGTGACCAGTTGTCTTTGGTGACAATTGGAAGTGGTTAGTGATGAGTTTTGGTCTATAAGTGGCCAAAACGGTGTTAAGGGTCCAAAATCTCCATAGGGAGATGGATTGAGGTGAAAGTGGTATTTGTGGTTAGTTTGGGACTAGATTGACTTGTAAGAGTTGGAATTAAGTCAATCGGAGGTCGGAGCATAAAGTTATGCACGTCAGAAGTCCACCCCGGAGTTTGGTTTTGTTGATATGGGAGATCAGCAGAGGGGCACCGGGGTGCCAGTGATGGCAGTAGTGAAGGAGAAACAGAGCAAGCTGGAGCCGCGGCGGTACTGTAGCGGCCGCGGCCTCAGCCCAAAATTTGGCATTTCTGGGTTCGTTTCCGCTGATTTGGAGTATTGTAGTGTCGTTTTGAATTATTTGGGTTGTGATCGTTTGAGTTTTGAAAATTGTGGTTACTAGTGGAGGTATATAAAGGTAGGATGTTACACTTGACCTTACAGATCGTTGACTTACAACATTATAGCAAATACCCATATCATAGAACTCAAATGCTAAAGTCAAACTTCATGCATGCATATTCAAACAGGTTCTAATATTCTTCTCATTCATGCCATTTGTCATGACTCAAGTAATAAACATACACCAAAAGGAATAGGTGAAAAGCATGACATCATAGCCAAGGGTGGTCCAACCATATAATACAAGCACATGCCAAGAGAGGGAAACAAAAAAGAAAGTTGTTACTAAGTCTTATGAACAAAGGAGCATGAAACCATGAATACATGACTTGCCCCTGTAGAGTTTAGCCTCGTGACAAGAATGAGCTTAAGCACAAGACTAACTTAACACATACAAGATTTGTGGACTACCTCATTATGGAACAAATCATCAAAAGGAGTTTAATGTTGGCAATCAATTAAAGGAGCCACAAAATAATAAAAGGAACCAAGTACTCAAATATATCTTTGAGCCAGGATGAGCCCTAAGTCAAAATACAAGTTAATCTTCTTTGGAGCATTTTTTTTTAACACTTAAAAGAAGCACTTAAAAGCAAGCATTGATATTTAAATGCTGAATAATAACCAAAACATTAAACCAAAGCAATCATAGTGTTTCAGAGCACAAATAGCAAGCATAACTAGAAGTTATCAAGCTTCCCATTTAATTACAGTTCTCAACTAAAGCACCCAACTTTCAGTTGCTTAGTATCATTTTCGAACACTCAACCCACAGCAAGAACAAAGAAAATAAGGGTGGAAGAATATTACCTTAGTCTCAGTGATTTGTGGCTCAAGCTCTTCCTTTGACTCCTCTACTCTCTCTAATTTTCTTAACTCCCCTGTGTTCAATCCTTTGCACCTCACAGACTCTAATTGTTCTCTCCCAACTTGTTCCTTTTTCCCTTTCTCCCTTAATCGATGGCTCTATCTCCATCTCCTCCTCTATTGCTCACTTGTTCTTCCCTCTCCTCTCCTTTTTTATTTCATCTCCCCTCTTTTTATAATCGAACATTTCATACCTTGTGTGGGATGGCCATTTGGCATGTCAAAACATGTCTTCTTGTTTTGTGCAATAGATCACAGACCAAGGCTCATAAATTCTTAAACGTTTCTGTTAGTTAGGCTGGCTTCCCAAGAGGAGGGGTGAATTGGGAAGATTAAAAATTTTTTGCATAGAGTGAGAATAATGAAGAAAGCAAGATATAATTAAAACAGAGTATAAAGCAATAAGCTGAAAGAGAAGAGATAGGGAGAAGAAAAACTCAGATATTTATCCTGGTTCGGTCTTTCCTCTTGTTCTACGTCCAATCCCCAAGTCACCACTTAAGATTTTCCACTATACTGCAAGAATTCAACGGGCTTCTTGCAAATGCCACTTTACAATGTGTATGCTCTGTTTTCTAGAGCTCACTCAATCACTCTTAGCACTTTCACTATGTGCTTTACAATCTCTTGTGATATCTCCTCACAAGTAAATCTAACTTCCAGATGAAGAATAGATTGTGTACAAAGATGAAACTCTCTTGAATAGAGTGAATATGAAAGTTGAAATGCAAGTATTGAAGTAAGAGGGTAAAAGTCTTTAAGCAGAAAGTTTGGCAGAATTTCAGTATATACAAAGTTTGATTCGTTACCCACAACTTCAAATGTTGTTGTATTTATAGATTTAGGTCCCAACTATTCGTTAGAGACAAAATCTATCCGTTGGGGAAGTTATCCAAAGGTTATCCTGAAAAACTATCCATTAACCAACCGCATTTAATGCGTCTGACATACTGAAATTCGAATTTTGGTTGGTCAACAGACGAATTTTGAAGGAACCGAAGGTTAAAGCTTCCAACGTTGAAATACTGAAGTTCGTTTGTTCATGAAGTGAAATTCAAATTTTGAAACTTAGAAAATGTTTCCACGTTGTGACATACGAATTTTCAAGAGAAAAGTTTTTCGGTTAAGTGTGAACAGTGTTTTCAATTTGCTACAGTGCCCTCGAAATTCGAATTTTGGAAGCCCAAAGTTCGTCTGTCTGCAGCATCTTCCAAAGGCATGGTAGTTCAGTTACTACGAAATTCAAATTTTTGAAGATTGAAATTCATCTGTCAGAGAGACCTCTTTTCAGACTTACTTCAACATTCGAATTTGTAAACACTATCCTTCGTATGTCATTATGTTATTTCAATAGACTTACAACTTTAGCTTCTGAAATTCGAATGTCCATGTTCAAAGTTTGTCTGTCAGTGAGCAATTTTGAAACTCAGAATAATCTTGATTTCAGATGAACTTTAACCTTGTTTCAGACGAATTTCTTCAGTTTTCATAAATTTCATTTTGTCTGAAATTCGAATGTTTAGAACTCAAAGTTCGTCTGTTACTCAATAGCTTCTTTCAGACACATATGAAAATTCGAATTTTGAAAAATCAAAATTCGTCTGACAGAGAGACAGCTCTTCAGACTTATTCAGTTTTAACTCGAAATTCGAATTTCCAAAGCCAAAGTTTGAATTTCCAACATGACAGTTCAATATATTCTTTTCAAACTTCGTCTGTTGGTGGGTATTTTTCAAATATTTCAAAAAATCAAGTTTTTAAAACATCTTTTCATCAAATCAAAGTCTTTTACCCATATTTAAACATAACTAAAGATTCTACAACAATCCTAGCAATGATTACTCAGATTTTCTTCACTTGAGACACTTTTAGCTCATTTGATATCTTCAATCCAAGCTTTTCAATGTTGGTTTGGAATCATCAAAACTTCTTGATTCAACATTTTCTTCATTCACATGTATATAATTTTTTTGAATCACTACCCCATTTGCTGCAAATTGGCCCCTTGAGCCTTTGGCTCCTTCTTCATCTCTGCATCCCTAGGGTCCTTTGTATCATTGCATCCTTTTATGTTTCTGTAATATCCCTATTTTTATGGGATATAATAAAATGTATGAAAAGATGAGAAATGAAGGAAAATGGTAAGGCTATATGCTTGGTCCCCGTATGGAATTAATTTCCCATATAATTTTTGGAAGAAATTATGCATGGTCCTTAATTAGAATTAATTTTCTATAAGGTCCTTATCAAAAATTAATTCCAGAACTTGCCTCGGAAGGTATACAATATACCACTTGAAAGGAAGCTTGTTCAGAGCTGAGCACAATGTAAAAATGTTGCGTCGCTAGAAGATCTAGTTGAGAGAAAAACTAATTTGAAGGTTAATGTGAATAATGAAAAAAGAAATAATGAAACATTGGTCTTTGGGAAAAATTAAAAGAAGGTACCCGAAAGAATGGGTAATTATGGTTATGACCCATCTCAAGAGGAAAACGGACATTTCCCAGGTAAGGGAATAAAATATGAAAATTTTATTTAAGCCTCAAGGAAAAATATGCTGATAGCATAAAATATAGAGAGAAGTAGCGATAACCAAGGGACACAGAATGAAACGGAAAAAGGACAAAATGGTTATTTTTTTCAGGATAGACCAAAAAATGAGAAAATCATAATTTTGTCCATAGAAATGAAAATATGCTGCAATTTAGTCCCTAAAAGAAGAAATTTTATTGCAAATTAATCCTCGGGGAAAATTACGAAAAAGAACATAAAAGTTTCAAGAATTATAAAATAAACCTGGGTTAAGGGTATTTTTGGAAAAATGAAAATTACAGTCAAAATGAAGCTATCAAGGGGCTAAGCCCAATGGTATATAGTATGGAATTTAATGAGATCAAAATAATATTTATTGGGCAATTATGATTTAATATTAATATTTTATCCGATAAAATTCATTTGAACTGCAGAAAAAAGTAGTATTAATTCAAGAAAAGTGAATGAGAGTTGCTAAAATATATTTTGGGTCAAGAAAATGATTTCACTCTAACATATATCTTTGGATAATCCTGTACCACTATAATGACAGTTTCAGCAAAAATAGTTAATTAGTATGGGCGAACTTAATTGGTAAAGAAAAACATGCATAACTCTCATTGTATAGCTCCAATTTCCTTCAACCCAGTGGCAAATTAATCTTAAGATATTATACATGTAAATCACTAGAATTTTGGAGCTATTTACAATTTTATATCACTTTTCAAAATAAGTAATACTTACAATAAAATCCGCAGCTTTCACTTAACTATCTAGTTTTGACCCTTAAATTTAAAATTACACTATAAATTGTAAATATATCAAAATCCAGTGTTCTTTGTCTCATTGGAAATATTTTTCTCTCTTCTTTCTAAGCATATGTAACACTTATATTGGATGCTCTATTTTGAATAGATTATCCCTGCTAATTTTATGGTTGGTCATCTTGGACAATGACAAGCATCTCTTAGTAAAACTAATTGCTATTGCCCACTATATCATCAAAACAAGTTTCCATTCGATTCTAAACATCATGCAAAATACAAGGAAACATAACCATGCTAAATTACAGAGTCATAACATTTTACATAATTTAATACATTATTTCAAAATATGAAATCATAGCTTGAAATCATCATCAATCATCATTCTCTCTTTCATTCACTTTGGCTCCTTGATCTCCTTGCAATTACTTGTGCCTATTCATTTGGGATACTTTAGGGGATGAGATTGGGGACAACCTTAAAAGCAAGTCATATTTCATGCAATTATGTCAACCATGTCAAATAATTCACATTTGATCATATTTAATCACATCAATCACATTTAAACAATAAATTGTCACATTGGTCATAAAAATGTCAGCAAATAACGGTTTAGAAAATGAATATCTTAGGGAATAAAACCCCTCATTTTACAGCCAAAACCTATCAAAGAAATCATAATTACAATATGGCAATGCAATTTGATCATAGAAAGACAATGAAAGAACACATGCCAAGAATATGAAACTTAGCTACCATTAATGATATTCGTTGGCCTTCCTCTTTAGAACAAAGCTTCCTCTAGCTTTCTTGAGCTTCCTCAAGACCCTAGACAACATTAAACAATGGTTCAAGCTACTGATTTTAGGGTATAATACATATGACCCAAATGAAACCCTTAAAACCCTTAAAAACTCAATTTCTTTATCTTAAACTTATTCTTTGAGCCAGCACTTGTATTTAAGGTTTTCCACTATGGGCAAACCATTTTTGGCATCAAATTAATGAAATTATAACTATAACATACCCTTACATAGTGACTGAAATCTGTCTCTAGGGAAGGAAAAATGAGTTTTCCAATTACTTGCTTCAAACATGCCTAATCTTGATTTCCTTTCAAAATCTCATGCATTCACTCAAGTTTAATGAAACAAAAACACCTTCCCTCCCATAAATCTTACTTGGCTAAACCTAGGGCAGCAAGAGGAGAATGAGAAAACTCAAGAAAACTAGGCCCAACCATCACCAACTTGAAGAGAAACCAACTAGAATCAAATAGAATATTTCTTATCTTTTTCCTTGATTTTTCTTCTTTTTCTTCTTTCTCGTTTCTTTCCTCTTGTGCTCTCACTTTCTCCCTCTGTCCAGCTGCTCTTCTCCCTTTCGTTTAGAGTTTATAAGTCGTGTAAGAGAGATAGGGTGATATAAACATGCTTTAACCAAAGCTAATCACTTGGTTTAGTTACTTTTTGGCATACTTAGCCATTAAGTTTTGTAATCTTAACAATTAAGTCTTCCTTTTGTGGCACATGGCTGATTATGTGGCACCATCTAAGAGGGGAAATCATCTCCAAATGCTGTATAATTTTTCCAGTCTAATAATACCCTGTATCGGTTACTTTATACCTTGACCATTAAAGTTACCTTTTGTAATATAAAGTCACTTTATGAGTACAGGATTAAAGTAAACTTGTATCTCATATTACTTTATTATTTTGTCTCTAAAAAGCTCCTTTTGCAGTGTTTAATAGCTTTTCTTTTTGACTTTTTCACTTTTATAGATAAAAAAGTTTTATCCGTATAAAGTTATTTTTTAATCTTCAGTACTGATTATTTCTTTATCCTTAATCATTAACCTTCAATGTCATATACCATTGGACTCGTCTCATTAAGAGCTTCGATTTGACAGTAATTTTGCATATTCACAAAATTACACTTGACTCGGGGCAAAATTACAAATTTTAATTCTTTTAGGCCATTAACTATCATTTTTCCCAAAATGTTTTAGCTTTATTCTCCACTGAACATTTTATACTTAGGGACATAGATGTAATTTCAATAATTCTTAGGGGTAAAAATATAATTTTTTAATTTTTCATTCAATCAGGAAAAATGATTTTTTTGTTTTATTTCATGCAAAATGGTGTCTGTCCATTTTCATAAATTCTCATAAATTCTTTTTGTATCTTGAGATATTTAAGCTTTTAGAGATGTTACAATTCTTTCCCCCTTAAAATAAATTTCGTCCTCAAAATTTAGATACATACTTGTACCTCTTATTTCCTTTCTCTTTATTTCCTAATTTTCCAGACTATTTTCTACGGAGAAATACTTTTACTTCTTACTTGCTTTGACTTCATAGTCAATGTTTTACTCTGGTAACATCTATTCATTCATAGTATTTTAAAGGTCTAGTTCATACTCTCTGAACTGGGATTTGTGAGGACATCATAAACTGTCTTTACTTTAGGGGTATCGGAAATTTTCATTCCTAATATCCTCATTCTTACTTCCAGAGCTCTTTCTTATCTTATTCATACTATAGTCCATTCCTTAGCACCTGACATCATTCCTTTCTCTACTTTCATAACTTTAAGCTATTTACATGAATAATCTTTCTGCTAAGGCATAAGTTCATCTCATCTTTCTTTTTATTCTACTTTTTGTACCTCAAGTTCAACTCTTCTCTTATCTCGTAATTAATTGAGGATATTGTGATCTCAAACACTTCTATGGTAATACCATAGATATAGCAACTTATATTAGCTATAACAACTCTTAGCTACTCCTCTTCTTCTTCTTAAGGGCATTACTTATCGCTGATACAAGTGAGAACAGGTTATTCATAAAAATTATCAGATAAAACTTTGGCTATTACTTGCCACTCAACCCTATTACATTACTCGTACCCTGATCCATACTTACTTTAATTATTATAGACCCCCGGCGTCATTATTGGATGAGGATTAATCATCTCAGGGAAAAAGGTTTAGTGTCTTTAGTTCATAAAAACTCACTTCATAATCAATTTTCCACAAAAGCTTTCTCTTCTAACTAAGTGGTATGACATACTGAGAGAAACTTTCATAACATCTTACTAAACTCAGAGACTTCTCATCTCTATTACAGTGTTCGGTCTCTCCCATTTTCTCACTTTACTTGCTTTACTAGGATCTACTATGATCCATATGGGAGATTTTGTAACCTACTAACTATATTTTTTTGAAGCCGAACTCATATCTACTAAGTTCAACAAGTTTTGCTTTTACTTGTAAAAATTCTCAGTTGTCTTTCATGCACCTTTAACATATCATTAGAGATCACAATAAACTATTCATCTTTTATTCACATCGCTTAATAGGTGCTTTTAGTCAATATCATAAATTCTCAGTGCCCAGGTTTAACTATTGGCACATCTTTCTTACTTTTTTACATCTTTTACATGCTTGCCAGTAGGCCACTCATCGTAAAATTTCCCTTACCTGTGCATATTTACTGTAAAGTGTTGAGGGGTTCGGCTGCATTCTTGCCATTCTTGAACTTACAGAATGTGGCATTGGGCTTCCTTTTAAGTCATAACTCATTATGTGACCTTTGGATAACTTATGGCTTTTAACTCTAGGACATTCAGTCCCTATACTCATACTACTTCTTTTTCATCTAACCTTTACTAGCTTAGAGATTCTATTTACCACTATGCCCTTACGTATACAAAAGCCCCTGAACTCTGTACTTAGCTTATCTTATCATAATCTGTGAAATCTTCAAGCTCTCTGTGAGTCAGGGCCTAAATAATATTAAGACAGTGGTTACTATCTCTTTGCTTTTATCATCTTTCTGCTTTGTCTATACTCATACATAACTTCTTAGTTATTTAGCTAAGGTCAATCAGTAGGCTAGCAACTTAAGGAAAACTTTTCTACCCTTTGAAAGTCTCTTGCTAGCCCAATTAGGATCTAACCTCAGCCTCTCACCATTAAGAATCTGAGCAAGTGGAAAAACTGGTGACAACCATCTCTACTGTACCATTCATTCAAGCTGCCCTGAATGAGGAGAAAAGCATTGTACCATACGTGGACCTAGTGGCTATTGCCCATGATGCTATTTTGCAAGCCCAAAGACTGAGGCTTGAAGAAATGTTTCGTCCTCCTGCTCCTGCTCCCTCACATCTTTTTGCCTATGGTCTCTCAGAGGAAAGAAGGGTTCAATTGACTCTTTCTAGACAAGAGATGCAAGAGCTTCTTGAGGTCTCTGATGATGAGGAAGCAAGCCCTAAAGCTTCTGCACCTCTTCCTAAGCTTAATCTTGAACTACTTTTTATTCCTATGCCTCTTCAAGCTATTCCAGTATCTCAGATACCTCCTCTGACTTTGCATGTTCAAGTTTCTAATGATGTCAAAAAGGGGGAGAAAACATTGAACCAAACTGGGATATCAACTGGAAAGAAGACTGTTGCAGAACCATCTGGCAAATCCTACAGCAAGAAGTCCAAGCCCAAGAAGAAGTGATTAGATCTTAGGATTGCTTGGTCTTTCTTGTATTGACTGTTTGTTTTTTATAATGAATGACAATCTTCTCTTTGAATTCTGTGTTTGCAATGTCATATCTCTGTACTAGAACTTTGAATGAATTAATGAAATGCTCTATTTCCTATTGATCTATTGTACATACTGCACTTATCTTTGAATTTTTATGCATATGGTGAGGGGAAGCTCTTAGAAGATGACCAAAGTACTAATCCAGTTTGTAAGTTGTTTTGTTATCATCAGAAAGGGGGAGAATGTTAAATCAAGTGTCTTGATGATTCCAAACCAACTGGAACTTGGAAAGAATATATCAAAGGTGTACAAAAGATCTCAAGTGAAGAAATCCAAGCAAAAATGAGTATAAGATTAGATGTAGGATTTCTTATTTTATTCATATGAGTAAAAGGCTTTGATCTTGAACACAAATGTTTTAAAAATGTGTTTTCAAGTTAACTCATAAAGTATTTGAAAAATACTCACAAACAGACAAATTTTGAAGTGTTAAATTTAATATGTTACTTTGAAAAGTGGAATTTTGATAACTGAAATTCAAACTTCGGATTTAAAATGTGTTAGTCTGAAAAGAGGTTCCATTGACAGACAAACTTCAATCCTTGAAAATTTGAATTTTGCGTAAAACACAATCTATGAAAAATGAAAAATTCATCTGAAGATATGTCAAAATTCATCTGAAAGCAAAGTTTGAAAAGAGTTCTAAGTCAGTCCTCTGACAGACGAACTTTGATTTTGTAAAATTTGAACTTTGGAAAGGTAGTTTATAAGTCTGTTCAAATGTTCTTCTGACAGATGAACTTCAGTCTTTAGAAATTTGAACTTTGAATTAAGTCTGAAAAGAGTTCTCTCTAACAGATGAACTTTGGGATTTTAACATTCGAATTTCAAAAAGAACTTTTGTGCCATATTGAGCCATTCATTGATAGATGAATTTTAGACACCAAAATTCAAACTTCGAAAGCACTGTAGCAATATGGAACAATTGTTCAAACTTATGAGACGAACTTCAAACTTGAAAATTCGCATGTTCCATCATAGAAACATTTGTCAAAGATGAAAATTTGAACTTTGCTTTAGAACAGATGAACTTCAAAGTTCAACATTAAAGTATTTAGCTTACAGTCTCTGTGAAATTCATCTGTTGACTCCCCAAAATTCGAATTTTAGATGTCAGACGCATTAAATGCGGTTGGTAAATAGATAGTTTTACAGAGTAACCGTTGGGTAACATCTCTAATAGTTAGATCTTATCTCTAACGTATAGTTAAGATATAAATCTATAAATAGAACTTCATTTAAGAGTGTGGGTAATGATTTTACATTGTCAATACTAAAACTCTACAAAATTCCTTAGTCAAAGCCTTCTGCTCTTATACAATTCATATCTTGTACTTCAACTGTCATACTTACTCTAAATCAGAGAGTTTATTTACTGTAAACAATCTAATCTTCATCTGGAAGATAGATATTCTTGTGAGGAGATTTCACAAGGGATTTGGGAAGCACTGAGATAGAGTGCAAAGAGTGAAACTGCAACTCTTAGAACAAAGCATAGAGTTATACTGTGGCATTGCAAGAAACCCAACAAATTTTTGTAAGATAATGGAAAATCTCAAGTGGTTGCTTGAGGACTAGACGTAGGTCAAGAGAAAGAGATCGAACCAGGATAAATATCTGTGTCTTTTCTTCCCTTATCTTGATTTTCTCTTGGTTATATTTTATACTATGTTTTTCTATCTCTCTTGCTTTCACTACTCTCTTACACTTTTGTAGAAAATTTTAATCTTTCCAATTCACCCCCCTCTTGGGAAGCCAGCAAATCTAACACTATAGTTTTGTGCTATTTGACATATGAATAGTTAAACTACTAAGGATTTAAAATTCGAGATACCTGGTTAAAATGAGAGTAAGAATGGTAATGCTGAATAAGCAGCAAGTCAACAACTCATAGTTAAGAAAGATAATTGGGCCAAACAAGACAAGATTTTCAATATTTATCCTAGTTCTATTTTTTTTTTAATATTACATGTGTTTCATAATTTCACAAGTTTTTTTTTCTTTTTTCTTTTGTCCTATACGTGAATCTGTGGGTATTTTATAGTCTCATACTCACCCCATCTCCACATAACAATAATAAAGCAAAACATCTTATCATTATTATTAATTAATTATATATAAGTAAAATAAATATAAATTTTAACATATAACATAAATAGCAAAATATTAGTATATTAACGTAAGGCTTGTTCAAGTTCCTTGCAAAATTAACGTAAGGCTTGCATGCATAAGTGGGTAAGAAGTACCTAGCAAGAACATTGGAACATACATAAGAGTAAGGAATCCCTTCAGCCTCAATTGCCCTTTAGATTTTCATTTCGGACAAACAAGTTTGTTGTTGGCTCTATTGCTCAAACAAGCCCAATTTCTGATGGTAGAAACCTTTGATTCCAATAAAACCAACGCATAAAAATAACCACCCCTGTAACTTACTATACAAACATAAGAAAGAAGACAAAAATAAGTTTAAGTCATTAGAAAAGCTACGGTCTCATGGGGTCAAAAAGCTACAGTTGCTTGGGGTCAAAAAGTTACAAAAATAAGTTAGAGTTATTAGAAAAGTTACAAAAAGAAAATTTTCAGCAAATACAGAAATTAAGATGACCTTCCTTCTCAATGTAATTAAGATATTTATCTTTACATGCAGTGAAAGAAAATAAAAGCATCCAACTACTATTGGAAAAGAAAAAAAAAGTTAAAATCTAAACTACAAAAGAAAACAATGGAATTTATGGTATATATAGCATATCCTTTTTCACTTTGAACCAATAAAGACATTAGAAGACAGCATTTGATATGAATGGCAACTAATATGTAAAGACTCATTTTGTCTCGCATAACTATCAAAACAAACATATATAATAAAAAAAATTTCTGTTAAAAAAACAAGCATTGTCATTGAACAATGCAATGGTACAACTATATAACTCCACAGATTTGTAACACATCCTCAAATTATATGCCCTTGTCCTACATAGACTGACACAACATATATACTAAAAATTTTTTTTGTTACAAATATAGTTTATGTGTATGTGTGCATATATATATCAATCCTAATTCTCGATGAAGCACGAGGATATGACCTTTTTGAACACTCCAGATTATGTCTTTATAAGGTCCAATTGTTTGCTAATGTTTCTTAGCTAATTCCTAAACAAAAAAATAATGAATGCAAATCCTCACAAAAAAGAACCAAAAATCTATGATTCAATGTGTGGTTGTCTTTTCTATTTTTTAACTTCTTGTTTAATTTCTTATAATTTGTAATATACACACACAAGTGTGTGTATGACAAAAACAAAAAAGCTTGTCAAGTATTAAAAAAAATGGAACATGATGAGTCTTAGAAGAGTTACCTTGCTTAGAAGAGTTATCATGCATAAACCTTCAGAATCTACAAAATTTAGCAACACAAAAGTGTGAGAAATTTAAAACATGAATAATCGCAGAAAGGAAAAATAAACCCAAATAATAGCAGGCCAAAGTTTGAACAAGCCACTATCTATAGCACTTTCAACATTGGGACTAACATAGAAGTCATCACATGTAGCCAATCTCTTATTTTGGTCCAAAAGAAATTTTTCACCTAGGGCAACACCAGTAATTAGAAATGCACTTCCCTAAAAAAATCCAATCAAAATTGCAAGATAGTTCTATTGTTAACACGAATAGCCTAATAGTATAAATTTACCTAAAAGAATTTACTTTCGAAGGAAAATTTTTTCCTTGGCCCAAGTTAACTTCAAAAGAATTAACCTTATGTAAAAGGTGAAGAAAACCAGAGTATAAATTTAACCCCCAAAAAAACACAGTATATATATAAATGATAATCATAATTCTAATTAAATTTCTCACCAAAATAAATTAATGAAAAAGGGGCATGCATTAATGAAGGAGGTAGAATGGAAGGCCATTCCCCAAAAGTCAAGTCACTAGAATCTGTCTGAAGCAACAAGAGAGCAATATGGCGGAGAGGCCCTCTAATTTATTTTCACCCTTAAAATTTGGTATCCACTATATTGAACTACATCTATGTATTGCAAGTTGCATAGCATTACTATCCATATTTTAGCATCAGTGAAAACATTATGAAATTAAATTATGGACTTATGCATTGTACAAGATACATTATAATGTAAAGAATTATATATAGTAGTATATCATCATAAACTAAAATTTGGGCAGAATGGTAAACCTTGCTGAACGCATAGCTTCTAGCTGGTCTAATATGCTCAAAGTTGAATTCCTCTAAATTGCCCTCTTGCTTTCTCCAAGGATTATAAATTCTACATTTAGAAAAAACATGTTGTATGCAAACCTAACATCAGAAGAGTCAAATTTCAAAGATAATTGAAGAAAAAGGATATATTCAACTCAAACAGATGATTTTTCAAGAGAAGAGTGTTATATAATTTTCTAAAATTCACTGTCATAATGCAAGAACAGAGAACAGAGTAGTTGCATAACATTGATTGATTGGAATCTAAATATTTTCTTTAGCAAGATTTATCAGAAAACTCAGTAGCCCTAAATAATGATTTGATATTCTAAATGACCATATCGTAGAATATTATTTTAATACCCTAAAATAATATAATATTTTACCATCAAATAACTGTTTGCCCATTCAAGTGTAGAAAACTTGAAATTTTCTATTAGACCACAAGTCACTATTATTCAATAAGCCAAACTGAACATGGGCATGAAAAGAACAATATTTTGATGGCATAATTAGTCTTACATATAGTAAAAATGCTTTCAGAATAAAACAGAGGTTCATGGCTACGTCATCAACACCAACCTACCATAGGGGCAGACAAATGATAACAAAGGACAACATAAGGTCACAAAAGCCTCAAACATCATAAACATGATAGTGAAATGGCATTCATCACAAATCTAGGTGACTTCCAACATTTCTTTAAGACTAATTCGGTTCATAAAATGAACTACTAGCCCAACCAATTTGAAATACAGCACTACAAAGACAAAAGTGCATGAAATATGTGAATAATAATGGGTCAAGTCAAAGCAAAGCTACATTATAGCCTATGATTCTAAACAAAGAATATGGGCCTTAATGAAGCTCAAAGAATGTCTATAAAACTGAGAAAACAATTACCAGGAAGGCCTCAGTTGAGTTGAATTAATTTGACCTAAAAGCATAACTGAAAAGAAGTTATTCTCCAAAATCTACAGTGCAATTTTCTTGACATGTCCTTCAAACAGTTGAGCTTGTCATCTGGAATACTAAACGATATGAGTAAAATAATGTTACCAAAATGAATTATCCCATAAAATTCTAAATCAATTCAGGATTAAAGATATAACCCTAAAACTCTTTAGAGAATGTCAAGAGGGAATAACACTTACTTTGATAAAGTTATGTTCGGAGAATGGGGCAGAACAATTACTTTGATCGAACCTTGAACTTGGAATGTAGTGGAACTTGTAGATAAGATTAAAGACAGAAGATGATGAATTAGAAAAAAGAGGGGAAAAAAGGAGACCAAAAACTAAAATCACATGAAAAAGGAAAAAGGAGACATTGGGATCTAACGATAGCGAGCTTCAACAAGAGCGAGAAAGCTTGCAGTGAAACAATGGGGTAGAACATGGTGGAGAGGTTTGACAAGAGACGCAGGAGAAAGGCCTACAAGGACAAACACACTAGCGATGAATGATGGAGAGAGATTTGATAAGAGGGAAGGAGATTGAGAAGAGTTCGGACAAATGGGGTAGAACACAATGGAGATGAGAAAAATTATGTTTAATCGAAAGGGCTTATATTTGAAAAGCCCTATAAGGAAAACTATAGTAGGCGGTTACAGCAAGAACCGTCTACTAATGTCTAACTTTAGTAGGTGGTTGTATCTAAAACCGCCCACTAAAAGTTTTTAAGAATTAATTTATTTTTTTTAAAAGTCCATGTAATTTTTTCATACATGGTTATTAAATAACCGCCTACAAATCCATCCTTCTTCATTTTTGTAGGAATTTATTTAAATAACTGCCTACTTTTGGGTGCCTACTAAACCTAAATCTGGCATAGTGCTAGAGAAATTGCATCATATAAGCAGTCTTTGCGTGGAGGACAAAAGAAGAAGACTATTGGTGGCTGCCTTTTCTTCCTGCTAGTATGGCACATAAGAAATTTGTATTTTTATTGTATAAATGTTTGAAGTATCTAATCAATATCCTTTCAACAGATATTTTTTTCCAACATGACCATTTGAGGCCACCTCCTAGACTTGATGGAGAAAGTGTAATAGGATACTAGGAGCAAGATAGGATAAAGCATCAGGTTGATATAGAGAGAACTAGTATCCATGGACTTCTACATGAATCCTCATCCACAAATACTTCGAGTGAGCTTCCAATAGGCACGTTTACACATCCAGTAAGGAAATTATTAAAATTGTGAAGAACAATTGGTATTTCCATAATAATTTGAACTGATATTTGGTTTTTTATTTAGGAAATTAAACATATATGGGAGAAGGTAGTAAGATGTGTAAATGAATATCATCAAGACCTCCTCTGACTGCAAACAAATCTCCTTGTAGAACAAGATAGAGGTCAAAGTGTGGAAGAGAGTCATCATAAAAGAGAAGAAAACATGGAAGACCATATATCTATGTCAAGTGAGGAGGGGCAAGAGGCAGAGGATGATGATGAATCGAGAAAGATGGAGACAATGAAGATGAAGATGTTGGTGATAGAAAAGATGCAAAGAATGAAGAAGAAGATGAAGATGATGATAAAGATAAAGGTGAAGCTGAAGATGACAATGAAGATGATGGTGATCAAGATGAAGATAAGGGCCATAGAGATAACAATGATAGAGAAAAAGGGCAGTGATGGCCAAGATTCGACAGATTCATCTATTAATGATGAATCACCAAAGAGGAAGGCCAAGGATAACTCATCGGTTAGGAGATCCCAGCATGGGAGGACGGTTCCAAAGATGTCACCTTATGTGTAATAAACTTTGAAGGGGAAAGTGAAGGGCAAGTCATCTAACAATAAGAAAGATTTATATGAATTTTGCACACGATGTCCTGTGCCCGCAGAAAGTGATCAATAAATCTTTAATATACTACTTAACTTCGTTGGTTTCATTTTTTTGTTTTTGCTAATTTTAACTTACTCATTTGGGTGGTTGTTGAGATGTATGATTTTCACCTCACTAGAGATGATTGTGTAATACCCCTCATGATATTTTTCTTGGCTTTGTGTTCAAGATCGGAGGAAAACGGGATGAAGAAAGCTCAAAGTGGAGTCTAGAGGAGCTTCACGCCGCGGCTTGAAGCAGGTCTGCTGCGGCAGTAGATGTCCAGTAGCATTTTCCGAAGAATTTATGGTGGCACCGCAACGAGGAGCCTGGAGCCGCGGCGAGAATCAAGATTTTTGTTTAAATCGGGATCATTTCAGACGATCAGAAAGAAAGAAATCGGAGAGAGCGACAAGAGAGGCGACGAGGGTTCGTGTTTTCCGGCAGTTTGGATCCATTTTTGGACCAAGGGAGCTTGGATTCAAGTTGGTAAGTATTCCCTACTTCTCTCTCTTCATTTTTCTTCAGTTGGATTTGGGATTTTTCGGTGTTAAGTTGGGATCTTCGGATTTGGCTGAAATCCACCGATTGAAATGGATGTCTTAGGGTTAATAAAGTGTGTTTTAGTGTTCTTGTTGTTTTGGTGTAAGTTTTGAAGGGATTATATGTGTTTAGAGCTTAACCCTTAGTTGCTCTTGATTGGGAGTGTGAGGAATCCGAGTTGTATGGAGTTGTGTGATGTTTGAACGGTCTTTAAGAGCTCATTGATGCATGAAAGGGTTGTTGGAACCTTGGGTTATGTTAAATTGGTTGAATTGTGATGTTTGGTTATCAGTATTTGTGGTTAATCAAGGATTTATGGTATTGTTAAGGTTGTTTGACTACTTAAAGGAAGCTAGTCATGGGATTGGTGTTCAAGAAACCTTGTGGAACCCGTAAGAGCGTGGTATTGACAGCTTAAGGTAACCGAGTGTTTGTTTTATGTGATTATATGTTGATATGTATATGTACGTATATACATGTTCCTTTTCATACCACGATATTGATTGTGTGTGTGTACGGTTTCTCTACATATCGTGGTATACACGGCTTGTTGATAGATGATGATTGCATATGTTATGATGTGTAGCATCCCCATACCATTGCATGCTAGCATGTCCATATGATGTGTGAGATGATGATATATGTATATGTATGTGTGTAGAGGCATGTTGGCATGACATTGATATCATCACCAGATGATTGCATAGTGAGAGATGGATGACGAGGTGATGATAATGTGATATGATGTGATAAAGATCCCTGTTGCTAAATCCTCTCCATAGGAGAGCCAGGCGACAGAGGACATGATATGATGAAATATCCCTGTCACTAAATCCTCTCCTTGGGAGAGCCAGGTGGCAGTGGATCTGGGGATACACCTTCCCTAAATCACCATTAATTCGTGATGGTCCAAGGGAAGGAGAGCCACGGTCCGAGCTCTAATGTAACCATTGGTCCGGTTGCATTAGGGTAAGGTGAGCTTGGTGATGTCTCAAAATCAGTCTTCACCGACTGTTGGAAGGGAATCATCTATTGAAATGTCTTGTTATGATGACAGCTCGTGGTTCTAGCCGTGTATGAGGGAGAATATGCATACCATTCATTAGCATTGCATTGCACGACTGTGTAGGTCAGTATATATATATTATTGTGTGTGGTTGTTCCCAGTTATTGAGACGTTGTCTCATTCCCATCTCCCATGACTAACCCTTTCAGGTGACGGCTCTGGCACTAGTCCGGAGAAGCCGCAGGAGTAGCTGTGTACGTGGGAATAGTCTATGTAGTGTTTATTTTTGGATAATGTAACCTGTGCCAAGTAGGATAGAAGGTTTTGTAATGAATGTATGATGGTTTCAGATGGATATATCTTTGGTTATGCATAAGTGTTTTGTATACGTGTTGTGGGCTTTTCATGGTTTTGGACGTTGGTAAGTTAGTGTGGTTGTGTTGGTGAGCCTTAAGTGCTTTTGGGCCTTGGTGGTGTGTTTTAGGACCTGTAGCCCATTTGTCAAGTTGGGGTTCAAGGGGGTCAAATCTCAGAGGAGTGGTTCCTTTAAGATAAAACCTCTTTGGACAAGTTGGTTTAGGGATTTTGGACCTGTATGGTTGGTTTTCGAGTGACCAGTTGCCTTGGGTGGCAATTGGAGGTGGTTAGTGATGAGTTTTGGTCAATAAATGGTCAAAACTGTGTCAGGGGTACAGAATCTTCATACGGAGTTGGATTGAGGTGAAAGTGTTGTCTATGGTTAGATTGGGATTAGATTGACTTGTAGGAGTTGGAATCCAGTCAATCGGAGGTCGGAGCATTAAGTTATGCGCATCGGATATTCACCCTAAATGTTGAAGTTGCTGATATGGAACATCAGCAAGGGGGCGCCGCGGCGCTAGTGTCTAGGCCACAGCGCCAGTATGTCCAGAAGCAGTGACAAATCAGGGGAGGCGGGAGCAGCGGCGGTACTATAGCGGCCATGGCCCCAGCCCAGCATTTGGCGTTATGGGTTCATTTCCGCTGTTTAGGAGGTTTTAGTTGATGTACTGGAAGTTTTGGATAAGTACAGGAGGTGTTAGGAGGTAGGTTGTTACAGATTGCATAACCATCAGTCGTAGAAAGTTTTTAAGAAATATGGTATGATAGTTTTGACACTTAGCTAGCATTTGTGCCTATTCATTACAATTTCCTAATTCATGTGGTATTGAGGTTGCATTATTGCTTTACAAGTTATTCATATGGTCGGTAAAACACTGGTTGGTGGCCAAAAGAGTGGCAAAGATAGGGTTAATCAACATATTTTAAATCCTTGGATTATGGTAGGTGTGGTCTTAATGAATACATTCTGGATTTAGCACTCTATTTATGTTTCTATTTAATACATACTGGTTTATTATGGTATTGTGTAGGCAACTATGTTGGAGTTAAAGCAAAAGTGGAAAGTGGAACTTGTAGTGAATGAGATAATGCCTAAGTTAGTTGGCTACAATATGGTTGATTATGATTTCATCTTCACCCCCTCATGTTTCCTCAATCACTGGTGGACTTATGTTGTTGAGCCAAAGTCTAATACGTTGTTCATCCTTGATTCGTTGGCCCAGGTGTTCAAGATTGACAAAAAGAAAAAAATGATGGCAAATTTTATGGTAAGCTTCCTTTGTTGTGTGTATGGGTTATTTCATCATTTTGTAGTGGAATGATGTGTTCATGTATGAAATTCTTATTGCAGAAGGATTGCTTCCAAGTGATACTTAAGACAGTGAAACCTCAATACTATACCAAGCTCCTAGACCTGAAAGTCCACTTTTCCCCTATCTCACTACAACATAACATGTAAATATCCAATTAAACTTTTGTTATTTTTTTTAATGTATTCAATTAAACTTATATGATTTTTTTATATGCAACCATGATTGTGGTCTTCATGTGTTGAATACTTACAAGAATGGGAGAACATAATGAAGGGTCAATATACCATGCATGAATACACCAAGGTAAAAATTTAACTTCAATGCAAACATTACATATATATTGTGTAATCTCATTATGAAGTTCCCAACATTTTTCAGGCACAATTTCAACAGTTTCAAGAGGATTTGATTTGGTGGTTAGTGAATCATCCTAAGAACAAGGTTCGTGATGATGTATATGCTTGTATATCAGGAAATGGGTAGTGGAAGCAGTCTAGAAGAAGCTGATTCTATGGTGGGTTTATTGCTTTGTATTTTCTAGTTGTAGTTGCATTGAATACTGTATCCAGTGAAGTTTATTTCATTACCTTGCCCCTCAAGGATTGAAAGGAAAAGTTGTTAGCATTTTTGGTGGACTTGATTGAAGTTTAGTATGTTTATTTCATTATCTTTGCCCTCAAACCTGTTCAATGTTGCAGTAACTAGTATTTAGATGGCTTTTAAAGCATGCTGACAAATAGGTTGTTTTTTCTATGGATACATTGTGTTCAGGATTTCTCACCACTAATCTGTTTCTTAATGTAATGAGAAAAAGTGTGGTCACAGTAAAAAATATGTTGCTGAATGTAGGTTACCCATTTTCAAATATGTTTTCCTGCTAGAGAGAAAAGACTTTTGAATATCCTTGCAATAATTTTGGGATTCTCTAAATGTTGGTTGTTCTTTTTTCTTTCTTTTGTTTCTTCAACTATACAAGTCGGACAATGTCTTTGGAGTGGAGCTTTCAGAAAATTATATCCACGTTAACTGCATCTACCTGACTGTATCCTAGAATCGGAAGACAAGATGTCTTAATGTCTTATGTCCAGATCCCGGGTTCTGGACCAACTAGTTTCAATTTTTTTAGGCATAGGTCAATTTCGTGATCCAATACCAAAAAAGGAGCTATCTGATGTGAACAATATTCTAGTGGTCATTGTGTTAACTGGAACATGCAAGCTGTACATTTTGTCATCTCTCTAGTATAAAATTCATGTTTATAAATTGTGTTCATTATCTGGCTTCTACTTGCTAATTTACTGTAGTATGATTTTCTTGTATTAATAATATTGTACAACTTGATATTTTATGTAATTGCATCCCATTTTTTGTGGAAGTGGGAGGATGAAATTATGTCAAACAAGTGCAGCAATGAATAAGTTACCAGATTATAATTGAAGAGCAGAGATCATATCTGATATTACATGACTTATTTATTTGCATAGAAGAAAATATATGAGTGAATTCCTAGAATAAATTAATAATGCAATATTAACTTCTTTTAATTGTAAAACAACATCGTAAAAATAAGAAAAACTACATGAAAAAATTCAATTAAAAATTTCAGTATTTGTCACTCGACAACCAAATTTACTATTCTTGTTAAAAAAAATTTTGCACTGGCCTCCCCAATTCCCACTCTTGAAATTATGTTCATTACACTTTTTATGTAATCATATCCAATATTTAACACTTAGCACCATGAATTTACTACTCATGTTCAAATGTTTTACACTCAACATCCCTCATTTTACACTAAAGAAATTGTGTACTAAATTAATTAGATCTAGTATTTAACATTAGAAACCCTGGATTTACTACTGATATTCAAAGATTTCACACTGAACATCTATAATTTCACACTGATGGAATTGTGTTCATTAAATTTTCATGGATCAAGTCCAGTAGCTGACACTCAAAACCCTGAATTTACTACTGAAAATTCAAGAATTAACACTAAACATCTACAATTTCACATTGATTGGAATTGTGTTCATTAAATTTTCATGGATCAGGTCCAGTGTTTGACACTCAAAGCCCTGAATTTACTACTCATATTCGAATGTTTTACACTAAAGAAATTGTGTTTACTAAATTTTAGTACATTAGATCCAGTATTTGATGCTCAGATTCCTAAATTTACTACTACTTATCTAAGATTTGACACTGAACATCTGCAATTTCACACTGATTGAAATTGTGTTTTTAAATTTTCATGGATTAGGTCCAGTATTTGACACTCAAAACCCTGAATTTACTAGCAATAATTCAAGATTTGACATTGAGCATATGAAATTTCACACTGATGGAATTATGTCCATTAAACTTTCATGGATCAAGTTCAATAGTTGACACTCGAAACCCTGAATTTACTACTGAAAATCAAAGATTTGACATTGAAAATTGCAATTTCATATTGATGAAATTGTATTCATTAAGTTTTCGTGGATCAAGTCCAGTAGTTGACACTCAAAACCCTAAATTTACTCTCGAAAATCAAAGATTTGATACTAAAAATATGCAATTTCACACTGATAGAATTGTGTTCATTAAATTTTCATAGAACAGGTCCAGTAGTTGACACTCGAAACCCTAAATTTACTACTAAAAATTCAAGGTTTGACATTAAACATCTGTAATTTCCCACTGATAGAATTATGTTCATTGAATTTTGATATGATCAGATTCAATATTTGACACTCGAAATCTTGAATTTACTACTACCTATCTAAGATTTGATACTAAATATCTGTAATTTGACACTAATTGGAATTATGTTCATTAAATTTTCATGGATCAGGTCCAGTATTTGACACTCCAAACCTGAATTTACTACTGAAAATCAAAGATTTGACACTAAAAATCTGCAATTTCACACTGATAGAATTGTGTTTATTAAATTTTCATGGATCAGGTCTAGTAGTTGACACTCGAAACCTTGAATTTAGTACTGATAATCCAAGATTTGACACTGAACATCTGCAATTTCATACTGATGGAATTGTGTTCATTAAATTTTCATGGATCAGGTTCAGTAGTTAACACTCAAAACCCTGAATTTGCTACTGAAAATCAAAGATTTGACCCTAAACATTTGCAATTTAACACTAATTGGAATTGTGTTCATTAAATTTTCATGGATCAGGTCCAATATTTGACACACGAAACTCTAAATTTACTACTAATAATACATGATTTGAGCCTGAATATCTGCAATTTCACCCTGATTGAAATTGTGTTCATTAAATTTCATGGATCAAGTCTAGTATTTGACAATTGAAACCTTGAATTTACTATTGATAAATCAAGATTTGACACTGAACATCTGTAATTTCATACTGATGGAATTGTGTTCATTGAATTTTGATTTGATCAGATTTAATATTTAACACTCGAAATCCTGAATTTACTTATGAAAATCCAAGATTTGACATTAAACATCTGCAATTTCACACTGATTGGAATTGTGTTTATCAAATTTTCATAAATCAGGTCCAGTATTTGACACTCAAAACCCTGAATTTACTACTAATAATCCAAGATTTGACACTAAACATCTGCAATTTCACACTAATAGAATTGTGTTCATTGGATTTTGATTTGTTCAGATTCAGTATTTAACACTCGAAACCATGAATTTACTACTACCTATCTAAGATTTGACATAGAACATTTGCAATTTCACCCTGATTGGAATTATGTTCATTAAATTTTCATAGATCAGGTCTAGTATTTGACACTTAGAACCTTAAATTTACTATTAACAATCCAAGATTTGACATTGAACATTTGTAATTTCACACTGATGGAATTGTGTTCATTAAATTTTCATGGATCAGGTCCAGTAGTTGACACTCAAAATGCTGAATTTACTACTATTAATCCAATATTTGACACTAAACATTTGCAAGTTCATACTAATTGGAATTGCATTCATTAAATTTTCATGGATCAGGTCTAGTATTTCACGCTCGAAACTTTGAATTCACTACTCATATTTGAATGTTTTACACTGAAGAAATTGTGTTCACTAAATTTTAGTTCATTAGATCCAGTATTTGACACTCAGATTCCTAAATTTACTACTACCCTATGAAGATTTTGCAGTCAATGACCCTTGTTTTTCAGGAGGTTCAATAAAACACAAGCAAATATAACCTTTACATACAATTGATTTTCATTTATATCACACTCACAGGCCATCGTATCATTACATATATGATGTGATATATATAGAAAAGGACCATTCTACCTATATATAGTTATGCCATGTACCCTACAATACCCTTTAATAAGTCATCTATATTAGAAGTGTTCATATACACAAAAGAACACTATGTCAGCTGCATGTACAAAAAGATGCTCATACCCAAGTACCCTAAAATAGTATGTCATTAGCCCATCTATATTAGGGGTGTTCGTATACACAAAAAGAACACTATGTGCAATTAGGAGGTGCATATACAAAAAATTACCCCTACACCCAAGTCATAAAGTCAAGTATACTAATAAAAGATATCCACCAAATCCATGTTGATGTAGTACTCATGTGGAACTATATTAGCTTGGATTTGGATTTGTGTATGTTTTCTTGATATGACCAGCTTGTTGACATCGAGAACAATGATAGGGCTTCTTGTGCTGAAATGAGGACTCAACTCGCTTTTTTTGTGGTCTACCAGGAGGCCTATTTGTCATAGATGGTCTTAAAAAGGTTTGGTTCATCAAATCAGTTGTTCTCAAGGCATTCAATTTTGGCATGTCATGTGTCTTGACAGATTTCAAAGTGCCATTATAAATCTTCTCTTGTAAGCTGAGTAGGAAGGATTCATGAACAAAATTATAAACATTGCCATGCACTTTTTTTATGGCTGCACAAGCGTGAAGACAAGGAATTCCACTCATCTCCCAACCTTTACATATGCATTCTCGTAAGGCTAAATTCATATGAACATCTACAGAACTAGTTTGAACTAATATCACATCTTGTCCATAGTATTTAGCTACCATAATTTCTCCTCTCAAAACATTCTCCTTTAGCTTCTCCTCAACTTTAGGACCAATTCCATTTTTCCACTTCCTCATACCTTCCTTGGTTTTAACAAACTTCCTAGCCAACTTGTCTCTATGTTCATTGATCAATACACAAACAAAATGCCTCCTCTCCTTAACTAGCCATGAATTAAATGATTCGGCCAAATTAGTTGTTATATTATCCCAGAGATTGTATGGGAACTTAAACATTGACCACCTATCAACATCACCATTAGTTTATACCCATCTTGCTAATTCTGGAAAGAATTTCCATAAATTTCCCATTGCCATGTCAAAATTGCGTTCAAGTCGAGCATAGGCAATTGCATCAAGTAACTTAAACTCCTCTTCTTTGCTCTTCCTTCCCCTTTCTTTGCAAACTTTTGTAAATTCAGTGCTAAAATTCTCTTTCACAAGACGATAACAGAATGTATGCCTGTCACCTCCAAAGATTGCTTGCATAGCACCAATGATTGCATTATATCGGTAAGACATAATAGTTATTTACAAAGAACCTGTAATTTCTTTGAGGTTTTGAAGAAACCATGCCCAATTATCAAAGGTTTCACGTCCAACAATAGCATATGCCAATGGAAAAAGGTTATTGTTTGCATCATACGCTAAAGTTGACAACATAGTTCTTTGGTAAGGACCGTTGAGTTGGCATCCATCCATAAAGATAATAGGTCGAGCCCCTAGTAAGAATCCTTTGATAGAAAAACCATATGCAATGAATAATCTTTCAAATATGTTACAATAAGCCACCCACTTGGCTATAGTATCTGGATCAGTTTCCTTCAATCTATTACATAACCAAGGTTTTAGGAAATATGATTGTTTAGGCATGCCATGTATTTGCTCCAAAGCTCTCTCTTTGGCCCTTAATGCTTGACGGTAAGTTAGTTCTAGTTCATAATCTCTTAATAACTCCTTCCTAATGTCATTGGGATTTTTGTCTGGACTATGCCTCACTATATCAATAACAATTAACGATGTTAATGTGCATCTAGTATTATAAGTAAGTACGAGGCTGTCTTGTGCAAAATGAATGTGCTCCTTATGTAAAGTCATCACCTGAAGGTAGGAGGACTCCTCATTAAATGCATACGCTATCAGCTTCTAATTGCATCCTTTAACTTTGTAGTTTACTATCATTTTGTCAGGGTTATTCCTTGTGAATTCATAATCAAACTTGTGGGTAAGGCTATACTTGTATAATGCCTTTCTAAAAGCATTAGCATTAGGAAATATCTGTCGACTTCCCACAATCACATCCTGCCATTTTGAACTATTTAGCTGAGGCAATGATGATGGAACACTTGATATTGCACAAGGTAGCTAGATAGTCAATCTCAAGCATAGAGGGAGAGCCAATGTGTGAATCACCATTTAAAAAACCCATCCTGCATGTTCAATTATCACAAATTCATTAATTAATTCAAACAACAACACAATGATTATATTTATGCACATGTAAAAACTTACCATTCATGTAAGTTTAGTGTTGCCTCTATACTTTGATGACCATTCCTGATGATGTATACGCAAGCAAAATCATCATTAAACTTAATTAGATTTTCTATCCCTCCATCATCTGTGAGATCTAAAAATGTTGTATTATCAAATTTTAATGTATACTTTAACTTCAACCATGAACATCATAGTTGACAGACAATGATATTAATATTATCAGTTGTTCAAGTGAAGTTCCTTCTTTGATCAAGCTTCCATTTGATTGCCCCCGATCATAAAGCAAAGTGCCATTCAAATCCTTCACCATTTCCCCACCAAAATGAAAATAACAAAAAATTTCCTTCATCATTCCATCATTGATATATCAACCTGGACAAATAAAAAAATATGAAATGTTATAGTATGTTACTCTGTCAAGTCATTATTTATTAATAACAACAATGATTTCCCAACTCTTGTTCCATATTTACTACTATATTTGGTATAATTTACTATTAATATTCAGTTATTTACTACTCCATCTTCCCTAAAGTTTGCTACTAATATTCACTCATAAGCACTGGATATGTTCTAATCAGCACTGTGGATATGTTATAATATGTTACTCTATCAAATCATGATTTATTAATAAACATAATGAATTACTAACTGTTATCCCATTTTTACTAATATAATTTCAAATTTTTAATGCTCATATGCCTTTCAATATTTGCTACTGATATTCATTTATTTACTACTCAATTATCCCCTGATTAACACTGAAGGACTAACAAATTATATAATAATGATTAATATGAGAAAAATAACTCAACGTCTAATACCCATTACACAAAATAAATAGTTCAGCAAATATAAGGGTTTAACATGATGACCGATGATATGTAGTCTATGTTACTCGTTACTTTGTTACTCAAAAAGTTCAAATTAAGTTAGAAAAGGTTCATAGGCTCGTAACTTCAACACACATTGGATTTCTTCAACTTTTCTTTGTGTTGGATAATTTTTTAGGAGAAGAATGTAAACTGAATTTGACTAGTGAGAATAACTTAAGTTTATGTTCATTTTATGCAACACTGGATTTATTATATAAGGGTCATTAGCATATCCATTACTAAAATGGAAGACTTTATATTATTGTTTGCATTTATCAAGCTTCACCCTAAGTAGAGGAGATGTAATAGAAAGAACAATGCTCACCTATACAGCCTTCACATTACATAGTGCATAAGCGACGAAGAGGGGAAGAAGCAATACAATGAAGGGAAAGACTGATTGTGGAAGGAAGACAGCATTCACATAACACATGATCACTAAATGGAGATGGAGAGAAGAAGTCTCATGAAGAAAATGGCGGGAAGAAGAAATGCTTCGGAGGAGGGAAATAAGTGGGAAGTCACGAGCTCAAGAAATGTTTATACACACTGGAATGGCTAAACACTTAAAAGAAGGGTAGTGCAGTCATTTTATATCAATTTTTTGGTTCAGTTTTGGACCTTGGTCTTATTCTGTTTTGAAATGTTTGGATCCATAATTGACATTAAATCAACCTTTTGGTCTTCAAATGTCATTTCACCAAAAAAAAACCCTACCATTTTCGTGGGAATGTGGGTCTTGCAGCTCTTGCCCTAGTTCAAGCTTCTTGCTCTTCCTCTGCTCACCTCTCTTTCTTCCTTCCCAGATGCCTTCTCTCCACCACTTGCATGTCCATTACCCGATCCCTTCCTACTCCATCTACTTTTCTTGCCCAAAGATCTGTCAACCCTCTTTCTCAAGTGTTGTGAGAACTCACTCCTATTCCCACTACCAATCACTTCACCGCTGTCCGATGCTATGTCAATCAGTCTAGTAACTCGGCCTACACATCCCTTAACTGGGACTGCAACTCCAGTTAAAGGATTATGGCGGTAAGTGTATGGTTTGCCCTCCCATAAACCTACATTGATCCGAAAAATAAGGATTATGGTGTAAGTGTTAAAGGTGTTTCCCTTTTAGCATGTAATATATGGACTTGTATCAAATGTTTCTCCTAACTGATCTGTGCAAATCAGTGAAGATAATGTTGTTAGCCTTTTATACACAGGTTTGTTATTTTTTCCCCCTTTTCATTCTGATGTGCTTTATATATTTTGTTCCCATTTATCCTTAAATGAAGTGTCTTCTGCTTGAGATGTATAATTATAGTCGGTCACATTCTTTAACGCTCGATGTCACCCCGATTTTTATCCACAGATAAAAAAGTGAATAAAAATGGAAAATGAAACCGTTATCAAAATTTTAAAAAAAATTTTGGAAAATCTAAAGAATAGAAAAAGATAGTCTACGAACAAAAGAATTAGGCTCGGGATATAGGAAAGATGTTAGGCACCCTATGTCGCCTCCTATTCAAAAAAATAGTTATTATGCTATATTAATTAGGCCTAAAACTAAATTATCCTTATTGTTATTGTTAAACCCAAAGAAAACTTAGATGAAAAAGAAAATATAATATTTTTTATAGGACAGAATTGACTTAAGATGGGACCCTAAATATGTGTTAGCTGGTTGGTGTCTTTTATCTTAGGTTTCTAAGAATTGGTTGGATCTTTCTTGTCTTTCTTCCTAAATAAATTCTCGCTAGTGGATTTTGGCTCAAAGATGATCCCTCTACACTTTCAATGCTAATATCCATCGGGAAAAAAAGTGGGGGTTGAATTTTTTCACTTGTGGAGAATGTCTAGATCTAGCAATTTGTTTTGGTGCTAGTACAGGTAATTATTCACTTCACTGCCTATTCTCTACTTGGATGGGTGCATTGAAATTTCTTCTCATGTTAATGTATTAGAGCATTAAATTGACCATTCCAGTGTAGTTCTGTAATCATCGTTATTTGGGAATCTTCTTGCTGAAGAAGAGGAAGAAGTTCGAGCAAGAATGGGGTAAGTAAGTATTTCCTCTTCATTTATGATATCACATTGATCAAATCTCATCTTCATGCTTGAAATTTTCATGTCTGCCCCAAAAAAAAAGAATGATTGAAATTCTCATGGGTTTTCTCTTATGTTCAGTTGTAATTCAAGAATAAATTGTTGATAATAAACTTTGAAAGACTAAATATACATCATTACATCTTTTCAAACCAATATTAGAACATATTTCCTTGTGGAATCAAGCAGATGATTTCCAGTCCTCAGTTTTAATATGTTTAAAATATAAACAGATTAGATTTAATATGTTTAAAATTTATTAAAGTTAAATGGCCGGTTTAGATTAAATAGTGAATAGGAAGTAAGCTAACAAGAACACTTGACACTAACTCTAAATCTCAACCATAAAAGGAAGTCAGGAATTACCCAATTATAAACTGTTTTTCCTTACTTTGTCACCTCTTCAATACAAAGACTATCAATATATCAATATAGAATTTATAAAATGTTATATTTTTTATAATTTATAAATATTGTGACTTAATTATCTTTTAATTCTATACAAAGCATATTAGACCTATAATTTGTATATATTATATCATTTTACTTTCATATTCCCAAGTATGATATCTTATTATTGGTAGGACTTGATTTCATGAGAAAGTACAAGTGCAGCTAGAATAATAGGCCATTGGTATTTTGTTTTTTGGTCACAATAGGCCATTGGCATTTGGATCTTTGTATTATGTATCATTGTATAGTATCATCTGCATATTTGGTTAAGTGAGTTAGATGAGTGGACTCATTTAATACGTCTTAGTTTTGTGGGTTGAAAATTAAATTTTGACTCTCTAAGTGGGACAGATTATATTTAAGCGACAAAAAAATATAAAAAATAAAAAATTAGAAAAATGATTCAACATCTAATTTTATAATATATTGCCACAAAAAGTTAAAATGTCTTAATATTTTAATTTCCTAAACTTCAATGATATTTGAATTTTATCTTATAGCAATAATTTCATCATGAAAAATCATGAATTTCGAATCCATAATCATGGGATTTGATTGATTTTCATTAGATTTCATTTATATTTTTTTAATATTGTGGCGTACTGATTTGGATTTTTTTAATATTTGAAGTTCTTTTTTTAAAAAAAATTATTGTGAGATAAACGAACACAGCCACCTAATATATTTAGAGCCGTCAAAACAAGTCAAGCCCGATGGACTGGCCTGAAAAGCCCAAAAAAATGAGTAGACTCGGAGCTTAATTTTGGGAGTAAATACATAATTCGAGTTTTTTGAGCTTGACTTGTTTAGGCTCGGCTGTTGGCGGGTCGGTCCGAAAGCCTGAGACTTTTTTCTTTTTCTTTTTTTTGTTTAAAATATTAAAAAATACATATTATTTTATTAATATGTGATATATAAATTGTAAAATTTAAATATTATATTTGTTTTTGATGAATTATGATGATAATTAGTTGTATTAATTTAAATAATTATATAAAAAATTTTATTAAAAAAACATAAAAAAAATAAAAAAAAAAGCCCATGGGTCGACTTGTAGGCCCGATCCCGTGAGCTCCGGCTTGTTTTTCCAAGTCCGTTTATCAAATCGGGCTTTTTGGCCCAGCCCGATTTGGGGCCGACCCGATTTGACAGCACTAAATATATTCAATCTGTTGACTTGTTTCACCTATGGATTAAATGAGTTTAGGCTTTTATTTTTGTACAGAGTTTCAGGTTTTTTATATATTGCCAAAAAATTCAAGTAAAGCACTAATGGAACCCACCAAATTGGTTATTTTGAATAATTCATTTTCTTGGCCAGGATAATTCAAACATTGAGTAAGTATCCTTTATTTAAACCCAATGAAAAAAATTCACTATCGTAGATTTTGTCTCTTTCTCGTCTTTCTTCCCATATAAATTCTCGCTAGCAGATTTTGTGTAATGCCCCTCATGATATCTTTATTGGTTTTGTGTTCAGGATCGGAGGAAGTAGAACGGATATGGTTCAAGAGGAAATAGAAAAGGGACTCCGAGCCGCAGTGAGGAGCAGGGCTACCACGACGAGAGGCCTTCCAGTAGCAGTGTTGGGCTGAATGCAGTGGAGCCGCGGCGTAAGTTGAGATTTTTGCTTAAATCCGGATCATTTCGGACGCTCGGATAGAAAAAGAAACGAAAGGAAATGAAGGGAGACCACAAGAGAGCTAAGCTAGGGTTTGATTCTCCAGTGTCCAGGGGTGACTTTCAGACCGAGGGAGCTTGGATCTAGGCTGGTAAGTGTTATCTACACCTCCCTCTCCGTTTTTATTCGGTGGAAATATGGGGTTTTTGGTTTTGAGGTTGGGTTTTTGGTTTGTGACAAAATTCATCAATTGAAATGGTTTAAGTGAGGTTAATAAAGCATGTTTTGGTGCTCTTGTTGTTTGGATGTGTGTTTGAAAGGGTTTATGTGCGATTTAAGCTTAACTCTAGGTTGTTTTCAGTTAGAACTCTTGGGAGTCTAATATTTATCTGTTTGAGTAGTATTTGAAGGGTCCCTAAGAGTTTATTGATGTATGTTTGGGGTGTTGGAACCCTGGGTTAGGCCTAAAGTGGCTAAATTATGATATTGTGATTATGGGTATATTATGTTAATGGGAGAATTATGTATTATGAAGGTTATTTTGTTAGCTATGTGGGGTTCAAGCGTATTGGTATTCAAGAAAGCGTGTGGAACTTGCGTGAGCACGGTATTGACAACCTGAGGTAATCAGGTATTATTTATGTGGTTTTACATGATAGTATGTATAGTTGTGTATATATGCATGTCTTTTTCATACCACGATATTGATGTGTATACGTGTATTGTTTATATATATATCGTGGTATGTGTATAGTGGATGATGTTTATGAGTATTGTGATGAGATATGTGATGAGGACATTGAGGTGATATGATATGATGATCATGATGATTATGATGATATATTAGCATCACCACATGTTATTATTACATTGAGATGTATGACAGATGAAGTGGTGATGATGTGATGACATATGATATATGATGATAAATGAAATTATTAGGGAAAATAAGGTTGGAGTATGTGATATATGTATATGTTAGGGAGGATAGGGTGGATTGTATATGTTAGGGAGGATAGGGTTGAAATGTATATGCTAGGGAGGATAAGGATGGGTTATATGTATATTTGTGTTAGGGAGGATAAGGATGGAAGTCCCGGAGAGGACGACATGCATACTATGCATTTTACATTGCATTCATATGTTATATGATTCATATTTGTATAAATATATATGTTTATGTGTTATTGATCCCGGTTACTGAGACATGGTCTCACCCCACCCTTTCCCATGACTAAACCTTTTAGGTGAAGGTTCTGCCTCTAGTCCGGTAAAGCCTAGAGAGCAGCTGTGTACGTGGGAAGTCTATGTAGTGGTTGTATTTTTAGATAATGAATTATGTGCCAAGTAGGATAGAAAGTGATGTATTGAATGTATGAGATTGGCAGGATTGGTATGGATGAATGTATATTTAATCAGGTTATGTTGAATGTGTTATTGTGATGTTTGAGAGTGTGTTGAACGTGGGGAAGTTTGTATGGTAGTATTTGTAAGCCCAGAGTGGTTTGGGCTTGATTGTGGTATTTTAGGGCATGTAGCCCGTTTTGTCATGTTAGGGGTTCAAAAGGGTCAGAACTCAGAGGAGTGGTTCCTTTGAGGCGTAACCTCCTTGGATATGTTGGTTTGGAGATTTAGGACCTGTGTGAATGGTCCCTGAGTGACCCATTGTCTTTGGTGATAATTGGGGTTTGTTAATGGTGAGTTTTGGTCAATAAGTGACCAAAACGATGTCAGGGGTCTAGAATCTCCATACGGAGTTGGATTAAGGTGTAAGGGGTGTCTGTGGTTAGATTGGGACTAGATTGACTTGTAGGAGTTGGAATCAAGTCAATCAATTTGGTGCCCGGGATGAGTCCTATTTTGATGGCTCCAAATCAAATGGCCCCACCGGAATTGAAGGAATTAAAGAAGCAGATTAAGGATTTGTTGAAAAGTGGTTTTATCAGACCTAATGTCTCGCCTTAGGGAGCTCCAGTGTTGTTTGTCAAGAAGAAGGATGGTAGCCTCAGATTGTGCATTGATTATAGGCAACTGAACCGAGCGACGATCAAGAATAAATATCCTTTACCTAGGAATAAAGATTTGATTGATCAACTGGCAGGTGCTTCCGTATTCTCGAAAATCGATTTGAGGTCAAGATACCATCAATTACGAGTGCGTGCTGAAGATGTGCCTAAGACGGCATTTTGAACTCGATATGGTCATTATGAATTTCTGGTGATGCCATTCGGGTTGACTAATGCCCCAACAATCTTCATGGACTATATGAACAGAGTGTTTCGGTCGTATTTGGATAAATTTGTGGTAGTGTTTATTGATGACATTCAAATATACTCCAAGAGTGAGGAAGAGCATGCGCTCCATCTTCGGATTGTGTTGCAAGTATTGCGAGATCACCAACTATATGCTAAGCTCAGTAAGTGTGAATTTTGGCTACAGGAAGTGAAATTTCTAGGTCATGGGATTTCTCTAGAAGGAGTGGTAGTGGACCCTAGTAAAGTTGAAGTGGTGTTGAATTGGGAAAGACTGCAATCAGTGACTGAAATTTGGAGTTTTCTGGGTTTAGCTGGATACTATCGAAGGTTCATTAAGGGATTTTCTCAGCTTGTTATGCCATTGACTAGACTCACCCGTAAGGATCGATCTTTCATTTGGGATGACAAGTGTGAGAGAGCATTCCAAGAGCTAAAGGTTTGTCTGACATCCACCCCAATGCTCATTATCCCTAACCCATCAGAGTCGTTCACTGTATATACAGACGCCTCTAAGAAGGGTCTAGGGTGTGTTTTGATACAGCAAGGTAGAGTTGTAGCGTATGCTTCAAGGCAGTTAAGGCCTCATGAAGAAAACTATCCAACTCATAACCTTGAGCTAGCAGCTGTAGTGTTTGCTTTGAAATTGTGGAGGCATTATCTCTATGGCACTCAGTTCGAGGTATTCAGTGATCACAAAAGTTTAAAGTACTTGTTTGATCAGAAAGAGCTGAATATGAGGCAAAGGCGTTGGGTTGAGTTCCTGGTGGATTATGAGTTTGCTTTGAAATATCATCCTGGGAAAGCCAATGTTGTGGCAGATGCATTGAGTAGAAAGTCGATCCATATGGCTATAATGATGATCAGGGAGCAGCAGTTGCTTGAAAGTTTGAGAGATATGAAGTTATCTATTAATGTCCATCCTGGAGTATTAGTAATGAGTTCCATCAGTGTATCTAGCGATCTATTGAGGAACATTTGCTATGCTCAGATGGAAGACAAATATCTTTTGGGTGTTCGAGAACAGATTGAAATGGCAGAGACCCAGGATTTTGATATTCTGGAAGATGGTATTATCCGGTACCGCGGCCGAATTTGTGTGCCTAATGTTGGGAGATTGCAAGAAACTATGTTGGAGAAAGCTCATAAGAGCAACTACACTATTCACCCAGGTACCACCAAGATGTATTAGGATTTAAAGCGTGGTTATTGGTGGCCAGGAATGAAGAAGGACATCGCAGAGTATGTCACAAGATGTTTCATCTGTCAGAGGGTCAAGATTGAATACCAATTGCCTGCAGGTACGTTGCAACCCTTGGAGATCCCAGAGTGGAAGTGGGATAGTGTTTCTATGGATTTTGTAATGGGATTACCGAGGACCTCTTAAGGACACAATGGAATATGGGTCATTATGGATAGGTTGACAAAATCAGCCCATTTTCTTCCAATTCGGGAAACAATTTCAATGGAGAAGTTAGCCCAACTATATGTGAATGAAATTGTACGGTTGCAGGGAATCCCGATAAATATTATGTCAGATAGAGATCCCAGATTCACATCCAGATTTTGGAAATCTTTGCAGAAGGCGATGGGTACGAAATTGAGTTTCAGTACTGCTTATCACCCTCAATCGGATGGGCAGACTGAAAGAACAATTCAGACTCTAGAGGACATGCTGCGGGCTTGTGTTCTAGAGAATAAAAGCAATTGGGATCAGTTCTTGCTATTGGTTGAATTTGCCTACAACAACAGTTTCCACTCGAGTTTGCAGATGGCTCCTTATGAAGCGTTGTATGGCAGAAAATGCAGATCACTGTTGTGCTGGGTTGAACTCGGTGAAAGAAGTCTTTTGGGCCTAGATATTGTTGATCAAACCTCTCGGCAAATAGAGAGTATTCGCCAGAAGCTCCTTACTGCTCAGAGTTGACAAAAGAGTTATGCAAATAGAAAGAGGAGACCATTGGAATTTGGTGTTGGAGATCATGTGTTTTTGAAGGTCACTCCTATTACTGGTGTGGGAAGATCGATTCGGGCAAAGAAGCTCAGTCCACGGTATATGGGTCCATATCAGATTCTAGAAAGAATTAGGCCAGTAGTGTATCGAGTGGCGCTACCACCCAATCTTGTCAGATTACATCATGTATTCCACATGTCTCAGCTCAAGAAATATCATCCAGATCCATCTCATGTGATTGATGTAAAGGCAGTTCAAGTACGAGAGGATCTGACTTTTGAGGTCACGCCGTTACAAATTCTAGATGTTAAAGAAAAGCAATTGAGAAATAAGACCATAAGGTTGATAAAAGTTTTATGGAGCGGTTTGACGTCAAATGATGTCACTTGGGAGACAAAAGAATCCATGCGAAGGAAGTATCCAGATATCTTTGTTTGCAGAAAGAGTTGAAATTTCGAGGATGAAATTTTTATAAGGAGGGGAGAGTGTAACGCCCCTCGCGATATCTTTATTGGTTTTGTATTCAGGATCGGAGGAAGCAGGACGAAGAGAGGTTCAAGAGGAACCAGAAAGGGCTCCACGCTGCGGTGAGAAGCAGAGCCGTCGTGGCGAGAGGCCTTCCAGTGGCATTGTTCCGGATTAGTTAGTGGAGCCGTGGTGAGGTATACTGGAGTCGCGGCAAGAGTAGGGAAAATTGCTTAAATCTAGATCAGTTTGCTTGGACAAAAAAGAAAGAAATGGAGGAAACCGAGGGAGACCCCAAGAGAGCTGAGCTAGGGTTTGATTCTCCGGCATCCAGGGGTGATTTTCTGATCGAAGGAGCTTGGATCTAGGTTGGTAAGTGTTCCTTGGTCTTCCTTCTCTATTTTTCTTCGGTCAAGATTTGGGTTTTTCGGTTGTAAGGTTGGATTTCCGAGTTGGGGTGAAATCCACCAATTGAAATGGTTTAAATGAGGTTAATAAAGTGTGTTTTGGTGTTCTTGTAGTTTGGATGTGTGTTTGGAAGGGTTTATGTGCGATTTGAGCTTAACCCTAGGTTGTTTTCGGTTAGAACTCTTGGGAATCCGATATGTATGTGTTTGAGTAGTATTTGAAGGGTCCCTAAGAGTTTATTGATGTACGAAAGAGGTGTTGGAATCTTGGGTTAGGCCTAAAGTGGCTAAATTATGATATTGTGATTATGGGTATATTATGTTAATGGGAGAATTTCGTATTATGAAGGTTATTTGGTTAGCTGTGTGGGGCTCAAGCGTATTGGTGTTCAAGAAAGCGTGTGGAACTTGCGTGATATTGTATAGTTGTGTATATATATATGCATGTCCTTTTTCATATCACGATATTGATGTGCTTGTGTGTATTATGTTTATATATATCGTGGTATGCGTACGGTTAGATGATATGATATATAGACATTATGATGATGATAATACATTAGCATCACCACGTGTTATTGTGACATTGAGATGTATGATGGATGAAGTGGTGATGATGTGATGATGTATGATATATGATGATAAATGAAATTGTTAGGGAGAATAAGGTTGGAGTATGTGATATATGTAGATGTTAGGGAGGATAAGGGTGGATTGTATCTGTTAGGGAGGATAAGGTTAGAATATATATGTATGTTAGGGAGGATAAGGATAGGTTATATGTATATGTATGTTAGGGAGGATAAGGATGGGTTATATGTATATGTGTGTTAGGGAGGACAATGATGGAAGTCCCGGAGAGGACGACATGCATACCATGCATTTTACATTGCATTTACATGTTATATGATTTATATTTGTATATATATATATGTTTATGTGCTGTTGATCCCGGTTACTGAGACATTGTCTCACCCCACCCTCTCCCATGACTAACCTTTTAAGGTGAAGGTTCTGGCTCTAGTCCAGTGAAGCCTAGCGAGTAGCTGTGTACATGGAAAGTCCATGTAGTGTTTGTATTTTTGGATAATGTAATATGTGCCATGTAGGATAGAAAGTTGTGTATTGAATGTATTAGATGGATAGGATTGTTATGGATGAATGTATGCTTGGTTATGTTTATGTGGAATGTGTTATTGTGATGTTTGAGAGTGTGTTAAATGTGAGGAAGTTGGTATAGTAGTATTTGTAAGCCCAGAGTGGTTTGGGCTTGATTATTGTATTTTAGGGCCTGTAGCTCGTTTTGTCATGTTAGGGGTCAGAACTCATATGAGTGGTTCCTTTGAGGCGTAACCTCCTTGGATATGTTGGTTTGGAGATTTAGGACATGTATGAATGATCTCTGAGTGACCCATTGTCTTTGGTGACAATTTGGGTCTATTAATGGTGAGTTGTGGTCAATAAGTGACCAAAATGGTATCAGGGGTCCAGAATCTCCATACGGAGTTGGATTGAGGTGTAAGTGGTGTCTGTGGTTAGATTGGGACTAGATCGACTTGTAGGAGTTGAAATTAAGTTAATCGAAGGTCGGAGCATAAAGTTATGCGTGTCGGAAGTCCGCCCCAAAATGTTGAAGTGCTGATGTCCAAGGGGGCGCCGCGGCGCCAGTGATGGCAGTAGCGAGGGAGAAACAGAGCATGTCGGAGCCGCGGTGATACTGTAGCGGCCGCAGTCCCAGCCCAGAAATTGGTGTTTTTGGGTCGTTTCCGCTGTTTTAAAGCTGTGAGATGCTGTTTTATGTTGTTTGGTTTGTGATTGGTTGAATTAGGAGAGTTTTGGTTATGTTTGGAGGTAGGATGTTACAATGAACATGCTAAAAGATGTTTTTTGATCCTAAATGTTACCATGCCAAAGTGAAATTATGTTTCTTGCAACCATGTCTAAATATTATGCTAAGAATGGAATTATGATGTTATTGGGATTTTCATAAATCTCACTCCACCAAATATCTAACCATGATTAGGTCCAAATCATATGAAAGGCAAGGAGAAAAAGGAGGATCTAAAATGTTTAGAAACAGGAATGATATTTTGGATGCTTATGTAATATCAAGTCTAATGACATTTTATGCTACAATTATGTAAATTACGTGTGACTCTTAGACAATGAATAAAGTTTGTCTTGGATCAATTTTACATATGTTATATGACTACTATTTCAAGTATGGCATTATGGAATTTTATGAAATGAAATTTGGAAAAATTAGGGTAAAATTGCAAGTGAATTCATGAAATTTACTGTAATAATTTACCTAATAAAATTCAAAATTAATATTTGTCCCTCATAGAGCATTTTAAGAGATGAATTTAGCAATTTTAACCACCTTTAAACGATTTTTCTAGAATTAGTTATGATTTTTCAAAGTTCAGCCAAATTATTATATTTACTAAATGAAGACTTTTTGTAAATTTTTGGAATTTTTTGAATTTGACCCAAATTTTCTTCCAAATGTATCTAATTGGAACCCAAACCACTAAAAATAAATAGTAAAGGTTCCTAAGGTTAAGGTTTGACATCTTCCATGTCCAAAAGGAGTATTTATAAAGAAAAGGAGCAAATCACAATTTGCCACCTAGATTTCTAAAGATTTTTTTATTTTTCTACAAAAAAATGACATAAATTATTAAATAATGTGATTTCATCACGTGCTGCTGATTGAGCACAAATTAGGAGTATTTTGGTCTAAAAATTTCATATATTTACTTATCCAGATATATCTTGGACCAGTCTGAACAAATAAACCTATTTTAGCAATATATTTTACTATTATTTGAACACATGTTTAGCTATATTGGGATATGAAATTTTCATAATATTCTTATTCCAATTGGTCCAAATATGAGGCCAATATACTGTTATTGAATTAGTACTGCTTCTTCCTACAGTGCAGACTGACTCTTATCGGTAAAATGTTAATATTAAATCCTAGTTATTCAATAAACACTATTTTGATCTTAATAAATTTCATACTATATTTCATGGGTCTTCGCTCATTGAGAGTTTTATTATGACTATAATTGTTCATATTTACAAAAAGTCCTCAATTAGGGGTAAATTTATATATATTAGAACTTTTGGATCATTAAGTGTAATTTTTTCCAAAATTTATAAAATTTCCTTCACTCCTCACGTACGTCCATTGCCTTTCACTGTCATTCTCTCTCTTTTTTTAGGGAAAATATCACCATTTTGGAATTTCTTTTCTTTGATCCTAAATTTAATTTTTTTTACCTTTTTTCCATGTAAAACGGTGTATACATATTTTTGTAAATTTTTTATAAATTTTAAAATATTAAGTCTTAAATATTTAGAAAAAATTTCAGAATATTACACTAACTTCCACATAACTAGCATAGGGGTTAGCATCCCATTATTAGTGTAAATGCTAAATGTATGTTGACTGCATGATGAATAAACATATGTGATTTTAATGTTTTGTCTTGTACTATTGACCTATCTTAAGGTTACCCAACCTTTTCAAATATGATATTCAATGTCAACATTATAATTGCTTTTATTTCAATGGTTGGATTAATGAAATTCACTTCTTATAACAATAATATATTTAAGGGTACAAGGGTCTCAATTCTTACACTAGTGTCAATCCATCCCCCTCATATATATGTGTGTGTGTATTGGTTCCAAGAAATAACACACTGACAAATCCATTTTATTCTTTTGAAACTAAAAGATCAAAGGTATTTACCTGGTCAAAGACAGGAATGATGAACTTGCTTATGTAGGTAAGAAATTTGCTGCTAGATATACCCCTCTAAGTAAACATTGTGACTGTCTTTAGAAAGTTCTAAAGGGAGGAAGAAAAGGTAAGACAAACATTAAACAATCCTCACCATAACAAGAGGAAGTGCCATGTGAAGGCATGATATCAATTTGTCAATATGATTAGCATATGAAACCTACAATTTACTAAGAAAAAGCAATTGTTCATAAAGGAAACATAACAATATGAGACAAAAACATAATAGTTGCAAAGGGTGTTAGGGTGAACTTCTATGTGCTAGTAGTACATTTCAAAATCAAGACAAACTTATCTTACTTTCATAATTGAATGCCATGCACATGCCCAATTCCACATCCTCCGTGTTTTCAATATGAAGCCTAACAAATATACTGCTTAGTTGATGCAAAACTAGGATAATATCCAGATAAATCTTTTAAAGATTAGAGAAAGTGAGAGGAAAGAAGAGAGATGAGACTTGATTTAAAAAAAAAAAAAAGGAAATGCACCCAATAGTAGATAGAAAATTAAAGTAACCATTAACAAAACCAATGTAGGTCAAAATAGTATTTCTAAAAGCAGCATTTTGATAAGTAATTCGAAAATAACCCTCACAATAGAAGTAAGGCCCGAAAGGAGTATAATATTCTAAAATAATAGAAAACTATGAATAGTGAAAACCAAAAATACTAATCCCATTAGATTGATTGCAATGAAACCCTTAAAATATAGACAACTATCAAAACACCTATTTTACACATAAAATGAGCAAGTTTGTTCTTGTTTAACAGAAGGAAGGGCACTCACATTAAACTGTGCATCTAAATCAGCTTGCCCTTCAACAATTCCCATGAACTCTTTCATATGCTTAGGTGGAGCCTTTTCTCCAAACAGGCTTAAACCCTTCAAGAAATTCATAAACTTTTAAAATTCAATACCAGTAACGTTTTCTAAACCCTACTACAATGGAATTCAACAACAAAAATAATGAACTTTCTATAATATTACAAAATTAAATACTAATAAATAGACAGCCATACTGATAATAGTATTCAGTCAAATAAATACATATATCTTTTACCTTTTTTATTAGATCAGTTGCATGTCTTTCCATTTGCTCTTGGAGCTTCAACAATTCGGATTTAGTAGGAAAGCCCTAAAATGATGATAATTAATAAATTAAAAGAAAAAAAAAGCTCTCCCCTTGTCTTCCTCCGGTCCTAGTTCCATTAGTTTGTCGCTTGCCTCTTCCATTCTGTCTCATATCAACTCAACTTGTCTTCCAATCCTTATTTCACTTGGTTGGTCCTCATTTGGTTTTCTCCACTCATTCAAGCGATTTCCATGATCCAAGCAATAAGTAAACACAAGAAGAAAAAGGTGGGATTAGAATAACACTAAACTGGCATCTAACAAGCTGAGTTCAAGAAATAGATAATGCTTATACGCACAAGGGAGGGAGAATTTGTAGCTGTTTGTAAGAACTCTAACCTTGACCTTATCGATCATTGACTCACAGCATTATAGCAAATACCCATATTATAGAACTCAAATGTTAAAGTCAATCTTCATGCGTGCAGATTCAAACAGGTTCTAATATTCTTCTCATTCATGTCATTTGTCATGACTCAAGTAATAAACATACACCAAAAGGAATAGGTAAAAAGCGTGACATCATAGCCAAGGGTGGTCCAACCATGTAATACAAGCATACACAAAGAGACGGAAACAAAAAAGAAAGCATGTTACCAAGTCTTATGAACAAAGGAGCATGAAACCATCAATACATGACTTACCCCTATAGAGTTTAGCCTCATGACCAAAATGAGCTTAAGTACAAGAATAACTTAACACATACACGATTCGTGGCCCACCTTATTATGGAACAAATCATCAAAAGGAGCCACAAGATAATCAAAGGAACTAAGTACTCAAATATATCTTTGAGCCATAATTGTGACATCCAGGCACTGATGAGGGCGGGAAGTGATCGCCGGTGCAAGAAAGGGGGTATGAGATAAAAAGTGATGAGGCATGGATAAAGAGCGGCTCTTGGCAGGCTTCTAAGCGAGAGGGGCATATGAATGAATCGAATGCATACCGGAATGAGAGGGATCTAGAGACTGTATAGGTATGGGACTATACGGTTAATGATAGCTTAAAGGAATTGATAAGTACTACTTATACCAACAAGATACACCTACTTTTTTGGTAGCCTATCACTTAAGAACTCTTTAGTAAGCATGCATGACTAGGAGCAATTTTGGGATGGGGACCACCTGGGAAGGAGGTGTGTGAGTAAGGATAAGGCACACTGAAAGGGCTTATGTTGGTTTATGGGGACAGTTATTAATCCTAAAGAAGCGGCATTGATATTTAAATGCTGAATAATAACTAGAACGTTAAACTAAAGCAATCATAGTGTTTCGGAGCACAAACAGCCAGCATGACCAGAAGTTATCAAGGTTCCCATTTAATCACAGTTCTTAACAAAGACACCCAACTTTCAGTCACTCAGTATCATTTTGGCCACTCAACCCATGGCAAGAATGAAGAAAATAAGGGTGGAAGAATGTTACCTCAGTCTCGGTGATTTGTGGCTCAAGCTCTTCCTCTGACTCCTCTTCTCTTTCTAATTTTCTTAACTCCCTTGTGTTTGATCTTACTCGTCACAGACTCCAATTGTTCTCACCCAAGCTCGTTCCTTTTTCCCTTTCTCCCTCAATCGATGGCTCAATCTTAATCTCCTCCTCTATTGCTCACTCGTTCTTTTCTCTCCACTCTTTTTTTATTTCACCTCCCCTCTCTTTATAATCGAATGTTTCATACCTTGGGTGGGATGGCCATTTGGCATGTCAAAATGGGTCTTCCTATTTTGTGCAATGGATCACAGACCCAGGCTCGTAAATTCTCATCTATTTCTTTATTCCCATGCATCTAATTCTCTGAATCACTACCCCATTTGCTACAAACTATCCCCTTAAGCCTTGAGCCTTTTGGCTCCTTCTCCATCCCTGCGTCCTTAGGGTCCTCTGTATCATTGCATCATTCTGTGTTTCTGCTCCTACTGATGGTGACAATAGAGAGGAGGAGAGAGAGGAACCAACTACCACTTTCCTCATTCTTGTATCAGTCACTTTTCCTCATTGATGCTTTCATTTGCTTTCTTGCTGCCCAACACTGAAGAGAAAAGGGGCTAGCTAGGACATCGATTTTGGGACTAGGAGGGGTCTAAACACTAAGATGCTCACTGTTTTGGCATCCTTCCCCTATATTTTTCTTATATTTTTATTTAATTTTTTTCTATTTTTCCTTCTTAAAAAAATATAATCCTATTATAAATTTAAAACTTAAAAAAGGGAATCTATCGAATTAAAAAAAATCTAAAGGAAGCTCTTTTTTTCTTTTCTTTTTTTTAATTTTATAATTAAAATTGGGTTCAAATCAGACTTTAAAAAGCATATTTTAATTCAAATTTATATTTAAAATAAATAATAACTACTAAATTTATTTGAAATGAAATTCTTTTTGTGAATTTCCAATTTTTTTGTTTATTTTTAAAATTACTCGAATAAAATATGGTGTTCACACTCATTTCTACACAGAAGACAAAATTGAAAAGGATCCATTGGAATCAACCATTTGTCAGCTCACACAAAATTGAAACGGATCCACTGGAATCAACCATTTGCCAGCTCACACAAAACTGAATGGTACTTGTTCTTCAACGCTTGCCATATGCTTAAACAAGGCCGTCAAAGAAGCGGCATAAACAAAAATTCCGTAAGACAACAATTAGAATCTTTAATGAAGCAAATTTTGCTAAAAAAATTAAGCATTAAATTACTTTTTCTTTTTTTAATAGAAATGTGATGAATGAACCTTATCTGAATTAGAGGTGATGAATGAACCTCATTTAAAATAACATCACTAAGAACAATGTTAGGTATGGCAAACAAATCAGGCAAGCATAACTGTACGAGGATGTCAGCCCATTGCAAAACAAACGTTAAAATATATATACATGTATATTTATTTCTCAAACACAAGTGTGACAGCTACTGTACTGTACAGGAACTAGGTAAGATTATTAGTAGATTGGCTAGTTTTATAGTCAACATTTCAGAAAGCAACAATTAAGTGTTACAAAGAGAAGGGATCATTCACTACAAAAATGTAGACTTTCAGTTATGACTTTCGGTGGTAACAAAAAAAAAAGTCGTTGCCGAAAGTTATACTTTCGGCAGTGACAAAGAAAGTCATCGCTAAAATAGACTTTCAATTATGACTTTTATTATCACCGCCAAAAGACAAACTTTCAGCAATGACTTTTTTTTGTCGCTGTCGAAAGTCATACGACGACATTTGTTTATTATAGCTAAAAGTTTTACTTTCAATGGCAATATTTGGGTTGCTACTCAATACAACTTTCAGTGGCGACTTTCTTGTTATTGTTGCTAAAAATAAAATAGCATTAATTTTAGTACTAAATAGCATTATTTTTTATATAAATTTTTATATTATATTATAACATTATATAAGTATTATTATGATATATAATTATTAATAATGATAAACTTATTTAACAAATAATATAATAATAGATTAATAGTTGACTATTTTAAATTCAAAATGTGATTATAGTTAATTATTAACTTATTTGTATTTTAATATTAAGTTATGAAGTTTATTAGTAATAGTTTTTTATTTTCTATATGATATATAACGTATAAAATTAAAAATATATTAATTTTATTACTACTGATTTGATTATAATTTAACTATACTTGAACCATTGAATTTTAATCTTGTATCTTCATTGATTCAATAAAGGACTTGGTTTTGATAACATTGGTAGAATGTTAGAATTTAATAAAATTAATATGGACAATTATGGAAAGCATTGAAATTTTTTGATAAATTTAATGTTTTAACTCATTTTTTAATATGCATAAAATAGTTAAAGATCACTTATATATTTATATCAATATTGTTTTAATTAATTTTTGTTGATTTAGCTACTATATTACTGAAAATGATGTGGGCTGAAAAAAATTAATTATATATATATATATATTCTTGATGTGGATGTGTATTTCTTTTGGAAGAATGAATGAAATATAAAATTATTAGAACATTCTTCGTCCTTGTTGAAGATTCATATTATTAGTAGTTCCTACTTTTTATTGTATGCTCTATTCCCTGTGTCAATTAATTTAAGAGTCAACACTTGGAAGTAATAATTTATTTGGCTAAGTGATTTTTAAAATCTTTTAAATGGGTTGAATCATCAATATATTAATATCAATATATTCTTTAAATTAAGTTGTAGGAAGCCAACTTATTTGGCTCAAGCATATGAACGGTAGCTGCATTTAGGGAAAAAACCTTGTTATTCATTTCCACTTTCATATATTAATATCAATATATTAATTAAGTGATTTGAAACTTGTTATTCATTGCACACGAAGAAAAAACTTTGGACAAAATCATTTCCTGTTTCATATATTAAAAATTCATATGCAAAGCACAAGGACAATTTTTCTAGTTTAAAAAAAGGTTTTTATTTCTTTATATCTCATTATAATTGTCTTCTAGGGGTATATTGGAAAGAAATTAATGCACTAGACAAACTCCTAAAAATGACTTAGATTTTGAATCAAAACACTAGAAAATAATGGATATTTTAGATTAGAGGAAGTGCACAGATCAAGGGATATAATTAAAATTAGTTAAGGGTTTTATTTTTTCATAATTTATAGAACATTCAAAATCCATTCTTAACAAATCATGACATTTAAAAGAGAAATATTTGTAAAGTAGTTTTATGAAGGGAATTTTTATTATAAAGGGAGCCATTTGGCCTCCTTATTTCAAAATACAAGTTAATTTGCAATATTAAAAAAGTTGTTTTTAAATTTTACCCAAAATATTTATTATAGAGAAAGGAATTAAAAGAAATATAATTATGATGGGGATACAATTTAATAATAATATTAGAAAACCTTGATAAATTTTTAAAATTTCAAGAATTCTAATTAATTTTAACTAATTTTCTTAGTTTATATAAAGTGATTAAAACTTACTTACATAAATGAAAGAAGGGAAAATTAAAAAAAAATGTAAATCTCAATTGAAAATTCAATAGCCATTAAGACAACTATAGTTAAATATTCTCTTTAGTCTTAAATACAAAAGATATTTTAAATGTTTTTTTTTTGTCCAAAATATATAAGATACACATATGAGTTGTTTGATGTATTTATTTGTTTTTCAAACTTTTTCCTTCATTAAATAACTGAATATAATTAATTTTCATCAATTACATTATAAAAGTTTTAAACATTAAATGAGGCATTTTTAGAAACTAATTTTAATCTATAACAAATTTAATAATCAAAACTACTCTTATCTATATTCTTTGATTCATGTAAATTAGTTATTTTTATATTATATTTGAGAATGAATGGAATATTGTCCAAGCAGTAGCTTTTCAAACCTATCATAAAATAGTAAAAACAAGATAAGCTAGTACTGTTAATAACTTTGGCTCTTATCTGACTCATTTTTGGGTTGCTTATTATTTTAAATAAAAAATTATGTTTAAATGTAATTTTTGCTGGTGCCAGCTTTTTCAAGTATGTATTGGCGTCATTTTCCTAAGCTGCAATTAATCAAGGAAGACCAATATCAATTCCCATTGGACCAATTTGAATCAAATTTGAATGGGATGTGCATAAATTCAAAGCTAGACTAATTACAATTTATTTTAATGGGATGTACATAGATATTCAAATGTCATTCTTATTACATTCACATTTTCTTATTTCTTATTTTTGCCAAAAAATTTTTTTGATACCAAATAAATACAACTTGAATATGTATTGAGATACAAGCACAAGAAAATGCATGTGTAATGAGCCTATCTCTCATAAGTATAGTAATCCAATTTCTTTTCATTATATCTTATAAGTTCAAAAACTCCACCGATGTGAGTCATAGCCAGTCCCAAGCCCGGATAAAGGAGGAGGTTTGTGTTAGGTTCTCATAGCCAACGTAAAATTCTGTTGAATCTCTATTATGTAACATCCTACCTCCAAACATAACCAAAACTCTCCTAATTCAACCAATCACAACCCAAACAACATAAAACAGCATCTCACAGCTTCAAAACAACGGAAATGACCCTAAAACACCAATTTTTGGGCTGGGGCTGCGGCCGCTATAATACCGCCGTGGCTCCGACCTGCTCTGATTCTCCCTCGCTACTGGCATCACTAGCGCCGCGGCGCCCCCTTGCTGATGTGGGACATCAGCACTTCAACATTTCGGGGCGGACTTCCGACGCGCATAACCTTATGCTCCGACCTCTGATTGACTTGATTACAACTCCTACAAGTCAATCTAGTCCCAATCTAACCACATATACCACTTACACCTCAATCCAACTCTGTATGGAGATTTTGGACCCCTGACATCATTTTGGCCACTTATTGATCAAAACTCACCACTAACCAACCCCAATTGTCACCAAAGACAACTGGTCACTCAGATACCATTCATACAGGTTCAAAATCTCCAAACTAACATGTCCAACGGGGTCTCACCTCAAAGAAACCACTCCTCCGAGTTTTGACCCCTAAAACCTCAATATGACCAGATGGGCTACAGGCCCTAAAACACAACCATCAGGCCCAAAACCACTCTGGGCTCACAAATATTACCATACCAACATCCAAACACTAAACACTCTCAAAATACCAGCATAACACATTCCACATAAGCATACCCAAGCATACATTCATCCATAACAATCCTGTCAATCTCATACATTCAATACACAACTTTCTATTCTGCTTGGCACATAATACATTATCCAAAAATACAAACACTACATAGACTTCCCACGTACACAGCTACTCTCTAGGCTTCATCGGATTAGAGCCAGAACCTTCACCTCAAAGGGTTAGACATGGGAGAGGGTGGGGTGAGACAATGTCTCAGTAACCGGGATCAATAACACATAAACATATATATATATACAAATACGAATCATATAACATATGAATGCAATGTAAAATGCATGGTATGCATGTCATCCTCTCCAGGACTTCCATCCTTATCCTCCCTAACACACATATACATATAACCCATCCTTATCCTCCCTAACATATACATTCCAACCTTATCCTCCACAACATATACAATCCACCCTTATCCTCCCTAACATATACATATATCACATACTCCAACCTTATTCTCCCTAACAATTTCATTTATCATCATATATCATACGTCATCACATCATCACCACTTCATTCGTCATACATCTCAATGTAACAATAACATGTGGTGATGCTAATGTATCATCATAATCATATCACATCAATGTCCTCCTCACATATCTCATCACAATACTCATAAACATCATCTACTATACACATACCACAATATATATATAAAAACAATACACATATACACATCGATATCGTGGTATGAAAAAGACATGCATATATACACAACTATACATACTATCGTATAACACTACATAACAAAACCCAGTTACCTCAGGTTGTCAATACAGCACTCACGCAAGTTTCACACGCTTTCTTGAACACCAATACGCTTGAGCCCCACACAGCTAACCAAATAACCTTCATAATACATAATTTTCCCATTAACATAATATACCCATAATCACAATATCACAATTTAGCCACTTTAGGCCTAACCCAAGTTCCAACACCCCTTTCATGCATCAATAAACTCTTAAGGACCCTTCAAATACTACTCAAACACATACATATCGGATTCCCAAGAGTTCTAACCGAAAACAACCTAGGGTTAAGCTCAAATCGCACATAAACCCTTCCAAACACACATCCAAACAACAAGAACATCAAAACACACTTTATTAACCTCATTTAAACCATTTCAATCGGTGGATTTCATCAAAAACTGAAAACTCAACCTCAAAACCAAAAACCCCATATTTCCACCGAATAAAAACGGAGAGAGAGGTGTAGCTAACACTTACCAACCTAGATCCAAGCTCCCTCGGTCTGAAAGTCACCCCTGGACACCGAAAAATCAAACCCTAGCTCAGCTCTCTCGCGGTCTCCCTTCATTTCGTTTCGTTTCTTTTCTGTCCGAGCATCCGAAATGATCCGAATTTAACAAAAATCTCGACTCTCGCCGCGGCTCCAGGCTACTCGCGGCGGTGCCACCATAAAATTTTGAAAAACGCTACTAGAAGCCTCTCGCTGCGGCAGCCTTGCTTCTCGCCACAGCTCGGAGTCCCTTTTTCAGTTACCTCTTCAACCACATCCATCCTACTTCCTCCGATCCTGAACACAAAACCAATAAAGATATCATGAGGGGTATTACATATTACATAGATCAAAGATGTTTTTGTGCTAAAGTTATGTCGTTACCCAAAAATATTGCGCTGTATGACTCAAGTATAGTGTTAAATGAGCTAGAGCTGTTACATTGGCGCTCAGGGTTAGTGTTGAATGAGCAAAGATTTTCACATCATTCTGGATGGATATGGGTAAAGAAGTTAGCCCATGAGAGTAAGATTTGGCTCGGTTCTTGGAATATAGGTACTTTAACAGGTAAATCTATGGAGGTAGTGGATGCTATGATTCGAAGGAGAATTAACATCTTGTGTTTTCAAGAAACTAAATGGATGGGAGAAAATGATAAAGAGATAGATACTACTGGTTTTAAACTTTGGTATATAGGGAAAGTCAGAACAAGGAATGGAGCTGGTATTATTGTGGATATAGTTTGGAAAAAGAATGTGGTGGGAGTAAGAAGGATTGGAGATATGATTTTATCCTTAAAATTGACTATTGGACATGATACTTTCAATATTATTAGTGCTTACACACCTTAAGTAGGGTCAAAAGTACATATTAAGGATAAATTTTGGGAAGATTTGGAGGGCTTAGTTTGAGACATCCCATAAGAGAAAAATATTTTCATTGGTGGGGACCTTAATGGTCATGTGGGGAAAGAGACAAGGCAATATATGAGAGGTTATGGTAATTTTTGTTTTGGACTATTAAACGAGGAGGGGTATTCAATTCTTGATTTCTTAATAGCTTATAACCTCATGATTATAAACACTTGTTTTAAGAAATGGGAGGAGCATTTAGTCACATATGAGAGTGGAGCCCAAAGGTTGCAAATTGACTTCTTTTTTATAAGGAATTCAAATAAAAGAGCTTGTAAGGATTGCAAAATTATTCCTAGTGAGAGCTTAACTTCACAACATAGGGTCTTGGTCCTTGATGTGCTGATTAAGAGCCATAAACGGAAAAGATGAAAAGCCTTAAATCCTAGGATAAAGTGGTGGCAATTAAAATGTGAGCAACAATTGACCTTTCCGAGAAAAGTATTAGAGGAATGTAATTGTGACTTACAAGGAAGTGTTAACATCTTCTAGAATGAGATAGCAAAAAGGATCAGGGATACCGTTAAAGCAGTTTAGGGTGAATCTAAAGGTTTTGGACCTAGAGATAAAGAATCTTGGTTGTCGAATAAGAGTGTGCAAGAGAAGGTTTAGCATAAAAAAAGAGTGTTTCAAAGCCTTACACTTGTCAATAACGAGAAAAATTGGAAGAGTTATCGCTTAGCTAGAAAGGAGACTATGAAAGCAGTGAGTAAAGCTTGATTTAAAACTTTTGAGGAATTCTACCAAGATTTAGGAATAAAAAATGATGAACGCAAGATTTACAAAATTGCCAAGAATAGGAAAAGAAAGTTAAGGATGAGGAAGGAAAAGTTTTGGTTACTGATAATGATACCAAAGAAAGATAGGATAACTATTTTTATAAGCTCTTTAATGATGGATTGGGTGTGACTAGTGATACAAAGGTTTAACAACTTATGAAGATGAACTAAATTTGAGTTTCTATCGTAGGATCTAGGGTGGAGAGGTAAAAGAAGCTTTTAAGAGAATAGATAATGGTAAAGCTATTGGCTCTGATGATATTCCTATCGAAGTTTGGAAGTGCTTAGGAGAAAGAGGGGCTTTGTGGCTAACTAATATTTTTAATAAGATTTTAAGGTTAAAAAAATGCTAGAGGAATGGAGAAAGATCGCTTTGGTGCCCATATACAAGAACAAGGGGGATATACAGAATTGTGCTAATTATCGGGAGATAAAACTCATGAGTCTTACCATGAAACTTTGGAAAAGCGCGATTGAGCGTAGATTAAGAAAAGATCTCATATTTTAGAAAACTAATTTGGATTCATGCCAGGACAGTACAATAGAGGCTATTTATTTACTAAGGGATTTGATTAAAAGATACTAGAGTAAAGAGAGAGACTTGCATATGATTTTCATTAATTTGGAAAAAGCCTATGATAAAGTACCAAGAGATGTATTGTGGAAAGCAATGGAGAAGAAAGGTGTTTATGTGGGTTATATTCGAGTCATAAAGGATATGTATGAGGGGGCAACAACAAGTGTGAGAACTCCTGGATGAGAGACCAAGGACTTTCTTATAAGGATAGGTTTACATCAAGGATCTTCCTCGAGTCTATACTTGTTTGATTTGGTTTTGGATGTTCTAACAGAATATGTGCTGGAGGAAATTCATAAGTGTATGTTTTTTGCGGATGATATAGTCTTAATTGATGACTTAAGATAAGAGGTCAACTTTAAACTTGAGTTATGGAGACATACTTTGGAATGAAAAGGCTTCTACTTGAGTAGAAGTAAAATGAAATATATGCATTGTAAATTTAACAAGAGGCTAGTTAGAAATGATTTATGAGTAAAAATTAGAAAGCAAACCATTCCAGAAGTGTCAAAATTCAAGTGTTTGGGGTCGATTATACAGAATGATGGTGAAATTGATGGGGATGTTATACATAGAATACAAGCTGGGTGGTTAAAGTGGAAAAAAGCTTCAGGAGTTATTTGTGATCGTAAGGTACCTGCTAAGCTTAAAGAGAAATTTCATCGAACTACTATATGTCTAGTGATGCTATATGGTAGTGAATATTGGGCTCTGGAAGGGAAACAAGAGCAAAAGATGAGAATAGCGAAGATAAGAATGTTAAGATAGATATGTGGTCATACAAGAATGGATAAGATGCGAAATGAACGTATAAGAGGAAAATTTGAATAGCACTTATCAAGGAAAAAATGTTGGAAAATCGTTTAAGGTGGTTTGGGCATGTACAAAGAAGAGGACAAGAAGAGCCAGTAAGGAGAGTTGATCAAATGGCTTGGAGCCCTTTTGAAAGGTGTAGAGGAAGATCAAGAAGGATATTAAAAGTTATAAGGCGTGACCTCTTAATAAATAAATTATCTAAGGAGATGGTGTTTGATGGAGTTTATTGACATCATATGATCCATGTGGTCAATCCTACTTAGTAGGATAAGCCTAATGTTATTGTATCTTATAAGCTCAGAATCACTGTTGCACTTATTTTATATTTCCTCAGCTTCCTCTCACATTTTTGGAAAATATTCAAGAGGCATGTCTTTATTTTTTCCTTTTTAATTTTTATAAAATGAGTCTTGTAAGAGGATGGAGATAAGATGCAGAGAAAATGCAGCAAAGGACCTATCCTCTACATTCAGATTGTACATGGAGAGGATCCACTTTTCTAGTAATGACAAAAATTAATTTCTGAATACTGAAGAATTTACATGACATGAATGCAATTGCATATCTCAATAATGTACCATGGATGTGCTATAAAATTAAACTATTGTTTATTTAAGATTTTATGTTATTGATTATTAATCATCAGGGGGTACTACATAGGAAATAAATTATATAAAAGCAGCACTTTTTATCAGTAGTCCTTAATCTTCATCAAGATAAATTCTACTCCCTAATGGTAGCTCCCATGATACATCAGATCATCAATACCTTCTCCAAATCTTGCATATTACAACATGAATAAAATTACGTGTGGAATATATTATTGTTGTTGTTGTTGTTGTTATTGTTAGACATGGATGGAGACTGAAAAGTAGTTGATATCCATCGGGTAACTGAAGGCAGAATTTGAAGCATTATATGAAGAAATTGTAATGACTAAGTTCACAGCCTTAGCGGGATGAAATGAGTCAAAGAATAAATATTCCTTCCTGTTCTTGCATGGCGTTTCGTTAGCATCACATTGTCCATCTTCCCTTACTTTGCAGCAACCAATAGTAAACAACTTGAGTCCTGAAACTGTCCATATTCCTTTCTTTTGTTAAGTTTACCCTCAAAATCAAAGTTAATAGATGTTATGACTGATGAGTTTTGTTATTAAACAAGTCATCTTTAATTTAAGTATTAATTACTACAGTCTGGGAAAATAAGGCAAAAAAAGATCAGAATATATATTTACCTAGTGACTTGTCAAGTGTCCCGAGGTACTATTGACGAAGAAGAATGTGGAATTGGAGAGATCATTATTGAATTGAACTACAAGAGATTTAAGCTTCAGCAAAACAGTGATAAGTCTACTATTGAATTGCTTAGTCACAACTACTCAGTATTTAAAACATTTTGCAAGATGAAGAAGAAGATTGGTATTTAAACACGAATCATAACAGATCAGAACATAAGTGGCCATTTCTGAGTATAATCAGATCATCATGATACTTATGTTGAAACTTGCTGACAGGTATTTTCAAATCTTTGATGTGGCAGCTAAGTCCATGTTCTTCTGTTCTTAGATCAACTCTGCAAGTCTTGATGACTAGGAAAGTTTGTGAGCGGAGCAAAAAGTGGTTTATACATTCTCTAGGGTGCATCCACTCAAAGGAGCTTAGCTTTTGACATATTTGATAGAAACCCAAACTCTAGGAAGCATAAGAGTAAAAAGAGCAAGAAAACAGAGAATTAAGAGTGGTTATTGCCTCTAAATTATCACCATTCGAGATAACAAGCTCCAATTCTCAGATACAAAAGAATTGTCAGTGAGATTGGCTATAGGATTTGATTGGAGGCACCGTCATTTTGAGCCCACCTCAACATCACTCTTTAAGCTGGGCATAGCCACTAATTAAGTTTCTATTGTAAATTCCTTACTGGATAACATAATTCTAATCTTTCTCAAATAGTCTAGCGCATGCACTGATACCTTTCTGTCACCCTTATGGCTAACCTTAACAGTTATTTCTACCACTCGTTTTCCATGTTGTTCCCATCTAAGTCACTCCCACCATATTTTCTTGAGAGAAATAACAATAATAAAATAAAAATAATTAACTTTTAAGATTCCAACCAATACAAAATAAATGAGTATATTTAAGGCATAATGTGTAGGATGTCACCAAAAATAATTTTAAAATAAAAAAAAGAATAAGAAAAGACATAATGTGAAGATGTAGTTTGATTTTCACCAAAATACCCCCACTTTGTGCTAATACAAAATAAATGAGCATACTTAAGTCATTTCCTACATCATAACAAATGTATTTTAATAAAATGACCTAACTACCCCTATATCAACTTTTCATTTAGTGAAAAAGTGAGGCAACAGTCTCCACAGTTATCGATGTGAGAGAGAGGCACGCAAATCCAAATATTGTAAGAGTTTATATAGGAAAAGGGCATTAATTAACAGCAAATAGGACATGATGTGAACCAAAATACCCCCATTTCTTCACTAACACAGAATGCATGATGGTATTTAAGTCATTTTCTATAGTACAATAAATGAATTTTTCAGAAAATTATCTAAATAACCAAATATATATGTTTCTTTAAGTGAAAAAGTAATGGCAGCAATCCCCACATTTATTGATGAGAGACAACGAGAGAAGCCCTCAAATCCAAATATTGGAAAATTTATATAGGAAATGAGCAGTAATCAGCATTAAATAAAATATAACGCAAAAAATGTACTTCCTTCGGTTCTAAATATCAAACATTTTCAACTAACATATACATCATAAAAAAATGAGTTGGATTATTAAATTTGACAAGAAATTCTAATATTTTTCACTATTTATCCTTATTAATTACATTATCTTATATACTTATTATGACATTTATTTCTCATCTATTAATTATAGAATAGGGGTGTGAATAAAAAAAAATAATTAATGTAGCAGACAACCCTGCAAGATATCCTACAATTTGGACCAAACATTGCTTCTAAAATATGTTTAACATTTAGGATTGAAGGGAGTACTAAATATGAATTTCTAAACCCCATAAGAAAAAAAAAGGACTTAACTTGCTCTATTCCTGGGGTAATAAGTAGAAAGGCAAAAAAGATAAGGTATAAGAAAAACAAGTTGGAAAAAGAAATCATGTACCCAAATGGCAGAATATTTTAAACAGACAACATAAATGAGAGTAAAAAGCACACTTTAGGAAAAGGTTCAATCCAAGAAAAGATATATCAACTTCTCTGAATCTTAAACATCAATAGATACACCAAATTGAATATTAATAATGTAGTCTAATCACCACAAGAGTTTATAATCAAGCCATAATGATGCTAACAGTTCAAGCAACCATTTGATGCTACCCCAAGAAACCAAAATAAGGAAAGGGTATTGATTGATAGTGCTTAGCCACCTTAAATCTCCAGCAGTCCTTTTTTTTTTTCCATACACCACTAGTCCAGTTTAGGACAATCATAGTTTAACCTTCCAGATAGAATTTCAAGTTCCATCACTCTGCTCCAAAGATGCCAATGTAAAGTAGCTTAAATTGGTAATCTGCCAAATGAAGAAGCTAATTTATGAAACTTCATCGAGGTATGAATCATTTACCTATATTATACCCTTTACAACATAACTAATTAACTAAAAAGTTTTCAACTTAGCTCAGCTCCTTAAATTGACCATAGTTTCCCCTAAAATAATGTCAATCATGAAACCTCTACTTGCAATTGTATATAAAAAGTCATTTTTATAATTAAAAAAAATAAAGGTTAGCAATTGATGATATACTGGTTTTCAGAACATAATACCTCTCAGTGAAATCCTTATAACAGTTTGAACGGTCCTCTCCAAGCCCTATAAGATAGCTGGCTAATAACAATTTTGTAACCACATAAACTATTTGTGGCATTAGGAACCTGCATAAAAACCAAGATCAATTAAGCATTGCTTAGAAGTGATATTTCAATAGTGTAATATTTCTGCAACGCCCATTTAATTACCTTGTAAGCTAGATGACGAAATGTATATAACCAGCACTCAACATAAGTGAAATTCATCTCTTGTCCAGTCTTCTTCGATTACATGTATTTCTGAGAGGAGGGAAGCAAACCATTTTAAGTAGACCAAAAAGTCAAGGAAATAGGCAGTGTTAAATCACCTTAAATAATTTATGATGCTGAAAATAGTAAGCTGGAATAGACAACCACCAAGATTATAAATAAATTTAAAAATGATGAAGTCATGACTTTGAATGTATATGATAGATATGGCCCATAGGAAAGTACAATTGTACAAGTATAATATAATAGAGACCAAATAAAATTGATGATATGGTAAATTAAACAGATAATCATGCGAAGATAAAAAATTAAGGCCATCAGTCAACACATAAATTCAGTAAACTCTTCATTACTATTTCATTTATGGCTTGTAAGCATTGTTTTAGTTTCCTTTAACATTTTTTCTTATTTAGAATTGATTCCTTTAACACTTTTTCTTACTTGGAACTGAGTTTCCTTTAACATTTGATTGCGGACTTTTGGTGGAATCTTAGCATGGAATGAAAGTAATAGTATATTGTTCCTCTCCCTCCAATTCTGTTTCACCTTCCCTTCTTCCCTTTTTCCTCCATTTCTTCCCTTTCCCCCTCTGGTTCTACATCAAGCAGTATTGAAGCCAAATTCCAATCCAACTAGCATGGTAGCCGTATTTGTTTCTTTTTTCCCTCTCGAGAATGCAGCCCATTAGTCCCCATAGTAGATGAAAACCAAACTTACCAACATTACTATCTAAATTGTTTTTGAAACTTCCATACCCAATCACCAAGCCCAAAAAGTAGCCATAAAATGAGGGGCAACTGCCAGACCAGTCTAACCCCATAAGACAGCCACTATTTATGGTAGAGAACATAATACTCACTACTACAGTTGGCACTTTCTAGATCGGGTAAAATGGATTTTCTAGATCGGTTCCACTGCTGATGTAGAAGTGACCGATGTAGAAAGTTCACCTTTCTAGATCGGTTATTAACCGGTCTAGAAAATTATGAAAAAATATGGGCCAATGAGAACTTTCTAGATCGGTTCCAAGTCATAACCGATCTAGAAAGTGTGAATTTTTTTTTAACCATATGCATTGAATCTTACGTCCATATTCTCTGTTTACCATCATACAAAATGTATACCAAATTACATCCAACTAACCAGCACCATAATGCAGTAATGAACCAAATTACATCCAATTTGACCCAAGTGAATTTTCTACTCATATGTGACAATATAATCAACAAAAACATTAGAGATACAAAAAATACAGTAACAGCACAATGTCTTCCAAATTCACCATGCATATAATGCCTAACATTAACCTAAAAGTATAACAACATAAAATCATCATTGCAACAAAAACTTATCACAACCAATCTTTAACTTTCTTTTCAACATTGTTGGCCACTAAAAACAACTTTCATTTGACAACCAAATTTGACCTTCAAAGTGAAGTAGTTTCCAGAAAATAACTTGCCCAACACCTTTGAATGCCTTTAATTTCCTCGTCAGAAAAGGGGTCCTCATTGTCGAATATCTGCAAGCTCAAAGCCCATCAAAACATGAACAACTCACAAAGGAACAAAACTAAGTTATGTAAACTATAATTACCTGTTCAAATGATTCAACATTGCCTGAAGTGATGATATTGAACATATATATCATCACATAATATCCACACACTTTGTCCCCCATTTGTTTCGGACACTACAGATGAACAAAAAATGAGCAATATCATGAAAGAGTGAAACAATCTTGTAAAAAGTGCTTAGGTTCAAACTGCTTACCTCTGGGTAGAACCAAGAAGTCTTCTTCAGTTGATGTGCATGCTGACCTTGCATGACTTTGCTTGATCCCATAGCGCTAAGTTCAAATACATGCAAGGAATTATGTTATAAAGTATTGATTATAAATATCACAAAGCAAAGATTTATATAAATATACTTACGTGTCAATCATATCCTTGAACTCATCTTTTGGTGGCATCGATGCAGAGCAAAACCAAGTGACGGCATTTTGCTGAGGGGAAATAACCATCAGCTGCCAATGGTCCCTACAAAAGAGGGAATAAATTACACAGCCACAATATCATATCAATTACAATCTTTTTCTTACCCTCGATGATATGGTGCAAGGTAACATTGCTTGTTGCTTTCTTTGAGCCTTGATCTGATGTAAGTTGATATTGCAGATGTCTTGTTACCTTGCCTCTGGATGTGTTGTGGGCACATGAAACCATACTTTTCACTTTTTCTTGATAAGTTGCAAAGGTGATACAAATACCTACAATATTGTAAATATGTGAGTTTTAAGAGTTAAATGCTTAGACATCATCTAGAAATAACAATAAACTTACTTCATAAACAATTGCAAAATTGATATGTTTAGCTTATCAGTCATGAGTAGCTCCATCATATCCCTTTGGAAAATGTAGAAATCGTAATCCTTCGTATCATCCACAATCCCTAAATCCAAATGAACTTTTACAGGACTTTTGATGTTCATTGCCACTACACATAGACGTGTTAATGGATCCATTTGGGGTTGGGACTGGGGCATTGATGGAGTAATTTCCTAAATAGTGAAGTAATGATTAAAAAAATTACATGCTATACGAAGTATGAGAAAAGCACAAGATAGCAATAATAGAACTACCTGGACAAGTCTTTTTGGCCACAAAATAAAATTATTTTGGGCTTGCCCAACTGTATTCACCTCATCACTAGGGAACGGTACTAATGCATCTGGAACCTCAACTCGATCAACCACTATCCTTACTTGATCATCCTTCATTTTTTGGTGATGGATAACTGAGCCTAAGTTGTAGACTTTACCATAGGCTACTAATCGTCTATGAGGATCCTCCAGATATAGCTCACATGGTTTTCTACTATCTTGGATGGGAGTACCCTCCGATGCATGGTCAGGAATACAACTATCTTTTGTGCTTTGAACTATTGGTGAATTGGTTCCCTGGACAGATGTATCTACCCGTGATGGTATCCCTGCTGCACCAAATAAGGACATCACTTCATCCTTTATAGCCGCCACCTGTGTTGCCACTTGTGTTGCCACCATAATTTCCATCTCATCCCTAGTCATGATTCTTGAGCCATGGTGTTTGGTTGATCCAAAGTACTGCTTGATACCTACTCCTCTTCCAACTCCCCTGACACGGCCAGGGTGCTCCGGTTTCCCCAGAGCAGTGGCCAAGATATCATTCCTTCCAATAGGAGTAAAGCTTCCCTGGGAGTACTGTTCTTGTAGAGAATCCTGTAACAAACAAATAACAAACATATTTAACACTTGCATAACTAAAGCTAAATAATAATTTTGGGAAGTTCTAAATTACTTACAATCTTCTCAGCAACTACACGAGCCTCCTCTGTGACATACTCTCCTTCCTTCGTTTGCCGCGCAAGCTTCCATTTCTCAGCGCGAGTTGGTGGAGATAGAGGAGAAGTAACAGTGGATGAGTCACCTTGAGCATCTTGTTGGGCCTGCAACTTTTGTTTCATAATTTTTTCTTCAAGAAAGTCGTAACCCCCACGTGACAATCTATGGGGACAAACATTTTTTGCTTGTAACTCTAGAGCTTTTTGTCTCTTCTCCTGTTAATAATAAGTGAATAAAATCAATAATGAATAAAACAATTTCATTTTCACATTGTTGGTTTACTAACCTGAAATTTTTCATCTAGACGACTTTCGACAAATTTATGCCAAAGTCTCATTTTCATATTGTCTTTTTGCTACTTCCCTCTATATATATATATGTGTGCATGAGAGAAGAAAAATTGCTGCTAACCAATAAAACTAATTGGTCTTTTTTTCTTTGGCCAGAAGTAAAACTAATTGCTATATATATATAATATAATAAAACCAGATTTAAACTTGAACAGAATAAGTACATGTATAGAGAGTAATAAGACATTTAAAAGCAATATCGACATATAATAAGACTAATTGAGAAAACTAACTCAAACCTTAAAGTTCCCCTACCACAATAAATCAAAAGCGATTGAGATAAATTAGAAGTTCCTTGAAAAGAATTTGTAAGACATCCTCATCGACATCACTCACTGAAAATAAAAGAGTCTCAAACTATTAGTTTTCAACAAATGCACGAAACAGTAGGCAAAGTCTATAAACTTTTTTCAAGTCAATAAACACCTAAAAGATATATAGCAAGTAAAACAAGACGTACCCAAAGTCTATGATAACATTAATGACATAATCTTCATTGGTCAAAAGAGGATTTTTCTTCAATTTGAAAGAGACATGACCACCTAATCAAAATAGAGACAAACACGTAACCTTGCCTATGATGTGGACCATGGCATAATTTTTTTCTGCACAAAGCAACACATGACATAATATTGTCTTTTTGCTACTTCCCTATATATATATGTGTGTGTGTGTGTGTGTGTGTGTGTGTGCGTGAGAGAAGAAAAATTGCTGCTAACCAATAAAACTAATTGGTCTTTTTTTCTTTGGCCAGAAGTAAAACTAATCACTAAATATATATATAATATAGTAAAACCAGATTTAACATGAACAAAACAAGTACAAGTATAGAGAGTAATAATGCATTCTTAAAAGCAATATTGACATATAGCAAGACTAATTGAGAAAACTAACTTAAACAATATGTATCAAATGAAAGATGTTGACTGATTTTTGTGAATAATATATAATTATGAAGCACCAGAAAAGTTGCTGTTAACTAAGCTTAATGAAGTACCACAAAAGTTGCTGCTAACTAAGCATAATGAAGTTCCAGAAAAGTTGCTTACATGCGAGGTAGTAGGAAACCTCAAAAAGATCGCATCTTTCATACCTTTGTTCCTCATTCTGTACGTCCCTTCTCTTTCTCTTCTTTTTCACTTTCAGTTCTGCAAAACCTTAGCTTCTTCTTTACTTGTATTTTATTCTCTTCTCTTCTTTGAATTATTCAAGTAAGAAACCAAGGAACAGATTGTCAGATAGGAAACTTATCTAGAGAATAAGCTAGGTTTAGCTAGATGGAAACCCTCTTACCTTGTCGAAGAAACAAAATCAAACAACCCTAGCGGTTAGTTCTCTAGCAAACCTTCATTTGCAAATATCTGATGCAATCCCAGAAATCATGCTTTGATCTTGACCATCGTATGTTTCAGCAAAGAAGACAACAGTTAATTATGACAGCCACCCATAACAAATGGAGAGCTAGCACAATAGGGAGGAGTCGATTTATGAAGGGAATGGTGAAACAGAGGTCACATGGGTTCGTTACAGTTACTGGGGATGGTGGGGTTCGAGCTTTGTTGACTGGATTTGTGCAGGACCGAACAGGGAGGGGTTGATTTGTAAAGAGAACAGTGAGGAGCTTGAGGCCAACAAAGGTCATGGGTTTGTCAAAGAGAAGCGCGATTTTTTTTAGTCAGAGCTGAAAGAGCGCGTACCGAATGGAGAATGTGTACGGGAGGCGGTAAGGTAAAACTTTCTAGACCGGGTATTTAAATAACCAATCTAGAATTTAAAAATTGAAGCACTTATTTACAATTATGCCACCGGTCATATTTTCTAGATCGGTTCTCTAAATAACCGATCTAAATTAACGATGTAGAAAGAATATTTTGTACTAGTGACTAGAATAAGGAAAACATCAAACTTTACATTTATAGTAGAAAAACATGGTTGATGTAGTACATTGATATATATTGATCGTGCATTCTCAACAAAATTGCATACCTCTAGTAATTGAACAATAGAAGGAAGAATTTGGTGTGAATCTTGTGGTGAACTATAAGGAAAAAATTCTGCAAGATCTTTAAGTAGATCTACTTTACGTTCTTCAAGAAGCTAAAAGTTGAAGAAAAATCATTATGTAAGTTTCTCAATTTATAACGTAAATAAAAAATAAATAATAAAGCTTATTATTAAAAAAATCAATCAAAAAAACTTCTCCAAAAACAAAAACTCCCCCAAAGGCTCACCTCTAATTTGGGAACTAGATTCAACCAACCCAAAACTATTGCAACGTCTGGAAAGCTGCCAAGAAAAAATATCACAATATGTTTTCTTTTTATAATTTTTACCAGAAAGCAACTAAAAATCAGAAAGCTGACCACTCTTTTCAAATAAATATCAAGAACTGATAGTAAGTTCGAAACAGATAAAGTTTTCTGAATAGGTCTTTCTCAATATAAAGAAATCAAGAGATTTACAATCGCTATCAGTTTGACAACCACTTTAGCATAAAGATGAGAGAAGTTGGTTCAAGGTTAGTAAACAGTACAAAGACAACATTAATGATCAAAAGGTTAACGCATTAAGTAGAAAATAAAAGACTTGTTAACTTACAAGTAAAAAAGGAAAAATTGATCCCATGTATTATTTTATGCATTAAACCCATGGGTGACATCAATTTTATTGGTCTTGAAAGTAACCCAAATCACATTCCAAGTGTTATAATTCATTAAGTTTTGTATAAAAATCTGCCTTTTTTCCCTTTATTCCCATTTTCTGAATACAAGTTAAAATACCATACCAATAGTATAAAATATAACCCCAATTTTATTGCATAAAAAAACACAAACAAAAACAATGAGCCCTTAGTATAACCCCAACAAGGGATATTAAATATATAAACCCAAATAATCAAGCACCTACTCTTTTCCTTTGATGTGAGATCCAAAGAAAGGAGGAAAAAACAAAAAGAAGACCAATTCTTTTTGAAAGGAGGGACATGTCCTTCATAGTTTATATCTTGCACAGCATATTCTTCCTTTAACTTACATCTAAACTTGCATTACTTTATACTTGCATTATCCCTTGTTATACTGAACTTATGAGGTTTCAGTACTAATGGCAAACTTATTATTGTCATCTGTTATATCCATGGGATCTCTTTTTGGATCCTTCTCTAGTTTCTTTTCTGAGATTTCTAATGGTTCAACTTCTTTTTTCTTTTTTTTTTAAAATAACATACCGCCTAGAACATAAACAGGCAATGAGACAAATTCCCAAAATATGTTATATTTAATTTTGAACGATTCTCGATACAATACTAGAGCTCGTAGTCCAGCTATAGCATCAAGTATTTGCTCAGCCCATTAACTCTCAGGGAGCCTATGGTCATGATGCCCTTCTAGAATTTCTTCACTTTTAATTCAATACTTAGGGAATGCAAAGCTGAAACATGTTCTCCAAATCCCATACAACATTCATCGTAGATGCTTCTAATATCTATTTGGATTTAGAGTCTTTGGTTTATTTGGAAGAAGCTACTATCCTCATTAAAGAATCCATCTAGCACAAACACATTAGAATTATCATAGTTCATGGGCTAATTAACCTCTTTCCTTGATTATAAACTAGTCTTCTTATTTCCTTTCTTATGACTACTTCTTTTTCTAACTTATCTTCCTTTATACATTAGTTTCTTCCTACTGATTTGATTCTTAACTACTTATCTTTATTTCTATCATTCATTTCATACTGGCCTCTTTCATTCATTACTAAAAACATCTCATCACTAAACTTATTGGTAGGCGGTATACTTACTTCTCATATCCATTATCATCACCCACCATCACATTTCTTTAGTACTTTTTGGTCTACAACTTGGTATTAGTGAAAAGTTTTATAAAAAACATCTATTCTAGCTACTGATTTATAAGATTCTGTATCTTTTAATATTATCTTAGGACACCTCTTTTAGAGAACTATCAAAACTTTAGGGCTCATCAATATTTCGAGTTTGAAAAGATTATATTGAACTGTCATATTGGAAATTCGAACTTTGGCTTTGAAAATTCAAATTTCGAGTTAAAACTGAATATGTCCGAAGAGCTGCTTCTCTGACAGACGAATTTTGATTTTAAAAAATTCGAATTTTTCATAAGTGTCTGAAAGAAGCTATTGAGCAACAGACGAACTTTGAGCTTTGAACATTCGAATTTCAGACAAAATGAAATTTATGAAAACTGAAGAAATTCGTCTGAAACAATGTTGAAGTTCATCAAAAATCTAGATCATATTGAGTTTCAAAACTAATCTCTGACAGACGAACTTTGAACATGGAAATTCGAATTTGAGAAGCTAAAGTTGTAAGTCTGTTGAAATGACATAATGACATACGAAGGACAGTGTTTACAAGTTCGAATGTTGAAGTAAGTCTGAAAAGAGGTCTCTCTGACAGACAAATTTCAATCTTTGAAAATTCGAATTTCGAAGTAAATGAACTACCGTGTCTTTTGAAGCTGCTGCGGACAGACGAATTTTGGGGTTCCAAAATTCAAATTTTGATGGCACTGTAGCAAATTGAAAGTACTGTTCACACTTAACAGAAAAACTTTTCTCTTGAAAATTCGTATGTCACAAGATGGAAACATTTTCTAAGTTTCAAAATTCAAATTTCACTTTATGAACAGACGAACTTCAGTATTTCAACGTTAGAAACTTTAACCTTGGGTTCCTTCAAAATTCGTCTGTTGACCAATCAAAATTCAAATTTCAGTATGTCAGACGCATTAAATACGGTTGGTTAACGGATAGTTTTTCAGAGTAACCGTTGGATAACTTCTCCAACGGATAGATTTTGTCTCTAACGGTTATTTGAGACCTAAATCTATAAATATAACAACATTTGAAGTTGTGGGTAACGAATCAAACTTTGTATATACTGAAATTCTTCCAAATCTTCTACTCAAAGACTTTTACCCTCTTACTTCAATACTTGCACTTCAACTTTCATATTCACTCTATTCGATAGAGTTTCATCTTTGTAAACAATCTATTATTCATCTGGAGGATAGATTTACTTGTGAGGAGATATCACAAGAGATTGTAAAGCACTTGGTGTAAGTGCAGAAAGAGATTGAGTGAGCTCTAGAAAACAGAGCATACACGTTGTATAGTGGTATTTGCAAGAAACCCGTTGAATTCTTGCAGTATAGTGAAAAATCTCAAGTGGTGACTTGGGGACTGGACGTAGGTCAAGAGGAAAGACCGAACCAGGAGAAATATCTGAGTTTTTCTTCTCCCTATCTCTTCTCTTTTAGCTTATTGCTTTATACTTTGTTTTTCATTCTACCTTGCTTTCTTCATCATTCTCACTTTGTGCAGAAAATTTTTAATCTTCCCAATTCACCCCCCTCTTGGGAAGCCAGCCTAACTAACAAGTGGTATCAGAGCCTGGATTCCCATTCAAAGAATCTCACAGTCCGGGAATTACAATGGCTGGCTTTGGAGAAAGCATATTACCAGAAAGGAACAATACAAACAGACCACCTCACTTCAGTGGAGAACATTATGTATACTGGAAGATGAGGATATAGATCTATCTCCAGTCAATTGATCTTGACATCTGGTCAGTCATTGAGAAAGGAGATTTTGTCCCAATGGCTTTAACAGATGATGGAAAATACAAAGAGAAGCCAGAAGCAGAATGGAATGAAGAAGACAGAAGGAGAGTCTTGCTGAACTTCAAGGTGAAGCATTGTTTAGTCAGTGCCCTGAATCAAGATGAATTCTACAAAGTCTCACAATGCTCCACTGCCAAGGAACTATGGGACACCCTGCAGATTGCTCATGAAGGAACAACTGAAGTCAGGGAAAATAAACTGAATACCTGCATTGGAGAATACGAGAGCTTTAGAATGGTTGAAGGTGAAACTGTAAAAGAGCTACAAAAGAGATTCACTCTCATTGTGAATCAACTGAAGAGCCTAGGAAAGGAATACACTCAAACAGAGAAAGTCAGGAAGATACTCAGAGCTCTCCCTTTGGAATGGCAACCCAAGGTGATAGCAATAGAGGAAGCCAGAAGAGAATCAATGGCATTTGTTGCAGCTCTTTTCGGAAGCCTTGAGGAGTATGAAGGAAAAATGAAAGCTCTCAAGGAAGCTGGACAAGACAGAAAGAAGGTCTTGCCCTCAAAGCCGCTGAAGAAAAAGAAGAAGAATTTGATGAAGGAGACGAGCTGGATGAAGAAACTCTGGCTATGATGGTCAGAAAATTTGGAAGATTCTACAGTAAGAAGAGAAACATGAGAATCTTCAAGAAGGGAGCAGCTGGAGAAGGCAAAAGAGAAGCAAAAGAACCTGTGACTTGCTATGAGTGCATGAAGCAGGGACACATCAAATGGGATTGTCCTCAATTCCTAAAGAAGCAAGAGAAAGAAAAGAAAGCTGCTGACAAAGGGAAGAAGAAGAAAGCCTACATCCCGTCAATCTGGGGCAACAGCTCAGATGAGGATGAAGAAGATGAAGATGAGATTGCCAACATTTGTTTGATGGCACTTGCTTCTGAAGAAGCTGAACTCCCATGCAGCAGTGATCAAGAAAAAGAGGTATATGAATTTGAACCTTCTCATTCTGAATTACTGGATGCATTTCATGAGCTTCATGATGAGTTTATTAAAGTTGCTAAAGAACTAAAACTAGCAAAGAAAAAGATTAATAAACTGGAATCTCAAAGCAACATTTCTGAAATTACCTCTGTACCTACTGATAAATCTGTTTGCTGTAAATCATGCATTGAACTGAAGCAAACCAATGAATATTTAGTAAAAGCATGTCTAGGCTTACAAGGGATAAAGATATGTTGTTTGCTTTAATGGGGAGCCAAAGAATATCACAAGGAAAAGCTGGACTTGGCTATGATCCATGTGCTACTAAAGAAAAGATTTGGAAGAAAAATCAGAATGTATATATGAGACACTTTGTGCATGCTAATGGAAATAAAAGGAAAGATCATATGTCACCTCACATTGAATCATATAATCAACCAAGGCATGCAAAGCAAAAATATTATCTGCATTGTTTTCTTCCTGCCTCTCAATCTAGCAGTCCCTTTACCACCTGTAACTTCTGTAACAAAAAGAGACATATTTCTAGCTCTTGTGCCTTGAAGAAAAATGGACTTGATAGGAAGGTTAAATGGGTTCCCAAAGGTACATTTGTATCTAGGGAAACCACCACTGACAGAAAAGGACCCAAGCAGATTTGGGTACCTAAGAAGAAAACTTGAACTTTGTTTTGCAGGTCTGTCTCAAAGCTAAAAGGAGCAACAAATGGTATATGGACAGTGCCTGCTCAAGTCATATGACACGTGACAAAGAGAAGTTCATCACCCTTATAGACAAGAAAGGAGGAAAGGTGACCTTTGGAGGTGATCAGTATTGTAGAATAGTTGGCATGGCATTGTGGGCAAGAATCCTGAAACATCCATTGAAGATGTGCTATTTGTGATAGGCCTCAACCACAATCTGCTGAGTGTGAGCCAAATATGTGACAAAGGAAATTGGGTGCTGTTTGACTCAAAATTCTGCCTAGTCATCAGAAAAAGCGATCTCAAAGTAATCCTCAAAGCTCAAAGGGATGGTAACTGCTATACTATTGATCTTGATGAACTTCTTCCCTTAGATTCTGTTTGCTTAATTAGTCAGGACAATGATAGTTGGTTATGGCATAAAAGATTAGCTCATGTTAACATGAATCAGCTTTCAAAATTGGTTAAAAACGAGCTAGTCACTGGCCTGCCAAAAATTGCTTTTGAAAAAGACAAAGAATGTGATGCATGCTTAAAAGGAAAGCAAACTAAATCTTCTTTTAAACCCAAAAATGCAATCACCACAACTAGACCACTAAAACTACTGCATATGGATTTAATTGGTTCATCTAGGGTAAAAAGCTTTAGTGGAAATCTGTTTGTGCTTGTAATTGTATATGACTATTCTAGATTTACATGGACATTGTTTCTTTCCTCTAAAAGTGATACCTTTGATGCATTTGTAACCTTAGCCAAGAAAGTGCAAAATGAGAAAGGTATTTCCATTGTGTCTATCAGGTCAGATCATGGAGGAGAATTTGAGAACTCATACTTTCTGGAATATTGCAATGAGCATGGAATCGACCACAACTTCTCAGCCCCAAGAACTCCACAACAGAATGGAGTAATAGAAAGAAAGAATAGAATAATTGGAGAGATGACTAGAGCTATGCTGAACGAAAAGGAACTTCCTCAAGTATTTTGGGCTGATGCAGTGAATACAGCTAGCTACATCATTAATAGAGCCTACATCAGACCAATCCTTGGGAAGACTCCTTATGAGCTGTACAAGGGAAGAAAGCCAAATCTGTCATATCTCCATGTGTTCGGCTGCAAATGCTTCATTCACAACAATGGAAAGGAGAATCTGGGTAAGTTTGATGCCAAATCTGATGAAGGTATATTTCTGGGCTACTCTAGTAGAAGTAAAGCATATAGAGTTTTCAATAAAAAGTCTAAATTGGCAGAAGAATCTGTGCATGTAGTATTTATTGAAAATGAAACTGCTTCTAAACATGTTACTGATGAGGATGATCTTGTTTCAAATTTTGAAAAGTTAGATATCTCTAATGAAGGAATTATTGAACCTCCAAAAATATCTGAATCCATTAATATAGAGGAAGATATTCAGGAGATGGATTTTGAAGAAGAAAATAATGAAGAAATATCTCAAGAACTCCCTAGAACTTGGAGATATCAAAGGAATCATCTTGTTGATCAAGTGATAGGAAATGTTCAAGAGAAAGTTAGAACCAGAAAGCAGTTAAGGGATCAATTAATTAATTGTGCATTCCTCTCACAAATTGAACCTAAATGTACTGAGGAAGCCTTAACTGATGAGTACTGGATTCTAGCAATATAGGATGAATTAAATCAGTTTGAAAGAAATTAAGTCTGGGATTTGGTACCTAGACCCAAAAATCATCCTGTCATTGGTACAAAATGGGTTTTCAGAAATAAACTTGATGAATCAGGATCAATCATCAGAAACAAAGCTAGACTGGTTGCTAAAAGATATAATCAAGAACACGGTATTGATTTTGAAGAGACTTTTGCTCCAGTAGCTAGATTAGAAGCAATTAGAATTCTATTAGCATATGCATGCATGAAAAATATTTTGTTATATCAAATGGATGTAAAGAGTACTTTTCTAAATGGACATATCATGGAAGAGGTTTATGTAGATCAACCTCCAGGTTTTGAGGATTCTGTAAAACCAAACCATGTGTATAAACTGAAGAAAGCTCTTTACGGTTTAAAACAAGCCTCTAGAGCATGGTATGATAGATTGAGTAGTTTTCTAACTGATAAGGGGTTTAACAGAGGAAAAGTAGACACAACCTTATTTACTAAGAAAGAAAACAAAGATTTACTTATTGTTCAAATCTATGTTGATGATATTATATTTGGTGCTACTAATGAATCTCTTTGCAAGAATTTTTCTAAGTTAATGTAGGGGGAATTCGAAATGTCTATGATGGGTGAACTTAACTTCTTCCTTGGATTGCAAATTAGACAGTGCAATGATGGTATCTTCCTCAATCAATCCAAGTATCTGAAGGAATTGCTGAAGAAGTTTGGAATGGAAAATGCCAAGCCAATGGGGACACCTATGGCTACTGCAACCAAACTAGACATAGATGAGAAAGGGAAAGTGTTTGACATTACTCAGTACAGAAGAATGATTGGATCCCTGCTGTACTTAACAGCCAGCAGACCTGACATTATGTTTAGTGTCTGTATGTGTGCAAGGTTCCAATCATGTCCCAAAGAAACCCATGCAATTGCTATGAAAAGAATTTTCAGATATCTTATTGGAACATCACAGATGGGTCTTTGGTATCCAAAGGGCAATGGAGAAGATCTCAAAAGATACACTGATGATGACTTTGCAGGATCCAAAACTGATAGAAAAAGCACAAGTGGAACTTGTCAGTTTCTTGGAGGATCCTTGGTTTCATGGTTTAGCAAAAAACAGAACAGTGTGGCCCTATCCACAGCATAGGCTGAGTATGTTGCAGCTAGAAGCTGTTGTGCCCAAATCATCTGGATGAAATAGTAACTGGAAGATCTTGAGGTTGAGTTGAAAGAAATACCAATAATGTGTGACAACCAAAGTGCCATAAATATCACAAAAAATCCTATCATGCATTCAAGGACAAAACATATTAAAGTTAGACACCACTTCATAAGGGACCACGATCTAAAAGGAGAAATTAGATTGGAGTACATCCCCACAGAAGATCAAGTTGCTGACATCCTCACTAAGCCTCTATCAGAAGACAGATATTACAAAATCAGAAGAGAATTGGGAATGGTAAATCCTAATGAACTGTAAGTAAATCTTTATGCAACTCTGTTTTTAATATTTCAACATTGAATTTATTCTAACTTGAGCATCGGAGTATGTTTGATTTAAGTTGCAGGTGCTCCTCATGAGATTCATTGGAAATAAATCAGAAATATGGAGCACACTGGAATGGAACAATCAAGAAGTAAAGAAAAGGGCAAATATTCTGAGTTTCTGGATCAAATCTGTAAGTTTTTAAAGTTGAAATACGTATATTGCCTATGTGTTAGACGAATTTTCATGAAAAACTAAGTTTCTGAGGAGGTCAGCATGGTCAACATTCGAATTTTGGATACCCAACAGACGAACTTCAGCCTTTTATTAGAAGAAACAGTTCTCGGTGATGCCTCAAAATTCGCCTGTTGATCCTTCAAAATTCAAATTTTAAAAAATAAAATTTCAAAGTTATGACTGTCCAACATGATAATTATATTAATGTTTGTCTCTTAACATACGAATGTTGGACCACTTTCACAAAGTAGAGAAATTCGAATTTCTAACTTAAAATTTGTCTGTTGAAGCATGCTCCTCAATGTTGAATCTTTGAAAGATGAACTTTTGCATGGTTAATTCGTCTGTTGTTTTGTGGTTTGCTTGCTGCTTGGTGTTTTCTCTTGAAAATTCGAACTTTGTTACGACAAAGTTCATTTGTTCATCTTGTGTTGCTTGAGCCAAGCCCCTGTCAGACGAACTTTCTGAAGAAAATTCATTTGTCAGTAAGCTTTACTGAACGGTTTAACTTGTAACTACCCGAAGTTCGAATTTTGACCCTTTAAAATTCGTCTGTCAGACAGTTACATATGTTAAAACCAACCATTTTCATTTGAATAGACGCAACCCTATTCCTATTCTCTCTGAGTCTGTTCTAATCCTCCATTCAATACTCTTCAATTCTGATAAAAAACCATCATTTCCCATCGATTAAATTTCCTCTCGCATCCTTTAAATCTATTCCTTGCCTCATTCTGCAACATTCATCCGTGAAAATGGCAAGAGTTAAGAATCCAGAAGCTGGCAAAGGAGAGGCCCGGCCAAAATGCTCAGTTAAATCCTAATATGCCATGAAAGAAGGAGAAAAACCGAAGAGAAAGGCTGAATCTAGCAAAGAAACTCCTTCCAAATGCTAGAAAACCACACCCAAGGGAGAATCAAAGAAGGCTGGACCATCCTCTTCAAAGATAGTAGAACCTTCGGTCCCTATTCCTGCTGCTGCTAAACCAGTTGCTTCCACTTCATCCTCAAGCACTGAATCTAGGGAATATGAGCTTACCACACTGCCATTATAGAGCACTCCACATATTCAAGAGGAATACTCCACCAAGTTTCCCAACAAAAAGGTAATCAAGCCACATTGTGTAAACTTGGAGGATTTCTTGGTCTCTAATAATTTTGATGCTGGTATATGGATGATGAGATACAAGAATCTGTTGGAAGTATTGGAGAGATATGATGATGAAGTGATAAAAACTTGGTATGCCTCCTTGAAATACAACAGCAAGAAGAAAAAGTGGGAGGTCAACCTGAGGTCAAGGACCATCTGGCTCTCAGATAAAACCTTAAATGAAGTGCTGGAGATCCCAGGGCAAGATGGCCTCAAAATTGACATCACTGCCTCTGGATACATGGATGATGCGGAAACTACTAATAAAGAAGGTAGCCCCTTTCTGAACTACAAGGAAAGCACGATTCTGAGCACATTATTCAGAAGAAGGGAAAATTGGCCATCAATAAACGTGTTGAAGCCCATAGACCTCAGTGTTCAAGTAAGGATCCTACACTACATAGTGTCTAGGATCATATTCAAGAAATGAGGCAACTTCAATCTGATAACTAGGGCAGAGGCACATGTCATGGCAGCAATCATGCGTGGAAAGCTGATTAACATGGGACACATCATACTTCAACGCATGATTAAGGCAAGAGATCAGAGGAAGGACTCCACACTCCCCTATGCTGCTATCATTTCTAGAATTCTGCAGTATGCCAGAATTCAGCATCTTGAGAAGGGGAAGGGCAAGCCCACTGAGATCTTCAAGGAGGAAGAACTGCAAAGAATGGGTATTGAAAGGGATGAAGGAAGATGGGTTGAAAAGGGAGCAGGAAGAACTGAAGATCTATTCTTTGTTGAAGGTGCCACCCTACAGCAAGAGGGTACTTCTGAGGCTCCTGCCAGATCTACTCCACAGCCCTCTGTGCCTGTTTCATCTCCCTCCAAGCCTACACACATTCCATCCACTCCCTCATCTCGTGCCAAGCCAACTAAGATCGTTGAGTTGTATGATACCCTATCTACACTCATTCTTAGCATCAGGGATGAGCAAAATGCCAAGTTTGCTCATCTGCAAGATCAGATTCATCAGTTGGCAAAGAACATGAAAGTGGTTGCTGATGCTTATGAAGAAATTAGAAGTGCAATTCCTACCACATCAGCTCCACCTCAACCAAGGTTCTCTGTGCTTGTTCAGTCTCCTACCCCTGAGCCTCCAAGCCCTTTCGATATAGCCTCTTCTAAGCATGGTGATGAAGATGGTACTGAGCCTATTGGTGCAATGAGGACACCAAGTCCTGGTCCACCCTTGGACTATGGTTTGGAAGAAGAAGGACCTCAGGAAACAGGCCCTCATGAGCCTATACCAGAAGATGCTTAGGACTCAATTCTGTCTATCCAAGAATCTGAGCAAGTTGAAAGACTGGTGGCAGTCATCGCTACTTCATCAACACTGGAGGTTGCTAGCAATGAAGAAAGGAGCATTGTGCCTGTTGTTGATTTTGAAACCATTGCTCGCAATGCTCTCTTGCAAGCTCAGAGAAGAAGGCTTGAGGAAATGTTTCGTTCTGATGACCTAGCTCCTTCATCTCTCTCTGCATATGGTCTTTCAGAACAACAGAGGGCTCAATTGGCATTTTCCAGACAACAGGTGCAAGAACTGATGGAGATTTCTGATGATGAGGATCCTCTCTCAATTGAACCGGATCTTCCTTTTGATCCTGTAGCCCTCCAAGCCGTTCCAGTCTCTCAGATCCCTCCTCCGATTGACTTTGTTGGTCTTTCTGATGATGCCAAAAAGGGGGAGAAGAGGAAGCAAACTGGCAAGTCTGCTGAGCCATCTGGGAAGACTTACAGCAAGAAGACCAAGCCAAAGAAGAAGTGATTAGAATTTAGGCTTGAGTCCTCTTGTAGCGCTGTTTTGTTTCAGATGTTTGTTTTGATTGTTTTATGTCTTGTATTTGATTTGTGTATTTTGAAGAACTTTGTTTAAGTTGATTTCTGTAAAGCATCATTTGATTATATGAAAAAGAATTTCTCAATTGCACTGATTTGTTCTTTGAATCTCTTCACATGGTTTACTATATGTGATATCTTTTGATATATAATGCATATGTTGAGGGGGAGCTTGCTAAAGCAAACCCAAGTACTAATCCAGTTTGTAAGTTATTTTGTCATCATCAAAAAGGGGGAGAATGTTGAATCAAGAAGTTTTGATGATTCCAAATCAACTCTCAAGAGCTTGGATTGAAGATATCAAAGGAGCTCAAAGTGTCTCAAGAGAAGAAAATCTGAGTAATCATTGCTAGGATTGTTGTAGGATCTTTTGACATGGGTAAAAGACTTTGATTTGATGAAAAGATGTTTTAAAAACTTGATTTTATGTTAAATAATGAAATATTTGAAAAATACCTACCAACAGACAAAGTTTGAAAAGATTATATTGAACTGTCATATTGGAAATTCGAACTTTGGCTTTGAAAATTCGAATTTCGAGCTAAAACTGAATAAGTCTGAAGAGTTGCCTCTCTGATAGATGAATTTTGATTTTACAAAATTCAAATTTTCATAAGTGTCTGAAAGAAGCTGTTGAACAACAGATGAACTTTGAGCTTTGAACATTCGAATATCAGACAAAATGAAATTTATGAAAACTGAAGAAATTCGTCTGAAACAATGTTGAAGTTCATCTGAAATCTAGATCATATTGAGTTTCAAAACTAATCTCTGACAGATGAACTTTGAACATGGAAATTTGAATTTCAGAAGCTAAAGTTGTAAGTCTGTTGAAATGACATAATGACATACGAAGGACAGTGTTTACAAGTTCGAATGTTGAAGTAAGTCTGAAAAGAGGTCTCTCTGACAGACGAATTTCAATCTTTGAAAATTTAAATTTCGAAGTAAATGAACTACTGTGCCTTTTGAAGCTGCTGCGGACAGACGAATTTTGGGGTTCCAAAATTCAAATTTTGAAGGCACTGTAGCAAATTGAAAGTACTGTTCACACTTAACAGAAAAACTTTTCTCTTGAAAATTTGTAGGTCACAAGATGGAAACATTTTCTAAGTTTCAAAATTCAAATTTCACTTCATGAATAGATGAACTTCAGTATTTCAATGTTGGAAGCTTTAACCTTGGGTTCCTTCAAAATTTGTCTGTTGACCAACCAAAATTCGAATTTCAGTATGTCAGACGCATTAAATACGGTTGGTTAACGAATAGTTTTTCAGAGTAACCGTTGGATAACTTCTTCAACGGATAGATTTTATCTCTAACGGTTATTTGAGACCTAAATCTATAAATATAACAACATTTGAAGTTGTTGGTAACGAATCAAACTTTGTATATACTGAAATTCTGCCAAATCTTCTACTCAAAGACTTTTACCCTCTTACTTCAATACTTGCACTTCAACTTTCATATTCACTCTATTCGATAGAGTTTCATCTTTGTAAACAATCTATTATTCATCTGGAGGATAGATTTACTTGTGAGGAGATATCACAAGAGATTGTAAAGCACTTGGTGTAAGTGCAGAAAGAGATTGAGTGAGCTCTAGAAAACAGAGCATACACGTTGTATAGTGGCATTTGCAAGAAACCCGTTGAATTCTTGCAGTATAGTGGAAAATCTCAAGTGGTAACTTGGGGACTGGACGTAGGTCAAGAGGAAAGACCGAACCAGGAGAAATATCTGAGTTTTTCTTCTCCCTATCTCTTCTCTTTTAGCTTATTGCTTTATACTTTGTTTTTCATTCTACCTTGCTTTCTTCATCATTCTCACTTTGTGCAGAAAATTTTTAATCTTCCCAATTCACCCCCCTCTTGGGAAGCCAGCCTAACTAACACATATGACCATTCTACCTAGATAACATTTATAAATATAATACCTTTATTTACATGAGTAAACTTTGTACATAAGTCCTCATGATCTCATTGCAATATCATTTCATTATACTTCCTACTTGTGACTGCTTATGATGCACTTAAAAGTTGCAGTCATCATTGTTCTTCACCTTTATACATATATACATATTTATACATGACCTCTTTCATCATTCCATTCCGGAGGGACTAGAGCTACTTTCACCTCCAATAAAAGCTTCACTAAAATTCACTTCTTGATTTTCTTCCTAGTTCCGCTTGGAATCTTCTTTTTCTATGTCTATAATAGGATCCTTCTGCTTCAGTCAAATTGCCTCCAAATATGCCAGCCCTTTAACACAATCTTGAAAAGTTTCTGGCACTTCTTCTTGGAGTGTAACTTTATGTGCCATCAAATACTCGTCATCTGGTATTACATTCATCATTGTGTCAATCTAGGCTACCTCCTTATAGAAATAATTCAGGAATTCCAGGGATTGCTTAGTATCTCTAACTTTATCCAAGCAAGTCAAAATTCTGGATTCTATAAAATGCTCTTGGCTTTCCAAGTATAGTTGCGTAACAACCTTTCTGGTCTCGTAGATATCATCAAAAGGAAGTATGAGGCTAAAGTCTTCTTGAGCCATTACTTGGTCATTAGCTATAGCTGGCCGATGATTTATCTTATCTTCAATATTAATTGGACCATTAAAACCTAAATTAAATGAATATGGTAGAAACTCAATCTCATAGTTCTTGCCTTCTGTAGCTACCATTCCTGGTTTCTAGACTTGAACAAGAAAAGCTAAAATAACTTGCAATGGGACTTCTTTATCAGGTTTAGATTCAGTTGGATGAGATCCTTCACTAACCTTGGTCTTGTTTGAATTTCCTATCGGTAACTTGTTTGGGCCAATAGTTTTATCATTTCCATTCATCTCTGGCTCAGGGATCATTCATCTCTTATAGTTAGGATCAAGGCTATTGTTTGAGAAAAACATCTTATCTATTTCAATACACAATAGCTATCTTTGTTAATAAACTAATTCAAAGGAATACTAATAAATCATGTATCCCTTTTTCTAAACTTAAATTGTACTAGCCCAAGACTAATGCTTTGAGAGCCTAAACCTTCAGCTTTGATACTAAAAAGTGTAACACCTTATATTAGGGCCCATTTACCATGTGAAGATCATTTTAGAATTCAATTATGCTTGAAGCGGCGCTTGAATCAATTTAATTTCAAAAATAGAATTTTCTAATTTCTTGGGTACTATTCATATGGCCATTTCTATTATATCCGATGAAATTTGAAAATTCATAACTAATTCTACGAAAATCGTATCAGAGTGATTCAAGTATCTAAAAATAGATAAAATGATTTTATGCATGGGAAAAATAAGCAACAGAGCTTTGGTTAGGCCAACTTGTACAGTAAAATTCATGAATATCTACTATTTATTTAGTCATTTTTCTATTTTTCAATTTCCTGATCTCAATTTTAAAAAATCATATTTCCTTATATTCTAGACCAAATCATGCATACTCTATGTCATTAAAATCTATATATGTCTAATTTTAGGCATATTTTTCTTGTATATTTATTTTACTTGCACATGGCATGATATTAACTTAAATTATGAAGGGTTAGAATTCAACTTTTACTAGAACAGTTTTGGGAAAACCTCCATAACTTCTATTATATAGTTCCAATTACCTCCAAATCAGTGGTATATAAAACTTTAAACATAGAATTTATATACATATAGACCACTAAATTTTTGGAGCTCTGCACATTTTTATATTATCTTTTGAATTTTCAAGTACCTAACTTTTAGTTTCCAATTTTCCCAATCTTGCCCTGTTCTGAACCCTAATTTTGAAAAATCACTATAATTTGTACATAACTCCAAATGGGGTGTTCTTTGGACTATTTTAAATATATATCCGTGCACTTTAAGAACATACATAATATTTATATGTTAAACTACAAAAAGCCCAACCATTGGTAGTATAACTATACAGGGGTCAGAATGACCATTTTTATCCCATAACTTGGCTAAAACATTTCCATACATTTATACATGTTTATATCATGCTTCAAACTTGTATCATACATCATGTGAGACCTAAGGAGACATAATGAATTCCATATACAGCTTCACAATGTCATACATTAGTTTACATAATATTTCAAAAATAATGTTCCAAGACAACATTTTGATTTCTTATCATTAACTCCTCTTCTTCCTTGCCTTGTTCCTTCTTGGAAATCTTGCCAAAGCTTGTACCTACTATGTTAGTCATTTTGGAGGAGTAAGATTCAAAGAATCTCAGTAGTATTACCCAATCATACAATCATATCATCAAGAACATTCATAAAATCATCAATGAATTTCATTAAATTATATGGTGCCATATTATTTTATGAAAATTCTGGCAGAGTTTTGCATAGTAAAATGGACATCCCGAGGTCACGTAACCCTTAATCAACTCAGCCAATAACATGTAATTATCATAAAACATCAACACAAGGATATGGCAAAGCAATAAATGCATAGAAATCAAATATGACAATATAATACATAACTTGGTAAAATGCCACCTTTGTGAATCATCTTGCCTTTTCCTTTGGTTCCACCTCTTTCTCACACATCTACAAGCACCCTTAGGCTTCCTCAAATATAAATACATTATCAATTGACTACTTAAGCTAATGGTTCCATGACTTTTTTCATAAAGTGTTCATGAAACCCTAAAATTTCATCTTATTATCCTTTAGCTTTTTCATGAAATCAATACTTGTTCCTAAGGTTTTTCACCATGAGAAACTCATGTTTGGCAAAAAAAAAATGAAAATCCAACTCTAAACTAACCCTCTATTCTGGCTGAAATTTATGGGAAGAGGTGAGAATATGGCTTGTTTTGAAATTCAATCATCAAGTCTTAAAATCATGCTTTAGATGACTTAATCATGCTTTCGCTGAACTTGGATGCATGAATACTCTTTTTCCTTCCATTCCTATACCTTGGCTGAAACTTTAAAGAGAGGGAAGAGAAGGAAAACTCAAAGAAACTATCATGAACCCCTTGAATATACAAGCTAATAAGCCTAGAATCTTACCTTGATGCTTGAATCTTCAATGCTTGCAACTTGTCTTCAGTTTCTCGTTCTCTTATTCTCTCTTCTCCCTTAGGTTTTGGAAGCTCTCTCTCTTTCTATTTTTTGCAGAAAGTCAAGTCTAAAATGAGGAGGAAAGAGAGTATTTATTGGCTTAATTAACTCACTAATTACCTTAGTTGACCTTAATCAATTTTTAACCAAAAGTCAAACCTATCTCAAGAAGTTGTTTGGCCAAAAAATCCAACCCTTCTTTGATTAGTTTTGGCCAAAAAAAGTGAGATGTCCAGATGTCTAGGAGAGAGAAGAAATTGTCCAAAATATTGTATATTTTTCTTAGCCCAAATATATCCTGTGTCAGGCACCTTTTACTTCTACCGATAAAGTCACTTTCACAATAATTTAGTATTTTAGGGATACAGGACTATTCTCAAATTTATATCTATGTTTCTTTAATTATCTTGTCCTAAACAATATCTGTGTAAGGCTTATATCCTATCCTGGTCACCTTTTGACAGTCTGTGAGGCCCACAAACTACTTTATTGATTTATCATTACTTTTGAATACTCGACACTAATTATTTCTTTATCCTTAAATATTAACCCTCAGAGCCATATACCATTAGGCTTATTTCATCGAGAGCTTCGTTTTGACAGCAATTTTACATATTCACAAAATTTCCCTTGACCAAATGTTAAATTATAATTTTTGAAACTTTTGGCTCATTAGAAAGTCATGTTTCCCAAAGTTATATTTACTTGCATATGAAGTGACTTTTATTTTTGGGCTAACATGCAATTATAATAACTTCTAGGGATCAAAATGCAATTTCTTATTTTTTCATCTAATCAGGAAAAATGACCACTTTGCCCTTTTTTACTCAAAACGGTGTTTGCTTGTTTTCGCGAATTCCTTATAGATATTTAAAACTTTTAACTCTTAGGGATGTTACAGAGGAGCTTGGTATCGTGGTGTAAGGTAGGACCACGCTTATTTTATTGTAAAACAAGTCTAAAATAAATAAATAAATAAATAAATAAATAAATAAATAATATTATTTTATTGTACCTACGCTTATTTGATTCCAAGTCATTGCTATGTGCATGGGATGTTTTATTTAATTCTAAAAGTAAAATATTAAATTCAAATATGTTTAATTTGTAATTTAAACTAATCTTAAACCTACCATATATATTTTTGGTGATATATGACAAAAGGAGAAAATCTAGCTATTTTGTGCCATGAAAGCAAAATGAAAAACAAAAAGAACAAAGAATTGTGATGTCTAGTATATGTTCTTGAACTTTTTACCTTTTAATTATGTTTTCAAAAGATAACCATGAGTATTGACAAAAAAAAAAGATAACAATGTGATAATTTCACTATATATAGTGGTGAATATAAATTCCCCACCAAACACCTTGTCCAACAAAAAAGTACAAGATTGCCAGATACGAAAAGACTTTTACCATGTGATATAAAAAGACACAAAAAAATTTGACAATATTCTTACATGTAGAATTAAACTTAAAAAATAAATACTCAACCCCTTCCACCCCTCTCCCTGATATTCAGAGAAAGTAATTCAGAGAAATCATTTTGGTATCAAATTCATATTCTATAGAAAATAATTTTGTTACTTTGATCATCATACTTGGCTTAGAAACAAATCTCCCAATCAAAACCTCCAAAGCAATTCATTAGATCTATCACCCATACACGCTCTAGGCATCCGCTAGTGACCAAATTATTCTACTTCAATAAGATAATGTTCAAATATCAATCATGATACAAAATGCAATAAAGGAAACATATTCAACATAAGAAACCCAAAGACTTCCTAGCCCAAAAAAATATAAGAAGAAGTTACATGTCCCTATGTGTATCTATGTATACAAACTATGTATATAGAATTTGAAAATAAAAAACTTCATATCAAACTAATGTTAATTGAAGATAGTGTTTTGAATTAACAAAGAAAGGAAAAGAAAAAATGCGTTTTGAAAGGAAGCTTGACCTTTTGGTTCTAACCATGTTGTATTGGGATTAGTTGGTGGACTCCGTCTAACCTTCCTTTGCAATCAATGGCAAGTCACTTGATATGTTGTACCTAAAAAAGAAAGAAAGAAAGAAATTGCAATTAAAGAATAGGAAAGTGGAACATCAAGTAGTAGAAAACAAAGGGAATATACGCAAATAGTACAAGGAAGATGCAAGCCAATAAATGTTTCCCATACTTCTTTCCCCTTCCTCCCCTCCCCTATCTTTAACCAAACACACTTAGATCAAATGTGTAACGCCCCTCATGATATCTTTATTGGTTTTGGGTTCAGGATCGGAGGAAGTAGGATGGATATGGTTCAAGAGGAAACAGAAAAGGAACTCCGTGCCACGGCGAGAAGCAGGGCAGCCGCGGTGAAAGGCTTCTGGTAGTGCTTTTCAAAATTTTATGGTGGCGCCGCGGTGAGGAGCCTGGAGCCGCGGTGACAGTCCAGATTTTTGCTTAAATCCGGATCATTTCGGATGCTTGGACAGAAAAGAAAAGAAAGAAAATGAAGGGAGACCGCAAAAAAGCTGAGCTAGGGTTTGATTCTCCAGTGTCCAGGGGTGACTTTCAAACCGAGGGAGTTTAGATCTAGGTTGGTAAGTGTTATTTACACCTCCCTTTCCATTTTTATTAGGTGGAAATATGGGGTTTTTGGTTTTGAGGTTGGGTTTTCTGTTTGTGACGAAATCCACCGATTGAAATGGTTTAAATGAGGTTAATAAAGTGTGTTTTGATGTTCTTGTTGTTTGGATGTGTGTTTGGAATAGTTCATGTGCGATTTGAACTTAACCCTAGGTTGTTTTCGGTTAGAACTCTTGGGAATCCGATATGTATGTGCTTTAGTAGTATTTGAAGGGTCCCTAAGAGTTTATTGATACATGAAACGGATGTTGGAACCTTGGGTTAGGCTTAAAGTGGCTAAATTGTGATATTGTGATTATGGGTATATTATGTTAATGGGAGAATTATGTATTATGAAGGTTATTTAGTTAGCTGTGTGGGGCTCAAGCGTATTGGTGTTCAAGAAAGAGTGTGGAACTTGCATGAGCACGGTATTGACAACCTGAGGTAACCAGGTATTTGTTTATGTGGTTTTATATGATAGTATGTATAGTTGTGTATATATATGCATGTCTTTTTCATATCACGATATCGATGTGTACGCATGTATTGTTTTTATATATATAAATATCATGGTATGTGTATATTAGATGATGTTTATGAGTATTGTGATATGATATGATGATTATGATGATACATTAGCATCACCGCATGTTATTGTTACATTGAGATGTATGACGGATGAAGTAGTGTGATGATGTAATGACGTATGATATATGATGATAAATGAAATTGTTAGGGAGAATAAGGTTGAAGTATGTGATATATGTATATGTTAGGGAGGATAAGGGTGGATTGTATATGTTAGGGAGGATAAGGTTGTAATATATATGTTAGGGAGGATAAGGATGGGTTATATGTACATGTGTGTTAGGGAGGATAAGGATGGAAGTCCCGGAGAGGACGACATGTATACCATGCATTTTACATTTCATTCATATGTTATATGATTCATATTTGTATATATATATATATGTTTATGTGTTGTTGATCCCGGTTATTGAGACATTGTCTCACCCCACCCTCTCCCATGACTAAACCTTTCAGGTGAATGTTCTGGCTCTAGTCCAGTGAAGCCTAGAGAGTAGCTATGTATGTGGGAAGTCTATGTAGTGGTTGTATGTGTGGATAATGTATTATGTGCCAAGTAGAATAGAAAGTGGTGTATTGAATGTATGAGATTGATAGGATTGTTATGGATGAATGTATGTTTAATCAGGTTATGTGGAATGTGTTATGCTGGTGCTAGTGTTTAGGCTGCGGTGCTAGTGATGGCAGTAGCGAGGGAGAAATAGAGCAGGCCGGAGCCGCAGCAGTATTGTAGCGGCCGCGGCCCCAGCCCAGAAATTGGTGTTTTAGGGTCATTTCCGCTATTTTGAAGCTGTGAGATGCTGTTTTATGTTGTTTGGGTTGTGATTGGTTGAATTTGGATAGTTTTGGTTTTGTTTGGAGGTAGGATGTTACATTTTGATATCAGAGCCTGGTTTTGGGCCATTGTTTCTGCTTGATGTACTACTTGGCACAATTGTAAATACATAGACTATATTCCCACTGCAATACTAGTCCAGAACCATATAATTGAATGTGTGTGGCTTGTGTGTAGGAAAATGTCTCGCAGAGGAAGAAGAAGACAGAGTAACAGTGATCTTATGAGGCAGATGCAAGAAATGTTGGCTGGCATCAGTAACCAAGTAAATACTCAGGGGGAAGTGTTGAATAAACTGCAAGAAAGAATGGATAGACAAGAGCAGGGTGGAATGAGTGAAGAAGCCGGCATATATGTGGATTTGAATGCAGGAGAGAATGAAAATGTGATGAAGCTTGAGAGAGCCCTAAGGGTTGAAAGAAGGGGTATCTCTTCACAGTTGAAGGACTTTCGAAAGTTTGATCCCCTGGCTTTCGAAGGTACCATGGATGTTTCCCAGGTAGAGAACTGGATAGAACAGTTGGAAAATATCTTTAGTGTAATGGACTGCACCTCAGAGCAAATGGTGCAACTTGCAGCCTTTAAGCTTGAGAAGAAGGCTAAGCGCTGGTGGAGGAGTGTTATTCCAAATGTTGAAGCGATGATCCTTCGATGACCTAGGAACAGTTTAAGGGACGGTTCTTTGCACACTACCTCCCTCCAACCTTAATGATGCAAAAAGAGGCGGAGTTTTTAGCCTTTCAGCAAGGAAATTTGTCGGCGGATGATTACATTGATCAGTTTTTAAACCTGGCCAAGTATTCCACTTATCTGAATAATCATCCTAATGATAGGTGGATGGCTCAAAGGTTGTTTGAGGGAGCCCACCCAGAGATTAAAGAGCAGCTGTCGGCAGTAGAGTTTGTGTCCTTTGAGGACTTATGTGCAAAGATCCGTGCTCTCTACAAATGAATGAAAGAGGCTAAGGAGTATAGAAAGAGTTCTATGATTCGAGCCTTTTCTCATCTAGGACCTACTGGAGGAATCAGTAAAGGCAGTGGTTCAGGTAGTGGAAGCAGCGGTGGCAGTACAGGTTCTAGTGGAGGAAGAGGTCGACATAATCGAGGCCGTTACGGTAGAGATAGAGGCAGATTTGGACGGGATCAATCCAATGGAGGTCGGTTTAGCAAGGGACCCTTTTATCGAGGTGTCTTTGAACCGGGAAGTTCTAGTCAAAGTGAGGATGCAGGAAGGGACTCCACCCCATCTCAATATGGTTCGGGTAGTGCATCGAATCTGTGCACAAAATGCAGGTTTAGCCATGGTGATCGTTCGTGTTTGATTTGTTATAATTGCAGGAGACCAGGTCATATGTCACAGAATTGTTGGGATCCAAGACATGATGATGCAATGAGGAGACCTTTGATGCCTGGACGAGTTTTTGTTATTACCCGACAGGAAGCGGATGCATCGCCTACCATGATTAGAGGTAAATTTAAATTCAATAGTTACTCTATTCATACTTTGTTTGATTCAGATGCATCACATTCCTTTATTTCTTTTGATTGTGCTAGGAGACTGGGTATTATGGCAATAGAGTTGCCTTTTGAGTTGTCAGTATCGACGTCCACGGGAGTTTCAATAAGGACAACTCAAGCTTGTTTAAATTGTGTGGTTCATTTTAAACACCGAAGCACTACCATGGATCTAATTTGTTTGCTGTTGCAAGGGATTGATGCGATAATTGGGATGGATTGGCTGGAGGCGAATAATGCTATCCTTGACTGTACTCGAAAGACTGTGTCTTTGCCTATTAATATCCCTAGTGTTGAAGGGGATGAGAGTGTTTGCTTGTCCTTTGCTCAAGCCGACAGGTATTTGAAGAAAGGTTGTCAGGGTTTTCTGGTTTTCTTCTCTGTGAATGTGGATATGAAAGATGGTGTTGAAAGATACCCGAATGTGAATGAATTCCCGGATGTGTTTCCAGAGGAGATTACTGGTTTGCCGCCACCACGAGAACAGGAGTTTTCCATTGATTTGGTGCCCGGGACGAGTCCTATTTCGAAGGCTCCATATCGAATGGCCCCATCAGAATTAAAGGAATTAAAGAAGCATATTGAGGATTTGCTGAAAAGAGGTTTTATCAGACCTAGTGTCTCGCCTTGGGGAGCTCCAGTGTTGTTTGTCAAGAAGAAGGATGGTAGCCTCAGATTGTGCATTAATTATAGGCAACTGAACCGATTGACGATCAAGAATAAATATCCTTTACCCAGGATTAAAGATTTGATTGATCAGCTGGCAGGTGCTTTCGTATTCTCTAAAATTGATTTAAGGTCAGGATACCATCAATTGCGAGTGTGTACTGAAAATGTGCCTAAGACGGCATTTCGAACTCGATATGGTCATTATGAATTTCTGGTGATGCCATTCGGGTTGACTAATGCCCCGGCAATCTTCATGGACTATATGAACAGAGTGTTTCGGTCGTATTTGGATAAATTTGTGGTAGTGTTTATTGATGACATTCTGATATACTCCAAGAGTGAGGAAGAGCATGTGCTCCATCTTTGGATTGTGTTGCAAGTATTGCGAGATCACCAACTTTATGCTAAGCTCAGTAAGTGTGAGTTTTGGCTACAGGAAGTGAAATTTCTAGGTCATGTGATTTCTGCAGAAGGAGTGGCAGTGGACCCTAGTAAAGTTGAAGCGGTGTTGAATTAGGAAAGACCGCAATCAGTGACTGAAATTCGGAGTTTTCTGGGTTTGGCTGGATACTACCAAAGGTTCATTAAGGGATTCTCTCAGCTTGTTATGCCATTGACTAGACTCACCCGTAAGGATCGATCTTTCATTTGGGATGGCAGGTGTGAGAGAGCATTCCAAGAGCTAAAGGTTTGTTTGACGTCCACCCCAGTGCTCATTATCCCTAACCCATCAGAGTCATTCACTGTATATACATACGCCTCTAAGAAGGGTCTAGGGTGTGTTTTGATGCAGCAAGGTAGAGTTGTAGCATATGCTTCAAGGCAGTTAAGGCCTCATGAAGAAAACTATCCTACTCATGACCTTGAGCTAGCAGCTATAGTGTTTGCTTTGAAATTGTGGAGGCATTATCTCTATGACGTTCAGTTCAAGGTATTCAGTGATCACAAAAGTTTAAAGTACCTGTTTGATCAGAAAGAGCTAAATATGAGGCAAAGGTGTTGGCTTGAGTTCCTGGTGGATTATGAGTTTGCTTTGAAATATCATCATGGGAAAGCCAATGTTGTGGCAGATGCATTGAGTACAAAGTTGATCCATGTGGCTATAATGATGATCAGGGAGCAGCAGTTGCTTGAAAGTTTGAGAGATATGAAGTTATCTATTAATGTCCATCCTGGAGTATTAGTAATGAGTTCCATCAATGCATCAAGTGATCTATTGGGGAACATTTACTATGCTCAGTTGGAAGACGAATATCTTTTGGGCGTTCGAGAACAGATTGAAACGGCAGAGACTCAGGATTTTGATATTCTGGAAGATGGTATTATCCGTACTGTGGTCGGATTTGTGTGCCTAATGTTGCGAGATTGCAAAAAACTGTGTTGGAGGAAGCTCATAAGAGCAGGTATACTATTCACCCAGGTACCACCAAGATGTATCAGATTTAAAGCGTGGTTATTGGTGGCCAGGAATGAAGAAGGACATCGCAGAGTATGTCACAAGATGTTTCATCTATCAGAGGGTCAATATTGAACACCAATTACCTGTAGGTACGTTGCAACCCTTGGAGATCCCAAAGTGGAAGTGCGATAGTGTTTCTATGGATTTTGTAATGGGATTATCGAGGACCTCTTCAGGATATAATAGAATATGGGTCATTATGGATAGGTTGACAAAATCGGCCTATTTTCTTCCAATTCGGGAAACAATTTCAATGGAGAAGTTAGCCCAGCTGTATGTGAATGAAAGTGTAAGGTTGCACAGAATCCCAATAAATATTGTGTCAGATAGAGATCCCAGATTCACATCCAGATTTTGGAAATCTTTGCAGAAGGCGATGGGTATGAAATTGAGTTTCAGTACTGCTTATCACCCTTAATCGGATGGGCAGACTGAAAGAACAATTCAGACACTAGAGGACATGCTGCGGGCATGTGTTCTAGAGAATAAAGGCAATTGGGATCAGTTCTTGCCATTGGTTGAATTTCCTTATAACAACAGTTTCCACTCGAGTTTGCAGATGGCTCCTTATGAAGCGTTGTATGGCAGAAAATGCATATCACTATTGTGCTGGGTTGAACTCGGTGAAAAGAGTCTTTTGGGCCGAGATAATGTTGATCACACCTCTCGGCAAATAAAGAGTATTTGCCAGAAGCTTCTTACTGCTCAGAGCCGACAAAAGAGTTATGCGGATAGAAGGAGGAGACCATTAGAATTCGATGTTGGAGATAATGTGTTTTTGAAGGTCACTCCTATTACTGGTGTTGGAAGATTGATTCGGGCAAAGAAGCTCAGTCCACTGTATATGGGTCCATATCAAATTCTAGAAAGAATTGGGCCAGTAGCGCATCGAGTGGCGCTACCACCCAATCTTGTCGGATTACATGATGTTTTCCGTGTGTCTCAGATTAAGAAGTATTATCCGGATCCATCTCATGTGATTGATAATGAGGTAATTCAAGTGCGAGAGGATCTGATTTTTGAGGTCACGCTGCTACAAATTCTAGATGTTAAAGAGAAACAATTGCGGAATAAGACCATAAGGTTGATAAAAGTTTTATGGAGCGGTTTGATGTCAAATGATGTCACTTGGGAGACAGATGAATCCATGCGAAAAAAGTATCATGAGATTTTTGAGTAAGGTAAGAGTTGAAATTTCGAGGACGAAATTTTTATAAGGAGGGGAGAGTGTAATGCCTCTCATGATATCTTTATTGTTTTTGGGTTCAGGATCGGAGGAAGTAGGATGGATATGGTTCAAGAGGAAACAGAAAAGGGACTCCGCGCCGCGGCAAGGAGCAGGGTTGTCGTGGCGAGAGGCTTCCGATAGTGTTTTTCAAAATTTTATGGTGGCGCCATGGCGAGGAACCTGGAGCCGCGGCGACAGTCCAGATTTTTGCTTAAATCTGGATCATTTCGGACGCTCGGACAGAAAAGAAACGAAAGAAAATGAAGGGAGAGCACGAGAAAGCTGAGCTAGGGTTTGATTCTCCGGCGTCTAGGGGTGACTTTTTGACCGAGGGAGCTTGGATCTAGGATGATAAGTGTTATCTACACCTCCTTCTCCATTTTTATTCGGTGGAAATATGGGGTTTTTGGTTTTGAGGTTGGGTTTTCAGTTTGTGACGAAACCCACCGATTGAAATGGTTTAAATGAGGTTAATAAAGTGTGTTTTGATGTTCTTGTTGTTTGGATGTGTGTTTGGAAGGGTTCATGTGCGATTTGAAGTTAACCCTAGGTTGTCTTCAGTTAGAACTCTTGGGAATCCGATATGTATGTGTTTGAGTAGTATTTGAAGGGTCCCTAAGAGTTTATTGATGCATGAAAGGGGTATTGGAACCTTGGGTTAGGCCTAAAGTGGCTAAATTGTGATATTGTGATTATGGGTATATTATGTTAATGGGAGAATTATGTACTATGAAGGTTATTTGGTTAGCTGTGTGGGGCTCAAGCGTATTGGTGTTCAAGAAAGCATGTGGAACTTGCGTGAGCACGGTATTGACAACCTGAGTATGTATAGTTGTGTATATATATGCATGTCTTTTTCATATCACGATATCGATGTGTACGCGTGTATTGTTTTTATATATATAAATATCGTGGTATGTGTATATTAGATGATGTTTATGAGTATTGTGATATGATATGATGATTATGATGATACATTAGCATCAACACATGTTATTGTTACATTGAGATATATGACGGATGAAGTGGTGTGATGATGTGATGACGTACGATATATGATGATAAATGAAATTGTTAGAGAGAATAAGGTTGAAGTATGTGATATATGTATATGTTAGGGAGGATAAGGGTGGATTGTATATGTTAGGGAGGATAAGGTTGGAATGTATATGTTAGGGAGGATAAGGATGGGTTATATGTATATGTGTGTTAGGGAGGATAAGGATGGAAGTCCCAGAGAGGACGACATGCATACCATGCATTTTACATTTCATTCATATGTTATATGATTCATATTTGTGTATATATATATATGTTTATGTGTTGTTGATCTCAGTTACTGAGACATTGTCTCACCCTACCCTCTCCCATGACTAACCCTTTCAGGTGAAGGTTCTGGCTCTAGTCTGGTGAATCCTAGAGAGTATAGTGGTTGTATGTGTGGATAATGTATTATGTGCCAAGTAGGATAGAAAGTGATGTATTGAATGTATGAGATTGATAGGATTGTTATGGATGAATGTATGTTTAATCAGGTTATGTGGAATGTGTTATGCTAGCGCCAATGTCCAGGCCGTGGCGCCAGTGATGATAGTAGCAAGGGAGAAACAGAGCAGGCCGAAGCCGCGGCGGTATTGTAGCGGCCGCGGCCCCAGCCCAGAAATTGGTGTTTTAGGGTCATTTTCACTGTTTTAAAGCTGTGAGATGCTGTTTTATGTTGTTTGGGTTGTGATTGGTTGAATTTGGAGAGTTTTGGTTATGTTTGGAGGTAGGATGTTACAAAATGCCTCCTTTAGTCCCCTCCCCTCCAAGACCCCTATAAATGTAAGCTAACAACACCATAACACCATAACTGTAATTGTGTCTATTTCTTCACACTTCATTCCAAAAACAGTTGAAAACTTGCAAATTTTAATTGACTATAAATGTAAGTTAACAACACCATGACTGCAACAATGCATGATCAGATATGAAGAGCTACATATTGTTAATTCTTTCCTCTTTTCTTCAATTTATTCCTTTTTTTTCTAATTTTGCTAAGTTAACATCCGTCTCAATAGTCTTTTGAATTGACATGACAATGTATGAGTATTATAAGGGTTTAATACATTATATCTAACAAATGATGAAACAAAGTTATATTTAACTCTGAATACTTATAAGCAAAGAGTACATGATTACTCTAGTTGAGAAAGTTGAGTAAGTAAACACGTTATTTGGATATTGATATTCTGTTAGTAGTTATGTTGAACACACAAATACTCATCTTATACTGTCAACTCAAGCCTGCGATTTATCATTTAGAGGAACCCACCATGATCTAACAATAGTCTATTGTGCACATTGTAACAATCCTTGGTTTCGAGACCTGAAATGCCACTGTTCTTGGCGAATCTTCCAATGACCAAAAAGCTTGTTGTGCTATAGGATAGGAAACCTGAAATAACAAAAACAAATTAATGTCATGAGTAACCATCCATTACAAGGTAGAAAAGCACGATATAACTTTATAGCAGAAAAATGCTACAAATAATGAAATAATAAACAAAAAACTACAAAGTAAAAATCCAAAGTCTTTTGATTAGCGGTTCAAGATCAGGAGTCTTGCATATTTTATAACAAAAAGTTAAACTTTTTAAGACAAGACTAACAGAAACTTGAGAATTATAGAAATTAAACAAATGCCAGATCATCTTGGGAATAACACAAAAAGCAAGCTGAGATCCCTAACATAATTGGGATTTGTAATTAGAGAGGACAGCCACATTCCTGAAATTTTGAATGCCAATTGCTTCATATATGTCCCAGCCACTACCAGACAGAAGTCAGCAACTACATTAAAAAGATTAGCTGGATTAAAGTCTACAAATTAAGGTTTTTGAAACGCAACTTCATCAATTTTTTCATTGATGGACATTGCAACTAACACATTGAATACCTTTGTATTTGTGTGTTGTAGTTCATATAATATCATCAGTCAGTAATCAAATAGATAATAGAATGCAAAAACTAACAATGGTTCACAAAAATAAGTTAAGGGGAAATGAAATCAGATGAAGCAGAGAACACCTTTAAATTAGTAACTACTAACTCGACAACTTTTGACCTGTCTTGCATGTAATTTTAAAACAAATGGAAGCTATAAAATTTCAGAATAAGCATAGATGAGATGAATTTATAAAACTTCAAATTGATGTCAAAGATATACCTACCAAGAGCTTGTAGATAGTTTTGTTTCTTGAACTTTTTCTTCAAAGCACTTCATGTTAAAGAAAAGTCCAGATTCTTTCTCCAGCCTACAACCATTAAAAGGCATTTTAAAGAGAAAAAATGATGACACATTAGATGCCAATGAAAGCTCATTTACAAAAGACAATTGCACTTTAGTAAAAGCCTTCCACATGAGAAGAGAAATAATTTGTATTTTATATTGGTAATATCTCAATGATCCTAATCGACATCTCTATCACTCCTTTAAATACGAAAGTCCTTGAACTTAAAGATTGAACAGAGAATAGGATCACCCATTCCTTGTGCATTCTTTTAACTTACTTAGAGAGTTTTGCATCGACCTCTTGTTGAATAGCTCTAATAATATGTCAAGTAACAACAATCTCAAAAGCTTAAAGTTCAAGAAGGGCTGCGCAAATCATGCACAATTGACTTTGTTGATGACATGTCAACCTGGAAAGATTTCACTTGGCCATCTTCTTCAAATAATCATCATTTTTCATTATTTCATTATAATTGTAATCATTAATTACATATTGTCTTCCTATTATTGTATATTTTTACCTACTCCATAAGATAAATTCCACTGATATTGGCAATCAATCCAATCAATCCTATAGCTCCTGAAGATAGTAAAAGTGGAGACGAACACATTTTCAGATGACTTGCCTTTCAAACCTCGATTCTGATTGCCAAAAAAATAAAAAGCTTCCTAAACTTTCTAGCTTTCAGCTAATTTCCATGATATAAAAGCCCCTAATAGCTTTTTCACTTCAAGCATACAGGCCACTTACCAAAACTTAGGCCAATGTTACTGAATATAAATTCAGAATAGGAGACCACAATAACAATACTCGAGAAAACAACTAAAAACCTGAGCGAATGTAATAATTTCCTTAGTAATAAGGTAATTTGGCTATGTGTTTAGACTTCTCAAATAGTGTTTTGAATAGACAAGAAATCACTCTCATCAGAATGTAGAAAAGAAATATAAACTGCAAGAAAGACATGTGCAGAATTTAGAAATTTACCTTATTGATGGCAAGTCCATATAGTAACAAATCCAATGACTTGTACTTGGTGCAAGCATCATTCATGGCCTAAAGCTTCATGTGGTAAATCATTAGGTGTTCAGATGCTTTTGTGGATAGAGCCCTCCCAACAACTTGGTGGTAGTGAAACTGTAACAACAATGAAATTATAATTAAATCAACCCCAAATAGAAAATTAAGTTTGGTTGCTAAGAAAAATACCCTAAATGTTATCATTAAAAAGAGAAGACGAAGACAAGAAGAACTCATGTCTCTCACTCGCTGCTGCAAGATTAGAAATATAGGGTTTCAATTTATGTAGATGATATACGATGAAAGAAAGAATAGGTTAAGCGGAAGAACTTTGATGCCTCTATGGCTATGGGTTTTAGGGTTCAAAAGGGAGATAGAGCATAGCCAAGATTGTGAAATATAAGAGGAAAGATTGGTGCAGCACAATGGGTTGATATTCGGCTTCTAAGGATGAACGTGTCGCTGAAGGATGAGAGCATATCGGTGATAATGAAGAAGATATTGGTGGAAGGTGATAGATTGATATTGGGTTTCCAATGAGACTTGGGAGCATGGCGGCATAGATGAAGGCATCCTTTGAATGCTGGAAGCCAATGGCAAAACCTGGTGGGTTCTTTCTAAAGTACACCAAAAACAATCCCAGCTTAATCAAATTTAAAAATTTGAGAGGGAAAAATCCCCCCCGTTTTGTTTGACCTGTGGAAAAATCCCCACTATTGTTGCTTGTTGAAATCAGTGGTGGCATAAACTTGGTGGGTTCTTTTTAAAATTGTTTTTTTATTGCTTTGTTTGTTAAAAAAATACGGCAAACATTTTGGAGAAAAAGCACATCACCGTACTTTAAGAAAATTTGAAATTGAATTTCATTATTGAGAAGGTAATAATTTATTTTTTTGGCCAAAAAAGGTAATAATTTATTAAGAAGGTAATAATAGATAGATATATTGAAATTTGAAATTGAATTTTGAAGGGATATTTATTATGTGTGCTAAAAAATAACAGTGTATTTTATGCTCATAAATATTAAATTTTATTAATTAAATTTAAAAGCATGAAATCTAAATGGAAGTGATTAATCCTTATTACATAATAATAATATAAATGGATTAAGAAATGTTAAGAAATGTCAAAAATTAAATATAAATGGGAGTCATTAAGAAAGATTTTCATTATCTGATAAGAATTATTTACTTCTATTTAGATTAAAATTTGTGACTAAGAAATCTTAACAATGTATAAATGTCATTATTATTAAGAAAAATTTGACATCAAATGTAATTATGTAAAATGAAAATTGTTGTGAATGAGTATAATTAAGTACAAAATACAATTTTAACAAAAAATGTGAACCAAAGAGCACCCTTGTTGGTCACCTTGCCCTACTTTCGGTCTCTCCCTTCCCTTCTTAGACTCAGAGCACTCTCCTCCTGTTAGTTTATTTTCCTCTCTGAAAACATCCCCCTTTCTCTTAAAATGCTTTCCTCTTCTCTTCTCTTTGATTACTCTCCAGTTCTTCCTTCTCTCGCTCTGTTCTATCTATCCCCAGGCTCTCTCCCAGATTACTCCCTCTCTTCCTCTTATTTTTTTTGTCTCTCGTTGAAGCCTTACTTCGCCCATTTGTTTTTCCCTTTCCTCCTCTGTCCCCCATTTTCCAGTTCATAGCTCGTTTATATAGACTAAATCTATTGACTAAGGTGAGGGTTGGCCTTCACAGGACTAAAAGGAACCAATCTACTTATGACTATCCATTGACCACTTGAACCTCAAGCCCTTTGCCTCTTTTGCGTTCTCATGTATCTGCAGCCTTGTATCATTGCTTTGCTTCGTTCTGCTATAGCTCTTCATCACTGTCATGCTTCAACTCTGAGCCGATGGTGACAAAAGAGAAAGGAGGGAGAAGGTGAGAAGCCCATTTCTTCCATAAGCCATGCATCATCACCAAACTTTGCCGCTTGTTCTACCACTAGCAAGAAAAAGGAAATGATTAGGGCTTTGTGTTTTTTTTTTTTGGGAGGAGGGGGGGGGGGACGCTGAGCCCTTGTTTGGTAAAGGGGTTTTAGAGGGGAGGAGAGGGGAATTGGTCACCTTCCCCTATTTAGATCTTCAAATTTCCAAGAAGGGGAGTGAAACACTCCCCTCCTCTTGTTTAGATTTGATTTTTTTTCATGGAACTCCCATCTCCTTCCCTTCTAACCCCACCCTTTGGTTTTGGTGGGGAAGGATATTTTTCTTTTTGAAACTATATTGCCCTGCTTCTATGGAGCGAGAGACGAGAGGAGAGTGAAGGAGAGAGGTAGAACCAGTGGCGCTACTGGAAAAATGGAAGGGGAAGTGCTTAAAACAATAGTGTAGAGGGTGAGAAGGGAGAGAGAGAGAGAGAAAGACAGAAGCAATGGTGCCACCGCCTGGTTCTACTATTGAAAGGAAGGGATCGAAAGTTAAGAAAGAAAAGAAGGATAAGGGTGTGTTTGGCTTCAAGAAAGTGGAGCAAGGACAAGAAAAATAGACTAATAAAAATGGAACCAAATACAAATGGATAAATAAAAATAAGGAAAAATGAAAAAATTGGAAAAATAAAATTTTCATAAAATTTCTCTATTCTAATTACCAAAATGTTCCTTCAAAATTTTAGTCTCAATAAATCATAACATACAAGAAAATGTCACATTAGGTAAACTATGTGAAATATAAGTTAGATTAAATCTCCATAGATATGATTTTTATGTTCTTTTAAAAAGAAAATAATTATTAAAACAACTATAATTATTGTAGGAGTAAAATAGTTAAATTATATTTACCTTACATCTCTTATCCTCCTTAACCAAACAACAAATTATTAAATTCCTCCCCTCCCCTCCCCTCCCCTCCCCTCCTTTCAATCCCTCGCCTCCCCTTCATTTCCTTCCATCATATCAAACAAAGCCTTAATCTTTTTGTGTTTCATCGTTTGATTTTTTCTTTTAAATTTTTTTAAAAAGCTCTAAATCAAAATATTGTATAAATATCTTAAAATTATTGCAAGGAATTTTTTTTTACTTCTAGAAAGGCATATTTTCTTAGCTTTTTCTCTCTCTTTCTCTCTTGTTTTTTGTTCTCATTTTAGAATTAAAGTTAGGATAAAATCACTTTTTTTATTTTTTTAGAAAAGATGCAAAGAAGTAATAATCACTAAATTTATTTGACATTTGAACTAAAAAAGAATTTTTTGCTTTTTCTTGTTTTCCCATTTTTTTGTAATTTCCTATTATTTTTGTTTAATTTTAAAAATACTTGACAAAATATGTAACACCTTACTTTTAGACTTATTTCCCATGTATTAAGCTTTATTTAAGTCATTAAAGCGTGTCTAGAAGCTTGAATCAATTAAAAATGGAAAACAAAGTTTTCAAAAATTTTTTATTATTATTCATATGGTGTTTTCTACTTTACCGACCAAACTTTGAAAATTCATAACTAATTAAAAACAAATCATATGGAGATAATTCAAGTCTTTAAAAATATCTAAAAATATTTTATATGTGGAAAAAAAGGAAAGAGAGCATTTTCTAGACCTATTTATATAGTTTATTCCTCAAAGATTTACTGTACATCTGGTCATTCTGAAACTTCTTAGGCTTTTGGCCTTATTGTTAAAAATTCATATCTCATACTATTCTGAGTCAAATCATGTGTTCTTTAATTCATTGGAAAGTCTATATGTCTACTTTCTAGCCATATTTCCTCGTACATTTATTCACTTTGTACAGGGCATAGAATTGACTTAAATCATTAAAGATCATAACACTACTTCTACTGAAACAATTTTAAGAGAAATCACATAACTCTTTCTGTATAGTCCAAATGCTATCAAACTAGTGACATTCATTTTCTAAGCCTTAGAGGTTTTTAGAAATGTAAACTACTAAATTTTTGGAGCTTTGTATGATTTTCTATTGTATTTTGAATTTTCCAGTATTCATAACAAAAAATCCAGTTTTCCTTACTCTAATCACTTTTGACCCTTAAATTCTAAAATTCACCATAAATTGTACACTTATATAATTTAGGTATTCTTTAGCTTTATAAAAAGTTCATTCTATCTACATTTTTTGAGCATATATAACACTCGTACATTATATCTTGTTTCATATGAACAGTACATTCATTATTCTCAGTGTTTCTAATTGAGAATTTCCATTCTTATCTTGGCAAAATGAGCTTCATAACATGATTACATCATCATTCCTTGTACTAAATCCATACATATCACTCAATAATGCTCAAAGGGATATAGTTACAGAAATGCAAGCCTCATGAATTCTCATGCAATTTTATACATGATGCCATAACAATACATTAAATTATCCACAATTCACATAATTATCATACTTCATTCTTCTTGCCTTCTTCCTTGGATACTTCCATGTCCTTTCCCTAGCATGGTTAGTGTTTGGAATGGTGAGATTATGAAATCTTAGTAGCAAGTCATATTTCATGCAATTACATTATCATATATGCATAAAAACTTAAATCATAACAATTTGCCCATTCACGCATATAATAAGTCATAATGGTTCATAAAAATTTTGACATGGTCTCCTTTTATAAAATGGACATTCAAGGGTTAAGACCCTTTCATAAAAATAGCCAAACCAATCTCACAACATCATAACAACAATATGGCAATGGGATTATAATGTAGAAATAATATACAATAACATAAAGTAAGAAATAGACTATGCTACATTTATAGCTTTCCTTTGCCATCTAACTTGATTCTAATGCTCCCACTCTCTTTTTCTTAGAGTTTTACTTCTTCCAAACACTTCCTTAAGCATCCTTGGACCTAAACATAATACTAATGAAGCATATAAGCTACTGGTTCTTAGTCCAACTTCACACAATGCTCACTAAACCCTTAAATTTTTTCTTTGCTTTCTTCTTGGTTTCTCTTTGAACCAATGATTGCTCTTAAGGTTTTGGACCATGAGGAATCCATTTTTGAGGTCAAAATCATGAAATTTCTTTTGTAAATACTCCCCTTGTTCTGACCAAAAATCATAGAAAATGGGAAGAAATTGCTATAATTCTTAACACTTCAAAATACTTCCATTTTCATGCTTTAGGTCACTAGTTTAGCATTTCCCCTATGTTTAATTGTTGGAAAACTCATTTCCTTTCTAAGTTTTAGTTTAGCTGAAACTCTAAGAGAGTGAAGAAAAAAATCTACTCCATAAACCATGCACCGAACCTTACTAATAGCAAGCTTGAAATAGAAGACAACTTACTAAGAACTTGAGCTTTCAATTTTCCCTTGAGTTCCCTCTTCTTTTTTCTCTCTTTCCCTCTTCCTTTCTTGTGTTTTCTCCACTGGTTTTTGCTGTTGGTTGTCTCGTGCAGAATTGTGAGAAAAGTGAGTGATTAAGTGGCTCAATGACATACTTAATTATGGTTAATTATTTAATCTAACTATAGTTACTTCTTAGGCCAAAAATGATAACTTCTTGGAGATATTTTCTCCAACATTTCTTGCTGCCCAGCTGCCCCAAATATCATGCCAATGAGAGAGTTTCAAGTGTCCAAAATTGTTCAATTTTTCCTAGTCCAGATATATCTTGAACCGGGTAATTTTTATCTATACTGATAAAACTACTTTTTATAGTCATTTAACATATTTGGTCTATAGGACTATTCCAAATTTATTTTCATATTTTCTTAATTATTCTGTCCCAAATGGTATCTATATGAGGCCCATATCTTATTCGATTACCTTTTAACCATCCATTGGCCCATAATTTACTTTATTGTTTTACTGTTACTTTTGAACACTCGATATTAATTATTTCTTTATCCTTGAACATTAACCCGTAGTGCCATATACCTTTAGATTTCTCTCGTTGAGGGCTTCATTTTGATAGTAACTTTGCATATTTACAAAATTATCCTTGACCCAAAATTAAATTATGATTTTTAAAACTTTTGGGTCTTAGATGTAATTTTTCCCAAAGACTTTTCTATTCTCATTCCACGTAATTTTTATTACTTTAGAGACATAAATGTTATTTTTATAATTCTTTAGGGGCAAAAACATAATTTCTCATTTTCCAGTTTAATTTGGATAAACGACCAATTTGCTCTTTCTTGTTTCTTTTTGTGTCTTTTCATTTTTACTGTTTCTCTGTACATTCCTTGATATTAGCACTTTTCCCCTTGGGATTTAAATGTAATTTTCACATTTTATTCCATTACCTAGGAAATGACCATTTTGCCTTGAGCCGGGTTAAAAATGTAGTTACTAATTCTTCCAAGGACTTTCTAATAATTTTTCCCACAGAACAATTTTTATTATTTCTTTTTATACTATTCACATTAACTTTCAAAATGGTTTTCCTCTCAACCTAGACCTTCTGGCTATGTAATACTTATAACGTTGCACTCAGCTTGGTACATGCTTCAATACAAGTGGTATATTGTATATATTCCAAGGCAAGTTCTAGATTAATTTTTACTAAGGACCTTATGGAAAATTAATTTCAATTAAGGACCATGCATAATTTCTTTCTAAAATTACATAAGAAATTAATTCCATCTGGGGACCGAACATATGACCTTACCATCTAGCTTCTGTTAGTTAGGCTGGCTTCCCAAGAGAGGGGGTGAATTAGGAAGATTAAAAATTTTCTGCACAAAGTGAGAATGATGAAGAAAGCAAGGTATAATGAAAAACAGAGTATAAAGTAATAAGCTAAAAGAGAAGAGATAGGGAGAAGAAAAACTCAAATATTTATCCTGGTTCGGTCTTTCCTCTTGACCTACGTCCAGTCTCCAAGTTACCACTTGAGATTTTCCACTATACTGCAAGAATTCAACGGGCTTCTTGCAAATGCCACTGTACAACGTGTATGCTCTATTTTCTAGAGCTCACTCAATCTCTTTCTGCACTTACACCAAGTGCTTTACAATCTCTTGTGATATCTCCTCATAAGAAAATCTATCTTCCAGATGAAGATTAGATTGTTTACAAAGATGAAACTCTCTTGAATAGAGTGAATATGAAAGTTGAAGTGCAAGTATTGAAGTTAGAGGGTAAAAGTCTTTGAGTAGAAGATTTGGCAGAATTTCAGTATATAAAAAGTTTGATTCGTTTACCCACAACTTCAAATGATGTTGTATTTATAGATTTAGGTCTCAACTATTCGTTAGAGACAAAATCTATCCGTTGGAGAAGTTATCCAATGGTTACTCTGAAAAACTCTCCGTTAACCAACCGAATTTAAGGCTTCTGACATACTGAAATTCGAATTTTGGTTGGTCAACAGACGAATTTCGAAGGAACCGAAGGTTAAAGCTTCCAACGTTGAAATATTGAAGTTCGTCTGTTCATAAAGTGAAATTCGAATTTTGAAACTTAGAAAATGTTTCCATGTTGTGACATACGAATTTTCAAGAGAAAAGTTTTTCTGTTAAGTGTGAACAGTATTTTTAATTTGCTACAGTACCCTCAAAATTTGAATTTTGGAACCTCAAAATTCATCTGTCCGCAGCAGCTTCAAAAGGCACGGTAGTTCATTTACTTCGAAATTCGAATTTTCAAAGATTGAAATTTGTCTGTTAGAGAGACCTCTTTTCAGACTTACTTCAACACTCGAATTTGTAAACACTGTCCTTCGTATGTCATTATGTCATTTCAACAGACTTACAACTTTAGCTTCTGAAATTCGAATTTCCATGTTCAAAGTTCGTCTGTCAGAGATTAGTTTTGAAACTCAATATGATCTAGATTTCAGATGAACTTCAACATTGTTTCAAACGAATTTCTTCAGTTTTCATAAATTTCATTTGTCTGAAATTCGAATGTTCAAAGCTCAAAGTTTATCTGTTGCTTAACAGCTTCTTTCAGACACTTATGAAAATTCAAATTTTGTAAAATCAAAATTCGTCTATCAGAGAGGCAGCTCTTCAGGGTTATTCAGTTTTAGCTCGAAATTCGAATTTCCAAAGCCAAAGTTCAAATTTCCAATATGACAGTTCAATATAATCTTTTCAAACTTCGTCTGTTGGTGGGTATTTTTCAAATATTTCTTAAAATCAAGTTTTGAAAACATCTTTTCATCAAATCAAAGTCTTTTACCTATACTTAAACATAACTAGTGATCCTACAACAGATTTTGCACAGATTCTTCCATAATTTCTTCACTTGAGTCTTTTGGATATCTTTGATATCTTCATTTCAAGCTCTTGAGAGTTGATTTGGAATCATCAAAACTTCTTGATTCAACATTCTCCCCCTTTTTGATGATGACAAAACAACTTACAAACTGGATTAGTATTTGGGTTTGCTTTAGCAAGCTCCCCCTCAACATATGCATTATATATATCAAAAGATATCATAATAAACCATGTGAAGAGATTCAAAGAGCAAATCATTGCAACTTAAGAAATTTTTCATTTATACAAATGTTGCTTTACAGAGACAGGATTTACACAAAGTTCATATGCAAATCAAATTCAAAATACAAACAATCAAAAACAAACAGCAGAAACACAGTACAGCATAATAAGAGGACTCAAGCCTAAAATCTAATCAATTCTTCAATCACTTCTTCTTTGGCTTGGTCTTCTTGCTGTACGTCTTCCCAGATGGCTCAGCAGACTTGCTAGTTTGCTTCTTCTTCTCCCCCTTTTTGGCATCATCAGGAAGGCTAACAAAATCAACTGGAGGAGGAATCTGAGAGACTGGAACGGCTAAGAAGGGCACAGGATCAAAAGGCAAATCCGATTCAACTGAGGGAGGATCCTCATCATCAGAAATATCCAGCAGTTCTTGCACCTGTTGTCTGGAAAATGCCAATTGAGCCCTCTGTTGTTCTAAGAGACCATATGCAGAGAAAGATGAAGGAGCAGGGTCATCAGAATGAAACATTTCCTCAAGCCTTCTTCTCTAAGCTTGCAAGAGAGCATTGTGAGCAATAGCTGCAAAATCAACAACAGGTACAATGCTTCTCTCTATATTGCTGGCATCCTCCTGCATAGAAGAGGTGGAAATGGCTGCCACCAGTCTTTCAACTTGCTAAGATTCTTGAATGGACAGAATTGAATCCTGAGCATCTTCTTGCATAGGCTCATGAGGGCTTGTTTCTTGAAGTCCTTCTTCTTCCAAACCATAGTCCAAAGGTGGACCAGGACTTGGTGTCCTCATTACACCAGCAGACTCAGCACCATCAATATCATCATCATGGTTAAAGGAGGCAATCTCGAATGGGCTTGGAGACTCAGGAGTTGGAGATTGGATAGGCACAAAGGACCCTGGCTGAGGTGGAGCTGAAGTGGTAGGGATTGCACTTCGAATATCTTCATAAGCATCAGCAACCACTTTCATGTTCTTTGCCAACTGCTGTATCTGATCTTGCAGATGAGCAAACATGGCATTTTGCTCATCTTTTATGCTAAGAATGAGTGTAGACAGGCTATCATACAACTTAGTGACCTTGGTTGGCTTGGCACGAGAGGAAGGATTGGATAGAATGTGTGTGGGCTTGGAGGGAGATAGAACATGCACAGAGGGCTGGGGAGTAGGTCTGGCAGGAGCCTCAGAAGTACCCTCTTGCTGTAGGGAGGCACCTTCAATAAAGAATAGATCTTCAGTTCTTCCTGCTCCCTTTCCAACCTATCTTCCTTCATCCCTTTCAATATCCATTCTTTGCAGTTCTTCCTCCTTGAAGATCTCAGTGGGCTTGCCCTTCCCCTTCTCAAGATGCTAAATTCTGGCATACTGTAGAATTCTGGAAATGATAGCAGCATAGGGGAGTATGGAGTCCTTCCTCTGATCTCTTACCTTGATCATGCGTTGAAGTATGATGTGTCCCATGTTAATAAGCTTTCCACGCATGATTGTTGCCATGACATGTGCCTCTGCCCTAGTTATTAGATTGAAGCTGCCTCCTTTGTTGAATATGATCCTGGACACTATGTAGTGCAGGATCCTCACTTGAACACTGAGGTCTGTGGGCTTCAACACGTTTATTGATGGCCAATTTTCCCTTCTTCTGAATAATGTGCTCAGAATTGTGCTTTCCTTGTAGTTCAGAAAGGGGCCACCTTCTTCATCTGCAGTTTCTGCCTCATCCATGTATCCAGAGGCAGTGATGTCAATTTTGAGGCCATCTTGCCCTGGGATCTCCAATACTTCATTAAATGTCTCATCAGTGAGCCAGATGGTCCTTGATCTCAGATTGAATGCCCACTTCTTCTTCTTGCTGTTGTATTTTAACGAGGCATACCAAAACTTCACTACCTCATCATCATATCTCTCCAACACTTCCAACAGATTCTTGTATCTCATCATCCATATACCAGCATCAAAATTATTAGAGACCAAGAAATCCTCCAAGTTTACACAATGTGACTTGATTACCTTTTTGTTGATTGAGAAAGATATCATCATTGCACTGTCTGATTTGCAATCCAAGGAAGAAGTTGAGTTCACCCATCATAGACATTTCGAATTCCCCCTGCATTAACTTAGAAAAATTCTTGCAAAGAGATTCATTAGTAGCACCAAATATAATATCATCAACATAGATTTGAACAATAAGTAAATATTTGTTTTCTTTCTTAGTAGATAAGGTTGTGTCTACTTTTCCTCGGTTAAACCCCTTTTCAGTTAGAAAATTACTCAATCTTTCATAACATGCTCTAGGGGCTTGTTTTAAACCGTAAAGAGCTTTCTTTAGTTTATAAACATGGTTTGGTTTTGTAGAATCCTCAAAACCTGGAGGTTGATCTACATAAACTTCTTTCATGATATATCCATTCAGAAAGGCACTCTTTACATCCATTTGATATAACAAAATGTTTTTCATGCATGCATATGCTAATAGAATTCTAATTGCTTCTAATCTAGCTACTGGAGCAAAGGTTTCCTCAAAATCAATGCTCTCTTCTTGATTATATCCTTTAGCAACCAGTCTAACTTTGTTTCTGATGATTGATCCTGATTCATCAAGTTTATTTCTGAAAACCCATTTTGTACCAATGACAGGATGATTTTTGGGTCTAGGCACTAAATCCCAGACTTGGTTTCTTTCAAACTGATTTAATTCATCCTGCATGGCTAGAATCCAGTATTCATCAATTAAGGCTTCTTCAGTACATTTAGGTTCAATTTGTGATATGAAAGCACAATTAATCATTTGATCCCTTAACTATTTTCTGGTTCTAACTTTCTCTTGAACATTCCCTATTACTTGATCAACAGGATGATTGCTTTGATATCTCCAAGCTCTAGGGAGTTCTTGAGATATTTCTTCATTATTTTCTTCTTCAAAATTTCTCTCCTGAATATCTTCCTCTATATTAATAGATTCAGATATTTTTGGAGGTTTAATTATACCTTCATTAGAGATATCTAACTTTTCAAAGTTTGAAACAAGATCATCCTCATCAGTAACATGTTTAGAAGTAGTTTCATTTTCAATAAACACTACATGCACAGATTCTTCTACTGAACTAGACTTTTTATTAAAAACTCTATATGCCTTACTTCTACTAGAATAGCCCAGAAATATACCTTCATCGGATTTGGGATCAAACTTACCCAAATTTTCTTTCCCATTGTTGTGAATGAAGCATTTGTAGCCGAACACATGGAGATGTGACAGATTTGGCTTTCTTCCCTTGTACAGCTCGTATGAAGTCTTTCCAAGGATTAGTCTGATGTAGGCTCTGTTTATGATGTAGCTTGCTGTATTTACTGCATCAGCCCAAAACACTTGAGATAGCTCCTTTTCATTCAGCATAGCTCTAGCCATCTCTCCAACGGTTCTGTTCTTCCTTTCTACTACTCCATTCTGTTGAGGAGTTCTTGGAGCTGAGAAGTTGTGATCAATTCCATGCTCATTGCAGTACACCAGAAAGTGTGAGTTCTCAAATTCTCCTCCATGATCTGACCTGATAGACACAATGGAAATGTCTTTCTCATTTTGCACGTTCTTAGCTAAGGTTACAAATGCATCAAAGGTATCACTTTTAGAGGAAAGAAATAATGTCCATGTAAATCTAGAATAATCATCTACAATGACAAGCACATACAGATTTCCACTAATGCTTTTTACTCTTGATGGACCAATTAAGTCCATATGCAGTAGTTCTAGTGGTCTAGTTGTGGTGACTACGTTTTTAGGTTTAAAAGAAGATTTAGTTTGCTTTCCTTTTAAGCATGCATCACATTCTTTGTCTTTTTCAAAAGCAATTTTTAGTAGGCTAGTGACTAGCTCGTTTTTAACCAATTTTGAAAGCTAATTCATGTTAACATGAGCTAATCTTCTATGTCATAACCAACTATCATTGTCTTGACTAATTAAGCAAACAGAATCTAAGGGAGGAAGTTCATCAAGATCAATAGTATAGCAGTTACCATCCCTTTGAGCTTTAAGGATTACTTTGTGATCGCTTTTTCTGATGACAAGGCAGAATTTTGAGTCAAACAACACCCAATTTCCTTTGTCACATGTTTGGCTCACACTCAGTAGATTGTGGTTGAGGCCTATCACAAACAGCACCTCTTCAATGGATGTTTCAGGATTCTTGCCCATAATGCCGATACCAACTATTCTGTCATGCTGATTACCTCCAAAGGTCACTTTTCCTCCTTTCTTGTCCCTAAGGGTGATGAACTTCTCCTTGTCACCAGTCATGTGACTTGAGCAGGTACTGTCCATATACCATTTGTTGCTCCTTTTAGCTTTGAGACAGACCTGCAAAACAAGGTTTAAGTTTTCTTTTTAGGTACCCAAATCTCCTTGGGTCCTTTTTTGTCAGTAGTCTTTTTCCTAGATATAGATGTACCTTTGGGAACCCATTTAACAGTTCTATTTAGTCCATTTTTCTTCAAGGCCCAAGAGCTTGAAATATGTCCCTTTTTGTTATAGAAGTTATAGGCGGTAAAGGGACCGCTAAATTAAGAGGCAGGAAGAAAACAATACAGATAATATTTTTGTTTTGCATGCCTTGGTTGATTATATGATTCAATGTGAGGTGACATATGATCTTTCCTTTTATTTCAATTAGCATGTACAAAGTGTCTCATATATACATTCTAATTTTTCTTCCTAATCTTTTCTTTAACAGCACATGGATCATAGCCAAGTCCAGCTTTTCCTTGTGATATTCTTTGGCTCCCCATTAAAGCAAACAACAAATCTTTACCCCTTGTAAGTCTAGACATGCTTTTCACTAAATATTCATTGGTTTGCTTCAGTTCAATGCATGATTTACAGCAAACAGATTCATCAGTAGGTAAAGAGGTAATTTCAGAAATGTTGCTTTGAGATTCCAGTTTATTAATCTTTTTCTTTGCTAGTTTTAGTTCTTTAGCAACATTAATAAACTCATCATGAAGCTCATGAATTGCATCCAGTAATTCAGAATAGGAAGGTTCAGATTCATATACCTCTTCTTCTTGAACACTGCTGCATGGGCGTTCAGCTTCTTTAGAAGCAAGTGCCATCAAACAAATGTTGGCAATCTCATCTTCATCTTCTTCATCCTCATCTGAGCTGTTGCCCCAGATTGACGAGATGTAGGCTTTCTTCTTCTTCCCTTTGTCAGCAGCTTTCTTTTCTTTCTCTTGCTTCTTTAGGAATTGAGGACAATCCCATTTGATGTGTCCCTGCTTCTTGCACTCATAGCAAGTCACAAGTTCTTTTGCTTCTCTTTTTCCTTCTCCAGTTACTCCCTTCTTGAAGATTCTCTTGTTTCTCTTCTTGCTGTAGAATCTTCCAAATTTTTTGACCATAATAGCCAGAGTTTCTTCATCCAGCTCGTCTCCTTCATCAAATTCTTCTTCTTTTTCTTCAGCGGCTTTGAGGGCAAGACCTTCTTTCTGTCTTGTCCAGCTTCCTTGAGAGCTTTCATTTTTCCTTCATACTCCTCAAGGCTTCCGAAAAGAGCTGCAACAGATGCCATTGATTCTCTTCTGGCTTCCTCTATTGCTATCACCTTGGGTTGCCATTCCAAAGGGAGAGCTCTGAGTATCTTCTTGACTTTCTCTGTTTGAGTGTATTCCTTTCCTAGGCTCTTCAGTTGATTCACAATGAGAGTGAATCTCTTTTGTAGCTCTTTTACAGTTTCACCTTCAGCCATTCTAAAACTCTCGTATTCTCCAATGCAGGTATTCAGTTTATTTTCCCTGACTCCAGTTGTTCCTTCATGAGCAATCTGTAGGGTGTCCTACAGTTCCTTGGCAGTGGAGCATTGTGAGACTCTGTAGAATTCGTCTTGATTCAGGGCACTGACTAAACAATGCTTCACCTTGAAGTTCAACAAGACTCTCCTTCTATCTTCTTCATTCCATTCTGCTTCTGGCTTCTCTTTGTATTTTCCATCATCTGTTAAAGCCATTGGGACAAAATCTCCTTTCTCAATGACTGACCAGATGTCAAGATCAATTGACTGGAGATACATCTGCATCCTCATCTTCCAGTATACATAATGTTCTCCACTGAAGCCAGGTGGTCTGTTTGTATTGTTCCCTTCTGGTAATATACTTTCTCCAAAACTAGCCATTATAATTCCCGGACTGTGAGATCCTTTGAATGGGAATCCAGGCTCTAATACCACTTGTTAGTTAGGCTGGCTTCCCAAGAGGTGGGTGAATTGAGAAGATTAAAAATTTTCTACACAAAGTGAGAATGATGAAGAAAGCAAGGTATAATGAAAAATAGAGTATAAAGCAATAAGCTAAAAGAGAAAAGATAGGGAGAAGAAAAACTCAGATATTTATCCTGGTTCGATCTTTCCTCTTGACCTACGTCCAGTCCCCAAGTCACCACTTGAGATTTTCCATTATACTGCAAGAATTCAACGGGCTTCTTGCAAATGCCACTGTACAACGTGTATGCTCTATTTTCTAGAGCTCACTCAATCTCTTTCTGTACTTACACCAAGTGCTTTACAATCTCTTGTGATATCTCCTCACAAGTAAATTTATCTTCCAGATGAAGATTAGATTGTTTACAAAGATGAAACTCTCTTGAATAGAGTGAATATGAAAGTTGAAGTGCAAGTATTGAAGTAAGAGGGTAAAAGTCTTTGAGTAGAAGATTTGGCAGAATTTCAGTATATAAAAAGTTTGATTCGTTTACCCACAATTTCAAATGATGTTGTATTTATAGATTTAGGTCCCAACTATTTGTTAGAGACAAAAGCTATCCGTTGGAGAAGTTATCCAACGGTTACTCTGAAAAACTATCCGTTAACCAACCGCATTTAATGCTTCTAACATACTAAAATTTGAATTTTGGTTAGTCAACAGACGAATTTCGAAGGAACTGAAGGTTAAAGCTTCCAACGTTGAAATACTGAAGTTCGTCTGTTCATGAAGTGAAATTCGAATTTTGAAACTTAGAAAATGTTTCCATGTTGTGACATACGAATTTTTAAGAGAAAAGTTTTTCTGTTAAGTGTGAACAGTGTTTTCAATTTGCTATAGTACCCTCGAAATTCGAATTTTGAAACCTCAAAATTCATCTATCCGCAGCAGCTTCAAAAGGCACAGTAGTTCATTTACTTTGAAATTTGAATTTTCAAAGATTGAAATTGGTCTGTCAGAGAGACCTCTTTTCAGACTTACTTCAACATTCGAATTTGTAAACACTGTCCTTCGTATGTCATTATTTCATTTCAACAGACTTACAACTTTAGCTTCTGAAATTCGAATTTCCATGTTCAAAGTTCGTTTGTCAGAGATTAGTTTTGAAACTCAATATGATCTAGATTTCATATGAACTTCAACATTATTTCAGACGAATTTCTTCAGTTTTCATAAATTTCATTTGTCTGAAATTCGAATCTTCAAAGCTCAAAGTTCGTCTGTTGCTTAACAGCTTCTTTCAGACACTTATGAAAATTCAAATTTTGTAAAATCAAAATTCGTCTGTTGGAGAGGCAGCTCTTTAGGCTTATTCAGTTTTAGCTCGAAATTCGAATTTCCAAAGACAAAGTTTGAATTTCCAATATGACAGTTCAATATAATCTTTTCAAACTTCGTCTGTTGGTGGGTATTTTTCAAATATTTCTTGAAATCAAGTTTTTAAAACATCTTTTCATCAAATCAAAGTCTTTTACCCATACTTAAACATAACTAGTGATCCTACAACATATTTTGCACAGATTCTTTCAGAATTTCTTCACTTGAGTCTTTTGGACATTTTTGATATCTTCATTCCAAGCTCTTGAGAGTTGATTTGGAATCATCAAAACTTTTTGATTCAACAGCTTCATCTCCCATCTTTTCATACATTTTGTTACATCTTGTAAAAATAGAAATATTACAAAATACGATATTCATCCTTAACCTTTTTAAGTTTGATATTCATTACAACATTATAATTGCTTCTATTTCAATGGTTGGATCAATGTAATTTACTTCCTATAATAATATATTTATGGGTACATGTATCTTAATTCTTACACCAAGTGTTAATCCATCCCTCCTCAATATATATATTGGTTCTGAGAAATAACACGCCAACAAACCTTTTTAGTCTTTGAAACTAAAACATCAAAGGTATTTACATCATCAAAGATAGGAATGATGCTTGCTTACGTAGGTAAGAAATTTGCTACTAGATGCGCCCCCTTGAGTAAACATTTCAGCTATTTTTAGAAAATTCTAGAGGGGGAAAAGGGTAAGATGAACATTAAATAGCCCTTACCACTGTCACAATGCTACGTGAATGGCTTAAAAACAATGAAAAAAAGGAAAAATTGACTTCCATCATGAAAGGAGATCTAGAAAGAGTCACCACTAATATTTTAATGAAAAATCTTGGAAAACCAATTGGAAAAGGAAATGATGGTCTACAAAATAGGGGAATGTTCGGGAGTACAATTATGAATGGGGAAGGTGTTAGATCCCCACAACGCTCATTTCTAAAAACGATTCTCATAAGTTGATTATGCAATTTATATGACTTCAAAATTATTTAAGCTACCACTTATAATTCACATGCAAAAGTAAATTAAAAAAATTAAGAAAATAAAATGAGAGGAAACAAAATTATTTATCTACAAGGGTCAATTTGACACAGAATGAATGCAACAACCCTCATTACCTTATTTTGAACTTAGTCTCTAACTAAATAAGTGTAGTTAGTATTGTGTGTAGTACTGGAAGGGCTTGGATGGTGGAAAGGAGCAACATGAAATAGATAAGCTTCACACCATGTCGAGATGCAGGGTTGTTGTGGTGAGCGAGCTGAAATTTTAGGAAAATAATTCAGTTCAAGGAGCTCCACGCTGTGACGGACTTACTGGAAACATTTTAGTTGACTAAACGCAAAAAGAAAGGAGAAAATGGAGGGAGTGACGAAGATCTATGTTAGGGTTCTTGATCTTCGGCCTTTATGAGTGATTTTCAGCCACTAAGAGCTTAAATTCTTATTGGTAAGTGATCCTTGCTCCTTCCTCTCCATTTCTTCAGTTTTAAGTTAAGTTTTTAGGTTATATGTTGGGATTTTCAGTGTTATCCAAAATCCACCAATTAAATTGGATGAAATGAGATCAATGGAGTGTGATTTAGTGATTATGATGCTTGGGTGTGAGTTTTAGAAGGATTATACATGATTTAAGCTTAACCTAGATTGAAATTGTTAGAGTATGAAATCTGAATTGTATATGGTTGGTTAGAGTTTGAATGGTTTTGTGGAGCTTAATGATGTATGAAAATGGTGTTGGAACCTTGGGTTAGGCCTAAATAGTTGAATTGTGATATTTAGACAATTGTATTATATGTTAATTAAGGATTTTATGATATTGTAGAGATTGTTTGGTTGACCAGAGGAGTTAAGTCATGGGTTAACAGCTTAAGAAGCTCGTGGAATCACATATGTGTGGTATTGATATGTTAATTGGGTGTTTGTATTGTACTGTATGTATTATATAATAGTTTGTATATTTAAGTATATATGCATATTTCTTTCATACCACGATATTGATATGTTTGTGTGTATGATTTTCTATATACCGTGGTATACACACAGCTAGATAATGATTATGATGATGATTGCATATATGATGATGATGATGTGACATTTCATGAATACATGGCATGATATTGAGAAATATGATCATGATGATGATTATATGATATTGTGACATAAACATCACCACAAGAACATTGTGAGATATATGATGGATTAGGTGGTGATGATGATATGATATGATATATGATTAGGGGGGACAAGGATGGGATCCCTGCGGCTAAATTTCCTCCTATGACTAGGAGGAAAATGTGCGCAGTGGACTACACCTTCCCTAAATCGCAACCAATTTGTGGTGGAAAAGGGGAAGAAGGACCACGATTCAAACGCTAGTGTTACCTTTAGTCGGGTGCACTAGTGGAAGGTGAGTTTAGTGATATTCTGAAATCAGTCTTCACCGATTGTTAGAAGGGAATCACCTATACAAAATGTCCTATAATGATGACAGCTCATGGTTCTAGTTGTGTGGAAGGAGACATGCATTCGATTTCATATTGCATTCATAATATGATTGTATGAGTTATATATATATATATGAGTGTGGTTGTCCTTGGTTACTTAGACATTGTCTCACACCCTATTTTCTCGTAAACTAACATTCCAAGTGAAGGTTTGGGCACTAATCTGGAGAAGACAAGGTAATAGTGTATCAGACGTGGAAATATCAAGTCTTTATAATGTATGTGTGTATGATCTATGTGCCTTGTGCTAAGTAGGATAGCATACTTGTAAGTGACATGGAGAATTTGGATGTTTGTAATAATATTCGGATATGTATGTATGAGATGATGTTAGTGATATTGATGTGGAATGGTGTTGAATGTGATAAGTATGTTATGATGTGATGCCTGTATCGTTCAGAGTGCTGAGGTGTTCGTATGGTAGTGTATGTGAGTCCAAAAGTAGATTTGGACCTTGTTGGTGTGTTTTAAGGCATTTAGCCCATTATGTCAATTAGGGTTCAAGGGGGTCAAATCTCATAGGAGTAGTTCCTTTGAGGTAAAATCTCTTTGGACAAGTTGGTTGAGTCATTTAGGACCTGTGTGAATGGTTTATAATGGTTAAATTGCCTTTAGTGGCAATTAGAGGAGGTTTGTGGTGAGTTTGCATCAAAAAGTGGCCAAAACTGTGTCAAGTATCCAAAACCTCCATATGGAGATGGATTGAAGTGAAAGTGGTGTCTATGGCTAGATTGGGACAAGATTTACTTGTAAGGGTTGGAATTAGTTCAATCGAAGGTCAGAGCATAAAGATATGCTCGTCGGAAATTCGCCTAAGAGAGTTGCAAATTGCTGACATGGTATTAGCAGAGGGGAGCCGTGACACCAAGGCTAGGCCATGGCGCCACTCGCTACTGCCTCTTTGAGGCTGCGACTCCATAGTAGCTGGCTGCAGCCTATACCCTATTTTGGAAAAGTTGGAGTTTTCTGCTGCTAGAATGATTTGGGAAGTTGAAGTGCTTTGATTGTGTTTGGTCAGTCTTTGAAGCAGATGGTCAAGTTTGGAGGTATGTCAAAGTAAGGTGTTACAGCCCCCACTCCACTCTTCATAGTTCATAGGTCTACCTTGCTCACTGGAGGTGGCTTCGGCGCTGTTTGTGCTTAATAAAAGGTTTTCATCAGCTATGAAAACTGCCTAAGGTGAGAAGGCGGTGTTTGACAAGCCTCCATACATTGAATCCGCTCAATTTTTTTCAACTTCTATTTTTATCCATTAGATCAACCTAATAATTTAGATTGATCATTTTTATAGACATGTGATTTAAATAAAATGTGAAATAAATGGATATTGTATTCCCTTAATTTAGTTCATAGATATATAATTAAAGAAAAAGAAAAAATAGAAATCATATTTTCCTGATTTAGTTTTAAAAAAATACATTATTAGTTTTGATCTTCTACACACCAATATCCATTATATGTCTTGCTTAAATTTAGTTTAGTTGTTTTGCTTGTAACAAAAAAAAATCAAATAGGTGGGTTATTTTAGAAAATTAATTATAGATCAATTCAATTTAGTTTTGGACTTTCAAAATATGACAGAATGTGCTTAGGATGGAATTTGATTCTCTTCAATTTTGGTTTTGGACTTCCAAAATAGGATAAATGGTGCTTATGATGGGATTTGATTCTCTTCTACTGCTGTGAGGAGAGAAAAAGATTAGGTACATGATATTCTTCTTACCTAATTTTCTCATATGGCAGCATGTTGATTAATTAGTTGCCTTCTACTTGCCACATCTACCAAGTAAAGTTACAATGTTTTTTTTTTCCTTCTAACAATGTTTTTTATATAAAAAAAATTTAAAACTGACACTTATGTTAGATATGCTGGCTTCCCAAGAAGGGGTGAATTAGGAAGATTAAAATTTATGCAAAAGTGTAAGAAAGTAGAGAAATCAAGAGTGACAGTAAAAATAGAATATAAAATATAACCAAGTGAAAATCAAGATAAGGGAAGAGAAAACACAAATATTTATCCTGGTTTGGTCTCTTTCTCTTAACTTACGTCCAGTCCTCAAGCTACCACTTGAGATTTTTCACTTTCTTGCAAGAATTTGGTAGGCTTCTTGCAATGCCTCAGTACAGCTTGATTCTCTGTTTCAAGAGCTTATAATTTCAATCTCTGCATTCTAGCTAAGTGCTTCCCAAATCCTTTGTGAAATCTCCTCACAAGAAAATCTTTCTTCTAGATGAAGATAAGATTGATTACAATATATGAACTCTGTAGTTTGGAGTGTATATGGAAGTTGAAGTACAAGATATGAAGTGTATGAGAGCATAAGACTTTGACACAAGAAATTTATAGAATTTCTGTATATACAATGTAAAATCTTTACCCATATCTTCAAATGAAGTTCTATTTATAGATTTATATCTTAACTATATATTAGAGACTAGATCTAGCCATTAGAGACTTTACCCAACGGTTACTCTGAAAAACTATTTGTTCACCAACCACATTTAATGTGTTTGACATTCAAAGTTCAAACTTTGTTGTGTCAATAGATGAATTTTGCAAAGACTGTAAGCTAAATTCAAAGTTCGTCTGTTCTAAAGCAAAATTTGAATTTTCATCTTTGACAAATGTTTCTATGTTGGAATATACGAATTTTCAAGTTTAAAGTTTTTTTGGAAAGTGTGAACAGTTGTTCTATAATGCTACAGTGCCTTCGAAATTCAAATTTTGGTGCCCAAATTTCATCTGTTAGTGGGCAGCTTAATATGGTATAATAGTTTTTCTTTTCAAAATTCGAATTTTCAAATACCAAAGTTTGTCTATCAGAGAGATCTCTTATCAGACCTAATTTATAGTTTGAATTTGTGAATATTAAATTTCGTATGTCAAAAGAGTATTATAACAGACTTGCAAATTGTTTTTCCAAAATTTGAATTTTCAAAATCAAAGTTCGTCTGTCAGAGGACTAGCTTAAAACTCTTTTTAAACTTAACTTTTAGATAATCTTTGACATATCTTCAGACAAATTTTTCATTTTTCATAGTTTGTATTTTACCCAAAATTTAAATTTTCAAAGAGAAAATTCATCTGTCAGAGGGACCTCTTTTCATACTAATATATTTTCAATTCGAAGTTCGAATTTCAGATATCAAAATTCAAATTTTCAAAGTAACAAATCAAGTTTAACATTTTAAAATTCGTCTGATAGTGGGCATTTTTGAAATACTTCATGAGTTATCATAAAAACATATTTTTAAAACATTCTTGTGCAAGATCAAAGTCTTTTACTCATTTGAATAAGAAATCCTATATCTAATGTTATACTTATTTTTCTTGGATTTCTTTTCTTGAGATCTTTTGTTCACCTTTGATATCTTCCTTCCAAGCTCTAGTTGGTTTGGAATCATCAAAACACTTGATTCAACATTCTCCCCCTTTTTGATGATGACAAAGTATCTTGCAAACTAGATTAGTATTTGGGTTTGCTTCAAAGAGCTCCCCCTCAACATATGCATTAAAATTCCAAGAAAAGTACATCATGTACAATAGATCAAATAGAGAATCTTATTAATTCATTCATAGTTTCAGTACAGAGATATGACATTGTAAACATAGAATTCAAAAGCAAGATTATCGTTCATTACAGAAGAAAAGTAGCACCACAAGAAAGACCAAGCAATCTTAAGATCTAATCACTTCATCTTGGGCTTGGACTTCTTGCTGTAGGTCTTGCCAGATGGTTCTATAGTAGATTTCCCAGTTTGCTCAGATGACTTCTCCCCTTTTTTGACATCATCAGGAACTTGAACATGAAAGGCAGGAGGAGGTATCTGTGATGCTGGAATTGGTCGAAGAGGCACAGGGATAAAAGACAGTTAAGTTGAGGAAGAGGTGCAAAAGTTCAGGGCTTTCTTTCTCATCTTCAGAAACTTCGAGAAGCTCTTGCTTCTCTTATCTAGAGAGAGTAAGTTGAGCCTTTCTTTCCTTTGAAAACATAGAATTCAAAAGCAAGATTATCGTTCCTTACAGAAGAAAAGTAGCACTACAAGAAAGACCAAGCAGTCTTAAGATCTAATCACTTCTTCTTGGGCTTGGACTTCTTGCTGTAGGTCTTACCAGATGGTTTTGTAGCAGATTTCCCAATTTGCTCAGATGAGTTCTCCTCATTTTTGACATCATTAGGAACTTGAACATGAAAAGCAAGAGGAGGTATCTGGGATGCTGGAATTTATCGAAGAGGCACAGGGATAAAAGACAGTTCAGGATTAAGTTGAGGAAGAGTTGCAGAAGTTCAAGGCTTTCTTCCTCATCTTTAGAAACTTCAAGAAGCTCTTGCATCTCTTGTCTAGAGAGAGTCAGTTGAGCCCTTCTTTCCTTTGAAAGACCATAGGCAGAAAGAGGTGTAGGAGCAGGAGCAGGGGAATGAAACATTTCTTCAAGTCTCAGTCTTTGGGCTTGCAAAATAGCATCATGTGTAATAGCCATTGGATCCACATATGGTACTATGCTTTTCTCCTCATTCAAAGTAGCTTGTATGAATGGTACAGTAGAGATGGCTACCACCAGTTTTTCCACTTGCTTAAATTCTTGAATGGAAAGAATTAAACCCTGAACATCTTTAGCAATAGGCTCATGGGAGCTTGGTTCTTGAGGAGCCTCTTTCTTCATGCCATAGTCCAAGGGAGAACCAGGGTTTGCCTCATTACTGGAGGCCTATGGAGTGGCCAAGGTATCAGTAGCCTCATCAGCATGTACATTGTTGTTTGGTTCAGGTGAGGCTAGCACAAAAGGGCTTGGAGGTTCAGGAGTAGGAGACTTGACAGGCTCAGAGAACCCTGGCTGAGGTGGAGCTGATGTGGAGGGAATGGCACTCCTGATGTACTCATATGCATCAGCAACCACTTTCATATTCTTTGCCAATTGGTGAATCTGATCTTGCAAATGAGCAAATTTGGCATTTTGCTCATCCTTAATACTTAGCATGAGTGTAGACAGACTGTCATACAGCTCAGTGATCTTGGTCGGTTTAGCCTAGGTGGAAGGAGTAGATAACCCCGATGTCTGAGTAGGCTGAGATGGAGTAGATACATGCTGAGAGGGCTGAGGTGAGGATTAAGACGGAAGAATAGCCCCAGAGGTTCCTGCCTATTGTTGTTGGGAGCCATCTTCTTCAAAGAAAAAATCTTCTATTTTCCTAGCTCCCTTGCTATCTGCCATCCTTCCTTTCTATCCCCATCCTTATGTTTTTCATGCATGCATAGGCCAAGAGAATTCTTATAGCTTCTAATCTTGCAATTGGAACAAAAGTTTCTTCATAATCAATACCTTCTTGATTATATCCTTTAGCAACTAATCTTGCTTTATTTCTAATGATTATTCCTAATCCATCAAGTTTATTTCTAAAAACTCATTTAGTCCCAATAATGGGTGGTCTTTAGGTCTAAGCACTAAATCCTAAACTTGATTTCTTTCAAACTAATTTAATTTATCTTGCATAGCCAGTATCCAGTATTCATCAGTTAAAGCTTCTTCAGCACACTTAGGTTCAATTTTGAAAATAAAAGCACAATTGTTCATTTGATCCCTAAGTTTTCTTCTGGTTTTAACTTTCTCTTGAATATCCCTAATCACTTGATCAACTAGATGATTCCTTTGATATCTCCAAGCCCTAAGGAGTTCTTGAGACATTTCCTCATTGTTTTCAAATTCAAGATCATTTTCCTAAATATCTTCTTCTATGTTAGTAGATGCAGATATTTTTAGAGGATCAATTTTATCTTCTTTAAAAAGATTCAAGTTCTTAAAATTGGAAATAAGATTATCTTTATTAAAGGGAATTTGCAAAAACGGGTAGATACCATTTTGCGTGAAATAGGGCAAAGAGGTTATTTTTCCCTATTGGATGAAAAAATGAGAAATTACATTTTTGCCCCTAAGAATTATGGAAATGACAATTTTGTCGCAAGGGAAGTTAAGTTAAATATTTTGGCAAAAATTACACCTAATGACCCGAAAGTTTTAAAAACTATAAATTTATCCCAAGTCAAAGGCATTTTGTAAATATGAAAAATTATAGTCAAAATGAAGCTCTTAATGAGCTAAGACCATTGGAATATAGTATGAAATTTATTAAGATTAAAATAATATTTATTAGGTAATTATGATTTAATATTAATGTCTTACCCGATAAATGTTAGTCTGAATTGCAGGAAGAAGCAGTATTCATTCAAGAAAAATGTGTGGGACTTATATTTGGATCAATTGGGATAAGTATATTATGATAATTTTATATCCCAATAATAGTAAAATACACTGCTAAAGAAACTTTATTTGTCCAGACCGGTTCAGGATATATTTGGATAAGTAAATATCTGAAATTTTTAGACCAAAATACTCCCTATTTCGTGGCCAACAAGTTGCACATGATAGAATTATATTATTCAATTAATTATGTCATTTTCCAAGGAAAATTCAAGAAGATTTTGTGGCAACTTCTTATTGGTCACAAAATTTTATAACCTCTTATTGGCTCATGTTGTGCATCATATTTGGGCAAGAAAAGGAGAGGAGAAGCTGCAGCAAGGTGATGGAGAAAGGAAACCACGTGATGAAGGAAAAAAGAGGAGAAAAAGGAAAAGAAAATCCCAAATAAATTGGTAAGCAAGTTTCTTTTAATTTGTAAGTATTCTAGCCTAGTTTCTAAGTAATTTGAGTTAGTTTTCTTGGTTTTTCTCCTTCTCCCTTTGCTGTTCTAATCTTGGCCTAAGCATGATAATAAGAGGAAAGGAGTTTTTAAGCCATAAATTTACAAGAAAGCATTAGATTTTTCAAGAAAAGCAAACTAGGTGTGTTTTAAAGCAAGTTTTTGAGAAAAACCAATTTCTTCCTCTTAAGAGCAGATTTTGGTCAGACTAATAAGGTGGGAAGGAGCTGGATTTTCATGTATTTGATGGCAAAAATGAGTTCCCCATGATAAAAACCTTAAAGACAAGCATTGGCTCAAAGATTAGGCTTTAGATAAAGAAATTGAGTCTTTAGGATTTTAAATAAGACTTTATGAAGTAGCTACTTGTTCTAGTTGATTGAGCAAGTGTTTAATAATGCTAAGGGACTTGAGGAAGCCTAAGGAGGTAGTGGAAGCATTAGATTCAAGAGAAAGAGCTAAAAAAAATGCTTCAAGGTAGCTAAGTTTCATATTCTTACTTTATGTTCTTTCATTGTCTTTCTATGATTAAATTGTGTTGCCATATTGCAATTGTGATTTCTTTGATTGGTCTTAGCTGTAAAATGAGGGGTTTTATTCCCTGGGATGTCCATTTTCTAAGCCGTTATGCTGCCAAAGTTTTATGACCAATGTGGCAATTTATTGTTTAAAAACGATTGATGTGATTAAATATTATCAAATGTGAGTTTATTTGACATGATTGACATAATTGTATCAAACATAACTTGCTACTGAGATTGTCTCCCAATCTCACCCCCTCAAGTATTCCAAATGATAGGCACAGGCTATAGCAAAGGAGTCCAAAAAGCTAAGAAGAATGAAGAAGAAGAAGATGCTTAATGATGTCTTCAAGTTATGATTGTATAATTTGAAATTATGCATAAAACCATGTATATGCTTTTAGATCTGTGCCATTATGATATTATGTCCTTATGAGCATTATGAAGGGTTTGGCATGGATTTGAAACATGGAATGATCATGTGAGCTTATTATGAAGTCTACTTTGCCATGTTATATTGTTAGAAGTTCATTTTGTAGCAATGAAAGTTAAGTCAACACTATTTGATTGAAACAGGAAAAGCAAGTCAAGTGTTATATATACCTGAAACTAGAGAGAATAAGCTTTCCAATGAGTTAAAGAACACATAATTTGGATATATGTACGATTTATAGTGTAATTTTAAAATTTAGGAACAAAACTGGACAATGATGTGAAGGATGCGAATTTTACTGAATATATTACTTCTCTTTGAAAAGTGATATAAGATCATACAGAGCTCCAAAAATTCAGTGGCTAACATTTATAAAAATATTTATCTTTTGAGGTTAATATACCACTGGTTTGAGTTCAATTGGAGCTGTACAATGAGAGATATACAAGTTTTCCCAAGACTATTCCAAAAAAAGTGATGTTCTGATTCCTAGTGATCTAAATTGATGCTGTGCCCTGTCTAGACTAAATTAATGTATAAGAAAAATATGAAGGTAAGTAGACATATATATATATTTCCAATGGCATATAGAATACATGATTTGGCTTAGTATAGAGTTAGATATGAATTTTTAAAGTTATGGCCAAAATCCTAAAGAAGAGAGAAATGACTATTTGTATAGTGTAAGTTTGAGCAATAAACTGTACTAATTGATTAGATTAAATGAAATTTTCATATTTTTATCTTGTATATCATGTTTCTAGCTTCTTTTAGAGATTTGAACCACATTGATACGATTTTTTTGGATTAAGTTATGATTTTCAAAGTTCGTTCAGAAAACTTGAGAACCAAATGAATAGTGCCACATTTTTTTATTTGAATATTTTGGTTCTATTAATTATTCAAGCTCTTAATACGAGCTAATTGGACATTGTACATACTATAATATATGAGAAAATATAGATAAAAGTAAGGTATTGTAACCTTTATCCGATTTACACTAGTACAAAAACTTATTTCTACATCTGCAATCTAGATCGGTTATTTAAAGACCTGATCTAGAAAAGTCACCAGTGACATTTTTGTAAATAAATTCTTTAATTTGGAACTTTCTAGATCTGGTGTTTAAAAAACTAATCCACAAAGTTCAAGAAAAATTAAAAAAGAACAAATATTATAATCTCCCTTTTAAGCTTTATTTTAACTTTACTCAGAACTAGCTCAAAAGACCCTAATAGAGAGGGGGCATTCGACTGCAAAGGAGGAGGAAAACTTGAAGGCGTTTGGGCGTGACATATGATGGAGGCATCTCATCGATGACATGCGATGGTGGCATCATGGCGAAGAAGGCTTGTTATTCAACAATTTTTTACTGATCCCTGTTGCATCCACCTTCATTTTGATACTCTCCACATACAAGGATTTTCCTCCTCTCTACCCTTGGCATTGTGCTCTCCTCTACGACTACATTTAGGTTCGCTTCCTTTCTCCCTCCCTTCCCCGATCCCTGTGCATAGAGGTGCCACTAGGTCTTTCGTTTAGGCCGTGCTTTCTGATGCTAAGTCTATTAAATTGGCCTTTCTCCTTTGCCATCTAGTGGACTGTGTAAGTATTTTTTATCACTCTTTGGATTTGTACCACATAATTTTGTGGGCTGGTATAAGACTTGACATTTACACTTTTCTGTGTGTTGAGAACTTATGGTGGCATGCCTGACTTAGGGGTAGAGAGATTCATGTGCATGTTATTCAATATGGGTTTGAGTTAGATGTGGATACAATTAAAGTATCGATAACCATGTCTGTGAGATGTGGTGATTTGGATACTGCAAGATTAGTGTTTGATAAAATGCCTCATAGACATACTAATACAACATAACAAGAGAGAAACAAGCTCTTCCTTTCCCTTCGCGGGATTAGTTTGTGTTGGTCTTGTTGTAATAGTTAACATCAAAGCTAGACACCAGAGTCAACGTAACTTTGTTTTTATGCTTGTCAAAGGGAAGAACCATGTTCAACTTTGTTATGCCCGGTCCTAATCAGCCACCATGTGATCTTCCATACATCTATTATGGCCCGATAGTATAACTTTAATGGGCAACTTGGCACTTATACTACGAATCTACAACAAAGGATTTTGATGTAAACTTTTTGGCATGATTTTTTTATGTTTAGTCCCAAACATTTTTCTTATTAATTTCTTATTAATATGTATTTGAATCAAGATGGCTTACCTTGAATAAAGATGGCTTGCCCTCCTTATGAAGAAATTGATTTCTGGGAAAAGATTCTTGAGGTAGTTTCTCTCTAATTGTTGCCATTTTCGTGATAAAATTATAATTATTTGAATCCTTTTAGCCAAAAGTATTAGCACATAAGCTTTCTTTAATCCCTCATTGTATAAAACTATTATAATATTATCATGTGATCAAAATTATTCAAACATAAAGTGCAATGCTCACTTTCTAAATAATTATCTTCATTTTACAACATACTTGCAACTAGCTGGGCCAGATGCGCATGGTCTACAACATATTCTTTATTTGCTCTTCTGAATACTGAAATATTTTTTTACATCATCTAGAGTGCAATTTCAGTATATAGTTTATCATCTTTATTTTCTCCAATAATTTTCGCACATAAGGAAGGATATTAATAAAAGATAATGGGCTGAAATGGAAGTGGCATGATTATACTATTATGTAAATTTTTCTTTTGTTAATTTTATGTGAATCCTTTTCTATCAGTTCCCTTGAAAGTCATATTTTTCTAAATTTTTTTAATCTGTTTTCTTTCACAAGTTATTGCTAAACTAGATGGGAAATTGATTTTAGCAAATAGCTAATTACTGACTTTTCTTAGTTCTAAAATAGTGAATTTACATCAAATATATGTAATGTTATAGTGTATTTGTTATTGGATTAAATCATTTTTGGCCAGCTGAGGATAGAGGTGTATAGAGTCTTGAAGATTGCTTGAACTGGCAAGCTAATTGGAGCTAGTTTAGATGCAAAAGATCAGATTTATACTTCCAATCTAAATGAAGAACTTGGGCAGGTAAGTTGCTACATTTATGATTTTCTTGACTCTTGGCCATTATAGAAATATTATTGAAGAAGTAAGGATATAGAGGACATGCTTATTTTTACAATATAGAGGATGTGCTTGGGATGAATTACATGCTCATTTGAAAGTTCCCTTAGGTGCTTCTTTTATTGTAAATTCTGATTTTTTAAAGTGTTGACTAATGTGCCCTTTAAGGAATATTTGTTAAATGTCGAAAATAGATTCCTTGCTGCTCATGTGTGGCTACACCGTCTATTTCTCATGATTCTTGTAGCAAAAGTTCAGAACACCTTGATATTAGACTTGGACTAGTCTTACATTAATTAGCTATATATATCATGTGTTTAGGTTAGAAGATCTTAACAAACATTGGTATAATGTTTAGACATAATTGGGTTGTTGTGTGGGATAATACACCAATCATGCACTAGATATTAACAATGTTAGGCACTATTTAAAAGTACTGTAGTATTTATATTAGAAGGGATATTATAATTGATAGGTGTGCATCATGAATGTGCCATTTGCAGACAACTTACTCAAGCTTTAGGCAAGAAGGTGTCATAGATTTCTTCAAAGTGGAACATGTTATCCTCTATAGTATGCCCAACCATTGTTCTTGTTCTTGTTGATTTATCTATTTAATATTTTCTAAGAAAATCATTGTAAGGGTAACAAATTAGACTTGGATAAAGATAAACCAATGTAGGGTTATGGAGCTTAATGACAATGATACATAGTAACATACTGTCATACATTAACTTAAGTCAAAATTTTGTAGTACTAATTACATGGAAAGCAATATCTTAATGTTCTACTTTGTTTTGCAAGAAATTTAATGAAACTTTTTGCTAAGATTTGTTGCAAGAGAGGGATAATCTGGACTGAGACTTATCAAAGTTGCTACATATATGTATTAGCAACTTATTTAATGAAATTTAATGCACTCTAATATATTGATTATAGAATAAGGTAATCTAAGAATCATGTTATGTAGATATTCCATTCACTGGAAAAGGCAGTGGATCTTAAATAATTTATGATTCCTTTTTAAAGAAATGAGCTATAAGAATGGAATCAGTTGAAAGCTTTTATAAAGAAAAGAGGGACTCCTCTAACTCATATCACTTTTTGTTGGTCTGCAGAGCAAAAGAAGCAAAAAGTTTTTGAAATAAAGGCTGGAATTGATGAAGCAGAAGCTTTGGTACTTTCTTCTGTTTGTAGGAAAATAGCCTTTCTTACTTATATACTCTGGGATTTTGATATGACTAAGCTCATGATATTGTAGGTTCGAAAAATGGACCTTGAGGCAAGAAGTTTGCAACCAAACATTAAGTTATGGGAGTATAAATCAGATTTGAACAATGTTAAAAGTGAACTTAAGAAGATTGTATTTGGTAACTTGAACCCTTTTACTCAGGAAAAGTTGTTGGAATCAAGCATGATAGATGCTTTGACTGTAATATTCCTTATTGATGTATTGCTTAAGAGAATTTCCTTGCGTTGTGAAACTATTCTAAAAAACAACAATTAATTTTTTAGTCTTTCTTTGTAAATGAGTAGTTTAATTTGAAGCTAATACATTAATTATTGACTTGCTGTTGTTGACGTGGCTTTACCATCTCAAGCAAAACACACTAATGCCATTATGCCACGTTTCTATTACTTTAGCCAAGCTATCACAAATTAGGGTATATTATATGTAGGGTAGGTCAATTACTATGTACAATCACCTTAAAGAAACAACCATATGAATTCCTTGTGCCACATTTCTAATTCTTACTGCGGCAAATGGTAATTATTCTATCTGATTCCCAGATTTGGAGAAAGAACCATCCTCTCCAGATTTAATGAAACTTTTTACTAAGCTTTAACATGATTTATTTATTACAGTCACATTGCATTTCTTATTAATATATGTATTTCTTCTATTTTAATTTTCTAGACTCTTGAATATGCATACCGAGGGTGTGAAGAAACATTTGACTTTTGTTCCTCTTGCTCCAACTTGGTGAAAGTTCAAGTATTTGGTGGCACGGAAGAGCTAGTGGCATATCTTAAGTGCCATATCTTACAGCTTCTTGTGAGTATAAGCTAGTGACTTCATTTTATTTGCATGAAATCTTGTTTGAAGTTTTAAAACAAAAAAGTAACTCATCCTTACTCGGGGTGCGTTTAGGTGGACACTTGGCCATGAAATTCTAAATCACCCACTTCAACTTTATGAATATTGTCTTGATGTAAGTTATATTTTTAGATTAATTCTAGACTTTATAGCCCTTTAAATTTGGGATACATTGGGTTATTTACTGCATTTTCTCCTTGTACAATGATTTTGTTGATTAGATTGTGATCAATGAGTAGAAAAAGCATTTAGTTGGCTCAAATTTTGTTAGTTTGTTATGGGTGCTAATTGGGTTGGATGTAAACTGATATTGTACATATTATAAATTGTAAGATGATATGCATTATTAATAATAATGAAAATTCTTTTGAACTTTTTGCAAGAAAAAAGTGTAGCAAGGAGTAAAATAAAAAACACAAATTACTTTTATTTTTCCAAAAGAAGGGACATTCTAGATTGATTATGACTTAGAACCGATCTAGAATTTACCATTTAGATCGGTTGTAAGTCATAACTGATTTAAAATGTCTTCAAAGACACCTTTTTTTTTTTGACTTTCTAGACCTGTTCTTTAAACAACCGATCTAAAAATAATTTTCTAGATTGGTTAAATAACCGATCTAGAAAGTGGCACTTTCTACATCTGTCAAATCTATATTTGTACCAGAACCGATCTAGAAAGTCCATTTTAACCGATTTAGAAAGTGATTAGTGTAGTAGTAGCATCAAACTTACCCAAATTCTCTTTTCTATTATTATGGATGAAGTACTTGCATCCAAACACATGCAGGTGTAAGATATTTGGCTTCCTTCCTTTATATAGCTCATAAGGTGTCTTCCCTAGAATTGGTTTGATGTAGGCTTTATTAATGATGTAGCTTGCTTTACCTAATTAATAAAGACATAACATAAGTTAATTAAGAATGTAAAGCTTTGCTTTACCTTTATATATTCATCCCAAACATGCTTTTCAGCTACAACACATTCTTTATCAGGATCCCAGCCAAACCCAGATGTGTAGTTACCATGTACCATATCATACACTGTCTGCCAATTTGATTTAAGTGTCTTTATCCTAGATTGAATGTGTGGGACAGCCTTGATCCCACATCCAGGGGACTTCTTATTCATCATTCTCTTCAATTGCTTAAATCCTCCAAATTTGAATCCATTATCAGCCACCACAGTCCTATTTTCAAGAAGCTCTAGCAAGCAACTCACAAGCAAAGCATCCTCATCGGGTGTCCAATGGTGGAACTTATTTTTTGATGATCCCTCATCTGTCATGGTCTTCACAAATAAATAAAGGGGTAAGATTAACAGCCAACTGTAAATAATGAATATTCATAACTAAATAAATGACTAAGAATAAGAACCAACTCTAACCAAATGAAATTGAAATAATAGTCATATTTACAAGTATTTCCAATATTGTTCACACATACTAAACTAATACATACCACTAAGGTGAACAATACAGTTCATATATATAAAAAACAATACATTTCTTGCTCACATATATAAGAAACAATACAGTTTGATAACTACTAAACATGGTAACTACATGTTTAATGACCAACTTCATCAATTCTCCCTACACCTCATGAAGTCAACAAACATGTCATTTGCCATTATCTCACAAAAATTTATCCATGTATTCAATGTCTCAATTGTGAGAGAATTGGGGGTGCATCTACATTAGGGCTAGCTATGTCCAATGCTTCCACCTCTTCCTCATGAGGATCCGATCCTTATTGATGAATCAAATTGTGCAAGAGGTAACATGCTATTATAATTTTTTTTTGAGCTCGAATAGGATAAAAGGAGGGACTCATAAGAATTGCCCAAGATAGTTTCAACATCCCAAAGCAATGCTCAATCACATTGTGAGCTGAAGCATGCTTCATATTGAAGCACTCACGTGCATTTATAGGATGTCTTCCATCTCTCCATTCACTTAAGTGATATCGTTGACCTCTAAATGGTGCAAGGAATCCTTCAGAATTTGTGTACCCAGCATTCACTAAATAGTATTGATCTACATAATGTAAGGTACTAGTTAGAACATGACATTAAACGATGCTAGTTTATGAATAACTAAATAAGCTAAACATGAGGTACATTTAATCCATTCCTTCAACGAATTGCATCTCTCAAAACTCTCCCATCAGCAGCAGAGCCTTCCCAACCACTTAGGATACACATAAATTGTGCATCAGGGGAGCAAACACCTAGCACATTAGTGGTTATTTATCCCTTTCTATTCCTATATCTTGGTTTGTCTGCCATAGGGACTTCCACTCTAATATGAGTACCATCAAGGGCACCCAAACAATTCTGGAAAAACATAAAACAAGTTATGTATATAATAAAATATAAAACTAATTTAATTATTGTGTCCAACTCATTTGTATAATGCAAAACTTTATACCTTGAACCACCTCCATTTCTTATCTATGGAATCCTCAGAAATCAGTTCAGGCTTCGTAAATAGCTCCCCACCCAAGCGCATCATGGCAGTTAAAACTGAATTAAAATGTTGACTTATTATTTCTCCTGACCGCCCAAAATAAAATTGTACAACTCTATTCTTTACATGATACGCAAGAATATGCAAAAACATTGCAACTTGTTCATCAATCAACATGCTCCTAGTAGGTTTTAATCCTCCTATATCATTAAGCATAAGACATAACTTGTTGAAGGTAGACCTATTCATCCTAATGTTGTTATAACAAGTTATGTCATTACTATATACCAAATTTTGAAGGTGAACTCTCCTAGCATAAAAGTCCACAGTGTATGGCCTATGACAAATTTGTTGTCTGTGCATGGCAACAATGATACAAACTGTCATAACACATTGATACATAGAGAACACAACACATAACCACCAAATCAACAGATGTACAATCAATTCTGTTGTTTCAGAATCCATAACCGTGCACAAGAAGAAGATATCAAGATCTCATGTGTAAACCGCAATGCTTCAAAGAAGAAAAATTAAACCAACAGCAAAATAATAGATGACTAGGAAAAATATATGGTAAGCACAGCTAATAAAATCTACTACTTCCTAAAAAATCAGTCCCATAATGACTTCTACCTTAAAAAACATAGGATGACAAGTTTCCTTTATTTCCTTTTTTTTTTTTGGTTAGATCAAATGCTTAAAAGCACAAGTATCTCTTAACAAGTAAGATAAATAGATAACAATACTATCTAAATTCACATGCAACAATAAGAATCTTGCACATCAAATTCATGGTTATACATTGATAACCATAGATAGTGAGACACACATACACAAGAAATTGATAAAGTTTTGGAAAAATTTATTTTAAAAATCTAAATCTAAGAAATGTAGGTTAAGAATATCTTAAAAATTCAAGGACTAAAATTACCATTAAGTTTAATATAAATTATTAAAATGTTTTAAGAAAATTACATTAACTTTCTTAAAATTTTCTAATAAGTTTTTTTTAAGGCTTTCAACTTAATGGTAACTTTGGTTCTTAGAATTAATTATAAAATTTTTAGATGCTTCAACCTAAGTTTTTAAACATTTGGCTCGTCAAGTTTAATTTTCTCTAAACTAGTTTAAGCATATAATTGATGGAGTCAACTAGTACACTTGACCATAATAAAATTAAAATAGTAGAAATGATTTGTCATGACCATCAACATATTCCATGAATTTAGCTATTTTTTTTCTTTTTTAAACAATTATTACTTTCTTTTGTCTCCATAGTTTATTGGGTTGTTAAACAAGCAAAGTCTCTCGTTACATGTTATTCCAAGCAGGACAAAAAGAAGAGAACAAATTACAAGGCTTCAAAAATCTCTAATTTAGTGTCTATAATCAATGATTTTTCTTGGTAACACTACAACAAAAATGGCCTTTGGGTATGTTTATTTTTTGCCTTTTGGTATGCTTTTGAAGCGTACCCTATGTATCCGCTCCAAAATTCTTTGGGTATGCTTTCTAAAAGCGCACCCAAAGTATGTCATTTTGGTATGCTCTTTAAGAAGCATACCCAAAGGCCTTTATTTTTTTTTAAAATATTTTTCATTTTTTCTACTCCCTACTACAAGTTTTTCAGCCAAAAACTGAAATTTTATTAATGTTAAAAAAGGATTACACACATCTAATTAGGAAAACAAAAAAACCTTATTATACAACATATAAATTAAATAACAAAATAAAATAGACAAATCACTATTAACATACAACCTACAACAAAAAAATATAATAAAACCCAACAAGAATGCAGTAGAGCCAATCATCCAACACCACTTTTAGCACGAACCTTTTCATCCAGGTGATGCTCGGCCTCACAATTAACAACTATTTCTTGACTATTCTTATATAAATGAGATCAAACTTGCATGCACTTTACCCAAATTTCACACAATTGTGTTAATCCAATTTAGAAATGTCATATATACATCTTAAAACTAGGCCTGCCTTAAAAAATGCTAGAAATAAATATGATTCCAACTATAGGTGAATATTCTAATAAGCACACAGAATCATAGTTAAAAAAGTTGTTTATTGGATACTCTATAAGAAATAAAGCTTCTTTTGCACAAGAAATTGTTTAAGAATGCAAAGCAACTCTGAAGTCAAGCAATATATATGCTAGAGGATACATTGTGTCACCTTATCCACATCAAGAATGTCAAGCTTGTTAAGAGAGCCAAAACCTGGACAGCGCTGAGAGTGTACAGATGTGTGGGTCATGTCCAATGTTACCACAAAATCCCCCTAAATATCACCAAGCATCTCATCAAATAAAAAATCCTGAGTAAAAAGTATCACAAAAAAATTCTAACCCTAACCCAAGAAAGTAAGAGATCAAATAAATTTTTAAAAAACCAGACGCATGCTGACAACTCATGAGCCATGAAACAACCTCATTGACATCCACAGTGTCTAGCTTTTCAAGAAGATCAGGGGAAGTCAATCCCTAACATGCCCGATTCATTTTTAGATGCTCCATTACCATAGACTCAAAATCAAGTTTCCTATGAGAATCAGGGAAGGAAAAAGATAGAGGAAAAAATACAAAATACAAGACATGTAAATCTCAAGCATAAAGTTTGAAAGTAGCCAGCCACTTAAGATGACATCTTTCCTTAAATTACAATAATGCATAAATGGGAAGCACACCTTTTAAACAGATAAAATATATTGAACATGCTTCTCAGTCACCAGCTCCCCCATGTTGCAGGTAAACTACACCAACGAATTAATAATGACCTGATCAGAGATTAAAGAGCTTAGTTGGCTAAGAAAAAGATTAAAGAGCTTAATTGAGCTTAACAAAACATGTTTCTATATATATTTTTGTGACATATAGGTACCCTATTTTCAGACAGAAGCATATCAAATAAGTTTCATACATAATCATTGTCAATTAATCTCTGAAGTATTGACATTTCAAACATAAAGAATCAATACAAGTACAACAGCTTCTATCTAGAAAACTTGGGAAATAGGTTTCACACCTTGCCTAACCAGATCATGCATAATAACATCTGCATGCTATTTTTTTGACATCTACTCACACACACTACCTACCAACCTGCTTTCCCACCCTGTAATAGATTGATGAACATTTATATAAGCTATGCCAAACACACTTTTGCCTATCTCTATTTCAAATTTCCACAAAACCAGATCTTCCAAGTGCGCAATAGACTGAGAACTAGCCTGTTTATATTGATATACTGTGCCAAATTATTTGAAAGTATAAAAAGTGAATCACCCACATGCTGGAAGTACATAATGATAAAAAAAAAGTAAGGATTAAACAACATTAATAACAATGCATATATATATAAATAAATAAAATATATACTTAGATATTAGCCATCAAGTAGAGGTATATATAGGCAAATAGTTGTCTAATCACCAAAGACCACTCAAAGACCATATATGTAACCAATTCAAATAATAATGAATCTTAGAAATGAACAACAAAGTTGATATATAGAAACTGATGAACAAAATCAAGCATAACGAATATAAGTCACACAATAAGCATTTATATTCAAAGGCTTGTCTTCAATTAGTAAACACGATTCATTTGATAAGCATTTAACTTTCCCAGCTTAGAACACCAAAAGTTTTTTTTTTGGCTAGAGCTTAAAACCGAAAGTCATCATTTATTGAACTTTCTATCTAAATTTGTATGATTTAAACTAGCAGAAATGGGATCATCCAAATGTCTCGTTTTACCAGTTCCAAAGAAAACCAAAGCCTTCCAAGGAGGAAGGTTATCAGTGGGTTTGAAAAACAATAATTTTGGGCCCAAATTGATTACGGTTATCAGCATAATTATTCTTTTTTCTTTCGCATTTGAAAATAGACCAAAAAAAATTAACACCTTTCTCAATGGATTTATAAACAATACACACAACATTCAATGTTATATACCTCAACAAAAGAGAAACCCACAACCAATCGACACCCACACGCACAACCCATAACCAATCGAGGGTGAAGCATAAGGAGGAGAGACCTACGAGCAGAAACCCATGAAACTTATGGAGGAGATAGACCCACAAAGCTTCAATGACCCACACGCACAATCGTAGGCCGTAACTCATCAAAGAACACACCCACACATGAGAAGCTCCTGTAACTCGATGGAGAATGGCAAAGCAAATCGCCAAGAACAGAGCACCCACACGAGACCCAAATACCTGGTGACCCATACACAACCCACGAAGAAGAAGGGCGGGAGTGTTAAAATGTGGAGGAAGAGAGAATGAGTGGCACCCAAACAAAGAAGGCAAAGGTTTAGATGAGTTCGCGCAAATGGAAATTGAGGGCGGGAGGGGGTTATTTGCCGCAGAAGCAAAGTTTTAATTTGGGAGTGGGATAAGCCCGAAGGAATTGAGTTACTGTAGGTTTTAATTAACTTTTAGGTATGCTTAGGAAAATAGCGCATCAAAAAAAACCCCACCATATGGTATGCTTTAAAACAAAGCGTACACAAATATATTTGGATTAGCATATTTTGGTACGCTTTTACCAGGAAGCATACCAAAGTATGCTTGTTTGAGTATGCTTTTTATAATAAGCATACCCAAAAGTGTTTTTTGGTACGCTTTTCAAAAAAGAGTACCAATACATGCGTACGTAATTCCCTAATCTGTAGTAGTGTAATAAAAAAAAACATAACCATACTACTTTCCATGCAGATTCTATGCCTAATTCCTAGCCTATAAAGTGAAACTGTGACTAATTGCTTGCGTATGTTGAAATCTGACTAAGTCAAGCCCAATTCTAAAAGGGGTTTATCTCAAATTATATACTAGGATCTTATCTGTCTAATCTCTTTCTATTTTCCAGTCTCTATTTATAATCTTTCTTAATCATGAATGATCTTTTCTTAATATCTGTATAGTCTGGAGCTTGTTATTAATACAATTTTGTCATTATCTAATAAATTTGGCACCATCTGTCTTAATCATGCGGTCTTGAGATTCCAAAGTTAGTTCTAAAGCTTTTTGCTTCAAATATGGACCACAAAATAAAGATAAATAATGAAAGAGTGACACCTACACCTTTCAAATCATATGATTATAATAGGAAAGAAGAGGAAATCATTAGCACATTTGAATTTAATTAGGCCTTCAGAGCTGAACTATAAGCAATAACTAAACCACAAATACTTCTTCAGCTTCTATTTTATTATGATTCCATCTACAAGAACTAAAGAAAATGAAGAAAATACCATCAACTAAGAAAATGAAGACACAAAATTGTCGATCAAGTAAAACTCTTTCAAAAAATAACAGAGAAGGAAGTGGTTTTTGAATGTCATTGAGAAAGTGCCACTGAATAAGAAAAGAAAATGAAGACATAGTAGGAGAAGGTACTTGTCAATAAGTTATGTCTTGTTGAAAATGAAGAAGCAGAAATACGAAACTAAAAAAATCAGACAGAAAAAATGTAATATCCCAAAATTTTATTAGATATAAAAAATGAAAGAGAAAGAAATAAACGATAACCTAAAATATACAAAGAATTCATGAAAATGGACATACACCGTTTTGTATGAAAAATGGTAAAGAGGTCATTTTTCTCGATTGGACAGAAAAATGAGAAATTATGTTTTTTCCCCTAAAGAAGTTCAAAAATAACATCCATGTCCCTAAATTCATAAAAATTAAGTGGAGTCAATGTACAAAAGTCTTTGGGAAAAATTACACTTAATGACGTAAAAGTTTCAAAAATTATAATTTAGCCTCGAATCAGGAGTAATTTTGTAAATATGCAAAATGACTGTCAAAACGAGTCCCTTGACGAGAGAAGTCCAATTATATATAGTACTGAGGGTTAATGTTTAAGAATAAGGAAATAATCAGTGTTGAGTGTCCAAAAGTAACTGTAAACTGATAAAGTAAATTGTGGGCCCTACCGATAGTTAAAAGGTAACTAAGACAGAATATGAGCCGTACACAGATACCATTTGGCACAGGATAATTATGAAAATATAAAAGTAAAATTAGAATGGTCTTATAGCTCAAAAATGCTAAATTACTATAAAAAACAGTTTTATCGGTACGGTTAAAAATTATCCGGTTCAAGATATATCTAGACCAGAAAAAATTGAGCATACTAGAGACTTGGAACACTCTCATTGGGAGTAAAATTGGGTAGCTTGGCAGCTTGACTTTTTGGTAAAACTTCTCCAAGAAGTTGTCATTTTTTAGCCAAAAAGTAACCTAAGTTTAATTAAAGAGTTAACTATGCTTAGCCACATCATTAACCACTTAATTAAGTAATCTAATTACCGCCTTTCCTCTGCACATTCATGATCATTTTCCAACAGCAAACTAAAGGAGAAAAATGCAAGAAAGGAAGAGAGAAAAAGAGAAAAGAGAAGAGAAGATTCAAGGCAAAAATTGAAAGCTAAGTTTGCAAGCTTCTCTTCTATCGTTCTAAGCTTGCTATCTATGGTATTGGAAGTATAGTTTGTCCATGGCATGATTTAGCAAGAAATGGAGTTTTTCAATCATAAATCATAAGGGAAATGATAGAATGTTCATTTAAAGCTTGAATACGCAAGTAGTTTGTTATATAACAAGGTGTAGCAATTTTTCTTGAATTTTCATAATTTTTGATGAGCTACTATTTACACTTAGGGTTGGAATTTCATAAATTGGATCTCAAAAATGGGTTTCCCGTGGTCCAAAACCTTAGGAACAAGTATTGATTTCATTAAAAAGCTTGAGATTAAGAAAGTGAAAATGTAGGGTTTTTAAGCTTAATTTGGATGAACAGTAACCATGGCTAGAGATGGAATTTGGTAATTCTAAGGCCATAGTTGGATTTTTCATGAAAAATTACATGGACTAGAGGTACAATTCATCATTTTTGAGTTAGGAATGAAATTTTGAAGAATTAAGGTTCCATGAATACTTTTTGAAGAAAGTCATGGAACCATTAGCTTGAGTAATTGTTTGATGATATGTTTAGGTTTGAAGAAGGTCTAAGAAGTGTTAAACAAAGTGTGGGAAGCAAGGAAATACTATAAAGTAGATAATTCTTTTTACTAACATCACATTGTCATTATTGTTTCTTTGATAATTAACATCATGGCATATATATGAAATGTTGATTTGTGATATTTCTATATTGTTGGCTAAGTTGTATAAGGGGTTTGGAGCCTCAGGATATCCATTTTACAAAATGAAACTCTGTTGAAATTTTTATTAAATTTATATGTTCAAATATGCCTATATGATGATTTAAGGTTTATATGATGTTTCTATAAAAAATGTGATGATATGATAGCATGTATGGGATTTATCTACTGAGATTCTTTGAATCTCACCCTCCCACATATTAAGATTAAATAGCAACAATAGCAAGACCTCCAAAGAAGAGAAGGGAAAGAAGAAAGAATTTGATATTTAATTTGATGGTGATTGCATTGACCATGTGTTTTGACCTCTTATGTAAATTTACAAAGATGAGTTTAAATATGTTTCTTCAATTTTTTATATTCCTTTAAGCCCTAGCTAATGTGTGGCATGATATGACGATAAAATATGATCATGTGAATATCTTACAATTTTTGTATTGTGAGTATGAGGATACAAGTGGTTGTTCTGACCACTAACGAATGAATGTACTACTTTTTGAAATTTTTGATGCATAAAGTATGATTGTTATGTATTCCTAAAAACTAGATAAAAATATATTTCATATGGTCTAAAGATCACTCAATTTAGATGAGTGTACGATTTATAGTGAATTTTCAAAGTTAGACCAGAAAACTGGAATTTCAGAAATTTACCATATGAATAGTGAAAACTTCATGAAATTTACTGTACTAATTGGCCAAGTAGTTACTCTGATTGATACTTTTAACATGTAGATAATATTTTAAGATATCCATAGAGACTTGAATCACTCTCATATGATTTTTATTGAATTAATTACGATTTTTAGAATTTTGCCAAAAAATGGGATTAAATGAATAGTATTCTTTAAATTGATTAAATTTATTATAATATTTTGTTGTGATTCAAGCTTCTATTTAAGTATAGTTGGTCTTTAATGAGGTCTAATACATGGAAAAATGATCCTAAATAGAGGTGTTATAAAAAAAGCTTGATGAAAATAGGTACTGTCATTCAATGAGTTGTCCGGCCATCGTTACTCCGTCAAAGGTGTCACAGGTCATGTGCTTCATCGTAGTAGTTGTTCATGAATGGAAATGCCTTTTGTGACAAAATGAGGCTAGTGTTTGGTTATAATGAGGAGGGTTTAATTGTCTAAATATTTCATAAATATGGATAGAATGGTCCAATTATTTTGAGTTCCATGGAACTCTATCCATTTCCATGGGCTTCGACAAGGAACCCAATTCAAGGTAAAAAACTGGAATTAGGCTTCTTCAGTAAATAGACTTCAGCACACCAAACACATAACCTAGTGGAATCCATTTCCACTTCCATTTCTCTTATCTAAGTTTTAGCCAACTAAACAGGGCATTAAGGTTAGTTCCATCGAAGTTGAACACGAGTTCTGTGCTGTCCTCTACTGCCTCACTTCATTCTTAAACCATCATTGAAGCTCACTGCTGGCATCTCTCCATCAAAGATTTGTCCACCCCGTTAAAGCTTCATCCTCTTTGTTGAAGCCTCCAGTCCCCTCATGAAGTTGTCCTTCTCTCAAGTCCTCTTTGTAAAACCTACATGCCCACATCGCCTTCTCTCTGCATCCGATCCTCGGCTTTCTTGGATTACCCTCTCGTAAATCATGCATTTGCTAGGGCACTATCAGTAATTTTCGGTGTTCAGGTTCAGATTCTTAGATCTATGCCCTTTCTTTTCTTCATTCTTGAAGCTTATCTTCATCAAATCTTGAAAAAATTTCTTCATTTTATTTGAGTAATTACTTCGATTTTACAAATGTAAATTTAATTAAATTTTTTTGTTTGCTTATATCTTGAACTAATAAGATGGTTTTATATGTCTTGCTCTTTTACTTTCTCGGTCTGATGCCTTTGTTTTCCATTCACTGACTATTTTCATTCCAAAACTATATATATATTCACTAATTGTATGTGCATTTTTTTGTGCTTTCTTCCTCTTTGAAGTCTTTTTTATTTTTGGTGCATGCTTCTTACGGTTTTGTTTTACCAAGAGAGTTTTGAAAGCTAGTCAGCTTCAATTTAATAAAATATATGTTTAAATTTCTTTATTTTAATATTGGATTCGGTTCCAAAAATGGAAAATTTGTCTTCTTACTAGTTTTTTTTTTTGTGACCTTGTGTTAGAGATCGTATTGAGGTATCTGCCCAGAACTCTTGGGTGGGAAAAGGTGGTGCTTTTTCGAGAGAAATTAGGTTAGCTTCTTTTCCTTCAAGTTAGACATCTTAATCAATAATTGGACTTGTTTCTTGATGTAGAATGCTAGGCCTGTTGGATGGAGATTTCAGGTACACTTTAAAAAAATTTGCATTAATTTTTACCAACTTGAACATTTTTTGTCTGGTCACTGTGGCTTTAATTTCCTAGGTTCTTAGTGCATGATTAAAGTCATTACGCCTAAGTTTAGCCTGCATTTTGCCAATTTTGTGACAATGATTTCTTGCTCTAAGACAGAGCTGTAAAAAGTATTTGCCTTTCTTGCTCATTTTCTTTTCTCTTTTTTCCCTAATTTGCATCTTAATTCTTCTTCGTGACTCCACAGATAGATAATTTCAAGCTTAAGATTGTTTTTTTCCTTAGTCTTTTCCCTCTTTTTTCCCCAAAAAAAAGGAAGTCACTTGTTTACATATTGCTTTTTCTTGTGGTTCTTGATGTCCATGTGACTATTTTAGATCAGTTATTTTGTGTCTATATTTTACTTCAATTTAAGAAACTCACTTTACCAACTGCCATATGACACTTGTAGTATGGAACAACTTAAAGACATTATCGGAGGAAATGATGAGGTGAAAATTTTTAGAGATCATTTCTACGATAGTTTTCTTAGGAAATATGGTCAGTGATCTTACTAAGAGATACAAATAGTTAAGAAATTCATTATAGCTTTGCCATCCAGTTTGTAGGAAAGAAAGCTGCTTATGCTTTGAACCAGGGTGTTAAGGTGATAGCATGCATTGGGGAACTATTACAAGAGAGGGAAGCTGGGAAAACTTGATGTCTGTTTCTAGCAGTTGAAGGCTTTTGCAGGTGAAGTTTTTTTCCCCTTTTTTTATGATGTTTCTTTGTATTCCATTTATAACTAAATTTAAAAAGAGATATTGATGTTACAAATTATCATCTAACTCCAATTGTGTAAATCATTATATTATGATTTTGAAATCTTTATTTATTTTCAAATAAAATAACTTGATAGTTATTATAGATAGTCAACGATTCGTGTAAGGAATTCGCATTTGGTTTATTACATTGTTTTATATTGAGAAAAAAATTAAATATAATATCACAGTCAGTAAAGAACATTTACATTATGTGATACTACATAATTTAACTGATCTATTGGAAATATGAATAAATTGAGAGAGGTGGGGAGGGGGAGGGGTTGCAGTTTGTTGTAATAACATTTACTATGTTCACTGTGTGCAGATGCCGTACCAAGTTGGGACAATAACTAGTTGCATTGGGTAGGCAGTTCCAAATTCTTCATTAATTGTTGCTCTTCTTCTTGTCTTTGTTTGGCTATTGAAGAAGGAACAACCAACATCAAGACCCTAATTGGAAGTTCTCCGGTATGCTGGATATAGTTGTATCAGGAGAGGGGGGAGATAGTTAAATGAAAGAATTAGCTTCCATTTGTTCTTGAATTATTTGGGTTCTGTTCTTGTATTGATATTTCGTTTACAAGCTTTGCTTGCTGGTGATTACTCCTAGGGGAATTATAAGCAAGCACACCTTCTTATATGTAGATTTTTACAAGTTAATGATCATTGTCACTATAAGTTGTTTTCCTCCTGCTCATGCCCCCTTCCAAATAAGATTGGAACTATTACTTATCCTTTATTCTTTTCTCCTTCTTGTGGCCATTCAATGTGAAATAGATTGGTTTAGGAATAGGGATTGTGTTATCATTTATCTTATTCCTTGGGTTTAGAGCATTTTCTTGCTTATTTAGCACAAACTCAAAGGTTCTGGAAATTGCTTAGTCTAGTTTATTAGTGAGAAATCATATTACTAAAAACAAATACCTTAATACTATTTCAAATCTTCACACGACATCTTGATTGGCATATATCAATCTTTATTCTATATCATTAAGGGATCCTTACTGGTTAAGTCTCCTTAAGTACCAATGCTAATATGATATTATGGGGGTTTATATGCTTTGTTACCTTGTCTAACCAGGAAATAAAGTTCCTTTTCTTTAGATTGATATATAGAGTTTTTCAATAATTTATGTTGTAAACTTTTTTTCGGCACTAATGATTTTGCAAGTTCAGTAATTGCACCTAATGTATGATGCTGTATTGTTTCTTATATGAAGTTAAGAGATAATGAGAATATCATATGGTGGTTACATGGCTACAAGTTTTAGCTACATTTTGATGTGTGTTTATATTACAATTTATCTTTAGGATGAGACTATTTATCCTGTTCTAGTCTATCATTTATTGCTTGCTGTAACCTTTTCAAACAGTTTGAAATCAATTATCCTTGACGGGATTAGCAGTTATAGTGGGACTAAGCAATATGCATTATGTGTTGCAAGATATTATGTGTCTGTGGATGCTTACTTGTTTAATTATGTTGTGGAAGGATTTCATATGTACTCATGTTCAGTTTGTGGCCGGATCTTAGCCAATAAATGCATTGGCATTTGTCATCGATGGACTTTACTATGGGGTGTCAGACTTTGAATATGTTGCTTACTTTATGGTAATTCCCTAGTCCAAAATATAGGATTTCAACTTTTTATATGTTTTAATTCTGAGACTCCTTTCTTATTATCATTTTTCTCTTTCTTTTCTTACCCTATGATTTTGGTTTTGGACGCCTAAGTGCTAGTAGGACTAATTTCCTTAGTGTTCCTACCGGTGGCTGCTTCAGTACTTGGACTTCCTAGAGTTTGGACAGGGATATTTCTCTTTATGACTTTGCATGTTCTTGGTGGTGCCTGGAGATATAGCCTTTGATATATTGTGATAGAATATAAATATATATATACACATATGCTCATGCCCAAAATACTATCCACTGTCCATAAAGAGCCATCCTTTTGGTCTAAAAGAAATTTCTTACAGTATAAATTTCATTCTATATGATAGTTAACCAAAAAACATAAATCATCACAAAATGAGATGACAAAACACTTGCTGATTTGTCTATTTTATATTTATAGTGTGTTATTTCTTTTTGAACTATTGAATCCTTTTTTTATTTTTGATAGTTTAGAAATTTAATGATTTGCAGATTAAGTTTAACTAAATATAGTTCAAAGCAATTTTTATGCTTTCTTTAGTTGTGTTTTCATAGTTGTTTATGGTAAATAAAGTTAAACTTAACTATACATCATTTGATATATGTATTGAAATGAATACAACAACTTTAGTCTTGTCCCACTAAGTGGGGTCGACTATATGGATCATACGACGCCAATGGGCTCCATTAAATATTATTTATTCAGATAAATCGTTTATCAAAAGGTCATACCTTATAACTTCTCTTAGCTTCCTTCTTGGTCTTCCTCTATGCCTTTTAATAGGGCTCCAATCCATTTAATCAACTATCCATATTGTCTCCTCTTTTCCTCTTCTAACTCTACCTTTATGGTGTCATAGCCGATCCAAAGCCCAGGTAAAGGAGAATGGTTGTGTTAGGCCCTGACAGTTAACATAAAATTGTGTCGAATCTCTTTGATTTGGATCAAAGACGTATTGAAATGAATATTTTTAAAAAAAGAGCATAAGAATTGTGCTTTGGATTATATATAGTTAAATGTTAATCTAGAAATCATGATGATAGCAAGTGAATAATAGGAAAATATGAAATTAGAAATAATTTTAAGGGAATGGAGGAAAGAAAAAAAAATTTCATAAATGTATCTAGGAAAAAAAAAAAGGAAAAATAATGAGTCAAACATGAATGAAAAATCTTCATGTTCAATTATCATTGGACATGATTGTGCATTATAGTGTTTTGAATATTTTTTAGATATTCATTTTAAATTTCTTTTCTCTAGTTCATTGAGATTAGTCTTACTTTAAAAATTACTTTTAGGGCAACTAAAGTGTGATAAATAATTCTTGGAAGTCTAGGTGAAAAGGTCTCATAAGGATAAAAGGAGAAGTTCAAATCTTTTGGGTTGGTGATGAAATTCAAAGCTTCTAAGGTACATCAATCTTACTTTATGCTACCAATTTTTCTTTGAAAATTAGTATATGGTGGCTAGGAATAGATTAGTTATTTTCAATTTGCTAAAAAATGGTTGCTAGAAATGTATTAATTTACTCTCATTTGACTCAAATTAGTTTTGTTTTGTGTAAAGGGCTAGGGCCTGTGAAACTTTCATTTCAAAGCCATTATGTTGCTAAATTTTTAGTAGACTAAAGGTTAATTGTGCATAGTATAAAAATGAATTTTGCCTAATGATATAGATATAATATCAAGTACGAGTGCTTATAGCTATGAAGTCTAATCTTTTTGTGAGTTATTGTAGAATTATTGGACCCACAATTGCTGGGGAGGCTTTACCAAAATTTATATTCATGTTAAGGAAAATGAATTGGTCATGGATGTTTGTAGATCATTTGCCTCAAGAATATTGGGATGGAGTGAAAGAGTTCAATGATGGAGATCAAGAAGGCATTCCAAAGATTCTTAGGTGTCACCCACATAATAAGTTGCAAGAAGTTTCTAGATCCATTTTATTTAGATATTTTTATTTATTTATTTATTTGTTTAGATAATTTTATTTATTTGGGAAGTTCAAATAGGGGGTGAGTTAAGAAGTTCAAAGCTGGTTTCCCAGAGGGGGGTGAATTGAAAAGTTCAAAATTTTTTCTACAAAAAGGTAAGTTCACAGTGAAATCAAAAGCTTGCAGAAAAATAGCGTGCAGTGAAAATAAATGTACATGCAAGATAAAGGAAGAGAGAACTCAGAGATTTATCTTGGTTCGATCTGATCCACTTGACCTACGTCCAGTCCTTAAGTTACCACTTGAGATTTTCACTATCAGCAAGAATTCAACGGGCTCCTTGCAATGCCTTAGTACAGACTCATCTGCTGTTATAAGAACACTCAAATTTTATACTCAACACTCTTACAAGTGTTTTCCAATTTTCTTTGTGATTCCCCTCATAAAGAATTTTTCTTCCAGATGTAGAAAATATTTTATACAATATGATAGCTTTCTAGAATATAGTAGATATCAAAGTTAAGGAACAATAAATGTTGTGTGTGAGTGAAAAGGCTTTGACACAGAAATTTGGCAGGGTTTTTATAGAGACAAGCTTAAATTCATTTTCCACAACTTCAAATAAAGTTCTATTTATGGATTTGTCTCATGTTTTCATAATGCACTCAAAATTTGAATTTCAGAAGCTGAAATTTGTCTGGTAGAGGCTTGTTCAACATGGTACAGAAGTTCTCTTTTCTGAAATCTGAATTTTGGATTATGAAATTCATCATCCAGAGATGTCCGCTAACGAGACTCAGAAGTTCATAATTCGAAATTCATATTTGAGCTTCAAAATTTATCTGCTAGAGAAGGTGACTCTGAACTCTTTTTGAAGTTTACCAACATTCAAATTTTGACTAGGCTTCATATTTGCACACATTCACTGACAATGCTTAGTTTAAACTTCAAATTTCAGAACTGAAACTTGTCTGTTAGAGAGGAAAGTTCGAATTTTGTACAAAATACATGAGTCAAACACAAAATTCATCTGTTAGTTAGTATTTTCCAATTTTAACATATGCTAACATAGGATAACTTTGGAATTACTCATTTAAGTGCTATGATAACATAAATAAGCAATAGTCAAAGCTTTTTACCCAGTATACATGGTGAGAAATTCTAAAAATTATATCTTTACTTGTTCTTAATTGAATTTCTTCATTTCATCTTTTCATACTCCTTTGATATTCTCCTATCCAAGCTCTAGTTGTTTGGAATCATTAAAACTTCTGATTCAACATTCTCCCCTTTTTTGATGATAACAAAATAACTTACAAATTGGATTAATATTTGGGTTTGCTTTCAAGAGCTCTCCCTCAACATATGCATTAAAATTCAAATTTAACTACAACACATGCATCAAAGTTGAGAATGTAGGAGAATAAAAAAGGAAATGTGGAAACAAGTTGCATTGATTCATTGATGCTCGTAAGTTTAGTATAGATATTCAACCAAATATAAGATATTTAACCATATTCAAAATAAGTACACCAACAAGTATATTGACCATATAAAAGAAATACGTCACAATGAAGCACAAAATCCTACAAAGGTCCTAAGGAGTTCTAAAAATATCTAAGCTTAAGGTTATGCAGCTTGTCATTCCTTTCTAGCCTTGAGCTTAAATCTTTTGCCATATGTCTTGCCTGATTGCCTAGCTTCAACTTGTCTAGTTTGCCCAGCCTTCTTCTTCCCCCTTTTTAGCATCATCAGGAGCTGAAGCATATATATAGGGATGAGGTATTTAGGTTATATGAATGGCTTGAAGAAGGACTAGTATGAATGGCACTATGGGAGGTATCAGAGGAAGATTATCATCAGCTGTTAATTCTTAGACCTCCATTTGAAAGTTAGTTAGCCTAGCTTGTTGCTCCACTGAGAGTCTATAACCAAAAAATGGAGGTTGAGGAGCTGGTGGAGGGAACATCTCATCAAGCTTTTGCTTTTGATCTTGCACTGCAACATTATGTGCAACAACAGCAAAGTTAATATAAGGCATGACACCCCTTTCCTTATTGGGAGTAGTTTGAATGATGGGTGTAGTTATAAGATTTACAACAAGCTTCTCCATTTGCTCAATTTCTTGTGATGACATAATTGAGAGCTTCTTCCATTATTGTCTTATGAGAGCCTTCTGCTTGAGTTGCTTCTTCCTCCATAGCGTAGTCCAAAGATGGACTAGGACTAGTTCCATTGCTTAAGGCTTGAGAAGTGACAGTAGCAGCAGCAATGACAAGAGTAGTAGCAGTAGTAGTAGCATTAGGAGAGCATATCTCAAAAGGACTTGGGATTTGAGGAGAGAAAGATTTGAGAGGTTCTAAGGTACTAGTCTGAAGGGTGTTGATGTGGTTGGAAGTGAGTTTCGAATGTCATCATAAGTATAAGTAATTACCTTGAGATTTTTTACTATATCAGGTTTTGAGTTTGCAGAAGCACAAACTTAGCATTCTGTTCCTTCCAATACCGGGCATCATCTCTGATAGGCAATCATAAAGTTCAGGTATAGTGTTAGGGGTGGCCATAGTAGTTGGAATAGAAGTTTCAGGTTGCTGGGTAAGTTGAGGTTGAGCTATGGTTTAGGTTGAATGCTTAGGATAACCTTAGATGTAGCTGTTGGATCAAGAGTTTTGATGATTCCAAACCAACACTCAAGAGCTTGGATTGAAGATATCAAAGGAGATTAAAGCTGTTTCAAGTGAAGGTCTTCTGTGAATTGGCTATTAGATCTTTTGTAGGATCTTTAGTTTTTGTTTAGATTGGGTAAAAGATTTTGATTTGAGAAAAAGACATTTTCAAACCTTGATTTGAAATTTAAATCTTTACCTATTTGGAAAATACTCACAAACAGACGAAGTTTGAAAGTATAACTGAACTGTCAAGTTAGAAATTTGAACTTTGCTTTTGGAAATTCGAATTTCGAGCTAAAACTGATTAAGTCTGGAAAGGTGTCCCTCTGTCAGACGAATTTTGGTCATTCAAAATTCGAACTTCAATCAAGTCTGAAAGAAGCCTTTTTGTGACAGACGAACTTCACAGTCTCAAAATTCGAATTTCAGACAAAATGCCATTTATGAAAACCAAAGAAATTCGTCTGAAGCTTTGCTAAAGTTCATCTGAAATTAAGAAGAAACTAAGTTTGAAAAATGCTCTCTGACAGACGAACTTTTACTTAGCAAAATTTGAATTTTCACCTGAGTCAAAAAAAAGCTACTTTGTGATATTCGAATTTCACTCTTTCAAAATTCGAATTTCAGACAAAACAAAACTTGAGAAAATTCGTCTGAATGTTTGATAAAGTTCATCTGAGATCAAGAATGATTTAAGTCTCAAAACTGGTCTCTGACAGACGAATTTCACTCTGTCAAAATTTGAAATTCAAAGAAAGTGAACTACTGTGTCTATTTGGACGTTCAATGGACAGACGAATTTTGGGCATCCAAAATTCAAATTTCGAGGGCACTGTAGCAAATTGAAAACACTGTTCACACTTAACAGAAAATCTTACTTCTTAAAAATTCGTATGTCACATTGTGAAAATATTTTATGAGTTTCGAAATTCGAATTTCACTTTATGGACAGACGAACTTCGTATTTTTACGTTGGAGGCTTTAACCTTCAGTTCCCTCGAAATTCGTCTGTTGGCCAACCGAAATTCGAATTTCAGTATGTCAGAAACATTAAATGCGGTTGGTGAACGGATAGTTTTTCAGAGTAACCGTTGGATAACTTCCCCAACGGATAGATTTAGTCTCTAACGGATATTTGAGATCTAAATCTATAAATATAACATTATTTGAAGTTGTGGGAAACGAATCAAACTTGTATATACCGAATTTCTGCTGAATCTTCATCTCAAAAGCTTTTACCCTTCCAACTTCATTATTTGTACTTAAACTTTCATATCTACTCTATTCTAGAGAGTTATTCATTTGTAAACAATCTACTCTTTATCTGAAAGATAGATTTACTTGTGAGGGATATTCACAAGGGGATTGGGAAGCACATAGAGAAAGTGCTTAGAGAGTTTGAGAGAGCTCAGAACAGAGCAGACTCGTGTACTGTGGCCTTAGTAAAAAGCCCATTGAAATTCTTGCTGGATAGTGGATAAATCTCAAAAGGTGTCTTGGGGACTGGATGTAGGTCAAGTGGATAGACCGAACCAGGATAAATCACTGAGTTTTCTTCTCCTTATCTCTACTTATCAACTTGCTCTGTTTTACACGTTGTTTTCATTATACTGTGATATTTTCACTTGCTTTACTTTGTGCAGAAAAATTTCAATCTTCCCAATTCACCCCCCCTCTTGGGAAGTCATCCTTGCTAACAAGTGGTATCAGAGCCCGGATTCCCATTCAAAGGATTTCACAGTCCGGGAACAAAGATGGCTGGCTTTGGAGAGAGTATACTTCCTGAAGGGAACAACACTAACAGACCACCAGGCTTCAGTGGAGAGCATTATGGGTACTGGAAGATGAGGATGCAGATCTACCTCCAATCAATTGATCTTGACATCTGGTCAGTCATTGATAAAGGAGATTTCGTACCAATGGCTCTAACTGAAGATGGAAGATACAAAGAGAAGCTGGAAGCAGAGTGGAATGATGAAGACAGAAGGAGAGTCCTACAGAATTTTAAAGCAAAGCATTGTTTAGTCAGTGCCCTGAACCAGGACGAATTCTACAGGGTCTCACAATGCACCACTGCAAAAGGGATGTGGGACACTCTGCAGATTGCACATGAAGGGACATCTGGGGTCAGGGAGAACAGACTCAATACGTGCATTGGAGAGTATGAGAGCTTCAGGATGTCTGAAGGAGAAACTGTAAAGGAGCTCCAAAAGAGATTCACTCTCATTGTGAATCAACTAAAGAGCCTAGGAAAGGAATACACTCAATCAGAGAAAGTGAGAAAAATTCTCAGAGCTCTCCCTCTGGAATGGCAGCCCAAGGTGACAGCAATAGAAGAAGCCAGAGGAGAATCAATGGCCTCTGTCACAGCTCTCTTCGGGAGCCTTGAGGAGTATGAAGGAAAAATCAAAGCTCTCAAGGAAGCCGGGCTGGACAGAAAGAAGAAAGGCCTTGCTCTCAAAGCTGCTGATGAAAAGGAAGAAGAATCTAACGAAGAGGATGAACTTGATGAGGAAACCTTGGCTATGATGGTCAGAAAATTCGGAAGATTCTATAGCAAGAGGAAGAACAAGAGATTCTTCAAGAAAGTAGCTGCTGGGGAAAGCAAGCAAGAGGCAAAAGAATCTGTGACTTGTTATGAGTGCAAGAAGCAGGGACACATAAAATGGGACTGCCCCCAATTCCTCAGGAAGCAAGAAAAAGAAAAGAAAGGTGCTGACAAAGGGAAAAAGAAGAAGGCGTACATCTCATCCATATGGGGTAACAGCTCAGATGAGGAAGAAGAAGATGAAGATGAGATTGCCAACATTTGTCTAATGGCACTTGCTTCTGAAGAAGCTACACCTTCATACAGCAGTGATCAGGATGAAGAGGTATATGAATCTGAACCTTCCTATTCTGAATTACTGGATGCATTTCATGAGCTTCATGATGAATTTATTAAAGTTGCTAAAGAACTAAAATTGGCAAAGAAAAAGATAAGCAAGCTGGAGTCTCAAAGCACAGTTTCTGAAACTTCTTCTCCATCTACTTCTGAATCTGTTTGCTGCATTTCTTGCACTGAACTTAAACAAACGAATGATTATCTAGTTAAAAGCATGTCTAGGCTCACTAGAGGTAAAGACATGTTGTTTGCCCTGATGGGGAGCCAAAGAATATCACAAGGAAAAGCTGGTCTTGGCTATGACCCATGTGCTGTCAAGGAAAAGATTAGGAAGAAAAATCAAAATGCATATATGAGACATTTTGTGCATGCTAAGAACAATAAAAAGAAAGTTAATGCATCACCTCACATTGAAACGTATGATCAACCAAGGCATGCTAGACAAAAGTATTACCTACACTGTTTTCTTCCTGCATCTCAATCCAGCAGTCCTTTCACTACATGTCATTTCTGTAACAAAAAGGGACATATTTCCAGTTCTTGTGATTTGAGGAAAAATGGACTTGGCAGGAAAGTTGGATGGGTTCCCAAAGTTGCATCTGCATCTAGGGAAAAATATACTGACCAAAAAGGACCCAAGCAAATTTGGGTACCTAAAAGGAAATCATAAACATTGTTTTGCAGGTCTGTCTCAAAGCTAAGAAAAGCAACAAATGGTATATGGACAGTGCCTGCTCAAGTCACATGACTGGTGACAAGGAGAAGTTCATCACCCTTAGAGACAAAAAAGGAGGAAAGGTGACCTTTGGAGGTGATCAATATGGTAAAATTGTTGGCATTGGCATTGTGGGCAAAAATCCTGAAACATCCATTGAAGAGGTGCTGTTTGTGATTGGCCTCAACCACAACCTGCTAAGCATGAGTCAGACTTGTGACAAAGGAAACTGGGTGCTGTTTGACTCAAAGTTTTGCCTGGTCATCAGAAAAAGTGATCACAGAGTAATCCTCAAAGCTAAAAGGGATGGTAACTGCTACACTATTGACCTTGATGAACTTCCTCCTTTAGATTCTGTATGCTTAATTAGTAAGAATAATGATAGTTGGCTATGGCATAGGAGATTAGCTCATGTCAATATGAATCAATTGTCTAAACTGGTTAAAAATGAGCTAGTTACTGGTTTGCCAAAAATATCTTTTGAAAAGGATAAAGAATGTGATGCATGCTTAAAAGGAAAACAAACTAAATCATCCTTCAAATCCAAAAACACAGTTACCACAACAAGACCACTTGAATTGTTGCATATGGACTTAATTGGACCTTCAAGGGTAAAGAGTCTAGGTGGCAATCTATATGTGCTTGTAATTGTTGATGATTATTCTAGATTTACTTGGACATTATTTCTTTCTTCTAAAAGTGATACCTTTGATGCATTTGTAACCTTAGCCAAGAAAGTGCAAAATGAGAAAGGTATTTCTATTGTGTCCATCAGATCAGATCATGGAGGAGAATTCGAAAATGCATACTTCCTGGAGTACTGCAGTGAGCATGGAATTGACCACAACTTCTCTGCTCCTAGGACTCCTCAACAAAATGGAGTAGTAGAAAGGAAGAACAGAACTATTGAGGAGATGGCCAGAGCTATGCTGAATGAGAAGAAACTTTCTCAAGTATTCTGGGCTGATGCAGTGAACACAGCTAGTTACATCATCAACAGAGCATACATCAGACCCATCCTAGGAAAGACTCCATACGAGCTGTACAAGGGGAGAAAGCCAAATCTGTCCCATCTCCATGTGTTCGGATGCAAATGCTTCATTCACAACAATGGCAAAGAAAACCTAGGTAAATTTGATGCCAAATCAGATGAAGGTATATTTCTTGGCTACTCTAGTAGGAGTAAGGCATATAGAGTTTATAATAAAAGATCAAATGTGGTAGAGGAATCTGTGCATGTGGTTTTCATTGAAAATGAAACTGTTTCAAAACATGTTACCAATGAGGATGATCTTGCTTTCAATTTTGAAAAATTGGGCATTTCTGATAAAAGTAGAACTGAACCTCCAAAGATATCTGATTCTGTTAATATAGAGGAAGATATCTAGGAGCAAGAGTTTGATGAAGAAAATAATGAAGAAACATCTCAAGAACTCCCTAGAGCTTGGAGATATCAAAGGAATCATCCTGTTGATCAAGTGATAGGAGATGTTCAAGAGAGAGTCAAAACCAGAAAACAGTTAAGGGATCAAATGCTAAATTGTGCTCTCATTTCTCAAATTGAACCCAAATGTGCTGAAGAAGCCTTAACTGATGATTACTGGATTTTGGCAATGCAAGATGAACTAAATCAGTTTGAAAGAAATCAAGTTTGGGATTTAGTTCCAAGACCCAAAAATCATCCTGTTATTGGTACCAAATGGGTTTTCAGAAACAAACTTGATGAATCTTGAACTATAATTAGAAATAAAGCTAGATTAGTTGCTAAAGGGTATAATCAAGAAGAAGGTATTGATTTTGAAGAAACCTTTGCACCAGTAGCTAGATTAGAAGCTATAAGGATTCTACTAGCTTATGCATGCATGAAAAATATTTTGCTATATCAAATGGATGTAAAAAGTGCTTTTCTGAATGGATATATCATGGAAGAGGTTTATGTAGATCAACCTCCAGGCTTTGAGGATTCTACAAAACCAAACCATGTCTATAAACTAAAGAAAGCTCTTTATGGATTAAAACAAGCCCCTAGAGCATGGTATGAAAGATTGAGCAACTTTCTGACTGAAAAAGGGTTTAACAGAGGCAAAGTTGACACAACTTTATTCACTAAGAAAGAGAATAAAGATTTACTAATTGTCCAAATCTATGTTGATGATATTATTTTCGGTGCTACTAATGAAACTCTTTGCAAGGAATTTTCTAAGTTAATGCAGGGAGAATTCGAGATGTCTATGATGGGTGAACTCAATTTCTTCCTTGGATTGCAAATCAGACAGCTTAATGATGGTATCTTTCTCAGTCAATCCAAGTATCTAAAGGAGCTGTTAAAGAAGTTTGGAATGAAGAATGCCAAGCCAATAGGAACACCTATGGCCACCGCAACCAAACTGGACATGGATGAAAATGGGAAAATGTTTGACATTACTCAATACAGAAGAATGATTGGATCCCTGCTGTATCTAACTGCCAGCAGACCTGACATTATGTTCAGTGTCTGCATGTGTGCAAGGTTCCAATCATGCCCCAAAGAAACCCATGCAACAGCTGTGAAAAGAATTTTCAGATATCTAATTGGAACATCACAGATAGGTCTTTGGTATCCAAAAGACAATGGAGAAGATCTCAAAGGATACACTAATGCTGACTTTACAGGATCCAAAACTGACAGAAAAAGCACAAGTGGAACTTGTCAGTTTCTTGGAGGATCCCTGGTTTCATGGTTCAGCAAAAAGAAAAACAGTGTAGCTCTATCCACTGCAGAAGCTGAGTATGTTGCAGCTGGAAGCTGTTGTGCCCAAGTCATCTGGATGAAGCAGCAGCTTGAAGATCTTGAGGTTAAAATGAAAGAGATACCCATCATGTGTGATAATCAAAGTGCCATAAACATCACTAAGAATCCTGTCATGCAGTCAAGGACGAAACATATTGAGGTTAGACACCACTTCATAAGGGATCATGTTCTGAAAGAAGAAGTTAAGCTGGAATACATCCCAACAGAGGATCAACTAGCTGACATACTGACCAAACCTCTACCAGAAGACAGGCATTGCAAAATAAGGAGAGAGTTGGGAATGGTAAATCCCAATGAATTGTAAGTCATTTCTGTGCAATTATGTCTTCAGAATTTTTAATATTAGAATTTATTCTAACTTGAGCATCGGAGTATGTTTCAATATAGTTGCAGGTGCTCCTTGTGAAAATCAATGGCTAAAAGTTTGAAAGATTGGAGCACTCCAGATTGGAACAACCAGAAAGTAAAGTGAATGATAATTATTCTAAGGTCTGGATCCATTCTGTAAGTTTTTAAAGCTGAAATTTGTATGATGTTTGATTGCTAGATGAGTTTCGTTGATAATCTGTGTTTTCGAACTGGTCAACATTTTCAACATTCGAATTTTGGTTAATCAACAGACGAACGTTGGCCTGTTATGCCTTGAACAGTTCTCGGTAATACCTCGAAATTTGTCTGTTGAAGCTTAAAAGTTCAAATTTTCAAAAACAGAAATTTCAAGAGTATAATTGTCCATCACTGTTATGCGAATTGTTACTTCTTAACATACGAATGTTGGACAATATTTATAAAAGTTGAAAATTCGAAGTCTCAGTTCAAAATTCGTCTGTTAACTTATGCTCTTAATGATTGAATGCTTGAAAGATGATGCTATGTATGCTTAATTCGTTTATTGGTTGAAGTTTTGTCTGTTGAAGCTGTTTTTCTTTTCAACATTCGAATTTTGTCGGAGCAAAATTCGTCTGATTTTGTATGTATTGATTGTTTCAAGTCACTGTCAGACGAACTTTCAGATGAAAATTCGTCTGTCAGTAAGACAAGCTGAACGGTTTAACTTGTAACTGCCCGAAGTTTGAATTTTGACCCCTCAAAATTTGTCTGTCAGACGGTTACATACGTTAAAACCGACGGTTTCCTGCAGAACAGACGCAACCCTATTTGTAACTATTCCAAGTCTGTTCTGATTCTCTCTTCAATCCTCTTAACTCCAGCCCAAAAACCGTCTTTTCTCACCGATTAAACTTCCTTTCGCATCTCTTAAATCTATTCTCAGCCACATTCTGCATCATTCAACCAAGAGATGGCAAGAGTAAAGATTCCTGGAACAGGACAAGCTGGGTCTCGGCCTAAGAGGACAGTCAAATCTCAATATGCTACAAAGGAAGGAGAGAAATCCAAGAGAAAGGCCGAACCCGGTAAAGCTACTCCTTCCAAACGTCAAAAATCCTCCTCCAAGTCAGAATCTCAGAAAGCTGGGCCCTCTTCTTCAAAATCTGCAGTTCCTTCGGCTGGTACTGCTGCTGTAGCTTCCTCTTCTTCTACTGAATCTGGAGAGTTTGAATTGACTACACTGCCACTGTGGAGCACTCCTGAGATTCAAGAAGAGTACACTACCAAGTTTTCCAACAAAAAGGTAATCAAGCCTCACTATGTAAATATGGAACAATTTCTGATATCCAACAACTTTGATGCTGCAATATGGTTGATAAAGTATAAAAATCTGTTGGAAATTGCTGAAAAATATGATGATGAGGTAGTAAAGACTTGGTATGCCTCTCTTAAGTATAACAGCAAGAAAAGGAAATGGGAGGTCACCTTGAGATCAAGGACCATTTGGCTTGATGATGAAACCTTCAATGAGGTGTTGGAAATCCCAGGACAAGATGGGCTAAAAGTTGACATTACATCCTCTGGGTATATGAATGAGGCTAGCACAGCTGATGAAGAAGGTGAGCCCTTCCTATATTACAAGGAAAGCACTATCTTGGACACCTTGTTCAGAAGAAGGGAGAATAGGCCCACAATAAATCTGTTGAAGCCCACAGACCTCAGTGTACAAGTAAGGATCTTGCACTACATAGTGTCCAGGATCATATTCAACAAGGGTGGCAGCTTCAATTTGATAACAAGGGCAGAGGCTTATGTGATGACTGCCATCATACGTGGGAAGCTGATCAATATGGGGCATATCATTCTCCAGCGTATGATAAAGGCAAGGGATCAGAGGAAAGATTCCACACTTCCCTATGCAGCAATTATCTCAAGAATCCTGCAGCATGCTAGGATTCAGCACATTGAAAAGGGGAAAGGGAAGCTCACTGAGGCCTTCAAAGAAGAGGAATTGCAAAGGATGGGCATTGAAAGAGATGAAGGACATTGGGTTGGAAAGGGAACAGGAAAATCTGAAGATTTGTTCTTTATTGCTGATGCATCCCTCCAACAAGAAGGCACCTCTGAGGCTCCTGGCAGATCTGTACCTCAGCCTTCTCAGCCTATTCCATCTCCATCCAGGCCCACTCACCCTCCTTCCACTCCCTCCTCTCAAACCAAGCCAACTAAGATCACTGAGATGTTTGACAATCTGTCAACACTCATTCTCAGCATTAAGGATGAGCAAAATGCCAAATTTGCTCACCTGCAAGATCAAATACATCAGTTGGCAGTGAATATGAAGGTGGTGGCTGATGCCTATGAAGAGATTAGAAATGCAATTCCTACCACTTCAGTTCCACCTCAGCCTGGTATCCCTGAGCCTTCTCTGTCTCCATCCCCTGTGCCTCCAAGTCCCTTCGAGATTGCTTCCACTGACCATGATAATGATAGTCCTGATGCCATGAAATCACCTAGTCCTGGTCCACCCTTGGACTATGGATTGGAAGAAAACAGCCCTCCTGAGCCTATGCAAGAGGATGCTCAGGGTTCAATTCTGTCTATACAAGAATCTGAGCAAGTTGAAAGACTGGTTGCAGCCATGAGCAATGAGGAAAGAAGCATTGTTCCTGTTATTGATTATTTTGCCATTGCTCACAATGCCCTTCTACTAGCTCAAAGGAGAAGGCTTGAAGAAATGTTTCCTCCTCCTGCACCAGTCTCTCCTTCTCTTGCTGATTATGGGCTGTCAGAGGAACAGAGAGCTCGGCTAGCTCTACCCAGGCAGGAAATGCAAGAGCTTGAGGTCTCTGATGATTCTGATGAAGAGCCTTCAACTGCACCAACTCAGCCAGAAATTCCTTTTGCTCCTGTCCCTCTTCGTGCTGTTCCTCTCACTCAGATACCTCCTCCAATGGACTTTACTGGGCTTTCTGATGATGCCAAAAAGGGGGAGAAGATAAAGCAAACTGGGACTAAGCACACTGGAAGATCTACTGAGTCATCTGGAAAAGGAAAGACTTACAGCAAGAAGTCTAAGCCAAAGAAGAAGTGATGTTTTTAGATCTTAGGCTGAATCTTCTTGTTGTATCTAGTTTTAAATTGTTTTATTGTTTGTTTGAAAGAATAACTGAACTGATTGAAATATGTATTGCAACAATTTGTTTACGTAAATTATATTTTTGGTTGCAATGATTTGGGCTTTGAATCTCTTCACTTAATTTGCTGAAAATGATATCTTATGAACTATAATGCATATATTGAGGGGGGGCTTGTGTAAGCAAACCCAAGTACTAATCCAGTTTGTGAGTTGTTTTGTCATCATCAAAAAGGGGGAGAATGTTGGATCAAGAGTTTTGATGATTCCAAACCAACACTCAAGAGCTTGGATTGAAGATATCAAAGGAGATTAAAGCTGTTTCAAGTGAAGGTCTTCTGTGAATTGGCTATTAGATCTTTTGTAGGATCTTTAGTTTTTGTTTAGATTGGGTAAAGATTTTGATTTGAGAAAAAGACATTTTCAAACCTTGATTTGAAATTTAAATCTTTACCTATTTGGAAAATACTCACAAACAGACGAAGTTTGAAAGTATAACTGAACTGTCAAGTTGGAAATTCGAACTTTGCTTTTGGAAATTCGAATTTCGAGCTAAAACTGATTAAGTCTGGAAAGGTGTCCCTCTGTCAAACGAATTTTGGTCATTCAAAATTCGAACTTCAATCAAGTCTGAAAGAAGCCTTTTTGTGACAGACGAACTTCACAGTCTCAAAATTCGAATTTCAGACAAAATGCCATTTATGAAAACCAAAGAAATTCGTCTGAAGCTTTGCTAAAGTTCATCTGAAATTAAGAAGAAACTAAGTTTGAAAAATGCTCTCTGACAGACGAACTTTTACTTAGCAAAATTTGAATTTTCATCTGAGTCAAAAAAAGCTACTTTGTGACATTCGAATTTCACTCTTTCAAAATTCGAATTTCAGACAAAACAAAACTTGAGAAAATAGAGGAAATTCGTCTGAATGTTTGATAAAGTTCATCTGAGATCAAGAATGATTTAAGTCTCAAAACTGGTCTCTGACAGACGAATTTCACTCTGTCAAAATTCGAATTTCAAAGAAAGTGAACTACTGTGTCTATTTGGACGTTCATGGACAGACGAATTTTGGGCATCCAAAATTCGAATTTCGAGGGCACTGTAGCAAATTGAAAACACTGTTCACACTTAACAGAAAATCTTACTTCTTAAAAATTCGTATGTCACATTGTGAAAATATTTTATGAGTTTCGAAATTCGAATTTCACTCTATGGACAGACGAACTTCGCATTTTTACGTTGGAGGCTTTAACCTTTGGTTCCCTCGAAATTCGTCTGTTGGCCAACCAAAATTCGAATTTCAGTATGTCAGAAACATTAAATGCGGTTGGTGAACGGGTAGTTTTTCAGAGTAACCGTTGGATAACTTCCCCAACGGATAGATTTAGTCTCTAACGGATATTTGAGATCTAAATCTATAAATATAACATTATTTGAAGTTGTGGGAAACGAATCAAACTTGTATATACCGAATTTCTGCTGAATCTTCATCTCAAAAGCTTTTACCCTTCCAACTTCATTATTTGTACTTAAACTTTCATATCTACTCTATTCTAGAGAGTTATTCATTTGTAAACAATCTACTCTTTATCTGAAAGATAGATTTACTTGTGAGGGGTATTCACAAGGGGATTGGGAAGCACATAGAGAAAGTGCTTAGAGAGTTTGAGAGAGCTCAGAACAGAGCAGACTCGTGTACTGTGGCCTTAGTAAGAAGCCCGTTGAAATTCTTGCTGGATAGTGGATAAATCTCAAGAGGTGTCTTGGGGACTGGATGTAGGTCAAGTGGATAGACCGAACCAGGATAAATCACTGAGTTTTCTTCTCCTTATCTCTACTTATCAACTTGCTCTGTTTTACACGTTGTTTTCATTATACTGTGATATTTTCACTTGCTTTACTTTGTGCAGAAAAATTTCAATCTTCCCAATTCACCCCCCCTCTTGGGAAGTCAGCCTTGCTAACAGTAGCCTCTTGCTATTGTGATTCTCCCCTATCGTAGAATAAATCTTTAGATTTACCAGCCCTTTTCCCAATCCATCTGCCCTCTTTCCTTTCTATCCCCATTCTCATTAGCTCTTCTTCTTTAAACTCCTCAATTGGCTTCCCTTTGCCTTTCTCCAGATGTTGTGTCTTGGCAAATTTAAGGAGCTTTGTAATGATGGAGGCATAGGGCAAAGTTAAATCTCTTCTTTGATCTCTAGCCTTGATCATCCTCTCAAAGATGATATTACCCAGGTTAACCATTTTTCCTCATATCAAGGCTATCATTACATGAGCTTAAGCTCTAGTAATTAGATTGAAACATCCTTCCTTATTGAAAATAATCCTTGACACTATATAGTGCAAGACTTTTACTTGTACACTAAGGTCATAAGGCTTCACCATTTTTAGAGACTTGTTCACAAGTCTTTTGAATAGTGCATCAAGAATTGTGCTATCTTTATAGTTTAGATATTCCCCACCTTCCTTATTGTCCTCATCCATGTATTAGGAGTTGGAAATATCAATCTTAAGTCCAACTTGTCTAGGAATCTTTAAAATATCATTGATATTTTCATTTGACAGCCGCAGATTCCTAGACCTAAGAGCTACTTGATACTTCTTCTTCTTGTCATTATATTTTAATGCAGCATACCACGTCATGGTCACTTCATCATCATATCTTTCTCTAATTTCCAAAAGATTTTTTTACCTTCCCATCCATATTCCAGCATCAAAATTGTTTGAAACCAGAAATTCCTTCAAATTAGTGCAATAAGGAGTTTTTACGTTCTTTGCAGCAAACTTTATGGTAAATTCCTTCAAGATCTATTCAGAGCTGTAGAGAGGCTCCGTGGTCATCTGGAGTTCCTTGGACTTCATCTTAAGGCAAATGTGGCAAGTATTGGTTTCTTTGATTCTACCTTGGGAGCTATTTTTTATTTCTTAAATGGTGCTCCTTTACTAGATTCGACCTTCCTTTTCTTAGTGTCTCCTTCCTTTGAAGCATACTGAGATTTGGTGGAACGCTTGGGCCTAGACTGATTTTTTCCAATGTTGGCATTCTTTACTCTAACCATTTTCATGAGAAATTTGTTTTGAGAGATGCTCTAAAGAGGTTTATGAGGTTCGGTTAGAAGTTTAATCAGTTGAAAATGAGGTTTAACCAAAGAAATTTAAGAATGGTTGAGAGAAGAAGAATAGCTTTGGTTGAAATACAAATAGGGTTGTATCTGTTTAGAGCATGACCCTTTGGATTTCCTTATATAATCGTTCAACAAACCAATTTTGATGGCCAAAATTTGAATTTTGATCAGTTACGTCGCCTATATAACTTAGAGAAATTGTCTTGATAGACGAATTTTCAACCTTGAAGTTTGTCTGTCAGAGACTTAACATACAAAGAATATCTTTAATGGTTAAATGTCAGTCTTTGAAATTTGACTATCAGAGATGTATCATGGATAGATGTTTCAATAGATGAACTTTGAGTCCTCAAAGTTTGAATTTTGAAGTCTTCAACAGATGACTTGCAACCACAAATTATCCAACAAACGAATTTTGAGATTCAAAAATATCAAAATTTGTTTTTTGAGACTTTATGAGAAAAAGACAAAAATGTAAATACTGACTAATCAAAATTTGAATGTTGTCTACACAGACAAAACAAACACACCTACTAACATTCAAATTTCAATTAATCAATAGATGAATTTCGAGTAGGCTGAAACACAAATATAATATGTGAAGGATTGAAATGCGACTGTTAAGGCTTAAAGTTCAAATTTTAATCATGTAAAGTCATTTAAAAAGCTGGATAAAGCATGGAAATTCATCTATTAGTAGTCAAAATGCAAATTTTGCAAGATTGAACATACAGATAGATGCTGAACAATTGAATTTTCAATCTTCTTCAGCAAATGTTGATTGCTCAGATGTAGGATATTCCATTATTATGAATTCTTATCATATAGACTTATAAGGAGTACCTACAAAACACTTTAAACATACTCTGATGATGCTTAAGTTAGAATGTGATTTAACATATTAACTTTAGAATGTAAACAAATTTACATAGAAGCAAGCTTATAGTTCATTGGGATTTGCTTTTCCAATTTTCTTTTGATTTTATAATATCTATCTACTAGAAGTGGCATAGTCATGATATCTGCAAGCTGATCTTTTGTAGGAACAAATTACAATATGATGTCTTTTTTTAGAACATGATCCCTTATGAAATGATATCTAATCTCAATGTGCTTTGTCCTTGAATGCATCACTGAATTCTTTGTGATGTTGATGGTACTCTAGTTGTCATGTCTAATAGGTATTTCTTTCATCCTAATTTCAAGATCTTCCAGTTGCTGCTTCATCCAAAGGATTTAAGCATAGCAGCTTCCGGCAGCTACGTATTTAGCTTCTACTATGGAGAGAGCCACACTATTCTGTTTCTTGCTAAACTATGAGGCTAATGATCCTTCAAAAATTGGCATGTACCACTTGTGCTTTTTCTGTCAGTCTTTGATCCTGCAAAGTTAGTATCAATATAACCAACAAGCTCTTGTCCATTACCTTTTGGATACTAGAGTCCCATCTATGACGTTCTATGTAGATATCTGAATATTCTCTTTACAACTATGGCATGAGACTCTTTGGGGCATGATTGGAACCTTGCACACATGCAGACATTAAATATGATGTTAGGTCTATTGGCTATTAGTCACAGTAATGAACCAATCATTCTTCTGTATTGAGTTATGTCAAATGGTTTTCTTTCTTCATCCATATCACCCTTTGTGGCAAAGACCATTGGAGTTCCCATTGAGTTAGCTTTTTCCATCCCAAATTTCCTCGGCAACTCTATTAGGTATTTTGATTGATTTAGGAAGATGCTATCATCACATCATTTGATTTGTGATCTAAGGAAGTTCTTTCTTTAATTTATATACATGATTTGTTTTTGTTGAGTCCTCAAAATCTGGAGGTTGGTCAACATAAACTTCTTCCATGATATAATCATTCAGAAAAGCACTTTTTACACCCATTTAATATAACATAATGTCTTTTATACATGCATACGCTAGGAGGATCTTTATTGCTTCCAATCTTGTAACTAGAGCAAAAGTTTCCTTATAATCTATACATTTTTCTTGATTATATCATTTAGCTACTAACCTAGCTTTGTTTCTGATTATTGTTCTAGATTCATCAAGTTTATTTCTAAACACTCATTTAGTTCCAATTATAGAATGATCATCGAGCCTAAGCACTGAGTCCCACACTTGACTTCTCTTAAACTGATTTAGTTCTTCTTGCATAGCTACTATCCAGTACTCATCACTTAATGCTTTTTCAATAGAACTGGGTTCAATTTGAGAAATGAAAGCACAGTAATTTATTTGATCACTAAGTTGTCTTCTGGTTTTTACATTCTCCTAAACACCCTGAATCACTTGATCAACAGGATGACTCCTTTGATATCTCTAAGCTTAAGGTAGTTCTTGAGAAATAACTTCATTACCTTCAAATTTTAGATCTTTCTTTTGAATATCTTCCTCTACAGTAGTAGATTCTGATATTTTTTGAGGTTCAATTTTATTTTTCTTAGATAGGTTTATGTTTTTAAAATTGGTAATTAGCTCATCCTTATCTAAATAAGGTCCAAAAATAGTTTCATTTTCAATGAATACTACATGTACAGATTCTTCTATAGTATTAGACTTTTTATTGTATACTCTATATGCTTTACTCTTATTTGAGTAGCCAAGAAATATATCTTCATCTGATTTAGTATCAAACTTACCCAAGTTGTCTTTGCTATTATTGTGTATGTACCAGATGCATCCAAAAACATGAAGATGAAAGAGGTTAGGCTTCTTACCCTTGTACAACTTGTATGGGAGTTTGCTAAGAATGGACCTAATGTAGGCTCTATTCATTAGGTAGCATGATGTGCTTGCTACATCAGGCCAAAAGTACTTCGGTAATCCTTTTTCATTCAGCATTGCACGAACCATTTCTTCTAGCACTCTATTTTTCCTCTCAAGAACTCCATTCTGCTGAGGTATTCTTAGAGTAGAGAAGTTGTGCTCAATTCCATTCTCTTCACGGTAGTCAACAAATTGAGCATTTTTTAACTCACCACAATGATCTGTTCTAATACACACAATAGAGTAACTTTTCTCATTTTGGACTTTCTTAGCTAAGATTATAAAGGCTTTAAATGTCACCGACACTAAAATAGTCATCTTTAGAGGAAAGAAATAAAGTCCAGGTAAATCTAAAATAATCATCTACTATAACAAGTACATACAAATTGCCACCAATACTCTTTAACACGATTGGGACTTGTCAAATTTATGTGAAACAATGGTAGTGGTTGTTAGCAAGGCTGACTTCCCAAGAGGGGGGGTGAATTGGGAAGATTGAAATTTTTCTGCACAAAGTGAAATTGGTGAAGATATCACAGTATAATGAAAGCAATGAGTAAAACAGAGCAAGTTGATAAATGAGGATAAGGAGAGAAACACTCAGTGATTTATCCTGGTTCGGTCTATTCTCTTGACCTACGTCCAGTCCCCAAGACACCTTTTGAGATTTATCCACTATACAGCAAGAATTTCAACGGGCTTCTTGCTAATGCCACAGTACACGAGTATGCTCTGTTTCTGAGCTCTCTCAAACTCTCCTAGCACTTTCTCTATGTGCTTCCCAATCCCCTTGTGAATTCCCCTCACAAGTAAACCTATCTTCCAGATGAAGAGTAGATTGTTTACAAAGATACAACTCTCTTGAATAGAGTAGATATGAAGATTAAAGTACAGATAATGAAGTTGAGAGGGTAAAAGCTTTTGAAAAAAGATTCAGCAGAAATTCGGTATATACAAGTTTGATTCGTTACCCATAACTTCAAATGATGTTATATTTATAGTTTTAGTTCTCAAATATCCGTTAGAGACTAAATCTATCCGTTGGGGAAGTTATCCAACGGTTACTCTGAAAAACTATCCGTTTACCAACCGTATTTAATGTTTCTGACACACTGAAATTCGAATTTTGGTTGGTCAACAAACGAATTTCGAAGGAACTGAAGGTTAGAGCTTCCATTGTTAAAAATACGAAGTTCGTCTGTCCATAGTGTGAAATTCGAATTTTGAAATTCATAAAACATTTTCACATTGTGACATACGAATTTTCAAGAAGAAAGTTTTTCTGTAAGTTGTGAACAGTGTTTTCAATTTGCTACAGTACCCTCGAAATTTGAATTTTGGATGCCCAAAATTCGTCTGTCCATTGAACGTTCAAAGAGGCACAGTAGTTCACTTTCTTCGAAATTTGAATTTTGACAGAGTGAAATTCGTCTGTCAGAGACCAATTTTGAAACTTAATTTCTTCTTGATTTCAGATGAATTTTAACATAGTTTCAGACGAATTTCTTTTGTTTTCTCAAGTTGTGTTTTGTCTGAAATTCAAATTTTGAAAGAGTGAAATTCGAATGTCACAGAGAAACTCCTTTGACTTATATGAAAATTCGAATGTTGCAAGTTCAAAGTTCGTCTGTCAGAGAGCATTTTTCAAACTTAATTTCTTCTTGATTTCAGATGAACTTTAACATAATTTCAGACGAATTTCTTTGGTTTTCACAAATTGCATTTTGTCTGAAATTTGAATTTTGAAATTGTAAAGTTCGTCTGTCATAAAGAGGCTTCTTTCAGACTTGATGAAAATTCGAATGTTGGAAGTTCAAAATTCGTCTGTCAGAGAGCATTCATCAAACTCAATTTGATTTTGAGTTCAGATGCATTTTATCATAGTTTCAGACGAATTTCTTTGGTTTTCACAAACTTCATTTTACTTGAAATTTGAATTTTGAGAGTGTGAAGTTCGTCTATTACCAGAAAGGCTTCTTTCAGACTAGATGAAAATTCGAATTTTGATCAACAAAAATTCGTCTGACAGAGAGTCATCTCTTCAGACTTATTCAGTTTTAGCTCGAAAACTCATAAAATCTTCACTTGAAACAGCTTTGATCTCCTTTGATATCTTCAATCCAAGCTCTTGAGTGTTGGTTGGAATCATCAAAACTCTTGATTCAACAATCTCCCCCTTTTTGATGATGACAAAACAACTCACAAACTGGATTAGTACTTGGGTTTGCTTACACAAGCTCCCCCTCAACATGTGCATTACAGTTTATAAGATATCATTTCCAACATATTAAGTGAAGAGATTCAAACCCCAAAACATTGCAACCAAGAACATAATTCATTTAATCAAACTGTTTCAATACATATTTAAGTTTAAGATCAGGTCTGAAACATATTATGAATAAACACCAAACAAGATACAGTCAAACAACTAAAACAAGATACAACAGGAAGAATCAGCCTAAGATCTTGAAACAATCACTTCTTCTTTGGCTTAGACTTCTTGCTGTATGTCTTTCCTTTCCCAGAGGATTCAGCAGATTTTCCAGCTTGCTTGGCCCCAGTTCCAGTTTGCTTTATCTTCTCCCCCTTTTTGGCATCATCAGTAAGCCCAACAAAATCCATTGGGGGAGGAATCTGAGAAAGAGGTACAGCATGAAGAGGGACAGGAGCAAAAGAAATCTCTGGCTGAACTGGTGCAGGAGGCTCAGGGCTAGGTTCTTCATCATCAGAGACCTCAAGCAGCTCTTGCATTTCCTGCCTGGAAAGAGCCAGTCGAGCTCTCTGTTCCTCTGATAGCCCATAAGCAGCAAGAGAAGATGAGGCTTGTTCAGCAGGAGGAAACATTTCTTCAAGCCTTTGCCTTTGAGCTTGCAGGAGAGCATTGTGAGCAAAAGCTTCATAATCAATAACAGGCACAATGCTCCTTTCCTTATTGAGTGCAGCTTGCAGAAATGGTGAAGCAGATATGGATGCTACTAGCTGCTCAACTTGCTCAGACTCTTGGATGGAAAGGATAGAGTCTTGTCCAACTGCTTTATTAGGTTTAAGAGGGCTAGATTCCTGCAGACCCTCTTCCTCTATGCCGTAGTCCAGGGGTGGACCAGGACTTACCTCATTGTTGGAGGCCTTTGGAGTGCCAGCAGGTTCAGGGATAGGAGAATCCAACTCAAAAGGACTTGGAGGCACAGGAGATGGAGACAGAGTAGGTTCAGGAATACCAGGCTGAGGTGGAGCTGAAGTGGAAGGAATAGCATTTCTGATTTCTTCATAAGCATCAGCTACCACCTTCATATTCACAGCCAACTGATGGATCTGATCTTGTAGATGAGCAAATTTGGCATTTTGCTCATCCCTAATGCTGAGAATGAGTGTTGACAGACTGTCAAACAACTCAGTGACCTTTGTTGGCTTGACTCGTGAGGAGGGAGTGGAAGGAGGGTGTGTAGGCCTGGATGGAGATGGAATAGGCTGAGAAGGCTGAGGTACAGATCTGCCAGGGGCCTCAGAGGTGCCTTCTTGTTGGAGGGATGCATCAGCAGCATAGAACAAGTCTTCAGATTTCCCTGCTCCCTTTCCAACCCAATGACCTTCATCTCTTTCAATGCCCATCCTTTGCAATTCTTCCTCTTTGAATGCCTCAGTGAGTTTCCCTTTCCCCTTTTCAATGTGTTGAATCCTAGCATGCTGCAGGATTCTTGAAATAATTGCTGCATAGGGGAGTGTGGAATCTTTCCTCTGATCTCTTGCCTTTATCATTCGTTCGAGGATGATATGACCCATATTAAGAAGCTTCCCACGAATGATAGCAGTCATCACATGAGCCTCTGCCCTTGTTATCAAGTTGAAGCTGCCACCCTTGTTGAATATAATCCTGGACACTATGTAGTGCAGGATCCTTACTTGTACACTTAGGTCTGTGGGCTTCAACAGATTTATTGTAGGCCTGTTCTCCCTTCTTCTGAATAGGGTGTCCAAGATGGTGCTTTCTTTGTAGTTCAGAAAGGAGCCACCTTCTTCATCAGCTGTGCTGTCCTCATCCATGTATCCAGAGGCTGTAATGTCAATTTTCAGCCCATCTTGTCCTGGGATTTCCAGCACCTCATTGATTGTTTCATCAGCAAGCCAAATGGTCCTTGATCTCAAGGTGACCTCCCATGTCCTTTTCTTGCTGTTATATTGCAGAGAGGCATACCAAGTCTTCACTACCTCATCATCATATTTTTCAGCAATTTCCAATAAATTCTTATATCTTAACAACCATATTCCAGCATCAAAGTTGTTAGATATTAAGAATTGTTCCATATTCACACAGTGAGGCTTTATTACCTTCTTGCTGGAAAACTTGGTAGAATACTCTTCTTGAATCTCAGGAGTGCTCCATAGTGGCAGTGTAGTAAGCTTATATTCTCCAGATTGAGAAGAAGAAGAGGAAGCCACCGCAGCAGTATCAGCCGAAGGAACTGCAGATTTTGATGATGAGGGACCAGTTTTTTGAGATTCTGCCTTGGATGATGATTTTTGGCGTTTAGAAGGAGTAGCTTTACTGGGCTCGGCCTTTCTCTTGGATTTCTCTCCTTCCTTTGTAGCATATTGAGATTTGACCGTTCTTTTTGGCCGAGTTCCAACTTGTCCTGCTCCAGGATTTTTTACTCTCGCCATTTTTAGGTTGAATGATGCAGAATGTGGCTGAGAATAGATTTAAGGGATGCGAAAGGAAGTTTAATCAGTGAAGAATGACGGTTTTTGGTCAGGAGTTAAGAGGATTGAAGAAAGAATCAGAACAGACTTAGAAAGGTTACAAATAGGGTTGCGTCTGTTCTGGAAAACCGTCGGTTTTAACGTATGTAACCGTCTGACAGACGAATTTTGAGGGGTCAAAATTCAAACTTCGGGCAGTTACAAGTTAAACCGTTCAGCAAAGCTTACTGATAGATGAATTTTCATCTGAAAGTTCATCTGACAGAGGCTTGGAGCAAGCAGTATACGCACAACAGACGAATTTTGTTTCAACAAAGTTCGAATGTTGGAGAGAAAACAGCAACAACAATCAAAACTACACCCAATAGACGAATTAAGCATGCAGAGCATCATCTTACAAGCATTCAGCATGAAAAACGTGATTCAACAGACGAATATTGAACTGTAAATTCAAATTTTTCAACTTTTGTAAAGGTTGTCCAATAGTCGAATGTTAAGTAGTGATGATTCGCATAACAGTGATGGACAATCATATTTTTGAAAATTTTGTTCTTGAAAATTCAAACTTCCATATTCAACAGACGAATTTCGAGGCATTAGTGAGAACTGGTCCAAAGTATAACAAGTCGAAGTTCGTCTGTTAGTCACTTAAAACTCGAATGTTGACCACGTTGACCAGTATAAAAACACAGTTTATGAAGAAACATACGTTTAACATCACTTCAAATAAAAGCATCATCATTAAGAACTTACAGAATGGATCCAGAACATAAGATTTTCATTGTTTACTTCATTTTCTGGCTGTTCCATTCTGATATGCTCCAATCTTCAAGAGTATAGCCATTTAGTCTTGTGAGGAGCACCTGCAACTTAAATCAAACACCCTCCGATGCTGAAGTTAGAATTGATTTTAAGATTTAAAACTCTAAAAAGAGAATTTTATACGAATAACTTACAATTCATTGGGATTTACCATTCCCAATTCTCTTCTTATTTTGCAATGCCTGTCTTCTGGTAGAGGTTTCGTGAGTATATCAGCTACTTGATCCTCTGTTGGGATGTATTCCAGCTTAACTTCTTCTTTCAGAACGTGATCTCTTATGAAGTGATGCCTAACCTCAATATGTTTCGTCCTCGAGTGCATGACAGGATTCTTAGTGATATTTATGGCACTTTGATTATCACACATGATGGGTATCTCCTTCATTTTAACCTCAAGATCCTCTAGCTACTACTTTATCCAGATGACTTGGGCACAGCAATTTCCAGCTGCAACATACTCAGCTTCTGCAGTGGATAGAGCTACACTGTTTTGCTTTTGTTGAACCATAAAACCAGGGATCCTCCAAGAAACTGACAAGTTCCACTTGTGCTTTTTCTGTCAGTTTTGGATCCTGCAAAATCAGCATCAGTGTATCCTTTGAGATCTTCTCCATTGCCTTTTGGATACCAAAGACCCATCTGTGATGTTCCAATAAGATATCTGAAAATTCTTTTCACAGCTGTTGCATGGGTCTCTTTGGGGCATGATTGGAACCTTGCACACATACAGACACTAAACATAATGTCAGGTCTGCTGGCAGTTAAGTACAGCAAGGATCCAATCATTCTTCTGTACTGAGTAATGTCAAACATCTTCCCATTCTCATCCATGTCCAGTTTGGTTGCAGTAGCCATAGGTGTTCCCATTGGCTTGGCATTCTCCATTCCAAACCTTTTTAGCAGCTCTTTCAGATACTTGGATTGGCTGAAGAAGATGCCCTCATCTCGCTGTCTGATTTGCAGTCCAAGGAAGAAATTGAGTTCACCCATCATAGACATCTCGAATTCTCCCTGCATTAACTCAGAAAATTTCTTGCAAAGAGCCTCATTAGTAGCACCGAAAATAATATCATCAACATAAATTTGAACAATAAGTAAATCTTTATTTTCTTTCTTAGTAAATAAGGTTGTGTCAACTTTGCCTCTATTGAATCCCTTTTTACTTAGAAAATTGCTCAATCTTTCATACCATGCTCTAGGGGCTTGTTTTAATCCATAAAGAGCTTTCTTCAGTTTATAGACATGGTTTGGTTTTGTAGAATCCTCAAAACCTGGAGGTTGATCTACATAAACCTCTTCCATGATATATCCATTCAGAAAGGCACTTTTTACATCCATTTGATATAGCAAAATATTTTTCATCCATGCATAAGCTAGTAGAATCCTTATAGCTTCTAATCTGGCTACTGGTGCAAAGGTTTCTTCAAAATCAATACCTTCTTCTTGATTATACCCTTTAGCAACTAATCTAGCTTTATTTCTGATTATTGTTCCAGATTCATCAAGTTTATTTCTGAAAACCCATTTGGTACCAATAACAGGATGATTTTTGGGTCTTGGAACTAAATCCCAAACTTGATTTCTTTCAAACTGATTTAGTTCATCTTGCATTGCCAAAATCCAGTAATCATCAGTTAAGGCTTCTTCAGCACATTTGGGTTCAATTTGAGAAATGAAAGCACAATTTAGCATTTGATCCCTTAACTATTTTCTGGTTTTGACTCTCTCTTGAACATCTCCTATCACTTGATCAACAGGATAATTCCTTTGATATCTCCAAGCTCTAGGGAGTTCTTGAGATGTTTCTTCATTATTTTCTTCATCAAACTCTTGCTCCTGGATATCTTCCTCTATGTTAACAGATTTAGATATCTTTGGAGGTTCAGTTCTACTTTTATCAGATATGCCCAGTTTTTCAAAATTGAAAGCAAGATCATCCTCATTGGTAACATGTTTTGAAATAGTTTCATTTTCAATGAAAACCACATGCACAGATTCCTCTACCACATTTGATCTTTTATTATAAACTCTATATGCCTTACTCCTACTAGAGTAGCCAAGAAATATACCTTCATCTGATTTGGCATCAAATTTACCTAGGTTTTCTTTGCCATTGTTGTGAATGAAGCATTTGCATCCGAACACATGGAGATGGGACAGATTTGGCTTTCTCCCCTTGTACAGCTCGTATGGAGTCTTTCCTAGGATGGGTCTGATGTATGCTCTGTTGATGATGTAACTAGCTGTGTTCACTGCATCAGCCCAGAATACTTGAGAAAGTTTCTTCTCATTCAGCATAGCTCTGGCCATCTCCTCAATAGTTCTGTTCTTCCTTTCTACTACTCCATTTTGTTGAGGAGTCCTAGGAGCAGAGAAGTTGTGGTCAATTCCATGCTCACTGCAGTACTCCAGGAAGTATGCATTTTCGAATTCTCCTCCATGATCTGATCTGATGGACACAATAGAAATACCTTTCTCATTTTGCACTTTCTTGGCTAAGGTTACAAATGCATCAAAGGTATCACTTTTAGAAGAAAGAAATAATGTCCAAGTAAATCTAGAATAATCATCAACAATAACAAGCACATACAGATTGCCACCTAGACTCTTTACCCTTGAAGGTCCAATTAAGTCCATATGCAACAATTCAAGTGGTCTTGTTGTGGTAACTACATTTTTAGATTTGAATGAAGATTTAGTTTGTTTTCCTCTTGAGCATGCATCACATTCTTTATCCTTTTCAAAAGATATTTTTGGCAAACCAGCAACTAGCTCATTTTTAACCAGTTTAGACAATTGATTCATATTGACATGAGCTAATCTCCTATGCCATAACCAACTCTCATTATTCTGACTGATTAAGCATACAGAATCTAAGGGAGGAAGTTCATCAAGGTCAATAGTATAGCAGTTACCATCCCTTTGAGCTTTGAGGATTACTTTTTGATCACTTTTTCTGATGACCAGGCAAAACTTTGAGTCAAACAGCACCCAGTTTCCTTTGTCACAAGTCTGACTCACGCTTAGCAAGTTGTGGTTGAGGCCAATCACAAACAGCACCTCTTCAATGGATGTTTCAGGATTTTTGCCCACAATGCCAATACCAACAATTTTACCATATTGATCACCTCCAAAGGTCACCTTTCCTCCTTTCTTGTCTCTAAGGGTGATGAACTTCTCCTTATCACCAGTCATGTGACTTGAGCAGGCACTGTCCATATACCATTTGTTGCTTTTCTTAGCTGTGAGATAGACCTGCAAAATAATGTTTATGTTTTCCTTTTAGGTACCCATATTTGCTTGGGTCCTTTTTGGTTAGTAGATCTTTCCCTAGATGCAGATGCTACTCTGAGAACCCATTCAACTTTCCTGCTAAGTCCATTTTTCTTTAAAATACAGGAACTGGAAATGTGTCCCTTTTTGTTGCAGAAATGACAGGTAGTGAAGGGACTACTAGATTGAGAGGCAGGAAGAAAACAATGCAGGTAATACTTCTGTTTAGCATACCTTGGTTGATTATATGTTTCAATGTGAGGTGATGCATTATCTTTCTTTTTATTGTTCTTAGCATGCACAAAATGTCTCATATATGAATTCTGATTTTCCTTCCTAATCTTTTCTTTGACAGCACATGGATCATAGCCAAGACCAGCTTTTCCTTGTGAAATTCTTTGGCTCCCCATCAAGGCAAACAACATATCTTTACCTCTAGTAAGCCTAGACATGCTTTTAACTAAGTAATCATTAGTTTGCTTAAGTTCAGTGCATGAAGTACAGCAAACAGATTCAGCAGTAGGTAAAGAATTAATTTCAGAGATTATGCTTTGTGATTCTAGTTTGTTTATCTTCTTCTTTGCCAGTTTTAGTTCTTTAGCGATTTTAATGAAATCATCATGAAGCTCATGAAATGCATCCAGCAATTCAGAATAGGAAGGTTCAGATTCATATACCTCTTCTTCCTGATCACTGCTGCATAAGGGAGTGGCTTCTTCAGAAGCAAGTGCCATCAGACAAATGTTGGCAATCTCATCTTCATCTTCTTCTTCCTCATCTGAACTGTTTCCCCATATGGATGAGATGTAGGCTTTCTTCCTCTTCCCTTTGTCAGCAGCTTTCTTTTCTTTTTCTTGCTTCTTGAGGAATTGGGGGCAGTCCCACTTTATGTGTCCCTGCTTCTTGCACTCATAACAAGTTACAGGTTCTTTTGCCTCTTTCTTGCTTTCTCCAGCAGCTCCCTTCTTGAAGAATCTTTTGTTCTTCTTCTTGCTGTAGAATCTTCCGAATTTTCTGACCATTATAGCCAGAGTTTCCTCATCAAGTCCATCCTCTTCGTCAGATTCTTCTTCCTTTTCATCAGCAGCTTTGAGGGCAAGGCCTTTCTTCTTTCTGTCCAGCCCGACTTCCTTGAGAGTTTTGATTTTTCCTTCATACTCCTCAAGGCTCCCGAAGAGAGCTGTGACAGAGGCCATTGATTCTCCTCTGGCTTCTTCTATTGCTGTCACCTTAGGCTGCCATTCCAGAGGGAGAGCTCTGAGAATTTTTCTCACTTTCTCTGATTGAGTGTATTCCTTTCCTAGGCCCTTTAGTTGATTCACAATGAGAGTGAATCTCTTTTGGAGCTCCTTTACAGTTTCTCCCTTAGACATTCTGAAGCTCTCATACTCTCCAATGCATTTATTGAGTCTGTTCTCCCTGACCCCAGATGTCCCTTCATGTGCAATCTGCAGAGTGTCCCACATCTCTTTTGCAGTGGTGCATTGTGAGACCCTGTAGAATTCGTCCTGGTTCAGGGCACTGACTAAACAGTGCTTTGCTTTAAAGTTCAGTAGGACTCTTCTTCTGTCTTCATCATTCCACTCTGCTTCCAGTTTCTCTTTGTATCTTCCATCTTCAGTTGGAGCCATTGGGACGAAATCTCCTTTATCAATAACTGACCAGATGTCAAGATCAATTGATTGGAGGTAGATTTGCATCCTCATCTTCCAGTACCCATAATGCTCTCCATTGAAGCCTGGTGGTCTGTTAGTGTTGTTCCCTTCAGGAAGTATACTTTCTCCAAAGCCAACCATCTTTGTTCCCGGACTGTAAAATCCTTTGAATGGGAATCCGGGCTCTGATACCACTTGTTAGCAAGGCTGACTTCCCAAGAGGGGGGGTGAATTGGGAAGATTGAAATTTTTCTGCACAAAGTGAAATGGGTGAAGATATCACAGTATAATGAAAGCAATGAGTAAAACAGAGCAAGTTGATAAATGAGGATAAGGAGAGAAACACTCAGTGATTTATCCTGGTTCGGTCTATTCTCTTGACCTACGTCCAGTCCCCAAGACACCTCTTGAGATTTATCCATTATACAGCAAGAATTTCAACGGGCTTCTTGCTAATGCCACAGTACACGAGTATGCTCTGTTTCTGAGCTCTCTCAAACTCTCCTAGCACTTTCTCTATGTGCTTCCCAATCCCCTTGTGAATTCCCCTCACAAGTAAACCTATCTTCCAGATGAAGAGTAGATTGTTTACAAAGATACAACTCTCTTGAATAGAGTAGATATGAAGATTAAAGTACAGATAATGAAGTTGAGAGGGTAAAAGCTTTTGAAAAAAGATTCAGCAGAAATTCGGTATATACAAGTTTGATTCGTTACCCATAACTTTAAATGATGTTATATTTATAGTTTTAGTTCTCAAATATCCGTTAGAGACTAAATCTATCCGTTGGGGAAGTTATCCAACGGTTACTCTGAAAAACTATCCGTTTACCAACCGTATTTAATGTTTCTGACACACTGAAATTCGAATTTTGGTTGGTCAACAGACGAATTTCAAAGGAACTGAAGGTTAGAGCTTCCAATGTTAAAAATACGAAGTTCGTCTGTCCATAGTGTGAAATTCGAATTTTGAAATTCATAAAACATTTTCACATTGTGACATACGAATTTTCAAGAAGAAAGTTTTTCTGTAAGTTGTGAACAGTGTTTTCAATTTGCTACAGTACCCTCGAAATTCGAATTTTGGATGCCCAAAATTCGTCTGTCCATTGAACGTTCAAAGAGACACAGTAGTTCACTTTCTTCGAAATTCGAATTTTGACAGAGTGAAATTCGTCTGTCAGAGACCAATTTTGAAACTTAATTTCTTCTTGATTTCAGATGAATTTTAACATAGTTTCAGACGAATTTCTTTTGTTTTCTCAAGTTGTGTTTTGTCTGAAATTCAAATTTTGAAAGAGTGAAATTCGAATGTCACAGAGAAACTCCTTTGACTTATATGAAAATTCGAATGTTGCAAGTTCAAAGTTCGTCTGTCAGAGAGCATTTTTCAAACTTAATTTCTTCTTGATTTCAGATGAACTTTAACATAATTTTAGACGAATTTCTTTGGTTTTCACAAATTGCATTTTGTCTGAAATTTGAATTTTGAAATTGTAAAGTTCGTCTGTCATAAAGAGGCTTCTTTCAGACTTGATGAAAATTCGAATGTTGGAAGTTCAAAATTCGTCTGTCAGAGAGCATTCATCAAACTCAATTTGATTTTGAGTTCAGATGCATTTTATCATAGTTTCAGACGAATTTCTTTGGTTTTCACAAACTTCATTTTACTTGAAATTCGAATTTTGAGAGTATGAAGTTCGTCTGTTACCAGAAAGGCTTCTTTCAGACTAGATGAAAATTCAAATTTTGATCAACCAAAATTCGTCTGACAGAGAGTCATCTCTTCAGACTTATTCAGTTTTAACTCGAAATTCGAATTTCCAAAGGCAAAGTTCGAATTTCCAACTTGACAGTTCAGTTAAAACTTTCAAACTTCGTCTGTTTGTAAGTATTTTTCAAATGTTTCAAGTTTTAACATAAAATCAAAGTTTGAAAATATCTTTTCTATAAATCAAAATATTTTACCCAATCATACCAACAACTAAGACTCTACAAAAGATCTAATAACAAAAACTCATAAAATCTTCACTTGAAACAGCTTTGATCTCCTTTGATATCTTCAATCCAAGCTCTTGAGTGTTGGTTGGAATCATCAAAACTCTTGATTCAACAGTGGTCTAGTTATAGAGACAACATTTTTAGATTTGAAAGAGCTCTTAGTTTGTTTTCTTTTAAGACAAGCATTACATTCTTTGTGCTTTTCAAAAGAGATATTAGGTAATCCAAGAACAAGTTCATTCTTCTTAATCTACTTGTTTAATTGACGCATGCTAACATGAGTTAATCTCTTATACTATAGCCAACTTTCATCTAAATCAATTGTATAATAATTACTATCTCTTTGTGCCTTGAGAATGACTTTGTGGTCACTTATTTTGATGACCAAGCAATAATTGGAATCAAATAGAATCAAGTTGCCTTTGTTACAGGTTTGAATCATACTTAGCAGGTTATGGTTGAGGCCATTTACAAATAGCATCTCTTCTATTTATGTTTTTGAGCTTTTTCCCATGATTCTAATGCCAACCACCTTGCCAAACTGGTCATAACCAAAAGTAACTTTCCCTCATTTCTTGTCCCACGGCACAATGAATTTTTCTTTATCTCCAGTTATGTGTTTTGAGCAGGCACTATCCATATGCCCTTTATTGCTTTTATTTGCCTTGACAAACACCTGTAAAATAGCCTTTCATTTTTTCTTTTAGGTACCTATATTTGCTTGGGTCTTTTCTTGTTAGTTTCTCCCTTGAGCACTGAAGTGCCTTTAGGAACCTATTTCATTCCATTGTCATTTCCTTCCTTCTTGTATATACAAGAGGAGGATATGTGACCCTTCTTGTTACAAAAGTGGCAAGTAGAAAAAAGGCTAGAAGAAAGAGATGCAGGTATGAAATAATGTAGATAATATCTATCCTTCTAAGTTCTAGGTGCAAGAAATGACTCTATGTTTTGAGTTGATTTAATGCCATCAACATGCACAAAATTTCTTAAATAAAGATTTTGTTTCTTGCATTTTAGTTTTTCTTTAATAGCACAAGGTCATATCCTAGATCAGTTTTGCTTCAACTTAATATTTGTGTTCCTAGTATCACTTTCAGTATATCTTGCCCTTTAGTGAATCTGGCTAGAGTCTTATGGAGATAAGCATTCTTATCTCTTAACTCACAACATGAGGTGCAACTCAATGAATCACTCTTTTTGTCAGCTTGGCATGCTGAAGCATTCATGGATATATCAGATGATTTTTTGCTTATTCAATTTTGGACTTTCCTTTTTTTAGTTCTTGCTTGGCTTTTCAAAGAGTTTGGTTATCCTTCACCAGTGCTATATAAAAGCTGCATAATTACAAAGAGTACCAATAGTTACAAACTTACAATCATAGTAAAGGCATGTATGTTCCTTTCTAAATAAGATTGTATAACTTTGTGAGTTAATTGACTTCTTATAGGTTTTCTTAAAGCATATATGATAGTTGTTGAGTTCATATTAAGTATAACATTGAAATTTACTCTTGGATTCTCGCATGATATATTGTATATCAAATTTTGCAATTAGTCAATTCAACAGTTTGTGGTTTGCCTTTACCACATATCATACATAGGTTGGTCTAGCACACAACATGATTTCATTAAGGCTATATGAATTTGATTTCAAAGTCAAGATTATTTGATAAAGCTAAGAATTGCAATTTGTCGCCAGTGTGGTGTTTAATTAGATAATATTGTCTTGGATTCCTGAGGTAAACTTTATGTTTATTGTGTTTAGGAAGTTCATGACTACTTGAAGCTCTTTGTCCTTACTTGCATATAACTCATGAAGAGTATGATGAAGATACAACGTATTTAGAGACCAAAACACGAACCATTGGAAAATTTAAGTTGGGACAATGCCATGGTCATCAGTCTTTTTTTCTAATTTTTTTACATTGTTGTTATTTCTGTTATTTCATATCTTTGCATCTAATACCATGGATTGTACTATTTAAGATATCTGTGGCAGTAAGAGGGCATTGCACTTCTGGTTTTTAGTTTTCACAGTCAAAGTTTATACTTCAAGATAGGGGATGTAACGCCCCTCATGATATCTTTATTGGTTTTGTGTTCAGGACCTGAGGAAGCAGGACGGAGAAAGGTTCAAAAGGAACCAGAAAGGGCTCCACGCCGCGGTGAGAAGCAGAGCCGCCGCGGCAAGGTATACTAGAGCTGCGGCGAGAGTCAGGAAAATTGCTTAAATCTGAATCAGTTCACTTGGACAGAAAAGAAAGAAACAGAGGAAACCGAGGGAGACCGCGAGAGAGCTGAGCTAGGGTTTGATTCTTCGATGTCCAGGGGTGATTTTTAGACCGAGGGAGCTTGGATCTAGGTTGGTAAGTGTTCCTTGGTCTTCCTTCTCCATTTTTCTTAGGTCAAGATTTGGGTTTTTCGGTTGTAAGGTTGGATTTCCGAGTTGGGGTGAGATCCACCGATTGAAAAGGTTTAAATGAGGTTAATAAAGTGTGTTTTAGTGTTCTTGTTGTTTGGATGTGTGTTTGGAAGGGTTTATGTGCGATTTGAGCTTAACCCTAGGTTGTTTTCGGTTAGAACTCTTGGGAATCCGATATGTATGTGTTTGAGTAGTATTTAAAGGGTCCCTAAGAGTTTATTGATGTATGAAAGGGGTGTTGGAACCTTGGGTTAGGCCTAAAGTGGCTAAATTATGATGTTGCGATTATGGGTATATTATGTTAATGGGAGAATTTTGTATTATGAAGGTTATTTGGTTAGCTGTGTGGAGCTCAAGTGTATTGGTGTTCAAGAAAGCGTGTGGAACTTGCGTGAGCGCGATATTGACAACCTGAGGTAACCAGATGTTTGTTTATGTGATATTGTATAGTTGTGTATATATATATATATGCATGTCCTTTTTCATACCACGATATTGATGTGCTTGTGTGTATTGTGTTTATATATATCGTGGTATGCGTATGGTTAGATGATATGATGTATAGACATTATGATGATGATGATACATTAGCATCACCACGTGTTATTGTGACATTGAGTTGTATGATGAATGAAGTGGTGATGATGTGATGACGTATGATATATGATGATAAATGAAATTGTTAGGGAGAATAAGGTTGGAGTATGTGATATATGTAGATGTTAGGGAGGATAAGGTTGGAATATATATGTATGTTAGGGAGGATAAGGATGTGTTATATGTATATGTATGTTAGGGAGGATAAGGATGGGTTATATGTATATGTGTGTTAGGGAGGATAATGATGGAAGTCCCAGAGAGGACGACATGCATACCATGCATTTTACATTGCATTCACATGTTATATGATTTATATTTGTATATATATATATATGTTTATGTGCTGTTGATCCCGGTTACTGAGACATTGTCTCACCCCACCCTCTCCCATGACTGACCCTTTCAGTTGAAGGTTCTGGCTCTAGTCCGATGAAGCCTAGCGAGTAGCTGTGTACGTGGGAAGTCTATGCAGTGTTTGTATTTTTGGATAATGTAATATATGCCAAGTAGGATAGAAAGTTATGTATTGAATGTATTAGATGGACAGGATTGTTATGGATGAATGTATGCTTGGTTATGTTTATGTGGAATGTGTTATTGTGATGTTTGAGAGTGTGTTAAATGTGGGCAAGTTGGTATGGTAGTATTTGTAAGCCCAGAGTGGTTTGGGCTTGATTGTTGTATTTTAGGGCCTGTAGCCCGTTTTGTCATGTTAGGGGTCAGAACTCATATGAGTGGTTCCTTTGAGAAGTAACATCCTTGGATATGTTGGTTTGGAGATTTAGGACCTGTATGAATGGTCTCTGAGTGACCCATTGTCTTTGGTGACAATTGGGGTCTGTTAATGGTGAGTTGTGATCAATAAGTGACCAAAATGGTGTCAAGGGTTCAGAATCTCCATACGGAATTGGATTGAGGTGTAAGGTGTCTGTGGTTAGATTGGGACTATATCGACTTGTAGGAGTTGGAATCAAGTCAATCGGAGGTCGGAGCATAAAGTTATGCGCGTCGGAAATCCGCCCCAAAATGTTGAAGTGCTGATGTGGGACATCAGCAAGGGGGCGCCGTGGCGCCAGCGATGGCAGTAGCGAGGGAGAAACAAAGTAGGCCAGAGCCGCGGCGGTACTGTAGCGACCGCGGCCCCAGCCCAGAAATTGGTGTTTTGGGGTCATTTCCGCTGTTTTGAAGTTGTGAGATGCTGTTTTATGTTGTTTGGGTTGTGTTTGATTGAAGTTTGAGAGTTTTGGTTATGTTTCGAGGTAGGATGTTGCAGGGGAAAATATTTTGGCATTGAGGAAGTATTTGAAGTTATTTCTATAGCATACCCTAAAATGGCTTCAACCTAGACTAGGCCATTTATTCATAGTTTTGCTACATGTTGCACATACATGCAATGGCATCTCATTATGTCTTTTATTTAAGAAATCAGTCTTAAAATTTTGATTAAAATTAAAAGATTAAAATCATAATAAAAAGTATTCATAATTATCATAAATTAACTTATTACACGAGATATATAAAAAAAATCCTATAAAAGCAATCAATGTTCACAAAAAAAAAACTAAAATACACACACAGATTTTATAGGAATTTTATGGACTTGTTGTTGGCTCAATGAAGTATAAGCTAAAAGTTTATTCTATGTATTTTTAAAAGCTCCAGATTTGAATTTGGCTCTTACATGCCTTGGTTTAATGGCTGTCTTGTGGTCAAATTTCTTAGTTTTTGAGTTTTTGACTTTTGAGTTTCATTAATTGTTTCATATTTTATATTTGGGAGACTTAAAATTTTGTATCTCTGTGTTGTTTCTAGACATTAATTGAAAAATATTATCAACTTTATTGTTTGTATTGGTATAGTTGTACTGGAGTATAATTTTGTAGGTATAATTTGTATTTTAGTTGTTGTTGGAAAATATTAATTATCAGTTTGTCTTATTGGGAAGAAAATATAGATGGCAATTTGTGAATACAGGTTGTCAAGCAACACAAATTAAACTAATTTTTCAGAAAAAAAAATCTAAATTTTGTTGTGGAAGCGCCAACGAAATCATATAATAAAAGATGGGGTTTCCAGAAAAATGCAGTCTAAGGCCTCATAAAAGATGGCATTTATCATGGAAACACCATCTATATCCTCATAAAAGATGGTGTTTCCATGGGAAATGCTAACTAAATCATACTAACTTTAGTTGACGTTTACGAGTTAAACACTAACTAAAGTTACATTAAGTCTCTAAATTTTGAAAATGGTTGGTAACAATTGGTATCAACTTTGATATCAGTAAGAATTAGCATAATCTGAACATGAAGTGCATAATAAGTTTTGATGATAATTTGGATTTCAGTTTTTGCTTTTCTAAGTGCTTGAAACAATCCCATACATCCGTGCTTACTGGTACAACTTTACAAATAGGGAGAGAAGAGATACTTGTTATTCTTCAAACCTTTTTGTTGATGTCAAATAAGGGGAGAAGTTAGGTGAAAAATATGCATGTTCTTAAATCTAGAATTATCTGAATTGAACTGCATTATATGTATTAATAATTCACTAAGCATATTTTTCACTAGTAATTTGTCATCATAAAAAATGGGGAGATTGTTAGGTTTAATGTAATATAAGTTTTGATGATGACAAATATAGGGAAATAAGGAACAAAAGTATCATATGTGCCTAAAATATATGATGTTTCTAAAAGAAGTAAAATGTGCATTAGCATGAATTTAATTATAGCTATAATGCATATATCATGATATGTACAAGTATATCCACTATGCTTTTACAATGAATAATATATTTTGGATATATAAATTGGATTAATTGCTTCGTTTGTAAGTGTAATATATTAAATGTAGATAGTCTAAGTGGGAAAAGTGAGCATTGGAATAAAGAAATGAAAATTAACATCATGAATCACTCAAGAAAGAAGAAGAGAAAGGATGCTCTAAGAATGGAAGATCAGAAGGAAGCATGTTACGAAGGAAATGACCAAATGGAAGTGAAACTTAACATTTGATGACCTAGTCCCTAGGTATATTTTGTTTTCACTTAGGTCTTGAGGTAAGATTAATCTTTGAAAATTTACTTAATCTTGTTACCATATATTTTAAATGAGTTAGATTAAGTAAATATGACATTAACATATGTTAGAATTGAGAAATAATGGCTAACAAATGAATTTGGTGTTTGGCTTATGGTTTCAAAATAGTTTTCATGAAAGTTTTACCTTATGCGCATAACTTATAAAGGTTATGAGGATAAAGTCTCAATCTTAAAGCTTTTCTAAGTGTTCCCTCTTCATTTTCATGAAAAGGATTACCTTATGCGCATAACTTATGAAGGTTATGAGGATAAAGTCTCAATTTCAAAGCTTTTCAAATCGATCCCTCTTCAATTTTATGAAAAAGGTTAAGGTTATCTGCATAATGTAGGTGTCCACCATGTCCTCAACTCTGTCCAGCAAGTTATCCTGATAAGGTGGCAACCTTATTTGCATTAGGGAGTGAACAGTAAAGGCCAAGTGTACTGTACAACCCATTATTTGCATAACCTAGGGAGGTTATCAGTATAACCTATGGTACAGAGCACTTGGACTTTCTTCAACTAAATTCGTTATCAGCATAACCTTAGGAGGTTATCATGATAATCTATATTTTTCAGAAACTTAGTTTTGTGCTGATTGTTTTCCAGAACCTTAGTTTGTGAAGATTTAATATTATCTGAACAAGGAATAACATCATAAGAGGTTATTCTAATAATCCTCAAAGGTATCCAAGTTTGTGAGACATTTTTTGAATAACTAAGTAGATTTTCATGAAAATGTTCTAGAGCTAAAACTTAGCCATTTTAGAATGAACATTATTTGCATAATGTAGCCAGGTTATCCGCATAATGAATGCATAACGTTGAAACTAAGAGCCAACGGTCACCCTTTTTTTGCATAACCTGAGGAGGTTATCTGCATAGCCTCTGTCAGACACATTTAACGAGGTAATTGAACAGCTCTTTTTACAGAGTAACAGCTAGAACATGTGTTTAATGGATAGATCTTGTGTTTAACGTCTAATTGTAACACAAAGCTATAAATAGAACATCATTTGAACTCGTGGAAAACAATCTTAAGAGAGTTTTTCCAAAAATGCTATTCATATACATAAAATCTTTCTATGTTAGCATTCTCTGAAAAACCCACCTCATTAGAATGAGTTTTCAATGTATCATTTACTCTAAGAAAGAGTTTTCATTTTGTATTTATTCTTTTCTACATTTTTTGGGGGGATTCTTAGTGTGGGGATAACACTAAGGGAATTACACATCTTTGTAAGGGTGTGGGGAGAGTGGCTTCACAAGTGCCTACTAAAACTTATGAAATGTATTGAGGCTTCACAGGTGCCCGGATCAAACCTATGGGATATAGTGGAAAATCTAAGTGGTGGCTTGAGGACTGGACGTAGGCCAAGTGGTTGAGTTGAACCAGTATAAATTATTGTGTATTTCTCTTCATCTTCTCTATTCAATTGCTGCATTTATCTCTCTCTGTTCATCCCTGTTTTGCTGCACGTCTGGTGAACTTTGGCTGTGATCCAAAAAGGGCGAAAATCTTACATCACCCAATTCACCTCCTACTTGGGTGACCAACCAACCTAACAATTGGTATTAGAGCCAGGACTCCCAGTAAAGAATCTAATCATTCAGGAGTAAAATGGCTGGCTTTGAAGAGAACATACTGCTATAGAGCAATGTCAATAGACCTTCAGGCTTCAATGGTAAGTACTATAGATACTGGAAGATGAGGATGCAGATATTCCTTCAATCCATAGACCTAGATATCTTGTTTGTTATACAGAATGGTGACTTTGTGACAAAGAAGATGCAAAAAGATGGCACATACAGGGAGAAGTTAGAAGCAGAATGGGATCATGAAGATATGTGAAGAGTCCTGCTAAACTTCAAGGCAAAGCACTCCTTGGTCAGTGCTCTTTCACAAGAAGTATTCTTCAGAGTGCCAGATTGTAATACAGCAAAGAAAATGTGGGATACTCTGGAGATTGCTCATGAAGGAACTAAGGGACTGATGGAAAATAGGCTCAACTCTCTTACAGCTGAATGTGAAGCCTTTAAGATGATTAATGGTGAGTCTATTAAAGATTTTCAAATTTGTTTTACTCACACCATTAATCATCTAGCAACTTTGGGTAAGAGCTATACACAGAACAAGCAAGTATGCAAAATACTCAGAGCTCTGTCTAAGGAATGACAACCAAAAGTGACAGCTATTGAAGAAACAAGAGGAGCATCATATCAGTCCGTAACTATACTATTTGGGAGCCTTGCTGAATATAATGGAAAACTAGACCATCTATGGGAGCAGCAGAACAAAGGAAAAATGCTGATGTTTAAAGCTACTATATCATAAAGCTCAGAAAGATGATGATACTAATGATGAAAGTGATAATAGCAGCAGTGATGATAGGGAGGATGAGTTGAAACAATTGATTACCAAATTTAGCAGATTCCTTAACATCAAAAAGAAGAAGCTTCAGAAACAAAAACACTTCTACCATGCAAGTAAGCTAAAGCACCACTCAGAGGCAAGGAGGAAAATATGCAGAGAAGAAAAATGAGAAAGCTAAAATGGCATATACCTCTGCAATTTGGGGCAACAGTTTAGATGAAGATGATGAAGATACCTATCCATACTTGATGACACTATCCAATGATGAGGTATTAAATTCTGACTTTGAATCTGATTCTGAATTTTCTATTAATAAGTTGCAAGATGCTTACAATGAAATGCATGATAAACTGATTAGATTAGCTAAAGCACTTTCACTTAGTAAAAAGAAAGTGATTTCCTTAGAAAATGAATTACAATTGGAAAAGACTGAAAAGGAATTACTTAAACAAAAAATAAATGATTTAAAAAATATCTCTGAAACCCACACACACACTTCCTCTTGTAATTCATGTGATAGATTAGCTAAAGAAAAAGAGGAGTTAACTAAAGTAATAACCAATTTCACCCAAGAAAAGGAAAAGTTAAAGATTTCACATGGCAAACAGAATTCTGTGTTTGACAAATTAGGTGTTGACTATAAGAGTAAGTCCAAGGAGAAAAATAAATGTTGCATGAAATTCTTTGTACTTACTATAATGCCTAACTCACCATCATGCACATATTATGGTAAAAATGGTCATATAGCTTATCTGTACAATATAAGGAAATGTGACTTGAGCAAAAGCATGAAATGGGTTCCAAAGAATACCACTAACCCTCCCGGAGCTAGAAACAAGTGGGTACCAAAATGTCCTTATAGTTTTCTATGTATGCAAAATAAATCCAAGAAAGGAGAACACATTGGTGCAAGAAACAAGAGACAGAAATGGAAAGCTTCTTAAAATTCTAAAACTAGAATTATAAGTCATAAGGAGAAGCACTGGAAGCAATCCTCTCACTCATCTCAAGGAAGCAAATCAAATGAAAATCAAATCATTTACCTTGAGAAGAGAAAAAGGAAAAACATAAAAGGCAATGACTTGTATACAAAAGAAAGACATGAGCAATATTATACTACATACAAGCCAAAAATAATAAGGAAATGAGTCTTGGTAACCTTTACTCTTACCCTTTTCAATTATTGCATTATATATATAATTGGGTAAGATTGAACTCTGGTCCCATATGTATTGTAAAATGCTTAAACTAACCTTTAGTGATGTAATCCCCCCTCATGACTTTGTTTTGGCATTGAGTGCAGGACCGAAGGAAAATAGGATAGAGGAAGGCTCAAGTGGTGCAGAAAAAAAGCTCAACGCCGCGACTTGAAGTAGAGTTGTTGTGTCACGAGTGATTCCAGTGGCGTGTTATGGTTGAATGAGCTGGCGCCGTGGTGAGCTACCATGGATCTACGATGAGGATAAGGAATTTTGTTTAAATCCGGATCATTTTGGATAATCGGAAAGAAAAAAAATAGAGGGAGGATCAAGGAACTCTACTAGGGTTTGTATTTTCGGCTTTTGGGAGTGATTTTCGGACAATAAGAGCTTAGATTCAAGTTAGTAAGTATTATCTACTCCTCTCTCTCCATTTTCTTAGGTTGGAATTTGAGATTTTCAGTTTTGAGGTTAGATCTTCGGTTTTAGCTGAAATCCACTGATTGAAATAGATGATATAGTGTTAATGAAGTGTGTTGTGATGTTCCTATTGCTTGGGTGTGAGTTTTAAAGGGTATATGCATAATTTGAGCTTAACCCTAGGTTGCTTTCGGTTTGGGCTCTTGGGAATCCGAAGTGTATGTGGTTGAGCAGTGTTTGAATGGTTCCTAGGAGCTTATTGACGCATGAAAAGGGTGATGGAATCTTGGGTTAGGCTAAAGTGGTTGAATTGTGATGTTTGGTTATTGGTATATTATGGTTAATTGAGATATTGCAGTATTTTGAAGGTTGTTGATTAACCGAGAAGGGGTTCATACGTGTTAAACAACTCGAGAAGTTTGTGGAATCCGCGTGCTGGCATTGACACTTGAGGTAACTGGGTGTTTGTTTATATTATTGTTTATATCGTATGATAGTACGTATATTCGAGTATATATGCATGTTTCTTTCATACCACGATATTGATATGTTTGTGTGTACTATTTTTATATATCGTGGTATGCACACAGTTAGATGATTATTATGATTATTATGATGAGATATGTGATGATGATATTGATATGACGTGACATGATGCATTATGATAATTATAATGATGATGATATGATGATACATGAGCATCACCATATGGCATTGTGAGATTGTGATATATGGCGGATTTGGTGGTGACGATATGATGACGACATGATGTATGATGATATATATATATATATATGTTAGGAAGGGTATTATATATATGTTAGGGAGGATAAGGATGGACTATATGTGTTAGGGAGGATAAGGATGGGGGTCCTTGCAAGGGCAACATGTATTCCATTCATTTCACATTCCATTCATGAATTGTGTGAGATATATGTATATATGCATATGTGTGGTTGTCCCCGGTTACTGAGACATTGTCTCACACCCTTCTCTCATGAACTAATCTTTCAGGTGACAGTTTTGGCACTAGCCCAGAGAAGATGTCGGAGTAGCTACGTACATGGGAATAGTCTATGTAGTATTTGTAAATTGGATATTGTATCTTATGCCAAGTAGGATAGAAGGTTTTGTAATGAATGTATGACATTGAGAGTATTGTTATAGATGGATGTATGTATGGTTATATGTGGAAAAGGTGTTGTTTATGGTATGTATGAGTTGGGTATGTGTTATGTATGGTGAGAGTCAGATTAGGGCTTGATTGGTGTGGTTTGGGGCCTATAGTCCATTTGTCTAGTTGAGGTTCCAAGGGGTCAAATCTCATAGTAATGGTTCCTTTGCGGTTAAACCTCTTTAGATAAATTGGTTTGGGGGTTTTGGACCTGTATGAATGGTCTCTGAGTGACCAGTTACCTTTGGTGGCAATTGGAGGTGGTTAGTAGTGAGTTTTGGTCAATAAGTGGTCAAAATTGTGTCAGGGGTCCAGAATCTCCATACGTTGTTGGATTAAGGTGAAAGCGGTGTCTCTAGCTAGTTTGGGACTAGATTGACTTGTAGGAGTTGGAATCAAGTCAATCGGACGTTAAAGTATAAAGTTATGCACGTCGAAAGTTCACCCCGGAGTATGAAAGTTACTGATATGGAATATCAGCATGGGGCACTGCGACTGCAAGGTCCACGCTACGATTCCAGCAAAGACAGAAGCGATGGAGAACTAGGGGAGGCCAAAGTCGCAGCTGTACTGTAGCGGTGTCAGCCGCAGCCCAATTTTTCTTGAGTTTTGGTTTATTTCTGCTGTTCTGAAGTTTTGGGAAGTCGTTTTGAGATGTCAGAGTTATGTTTGGTTGAATTTTGAAGTTTTTGGTCAAGTCTGGATGTGTCTGGATGTAGGGTATTAAATTTTGGTATCAAAGCAATGGTTTTGGGCCATTGTTTCTACTTGAAGTACTACTTGGCACAATTTTAAATACATAGACTATATTCCTACTGCAATGCTAGTCCAGAACCATATAATTGAATGTGTTGTTGCTTGTGTGTAAGAAGAATGTCTCAAAGAGGAAGACCTTGTAACAGTGATCTCATGAGGCAAATGCATGAGATGCTGGCTAGCCTCAGTAATCAAGTAAATACTCAGCAGGAGACGTTGAATAGGTTAAAAGAGCGAATGGATAGGCAAGGGCAAGATGAAGTGAATGAAGAGGCCGGCATATTTGTGGATCTGAATACAGGAGAGGATGAGAATGTAGTGGAGCCTGAGAGAACCCCAAGAGTTGGAAGAAGGGGTGTCTCTTCACAATTGAAGGACTTTCGGAAGGTCAATCCTCCAGCTTTCAAAGGTACCATGGATGTCTTCCAGGCTGAGAATTGAATAGAACAATTGGAGAACATCTTTAGTATGATGGATTGCACCTCAGGGCAAAGGGTGCAACTGGTGGCATTGAAGCTGGAAAAGAAGGCCAACGTTGGTGAAGGAGTGTTCTCCTAAGTGTTGAAGCGATGAATCCTCCTATGAATTTGGAACAGTTTAAGGAATGATTCTTTGCACACTAGGTCCCTCCGGCCTTAATGATGCAAAAGGAGGCCGAGTTCCTAACTTTTCAATTTCACTTATCTGAATCCACTGATAAGTGGAATCTATCAGCGGATGACTACATTGATCAGTTTCTGGACTTGGTGAAATATTCCACTTATCTGAATAATTACCCTGATGATAGGTGGATGGCATAGAGGCTGTTTGAGGGAGCCCATCCTGAGATAAAGGAGCGGTTATCTGTGATAGAGTTTGTGTCCTTTGAGGACTTATGTACGAAGATTTGTGCCCTATACAGACGGATGAAGGAGGCCAAAGACCATAGAAGGAATTTCATGATTCGGGCCTTTTCTCACCTAGGACCTACAGGAGGAATCAGGAAAGGAAGTGGATCTGGTAGTGGTAGCAGCGGTGGCAGTACAGGTTCTAGTAGAGGAAGAGGTCGTCATAATAGAGGCCATCATGGTAGAGGTAGAGGCAGGTTTGGCAGAGATCAGTCTAATAGAGGTCGGTTTGGCAGAGGATCCTTCTATTGAGGTGGCTTTAAACAGGGGAGTTCCAGTCACAGTGAGTATGCAAGAAAGGACTCCACTCCATCTCAGTATGAGATAAGTAGTGCATCAAATATGTGCACAAAATGTGGGTTTAGCCATGGTGACCGTATATGTTTGACTTGTTATAATTGTGGGAGACCGGGTCATATGTCACAGAATTGTTGGGAGTCGAGGTGTAATGACGCGACAAGGAGGCACACGATGCCCGGATGAGTCTTTGCCATCACTCGATAGAAAGCGGATGCAACGCCTAATTTGATTAGAGGTAAACTTAAACTCAATGGTTACTCTATTCATACTTTGTTTGACTCAGGTGCATTGCATTCCTTCATTTCTTTTGATTGTGCTTGGAGATTAGGTATTGTGGCAATGGGGTTGCCTTTTGAGTTGTCAGTGTCCACACACACGGGAGTTTCATTAAGAAATGCTTAAGCTTGTCTGAATTGTGTGGTTCATTTTGAAGACCAGAGCACTACCCTGGATCTAATCTGTTTTCCGTTGCAAGAGATTGATGTGATAATTGGGATAGACTGGTTGGAGGTGAATAATACTATTCTCTATTGTGCTCGGAAGACCATATCTTTGCCTATAAATATCCCTAGTGAGGAAGGGGATGAGAATGTCTGTTTGTCCTTTACCCAATCTGACAAGTATTTGAGGAAAGGATGTCAAGGGTTTCTAGTTTTCTTCTCTGTGAACATGGATATAGAAGGAGGTGTAGAAAGATATTCGGTTGTGAATGAATTCTCTGATATGTTTCCAGAGGAGATCACCGGTTTGCCACCACCAAGACAACTGGAGTTTTCCATAGATTTAGTGCTCGGGACAAGTCCTATTTCAAAGGCTCCATATCGAATTACACTATCTAAATTTAAAGAACTCAAGAAGCAGATTGCGGAATTATTGAAAAGAGATTTTATCATACCTAGCATCCTTCCTTAGGGAGCTCTAGTGTTATTTGTTAAGAAGAAGGATGGTAGCCTCAGATTGTGCATTGATTATAGGTAGCTAAACAGAGTGACAATCAAGAATAAATATCCTTTGCCTAGGATTGAAAACTTGATTGATCAGTTGGCAGGTGCTCCTGTATTTTCTAAAATCGATTTGAGGTCAGGATACCATCAATTACGAGTGCGTGCTAAATATGTGCCTAAAATGGCATTTCGAACTCAATATGGTCATTATGAATTCCTCGTGATGCCATTTGGGTTAACCAATGCCTCGACAATCTTCATGGATTATATGAACAAGGTGTTTCGGCCGTATTTGGATAAATTTGTGGTAGTGTTTATTGATGACATCCTGATTTACTCCAAGAGTGGGGAAGAGCATGTGCTCCATCTTTGGATTGTGTTGCAAGTATTGCAGGATCACCAACTATACGCTAAGCACAGTAAGTGTGAGTTTTGGGTACGGGAGATGAAATTTTTGGGTCATGTGATTTCTGTAAAAAGAGTGTCAGTAGACCCTAATAAAGTTGAAGGGGTGTTGAATTGGGAGAGACCGCGATCAGAAACAGAAATTTGGAGTTTTCTAGGATTGGCTGGATACTACCAAAGGTTCATTAAGGGATTCTCTCAACTTGTTATGCCATTAGCTAGGCTCACCCGTAAGGATCGATCTTTCATTTGGGATGACAAGTGTGAGAGGGCATCCCAAGAGTTGAAGGTTTGTCTAACGTCCACCCCAATGCTCATTAGGTTCATATCCAGGTTTTGGAAATCTCTTTAGAAGGCTATGGGGACGAAGTTGAGTTTCAGTACTGCTTATCACCCTCAATCTGATAGGTAGATTGAAAGGACAATTCAAACTCTCGAGGGCATGCTGCGAGCGTGTGTTCTGGAGAACAAAGGCAATTAGGATCAATTTCTGTTGTTGGTTGAATTTACCTACAACAACAATTTCCACTCGAGTTAGTAAATGGCTCTGTATGAAGCATTGTATGGCAGGAAGTGTAGATCGCCGTTATGTTGGGTCAAACTCGGTGAAAGAAGCCTATTGTGCCTAAATTTTGTGGATCAAACCTCTCAGCAAATAGAGAGTATTCGTCAGAAGCTTCTTACTGCTCAGAGTTACCAGAAGAGTTATGCAGATATGAGGAGGAGACCATTAGAGTTTGATGCTAGAGATTATTTGTTTTTGAAGGTTACTCGTACTACTGGTGTTGGAAAATCGATTCGAGCAAACAAGTTCACTCTGTGGTATATGGGTCCATACTAGATTTTGGAATGAATTAGGCCAGTAGCGTATTGAGTGGTGCTACAGCCTAGTCTTGCTAGATTACATGATGTTTTCCACGTGTCTCAACTCAAGAAGTATCATCCAGATCCATCTCATATAATTGATGATGAGGCAGTTCAAGTGCGATAGGATCTGACTTTTAAGGTCATGCCGTTACAAATTCTTTATGTTAAAGAGAAACAGTTGAGGAATAAGACCACTAAGTTGATAAAGGTCCTATAGAGTGGCTTGGCATCCAATGATGTCACGTGGGAGATGGAAGAATCCATGAGAAGGAAGTATCCAAAGATATTTGTTTGAGGTAAGAGTTGAAATTTCGAGGATGAAATTTTTATAAGGAGAGGAGAGTATAACACCCCTCATGACTTTGTTTTGGCATTGTGTGCTGAACCAGAGGAAAACAGGATGGAAGAAGACTCAAGTGGTGTTTGGAAGAGCTCCATGCCACAGTGGTGCCGTGGCAAGAAATAGGGCCGCCGCAGTGAGAACCATTCTAGTGGTGTTGTTTCAGTTGAACATGGTGGCGCCGCAGCGATAGGTTCTGGAGCCATGGCGAGATTCGTTATTATTGTTTAAATCCGGATCATTTCGAACGAACCGGAAAGAAAGAAACGGAGGAAATCAAGGGAGCTCTGCTAGGGTTCGAGATTTTCGGCATTTGTGAGTGATTTTCGAACCTTGGAAGCTTGGATTCACGTTGGTAAGTGATCCTTACTCCTCCCTCTCCATTTTATTCGGTTGAAATTTGGGGTTTTTTTGTTATACGTTGGGATTTCTAGTTTGGGGCAAAATCCACTGATCAAAATGGATAAAATAAGATTAAGGAAGTCTGTTTTGGTGTTCTAGTTGCTTGGGTGTGAGTTTTGAAAGGTATATGTATGATTTGAGCTTAACCCTAGGTTGTTTTTGGTTAAGGCTCTTAGAAATCCAAAGTGTATGGGATTGTATAATGTTTGAATAGTTCCTAGAAGCTTATTGATGCATGAAAGAGGGTGTTGGAATCTTAGGTTAGGCCTAAAGCAGCTGAATTACGGTTTTGGCTAATGGCATATTGTATTAATGGAAGAATTGTGGTCTTGTAAAAGTTGTTTGGTTAATCGAGAAGGCTTCAAGCGTGTTGGACAATTCAAGAAAGCTTGTGGAACTCGTGTAAGCGTGGTATTGACAACCTGAGGTAACCATGTGTTTGTTTATGTGATTATATGTTGATATATATATATATATGCATGTTCCTTTTCATACCACGGTATTGATTGTGTATGTATATGGTTTTTCTACATATCGTGGTATGCATGACTAGTTGATATGTGATTATTATATATATAATGTATGTATGATGTGTAGCATCCTTATACCATTGCATGCTAGCATGTCATATGATGCTTGTGATGATAATGATGTATATGTGTGTGCAGAGGCATGTTAGCATGACATTGGCATCATCAGCATATGATTGCGTAGTGAGAGATTGATAATGAGGTGACGATGATATGATATGAGATTAGATGATAATGTGATAAAGGCCCCTGTCGCTAAATCCTCTCCATAGGAGATCTAAGCGGTAGAGGACAATATGATATGATGACATATCCCTGTCACTAAAACCTCTCCTTGGAAGAGTCAGGTGGCAGTGTTGGGGATGCACCTTCCCTAAATCACCATTAATTCGTGATGGTCCAGGGAAAGGTGAGCCACGATCTGAGCTCTAGTGTAATCATTTGCCGAGTTGCATTAGGATAAGGTGAGCTTGGTGATGTCCAAGAATTATTCTTCACCGACTATTGAAAGGGAATCATCTATTGAAATGTCTTGTGATGATGACAGCCCGTGGTTCCAGCCGTGTATGGGGGAGAACATGCATACATTCATTAGCATTATCATTGCATGACTGTGTAGGTCAATATATATATTGTATGTGGTTGTTCCTGGTTACTGAGACTTTGTCTCACACCCCTCTCTCATGACTAACCTTTCAGGTGACGGTTCTGGCACTAGTTCGGAGAAGACTAGGTCTATGTAGTTATTGTGTAGTTGGATATGTAACTTATGCCTAGTAGGATAGGATGTTTGTAATGGATAGCTTAAAGGAATTGATAAGCATTGTCATGGATGGATGCATGTATGGTTTTATATGGGGAAATATACGTTATGTGTTATGTATGGTGAAAGTTGAAATTGGGCCTGATTAGTGTGTTTTAGGGCCTGTAGCCCGTTTTGTCAAGTAAGGGTTCCAAGGGGTCAAATCTCAGAGTAGTGGTTCCTTCGGAGTGAAACCTCTTCAGACAAGTTGGTTTGGGGGTTTTTGGAGCTGTACGAATGGCCTTTGAGTGATCATTTGTCTTTGGTGGCAATTGGAGGTTTTTAGTGGTGAGTTTTGGTCAATAAGTGGCCAAAACGGTATCAAAGGTCCAGAATCTCTATACGGAGTTAGATTGAGGTGAAGTTGGTGTCTATGGATAGATTGGAACTAGGTTGACTTATAGGAGTTGAAATCAAGTCAATCAGAAGTCGGAGCATAAAGTTATACGCGTCGGAAGACCACCCCAAGTGTTGAGTTTTACTGGTGTCAAAACTAGCATGGGGAGCTGTGGCTTCAGAGTCCAGGCCATGGCGGTACTGTAGCAGCCGCGGCCCCAACCTAGTTTTTTTTGTTGTTTGGTTCATTTCTACTGTTCGGAAGTTTTGAGGAGTTGTTTTGAGATGTTTGGGTTGTATTTTGTTGGATTTTGAAGTTTTGAATAAGTTCTGTAGGTGTCTGGAGGTAGGGTGTTACACTAAGCTCAACAATCAACTATCTCAAGGTTTTGCAGTTCCCTCACTGCCTGCCACTATTTTCACCGTAGGCTAACACTTCAAACTTCATGCCTCAAACATTACAAATACATTCCTAACTTTCCATTGTAAAGGCATTGAATCTTATCAAACTCACTCGTTTGAATCTTACATTATCTTTCATGTCTATTCTTAACATTATTTTTTAGGCATTTCTCAACTTGAGCAATCAACACAACATTTAACTTAATCTCAACACATGGAACACCTTCAAGGTGTAGGCAAAATCATCATCTTGATCTTACAATCTGCGAGGAGATTTCCTGTAAAAACTGATTCATGCCAATGCTCATATCACTACTAGGAAAAGGCATACAAATCTTTGTAATGCTATGGTGCTTATTCAAGCAAACAATGAAGATTATAGCCCTGTTTCCCATCAAGACATTCTCATATAACTTATATAACAGTGATCTCTAGACCCAACTTCTTAGAATAGCTATAGGATTTGACTTGCACCTAAAACATACCTTTACTAAGGTCAGGTGACTTATAAGCCTTACACTGAAATAGCACAAAAACTCTTTCCTATGCTTGTGGTCTGGGTTAGCCCTCTCCATAGTATTGTTATGGGTATAATATCCTGACTCTTTACACTTCAAGCACACATTCTTCATTACTAAGCATAATCTTTTGCTACAAGCCTTTCCGCATTCTTATGAAAAGTTGGCCTACTAAAACTATCTCCTCTACACTTATTTCCTTGTTTCTTAAATCCCCTGGTATTCCAAGGTTACTTACCCTTATTTACTTACTTTCCCTACCTTCACAATTTTCTTACTGTTATTAGCTGGAGGTGCTAGTGCAGTATGTTTGTGACTCAGAATATTCTTAGTGATTCTGCACTCATTGATTAGTGAATTAAAAGTCTAAAACTGCATTAGGTAACTCTTCTCTTATTGCAACTTTAAGTCCCTTCTAGCTTTTACCTCTACTTAACATCATATTGATAGAGGTAAGTGGGATATCGAGCCAGTTGATTATACTTTACTAGATATTCAATGACTAACTCATTCTTATCTTAGTAGATCCTTACAATTCTATTTCCTTTTTATCTTTTAAAGACTAGAGAAAATATTTCTTTATTCTATAAATATTTCCAAAGTCAATAAAGTGCCCTTTACCTGATCAACTTATTCCATGTTTTGCCACCAATGGTCAGCCTCCTTTATCATTAGACTTCCAATTTTGACATGGAGCCCATTATCTTGGGAATCTTTTCAGGGCTCACAATCTACATTTTGGCAACATACATGTCTAACTTAGCATTAAGGGATCGAAGTTAATACTTTCTAAACTGTGCAATCACATGTTGATGGTTAGTGAACTCATTTGATTGCCTTGCAGCTTATCTTGTAGAACCTACTAATTTACCTGAAGCTGTTACGGTATAAGCAGAAACCTTAAGGGCTCTAGCTTTTCCCTTGTTGTCTTTGAGCATTAACTATCTCTTGTGATTGGTCAATAATCCTTTATTGTTGATCCAGATGATTAAGGATCATTTGCCAGTAATCTGGACCAGGAATACATTTATTTACTGCTACCAAAGTCATTTGAGAGGTGTGTGCTTATACTGTCAACCTTTGCTGAGCACCTCTTCATATCTTAATAACTCTTACCTTGCAATGAATAATAACAAATTGACTCCGCAATTACATTAATTAGTACTTCATTACACCATCACTAGTCAGAACTTATCATCGTATCTCGACCCCTAGTTGTTTTATTTTACTATTCTTAAGTTAGCATCTTGCTGCATATACACTACTATACTTCATTCATGCTTATTAACATGACACTGGCTTATAAGGATCAAGTAATATTGTTAAACTTAACATTGCCATCTATTATCTCTATCGGATCTTCCTCTAAATCTTCATAAGAGACTTCTACTACCATAACTTCTTTTGCATGATAATGTTGTGCCTGAATTGTATAGGCAATGACACAATCTTTCAGAGTGTGAAACACTCAACCTTGAGGGAACTTCTTGATATGATTCCCAAACTCTTCTTCCAGTTGTGGCATCAAATACTTGCTCAACCCATTCACTTGTAAGGAGCTTATAACCATAATGCCCTTCCAAGAATCTCTTTGACTTCTAGTACTATACCAAGGAAATCTAGAATTGAACATATCTTCCCAAATCCATCATGATATTTATTGTACATAGCTTTAATAATCCTTTGGATTTAGAGTCCTTGGTTTAGTTGGAGAAAGCCACCTACTTAATCCAAATAATACAACTAGCCAAACTTCTTATCATAACACGTGGTCTAATCTACCTCTTCACCTGGAGTAACACTTTCTTTCTCTTAATAAGGCGACACCTGAAGGGACCAGTATTATGGGTCACTTCCTAGATTCAGGCAATCATTTCATTCAGTGACTACTATATGGCTATCATTACTGAAAATCTTGCTGGATCCTATGTCTTTCCTTCATAGGACTTTGATTAGGCTCAGGCCAAATTCTTGTATCTGGATTACTAACTATCTTTCTTTTCTAACTTATCTTCCTTTAAATCTTACATTAGTTTTCCTCCCTTGATTCTTTTCATAACTATTTATTCCTTATTGGCCTCTTACATTCATTACTGAAAATATCTTGCCACTGATCTCATTTTCTAGGCGGGATACTTGTTTTTATACTTATTAGCAACCTACCATCACGTCTCTGAGCTATATTCTAGCCAGTGGCTTGGCATTAGAGAAAAGCCTTAGATAAACATTCATACTAGCTGCTAATTAATGATATTTTATATCTTTCTAAAATTATCCTAGGCTATCCTCTTTCAGAGAACTATCACAATTGTAGGGCTCATCAATCTTTCTTATCATCTCATACTCTTTAGAGTTTCACTATAACCTCACAATTGGTCTACTATGACTATAATATCTCCTACGATCTTTGAGCCCTACTAGGATCCTCTATGATCCTACATCATCTTTTTACTGATAGGATCTAACTACAATCTAACTCTCAAAAGATTCAAGACCTAAGGAAAATACACTTTGTAAAATATTCTCAACTAATCAAGCAACTATCATAAGCTATCCTTAAGACTAATCTCATATGTCACCAAAACAATCTTAGGCCAAATTTCTCAAAGGAAATATATCTTATATTCAAAAGGAAAACTACAACTAAGAGGATTACTTTCCTCCTTCATTGCAAAGATTTGCCCAAATCTTTGCTCTAACACTAAAAATGTAACATCTTACTTTATCATATATATTTCCAAGTAATATATCATATTTAATATCTAAATAACTCATGTTAGAGGCTTGAGTCATCAAAGGGTTCAAAATAATTAAAATAAAAAAATGTGGTACTATTCATTTGGTACCAAAGTTTTCTAAACCAAATTTGAAACATCATAACTAATTCCAGAAAAATTCTATTGATATTATTCAAATCTCTAAATGAATCTTGAAACATGTTCTACAAGGGAAAAATATAAAACTTGCGTTTGTCTAGACCAATTCATACAGTATATTGCTCAAACTTTCACTGTTCAAATGGTCATTTTCTCTTTTCCAGGATTTTGGCCTTGAATTTAAAAATTCATGACTAACTGTATACTTAGCCAAATCATGCATTCTCTATGCCATTAGAAAGATATGCATCTCTATTTACATTCATATTTTTATTATATATTTATTTAGTCTAGACAAGGCACAGTATTAATTTGAATCACTAAGGATCAGAACATCATTTTTGCTATAACAGTCTTGGGAAAACTTGTATATCTCTCATTGTACAACTCCAATTAAACTCAAACTAGTGGCATATTAACTTCAAAATATAAATATTTTCAAAAATATAAACCTATTAATTTTTGGAGCTTTGTACAATTTTAAATCACTTTTCAAAGAGAAGTAATATATTCAGTAAAATTCGTAGCCTTCACATCACTGTCCAGTTTTGATCCCCAAATTTGAAATTACACTATAAACCATATATATATATATATCCAAATTACATGTTATTTTACTCATTGGAAAGCTTGTTCTCTCTTCTTTCAAAGCATATATAACACTTGACTTACTTACACTGTTTCGATCAAACAGTATTGACTTTACTTTCTTTGCTACAAAATGAGCTATCTGCAAAGAAATCATGAAAAATAGGCTTAATAACATGTTCATATGATCAATTTATGTTTCAAATCCATGCCAAACATTTTATAATGCTCATAAGGAAATAATAGCACAATGTCACATATCTTAAAGTATATACATGATTTTATACATTACTTCAAAATATACACTCATAGCTTGAAAACACCATCAAGCATCATTCTCTTCTTCATTCTCATTAGCTCTCTGAACTCCATTGCCATAGCTCATGCCTATCATTTAGGATACTGAAGGGGATGAGATTAAGGACAATCTCAGTAGCAAGACACATTCAAAGCATTATGATAATCATTTCACAAATTAAATCACATTAAATCACATCTAAACATCAAAATACCACATTGATCATAAAAATTTTGGTAGCATAACGGCTTAGAAAATGGACGTCTCAGGGATTAAAGCCCCTCATATTATAGCCAAACCAATCAAAGAAAACACAATATACAATGTGGCAGCTCAAAGTCATCATAATATATCATATAAACTTCATGTGAACATAGTGAAAGAACATAAAGCAATAAATGGACTTAACTACCTTAGTGACTTCCCTTAGCTATACTCTAGGCTTTCAATGGTTGCACAAGCTTCCTCCAACTTCCTCAAGTCCCTAGATAACATTGAACAATGGCTCAAACCATTGATTCCATAGTATAACATATATGGCTCAAATGAAACTCTTAAAACCCCTAATTGTCCAAGTTGTCTATCATAGCCTATACCATGAAGCATATACTTGTTCTTAAGGCTTATGACCATGGGGAATCCATTTTTGACATCAAAAATATGAAATTCCCACTTTAAAATGGCTTTCTATACTGACCAAAATCTGCCTCTCATGAGAAAACTTGGGTTTTACATTTGCTTGCTTCAAAACTTACCAACCTTGCTTCCTTTCATAAAAACTTATGCTTTCTCATGATTTTATGGCTTTAGAACAACTTCCAACATCTAAACACACTTAGGCTGAAACTGGACAGTAGTTGGAAGAGAAGAAATTTCATCCCAAACATCTCAAAACACTTAAACATTAACTAGAATGCTTGGGAGTTACAAGAGGAATGCATACCTTATTTTTTCCTTAATTTTTCTTCCCTTCTAGCTTCCTCCATGTGGTTGCCCTTTCATTTGCTCTTAGCAGACCGCTCTCCCTCTTTCTAATGTGTATGTTCGGTCAAAATGAACCAAAGAGAGCGCATATGTAATAACACCAATCATACTTACTTTTTGTTAATCATACTTACTTTTTGTTAATCATTTGCTTAATTCTTAATGACAACTTAGCCATTTAGTTTTCTTAATTGTTAAGTATTCATTTTAATCACATGGGGGATGACTAGGTGGCATCCAAATAAGGGGTATACTTGTTCAACATATTGCATAATTTTTCTAGTCTAGTAATGCTCTATGTTGGTTACTTTATACTTAAACCTGTAAAGTTACTTTTTGCAGTGTAAATTCACTTTATTGATACAAGGTTAAAGTGAATTTGTGGTATAACTTTATTATAATATCTTTAAAAAGCTTCTTTTGTGACGTCCAATAGCTTTTCTTTTTGACTTTTTGGCCTTTGTAGATCAGAAAGCAGCTTTATCAGTATAAAGTTACTTTTTAACATTCGGCATTGATTATTTCTTCATCCTTGAATATTAACCCTCAGTGTCATATACCATTAGACTTCTCTTATCGAGAGCTTCATTTTGATAGTAATATTGCATATTTACAAAATTACCCCTGACTTGAGACAAATTTATAATTTTTAAAACTTTTAGGTTATTAGGTGTAATTTTCCCAATAACTATTCATTTCTTCCCCATGATTCTTATATGTTTGGGGATATAATAATTATTTTCATAATTCTCAGGGGTAAAAATGTAATTTCTCATTTTGTCCTACCGGGAAAAATGACCTCTTTACTCTGCTTCATGCAAAATTGTGTCTACTTATTTTTGCAAATTTCCTAGAGATGTTATAACAGTCATCATTGTCGTAGACCTTCCCTCCAGCCATTGTCTCTGTTTTGCTTTTATTTATTTATTTTTTTGAAATCATGCTTTTGGGAACTGGTTTGAGTTCTTAGTTTCTTGGGTAGAATTTTTTGTTCTGATGAAGGATATTGGTGGCTCTGATTCAATTGATGAGGCCCCTCTATCTTTCTCTGTCGTTTGAGGAAAGATTATCTACAAAGTTTAATTCTATTGGAGGTTTTCCAGCATTCCTAATTTTTTTTTCTATGAAGTATGCTAGAAATTAATTTGATAAAAGATTATTCTATATATTTTTACAACTAGGATGATTCTTTCAAAACTTATATGGCTTTTAAAATTTATTTTGTAATGAATATTTATTTAATATGTCTACTAGACTATCAGTATTTATTTACTTGCAAAGATGGCATTATCTTTCCTTTTTTTAATTTTGAGTGATAGACTAATTACAACACAATTGATACAACATATAGTAAGTAAATAAATCCACTAGCTTCTTTCTCTTGTTTCCAAAAATTAATGTGATTATATTATTAAAATTGAAATTCTATCAAGGATATAATTGTCCATTCGTAATTATTTTTCCTCCATTCTCATCTTAAACCAAACAAAGTAACATTAAAATCTATTATGGTTATTATCCTACAAAAACAATAATCAAACAAGAAATGCATAAAAAGTAATGAAGTTGAAGAAATCTTATTAATGGTGGAAGTCTGGTATAGGCCACATAATTATAACAGTAGAAAAAGAAGAGAATATTCAGATAGAGAGAAGAAAATAACCAAGGGAAGAGTCCTCGTAACATTCTTCATACCTTCCCTCAATCTTCTTAACTCTAGATATCATTCATGTCTCATAATGTCCTCATTAACTGCCTTGAATCACCATTGCTTCTATGTAATCCACTGTCTTGAGTATTTGGAGCCTTTAACACATCATTGCCAACAGATTAGGCACCCACATGGCGTAACATGACAAAATCCCTCATTTTTCCTCTAAAAGAGGTAAAATTAAAATCCCTTCTTTTCTTTTTCCTCTCTTTCCCTCCGTTGAAATCCCTCCCCTCCATTTTCCTTCATTGAACCAAACATAGCCTAAGGAAAAAGTTGATGTGCGTGTTAAAACTGCCAACTTTTGTAATTCTATGTTTCATTTTAGGTGGCATTTTTTAACTATTGAGTGCCAATAAAATTTAAAATTGGCGTCCTGATACTTTTTCATTTTTGCAGGTCTTAAGTGACGTAAAATGACTAGGAGATTTATACAAGGAAGAAAAAACCAGCATAATTGTGGTGGTACATAGTTTAGGTCCTGTACTTGGCGAGAACTTTGGACAAAGCTCAAAATGGCTATAACAAGCCATCAAATGCACCAAAGAGAGCATGTCCCATCACACCCTTCATATTTGGGTGCCCTTAAGTAGGTGAAAATGACTTCTATAGGATTTTCACTGGGTTAAAAGATCTAAGAGCCTTACGAGTTAAGAACAGTGTTGATATTGTTCCAAACTATTCCCTTTGGCCTTTTCTAGATGTAGGTGAGAACTGGAAATCAATTCTAAGAAATCTCCATACCTGAAGAGTCCAAGGACAATTAATACTCATCATAACTCGGAGGGTTGTTTGCATGTAGTTGCAAGAACACAAGGGCTTAATGGAGGGTTTGCACTAGTGGTGAATCACAATATTGCACTCACGAACAAGAGCATTAATGGTTTGAAAGATTAGCATCTTGTTCCTGCACTATCGTGGATAGAGAAGAATAAGAGAATGGTTCATCAGCCAGATGCTTCAAGGAATCTAATGGATCATGAGGAGGATAATTTCTGATTCTTGATGGTTAAATAAAAAGCATGGTTTCATTTTTAGTTTTTATGATTCTATGTGTTCCAATAGAATATCAAGATATATTAGTGTGTGCATGCGATTTGTTTTAACTATGGAATTCATTTACCCTGTAAGTTTGTTATCCGGAAAGATTTTGTATGTCACAATAGAATATTTACAAAGCATGTGGCCACATGGGGCTAACTTAGAAGATAAGAATTTGCTGGAATGAACTCTCCTGATTTAACAAATAAAAAATCTACAAAACATGTGTATGTTTATATTTCTCATTTACAAAATTACTTTCTCCATGTCATTGTTTATTGGGAAAATGACATTTTAGTACCAAATGACATTTTAGGACCAAAACATTTCAAAATGACCAAACAAAACAAAGGTCTTAAACTGATCAAAATTTTAAATAGAAAATGACTTAAATGCCCTTATTAAAAAGTTTGATACTCGGCTCTCACTATTTACTATTCAGGTTCCATGATTTGATACTGAGCTACAAAATTTTACACTGGATACATTATAAACACCAAAACATTCAACTATGGAAGCTTAGTGTCAAATCGTGGAACCTGAGTATCAAATAAAGGAAGCAGGCTGTCAAACACAGGGACTGATCGGTTGAATTCTTCAGTGAATATAATTTGTTCAGTATATAATCAGGGTAGCTTAGTGTCAAATTGTGGAACCTGAGTAGTAAATAGTGAAAGTTGAGTGTCAAACTCTATGATAGATCAGTGGAATTCTTTATTGATTATAATGTGTTCATTAGAAAATTGAGGTAACTCAACGTCAAATCATTACACTAGAGTAGTAAATATTGGGAACTGAGTGTCAAAACTTTTTAATAAGGGCATTTAGGTCTTTTTATTATTTAAAATTTTGATCACATTAAGACCGTATTTTCTTTTTGTCATTTTGGAATGTTTTGGTCCTAAAATAACATTAATTGATTGTTTTGGTCATAATAATTTTTCCTTGTTTATTTCCATTTTATTCTATTATGCCTTCTAAAGGAAAGTATATATTTTACCATTGGCCCAATGGGACGGCTTCAAATAAAAAATATATATTTGTGGCAGTCAAACAATTTTTTTCAGATTCATCTTCTCATATGTTAGAGCCATTGAGAATTGCAATTTTTTTGCAATTAAAGCTGTGCCTAGTCGCATTATTCTTGTTTCATCTTCAGTAAATTTATTCATGAGTTTTCTAATCTAAAGTAAGACCTAGATAATGAGAAAGAATAAAAATATAAAATTTAATAAAAATTGAAAACCTGCACATATTAAATATTTTAATCACAAAATGTAGTCTCTAAAAATATAGAGAAATATATCATAATCACTTACTATTATATTTTAATAGTTTATAATTTGTTAAAATTATGATGATGATATACAGGGACACACAACACATATATATTATCTATTCTTGCACTGATTTTATTGAAGATTGAATTTTCCCCCCTTGTCAACCCAAGATTGAATGTTAGTTATCTGCCATATAATGGAGTAAAAAATATATTATTCAGTTTCTCTATGAGGGATTTAATATATTGTTTATTTAGTTTAATTTTATAAAAGATAGTTCCAAAATTGTTTGGTTTCTGACTCTATCTTTAAAGGAAAGCAATTGATAAGTCTTAGACTGTTAGGTTTTAAATTCAATAATGTTTGATTATATCTGAAGCTACTAGCAATGAAGACTGTTAGATAGCTAGGTTCGTGGCATTTGTTCGTCGTCTTCCATTGCTTTTAGCCACCTTGGGTAAAAAGTATAATTTTGCTAATCCATATTTAATATTTAATATAATTTGGAACTAGTGACTGAACAAAAAACACTAATATTTTATGTTTAACATAAAATTTATTTTGTCTATATATATATATAAAATGATGAACGTAAGGTACTAATATTTTATATTTAATCTTATCAAATTTAGAATTTAGATGTTCTCTAGAGGATCTAAATCCATATTTGAATGGGAACATTAATTTCCAGGAATGTTTTCTTTTCTGGTCAAAAATTTCCAGGAATGTTGATATGCAGTTTTGAACATTTGAGCAAGAAACTGGAAAGTGATAGGAATTACGTATATTTGTTTCACTTTCCTGGTTACGTTGTCTCTAATTATCTATTTATCTGCACTTGTTCAAAATTCTCAATCAAGGAATTCTAGGTCTTTTACACTTTGCTATCATTTTGATGATATATTTCCATATTATATCATTATCCCTGATGAAGCATTTCTGAACGAATATATTTCATTTGAATTCGACTTTTTTTTCCAGGAAATTCATTGGCAAAAGCTTAGGTGTTCCCATGTTTTACGAGCCAAGTCAATCATTTAGGAACATATATACAATTAGAAAGTTATTTTTGTCAGCAACAAAATGGAAATATAAATGTCAATGAATAATGACTGTAACAACTAACTCCTGTACACTTCCTGATTTGACCAAACACTTCAAAAACCAACTAAATACAGTCCAAACATCTCATACTTACCTTCTAAAACATCAAAGCAGCAGAAAATGCCACAAAACACCTCAAGGAACACCAAAACAGCAGAAACGGGTGTAGGGCACTGGCTACTACAATACTGCGATAGCTCTGGTGCCCTCATATTCACTGGCACCATGGCCTGGCTTCCTGGCACCGTTATGCCCCCTGCTAGTTTTATACTAGCAAATTTCAACATCCCGGAGCAAACTTCTGACACGTATAACTTTATGTTCAGACCTCTGATTGACCTGATTCTAACTCCTACAAGTTAATCTTGTCCTAATCTAACTATGGACATCAATTTCACTTAATTCTTTCTCTGTATGGAGATTTTGGATACTCGACACCATTTTTGCCACTTTTTGATCGAAACTCACAACTTACAACTCTCATTTGCCACCAAAGGAAATTTGACCATTTAGGACCATCCACACAAGTCTTATTTGACTAAACCAACTTGTCCAAAAAGGTTTCATCTCAAAGAAACATCTCCTCAGAGATTCGACCCCTTTGATCCTCAAATCGACAAAGTGGGCTATAGGCCTAAAACTCCTTTTTAGCTCACATACACCATCATAATGATGCTTCGACACCCAAACCATACATACATCATGATGGATCATAATATATCACATCACATATGATAACATACATATACATTCAAATATCATTACAATCAATGCCAATTCTCACATCCATTGCAACACACTATCCTATATAGCACAACATACATAGACAATACAACCTATTACTATAACTTAGATATTCTTGTTAGGTTGGCTGATCACCTAAGAGGGGGGTGAATTGGGTGATGTAAGATTTTTGCTCTTTTTGGATCACAATTCAATTTCACTAAGAGTACAACGAAACAGGGATAAAAAGAGAGAGTTGTGTGCAGCAACTGAATAGAGAAGATGAAGAACAATGCACAACAATTTATACTGGTTCAGCCCAACCATTTAGCCTACATCCAGTCCCCAACCCACTACTTGGATTTTCCACTATATCCCATAGGTTTGATCCGGGCACCTGTGAAGCCTCAGTACATTCCCACAAGTTTCAGTAGGCACTTGTGAAGCCACTCTCCTCACACCCTTATAAGATGTGTAAATCCCTTAGTGTTTCCCCACACTAAGATTCTACCCAGAATATATAAAAAGAAATATTTACAGAATGAAAACTCTCTTGAAGAGTAGATAATATATTGAAAGTTCACTCTATTGAGGTAGGTTTTTCAAACAATGCTAAGATAGAAAGATTTTATAAATTGTTGCAGCATTTTCATATAAACTCTCTTAAGATTATTACCCATAAGTTCAAATGATGTTCTATTTATATTTTTGTGGTGTAACTAGACGTTATATACAAGATCTAGCCATTAGAGACGTTACCCAACGGTTACTCTGCAAAACTAGCTGTTTACCAACCATATTTAATGCTTCTGACATTCTAAAATTCGAATTTTGAGTGTCAACAGACAAATTTCGAAGAGACCATAAGTTAAAGTCTTTAGCGCTGAACTTGGAAGTTTATCTGTTCAAATCTAAAATTCAAATTTTTATCTTGACAAATGTTTCTATGTTGGAACATACGAATTTTCAAGTTTAAAGTACTTCTGGTTAGTGTGAACAGTTGTTCCATATTGCCACAGTGCCTTCGAAGTTCAAATTTTGGATATGAAAATTCGTCTGTTGGCTTTTCTAGAAATATTTTCACATTCTGGTGTTTCAAAATTTGAATTTTGAAAGTCAAAATTCATCTGTTAGACCTGAAGTTAGAATTTTAGAAAGCCAAAATTCGTCTGTCAGTGGCAAGTTCATCATGACACAAAAGTTCTCTTCGAAATTCAAATTTCGGAAGTCCAAAATTCGTCTATCAGAGGCAGAATGTTTGTAACTTCAAACTTTGCACTGTAGATAGTTTTACAGAAGCTATAACTCTCTCATTTTAACTCCAAATTAAGCAAATGACCTATTGTTGGAAAGCTCTCAACTCAATGTCTACTTCAAATAAAAGAAATTTCACTTCAAAATCAAATATATTCTGTGATATATGATCAAAAGAGTGATAAGAGGTTAAAACTAAAAATTCATATCTCTCTACTCAAATTTCAATGACCATAGCTTTTTCATATGATCTTTATTTTGGTGAAATAACCTTCTTTGAAAACCTTATTAAGTCTAGGTTCATATGAAATAAGTTTTACATCAAAGCCACATGTATTTTGAGAGATATATTAAAACACTAATCAAAGGTCAAACTCTAAATTCTTGAAAACCAGATTTTACTATGTTTGAAAGTAAGAATATGTTACTTTGATACCCAAAACTTCTTGAGTTAATCAAATGCAATTGTAAATCATTGGGTTTTATTCTAAAGTTCAAATTTTGAAATCAAAATTCATCTGTCGGAGGGAATGTTTTTGAACCTTTTTTGTGCTTAAATATCAGACAAACTTTGTCATGACTTCAGATGAATTTTGCACATTTCACTTACTATGTTTCACTTGAAATTCGAATTTCAACACTTGAAATTCGTCTGTCAAAGGTAATATCTCTGGAACTTCAAATTTCAGTCAGCAAAGTTCATATTTTCACAAAGTATATGAAGTTTAACTTCTCAAAATTCGTCTGTCATCAGAGTTTTTCAAATCTAACTTATGCTAATATCAGATTTACTTAATCTAACTCATTTAAAACATATGGTAACAAGATTAAGTAATTTTCAAATATTAATCCCACCTCAAGACCTAAGTGAAAATAAAATATACCTAGTGACTAAGTCTTCAAATGTTGAGTTCCACTTCCACTTGGTTATTTCCTTCTTGGCTTGCTCTCTTCTGATTTTCCATTTTTGAAGCATCCTTTCTCTTCTTCTCTCTTGAGTGAGGCTTGATATTGATTTCCATTTCTGTATTCTAATGCTCACTCTTCTTACTTGGATCATCATACATTTAATATATTACACTTACAAACCAAGTAGTTATTCCAATTTATATATCCAACTTATATTATTCATTGTAAAAGTACAGTGGATATATTTGCACATAACATGATATATGCATTATAACCATAATTAAATACAAGCTAATGCATATTTTACTTCTATAAGGAACATTATATATGTCATATACATATGATGTATTTGTTCCTTATTATTCAATATTTGTCATCATCAAAACTTATATTATACTAAACCTTACAATTATCACGTACGATACACTACTCCTTTGTCTTCTCTGGACTAATGCCAGAGCCTTCATCTCAATTGTTGCTACCACATGCACACGAATTCTACAAGCTTTCTTGAATATCAATCCCACGAGTTGACTTCTCTGATCAACCAAACAACTAATGAATTAGCAAGCTTCTAGAGGCTGAAAAACACCCCTAATGGTTGAAGATTCAAAACCCTAGTGGAGCTTCCTCAGTGATCCCTCCGCTTCCTTCTTGCTCAAGCATCCGAAATGTTTCTAGTTTATACCAAAATTTGCTCACTCGTCGCAGCTCCAGATAAGCCCACTGCGGTGTGGAGTTCTTTTCTCCACTTTGAGCTTTCCTCGATCCTGATTCCTCCAATTCTGCACACAACGCTAAAAAACACTTGGTTAGATAGGGATCAAGTTAAGGGTAACGTAATGAGGGTTGTTACATTCTCCCCTCCTTATAAAAATTTCATCCTTGAAATTTCAACTCTTACCTCAAGTAAAAATCTCTGGAAACCTCATTTGCATGGATTTTCCCATCCCCCACGTGACATTGTTGGATGTCAAGCTACTCCACAACACTTTCACTAACTTAATAGTCTTATTCCTCAACTGTTTTTCCTTTACATAAAGAATTTACAATGGCGTGACCTCAAAAGTTAGATCCTTTCGTACTTAATTATTTTGATTTAATAATGATAAATTTTATAGATTACATTGTTTTAAAAAAATACGTCTTGTATTGCAAAGCAGCCCTTTGAAATAAGGGTGTGTACATATGTATATGCATTTGGATTTCCCCATGTGAGGAAATGACTCACAAGGAAAGGGGTACATTTCTTTCTTTTATTTTTAAATAAAGTGTTCTTTTAAGGTTGTCCTTTTCACAAGCATATTTTAAATGTGGATTGAATAACCACACACATCTATGTATACCAAACGGCCTCTAATGCACTACATTCAAGTGTTTTACCCTTTGATAATTTTGTTTCTATTTTTAATTAAAATTATCCTTATTGACCTTAGGTCTTGGCTTCTATATGCTTTACAATACAAGATGCATTTTTTAAAACAAAATAATCTATAAAATTTATCATCAATAAATCTCATTTGAATAGAAGAATTATGTAGTGGATGTCTATATATATTGTCCTCTTTAAAAAAATAAAAAGAAAAGAGAAAGAAAGAGAAATAATGTGGTGATTCTGATATGATGTGTTGAGGGCTGCAGTTTTTGTGACTAAGGAATGGAAATCATCAAGCTTATTCCACAAGGAAATATGTTTTAATATTGGTTTGAAAAGATGTAATGATGTATATTTAGTCATTCAAAGTTTATTATCAACACTATATTCTGGAATTAAAATTCCAACCTAAGTGAAAACCCATGAGAATTTCAAGCCTTTTTTTACTTTTTTCTAGACACGAAAATTTCAAGCTTGAAAATGAGATTTGATCAGTGTGATATCACAAATAACGAGGAAAAACTTGCACCTACCTGCTCCAACTTTCTTCCTCTTCTTCAATAAGATTACCAAACAACGATGGTTACATAACTACACTCCAATGGCCAATTTAATGCTCTAAACCATTAACACGATAAGAAATTTCACTGCACACCTAAACAATTTGCTAGCGCTAGACATTCTCTACAAGTGAAAAAATTCAACCACAATTTTTTCATGGAGTTTAAATATAGGTGACTTACTCAATGTTCGATTTATCCTGGCCAAAAAAATGACTTACCCAAAAAAAATACACAATTCAAATTTTAAATTTTTGTTCTCAAGTCTTGGCCTCTCGTATTTTAAAGAATGAAAAATATCAAGTAAACTTCTTATTTTACATTTTTTACCTTACACAATGTTAATAAGAACTAAAAAGCATAATAAATAAATATACAAACGTAATTCAACGAATACTATCCTAAAGAGCTATAAGTGAAACCCATAACTTAGTGACCTTAATATAACAACATTATTCTTATCCCTCTAAGTGGGAAACATAGTGACTTTAGTACGTGTCCTTTTAATACTATCCTAGAGGACTTTCATACAACTAGTTTGCCACAAACAGATGTTGAATGATAAATAGGTGATGTACTGTCACACAAAATGAGACTGACATAACAAATCCTAGAGGACTTCCATACAACTAGTTTACTGCAAACAGAAGTTGAATGATAAATAGGTGATGTACTGTCACATGAAATGAGACTGACACAACAACATATGATAAATAGGTCATGTATTGTCACACAAAATGATAGAGATAGGTTATGATAACTAGTCCTATTTTTCACCAACATTCCTTGTTCTACGACGTACTATCCTAGGACCTAGTAGTGATCTTATGCACTTCATCTGTTGGTCCACCCTTGTCTGTCTTTCGGGTGAGCTTAGGATGATCTCACCATTCACAAGTAATTCACTTGCATCCAATTAGTTTGGAAACTCAACTAATCAAAGCTTGGGAGTCATATACAAATTAACAAAAATTGGGGCATTGGGAGACATATAAATGTACATAAAATATCATAACTTTTGCCATGAAGAAGGGATGGTTTAAAGAAGGATTTCAAGTGATTTAATGTATTGTAACACAACAGGACCGACATTACTCACCCACCCAATTGCTTATCGCTTTGCCAAGATGGACCGCTGAAGAAGGGGTAAAGAAGATAATATAGCTTACAACATTGAAAAAAACTTCAATGTTCAAAGTGGGTGCAAGATCTTAGCATTTATAGCTGACAACTGAGATTAAAAAATAAACGCCAAAGATTGCTCTCATATGAGTATATTTAAAGAGAAACAGCTTAAAGGCTCAGAAGACTTGTTGCTAATCAACAGCAGCAGCAACACTATTCTTCAATGCAAAAAACACGCCATCATTGAACATCTAATTTTCAAAAAATCAAAAGGAAATAAAAATGAAAAAACAGATTGCATTAGTGGCTTGAAGGAGTAATGAGGCAGGGATATTGATGCATCAACTCCAATGATACTGTAACTCCATGTATTGGTGAGAGTTAATAGGCTTCCCAAGATGGTCCACTATGTTAGGAGAACAGAAAAAGAACAGAACCTACATTGTCAAGGAGATTATCAAAGTAAAGGTACCCATTATTGGGGAAGCAATTATCGCTCTGTAAGAATACTACTAGGGTCCGTTTGAAAAAAAAAACTCTCCCTTATTAAGGGAGGTAAAGTACTCTCGTATCCTTATTTGGCTTAAGAAAAAAAAATAGGATGGACAATTTTACTCTCCTTCCCTCTCCTCCCCTCCCCTCAAAATCCCTTCAACCAAAAAGGGTAAAGTAAAACAAGCTAATTTGGTACAATCTTCCACAAAACAACTAAACACAAGCTTTCATGTTTGTGGCCAACTATAATTAGACACCTCAGGCAGAAGACACTTCATGTAAGGATAAATGAGAATAAAAATATATAAAGCATATGATGTGTCTATTTTATACATGTAAAATACCTACATTTAAGCTCCAAATTGTATCTAAATATGTTTAAATTGGTATATTTTACCATTATTTCACATATTTGTGTTTCATGGTATTATAAGCTCATTTGGAAGCATTCAGATAAAAAATGTTACAAATCATTCATGCTGAAATGTTTCAACACCTTTCAGTATTTTCACCATAACTCTCTAATATAAAATTCGATTGAGGTTATTTAAAATGTGTTGGATAGCTAAGACATAGACCTACAACTTTCATGTTTTGAGTTTTCCCAAATTCCAACATTATCATGGTGAAAATTGAACTCAAAATGTCAACATGAGCTGGTGACTTTCTAAAGCTAAACGAAGCAGCTGTCTGTAGCAAACATCCACCTGACGCTAAGTCAAACTCATCCGGCACTGGTCAACGGGTTTTTAATGTTTTTTAGGCTTTTAGAAGCACCCAGTGCCGTATCTGAAGATTATATGATCACCAGGCGCTGGGAAAAAGTGCAGAAGTTCGTAAAAACACATTTTTGACATATTTTTGTAATATTTTAGGCTTTTATGGGCTTCTAAACTATCTCTATATAAGGAGACATGGTAGAAACACAAGGGGGATTTAGAAATGCACTTGAAGGCTAGAAAATACGGTTCAAAACACATCTGTAAGTAACTAAGAGCATCTTATAGAGAGAGCAAGGAGATCTATATAATAGATTCATTCTCTTCTACTATAACACTTTCTTCTTGTTATTTTTACTATGATTTGGTATTTTAGTTTTGATTTGATTTCTGTTTCCATGTGTGGCTAAATTTTCCAGTTAAGGGCAGAGATGTAGCTTGACTATGATAAATTGGATTTGTTTTCTTTAGTTATTACTTGAATTCTTTTTAATATAAAAAAAAACCCAAACTCTACACCAAAAATGAAAACCTAAACTCATTTATTCCATGAGTAAAATTGGCTAACCCATGAGTTTATTAGGTGCCTGTTCGTTTATCACACAATTATTTTTTTAGAAAAAATAACTTCAAATACAAAAAGTATCCAAATCAATAAACCATAATATTAAAAATATACAAATGATATCTAAAGAAAATGGATCAAATCCCATGATTTTGGATTCGAAATTCATGATTTTTATGATGAAATTATTGCTATAAGATAACATTCAAATGTCATTGAAGTCTAGGACATTAAAATATTAATTTTAGGACATTTTAATTTTTTGCGGCAATATATCATATAATTATATGTTGAATCAATTTTCTAATTTTTATTGTTTTATAATTTTTTTTGGTGGTTTAAATAATATGACCCACTTAGTGAGACAAATTTTGATTTTCTACCCACCAAACTAAGATGGGTTAATGAGCCAACTCATTTAACCAAATTTGATGACACTAGACAATCATACAAAATTACAAAGATCCAAATGAAGCTTTTGAAAATAAGAAAGGGAAGAGAAAGAACATGCTTTGCTCCTTAGCACACAAAAACCAGTGAAGAAGAGGATGATGAGATAAGGTGGGATGAGATATTGAATGGTAATCTAATATGTATTTAGTTATGGATGACCAGATTACTTTTAACTTCCATTAATTAATATTCCCTCCAGTTTTGTTTATAAGGCATTTTAGAAGTTAAATGAATCATTAATGAATTGCTTTCCAAAATTAACCTTTACATAAATGCTCTTTATTGATTTTTAGACATTCAAATGAAGCATTAAGTAAGGATAAATTTGCAAAGTTTACTTAATTTTTGAGAAATTTAACCATGTCAATTAATTTTAACTATATTCCTTAATCCATGTGAAATTAGTCAAAATCGTTTAACATTCCTAATGAGTCAATTGGTATGTTAGCATAACATACAACATCATCACTACATCATACATGTTGAGCCTTGGTTGTTTGAGTGGTTATGTTTAGTATCGTGCCAAGCGCAGGACAATTAATGATACCATAAGTAATTGTGCATGTGTTCCCAAGGGACTATTTGCATGTCTTTGTCCCTTATGTATGACTCTGGTCGCTTATGACCGCAAGGTTGATTGAGGCTATCTTACATATAAAGGTGTAAAATGAGTCAATGTGTGGATGTGTGCATGAATGAAATGGTAGCCTAAACCATTTTTATGCTTTTGTGAAGCTTTATGTAGAAGTTATTTTGTATGTTAGGGGGTCATGGCCCATTATTATCATAGTGAGTTTGGACCCCAGGCAATGAGTGACCCATGTGTGCTTTGATAAGTGTGAGTTGTTTATGAGGTTGGGCATGAGATTTGGTAAGTTCCTGAATAAATGGTTATGTAACCCATTAATTTGGTTTAGGGTTCAAAGGACTCAAATCTTAGAGAAATGGTTTCCTTAGGGTATGACTATTTTAGATGAGTTATTTAGTGACTAGATTTTAGTTCAATTTAATAAACTCACTTTACCACAGCCATATGACATTTGTAGTATGGAACAACTTAAAGACATGCAAAGGCTACAAGTGGGTTATTCCTAGACATTCTGAGCGAAGACATATTATTGGAGGAAATGATGAGGTGAAAATTTTCAGAGATCATTTCTACTGAAGTTTTCTTAGGAAATATGGTCAGTGTTCTTACTAAGAGATACAAATAGTTAAGAAATTCATTATAGCTCTGTCATCCGGTTTGTAGGAAAGAAAGCTACCTACACTGTAAACCAGGGTGTTAAGGTGATAGCATGCATTGGGGAACTATTACAAGAGAGGGAAGCTGGGAAAACTTGATGTCTGTTTCCATCAATTGAAGGCTTTTGTAGGTGAAGTTTTTTCCCCTTTTTTTTATGATGTTTCTTTGTATTCCATTTCTAACTAAAGTTAAAAAGAGATATTGATATTACAAATTATCATCTAACTCCAATTGTGTAAATCATTATACTATGATTTTGAAATGTCAATTTATTTGCAAATAAAATAACTTGATAGTTATTATAGATAGTCAACAATTCATGTAAGGAATTCGCATTTGGTTTATTACATTGTTTTATATCGAGAAACAAATTAAATATAATATCACAGTCAATAAAGAAAATTTACATTATGTGATACTACATAATTTAACTGAGCTGTTGGAAATATGAATAAATTAAGAGATGCAGGAAGGGGGAGGGATTGTAGTTTGTTGTTATAACATTTACTATGTTCACTGTGTTCAGATGTCGTACCAAGTTGGGACAATAACTAGTTGCATTGGGTAGGTAATTCCAAATTCTTCATTAATTGTTGCTCTTCTTCTTGTCTTTGTTTGGCTATTGAAGAAGGAACAACCAACATCAAGACCCTAATTGGAAGTTCTCAGGAATGCTGGATATAGTTGTATCAGGAGAGGGAGGAGATAGCTTAATGAAAGAATTAGTTTCCATTTGTTGTTCTTGAATTAGTTGGCTTCTATTCTTGTATTGATATTTCCTTCACTAGGTCTACTTGCTAGTGATTACTCCCAGGTGAATTACGAGTAAGCTCACCATCTTATATGTAGAGTTTTACAAGTTAATGATCATTGTCACTATAAGTTGCTTTCCTCCTGCTATCATGCCCCCTTCCAAATAAGATTGGAAATATTACTAATCCTTTATTCTTTTCTCCTTCTTGTGGCCATTTAACGTCAAATAGATTGGTTTCGGAATAGGGATTATATTATCATTTATCTTATTCCTTGGGTTTGGAACATTTTCTTGCTTATTCAGCACAAACTCAGAGGTTTTGGAAATTGCTTAGTCTTGTTTATTGGTGAGAAATCATATACTTGAAAGCAAATACTTTAATACTATTTGAAATCTTCACACAACATCTTGATTGACATATATTAATCTTTATTCTATATTATCAAGAGATCCTTATTGGTTAAGTCTCCTTAAGTACCAATGCTAATATGATATTATGGGGGTTTATTTGCTTTGAAATTACCTTGTCCAACGAAGAAATAAAGTTCCTTTTATTTGGATTGAAATATAGAGTTTTTCGATAATTTATGTTATAAACTTTCTTTCGGCCCCAATGATTTTGCAAGTTCAGCAATTACACTTAATGTATGCTATTGTATTATTTCTTATCTGAAGTTAAGAGATAATGAGAATATCATATGATGGTTCCATGGCCATAAGTTTTAGCTACATTTTGATGTGTGTTTATATTACAATTTATCTTTAGAATGAGACTGTTTTTCTTAATCCAGTCCATCATTTATTGCTTGCTGTATCCTTTTCAAATAGTTTGAAATCAATTATCTTTGAGCGGATTAGTAGTTATAGTGTGACTAAGCAATATGCATTATGTGTTAGAAGATATTTTGTGTCTGTGGATGCTTACTTGTTTAATTATGTTGTGGAAGGATTTCATATGTAGTCATGTTCAATTTGTGGTCAGATCTCAACCAGTAAATGCTTTGGCATTTGTCATCGATGGGCTTTACTATAGGGTATCAGACTTTGAATATGCTGCTTACTTTATGGTAATTCCTTAGTCCAAAATACAAGATTTCAACTTGTAACACCCTTTATGACATTGTTTTGGCATTGTGTGTAGAACCGGAGGAAAATAGGATGGAGAAAGGCTTAATTGAAGGAGAATTGAGCCTTACGCCACGGCTTGAAGCAAGGCCGCCACAGTGAGAGTGTGTCCAGTGGCTCTTTTAGGTTGAAAACTGGTAAAGTCGTGGTGAGATGTTCTAAGGCCACGGCGAGAGTAGGTTTCTAGTTTAAATCAAAAATATTTTGGATGAACAGAAAGAAAGAAATGAAGGGAGCGACGAAGAAGAACGGAGGAGCTGTGCTAGGGTTTGAGTTTTCCGGCTTTGGGAAGTGATTTTCGAACCTTAAGAGCATAGATTCACATGGGTAAGTGATTTCTACTCCTTCCTCTCCATCTTTCTTCAGTTAAAGTTAGGGTTTTTCGGTTATGTGTTAGGATTTTCGGTTTAGGCCAAAATCCACCGATTGAAATAGATGAAAATGGTTAAAGAAGTATGTTTTAGTGTTCTTGTTGCTTGGGTTTGAGTTTTGAAGGGGGTATGTATGATTTAAGCTTAACCCTAGGTTATTTTCGGTTAGGGCTCTTGGGAATCCGAAGTGTATGGGATTATGTAGTGTTTGAATAGTCCCTAAGAGCTTATTGATGCATGGAAGAGGTGTTGGAACCTTAGGTTAGGCTAAAATGGTTGAATTGTGATATTGTGAAGGTTTTTTGATTAACCAAGAGGGATTCAAGCGTGTTGGACAACTCAAGAAGTTCGTGAAATTCACATATATGGTATTGACACTTGAGGTAACCAAGTGTTTGTTTGTATTGTATTGTTTGTATGGTTTGATAGTATGTATACTTATATATATATCCATGTTTCTTTCATACCACGATATAGATATGTTTGTGTGTACTGCTTTTTATATATATTGTGGTATGCACACAGCTTGATGATGATTATGATTATGATGATGATAATTACATATGTGATGATGATATTGATATGATATGACATGATGCATATCATTACATTGAGATCATGATGATGATGATGATTACATGATGATACATGAGCATCACTACATGGCATTGTGAGATTGCGATATATGGTGGATTGGGTGGTGATGATGATATGATATGATATATGATAATATGAAATATGATGATATGAGATATGATTAGGGAGGATAACGATGGGATCACTGCCGCTAAATCCTCCCCTATGGCCAAAGGAGCCAGGTGGCAATGGACTGCACCTTCCCTAAATCACCACTAGTTCGAGGTGGTCCAAGGGAAGGAGAACCACGGTCCAAGCACTAATGTAACCTTTGGCTGGGCTGCATTAGTGTAAGGTGAGCTTGGTGATGTCCCAAAATAATTCTTTATCAATTGTTGGAAAGGAATTACCTATATGAAATGTCTTGTTATGATGATAGCCCATGGTTCTAGCTGCGTGTGAGGGAGACATGCATTCCATTTATTTCACATTGCATTCATGAGTTGAATGAGATATATGTATATATATACGTGTGTGGTTGTCCCCGGTTACTGAGACAATGTCTCACACCCCTCTCCCATGAACTAACCTTTCAGGTGACAGTCCTAGCACTAGTCTTGAGAAGTCGAGGGAGTAGCAACAGCCGTGGGAATACTATGTCTAAATAGTATATGTGTAATTTGGATAATATAACTTGTGCCAAGTATGATAGAATGTTTTATAATGGATGTATGACATGGATATAGATTGTATGGATGGATGTTGTATGTATAGTTATGTATGTGGAATTGTGTTGTATATGATATGTATACTGGATGGTGGCATATGTGTGATTTGGGATGTTGAGGAATCAGTGTGGTAATAATTGTGAGCTCCAAGGGTGTTTGGGCTTTGTTGGTGCATTTTGGGGCATGTAACCCGTTTTGTCAAATGGGGTTCAAGGGAGTCAAATCCCAAAGAAATATTTCCTTTGAGGTGAAACCTCTATGGACAAGCTGGTCTGGTGGTTTTGGACCTGTGAGAATAGTCTCGAGTGGTTGAATTGCCATTGGTGGCAAATGGGAGTTGCGAGTGGTGAGTTTTGGTCAAAATGTGGTCAAAATAGTGTCAGGTGTCTAGAATCTCCATAAAGGAATTGGATTGAGGTGAAATTGGTGTCTATGGTTAGATTGGGATGAGATTAACTTGTAGGAGTTGGAATCAGGTCAATTGGAGGTCGGAGCATAAAGTTATGCACGTTGGAAGTTTACCCTAATGTTGAATTTTTGTTGGTGTGGAAACCAGCATGGGGCGCTGCGGTGCCAGAGAGTCCAGTAGCGAGTGAAAAACAGGGGAGATCTGGAGCTGCAGTGGTACTATAGCAACAACAGCCCCAGCCCACTTTCTGGCGTTTTTAGGTTCGTTTCTGCTCTCCTGAGGTTTTGGGAAGCTATTTAGTGATGTTTGGGTTATGATTGGTTGGTTTTTGAAGCTTTTGGTCAAGTCCAGAGGTGTTTATATGGTAGGTTGTTACACAACTTTTATTTGTTTTAATTTTCAAACTCCTCTTTTATTATCATTTTTCTTACCTTATGATTTTGGTTTTGGATGCCTTGGTGCTAGTAGGACTAATTTCCTTAGTGTTCTTACTGGTGTCTGCTCTAGTACTTGGACTTCCTAGATTTTGGACATGGCTATTTCTATTTATGACTTTGCATGTTCTTGCTGGAGCCTGGAGATATAGCCTTTGATATATTGTGATAGAATATATATATATATATATATGCTCATGCTTAAAATACTATCCACTATCCAAATGATCCATCCTTTTGGTCTAATAGCAATTTCTTACAGTATAAATTTCATTCTATATGATACTTAACCAAAAAACAAAAATCATCACAAAATGAGATGACAAAACACTTGCTGATTTGTTTGTTTTATATTTACAGTGTGTTATTTCTTTCTGAACTATCAAAACCTTTTTTTTAGTTTTGATTCAAAAATTTAATGATCAACAAATTAAGTTTAACTGTATATAGTTCAAAGCAATTTTTATGCTTTCTTTACCTGTGATTTTCATAGTTGTTAATGGTAAACGAAGTTAAACTTAACTATACATCATTTCATATAGGTATTAAAATGAATATTAAAAAAAAAGAGCATAAGAATTGCGTTTTGGATTATATATAGTTAAATGTTAATCTAGAAATCATGATGATAGCAAGTGAATAATAGGAAAGTATGAAATTAGAAATAATTTTAAGGGAATGGAGAAAAGGAAAAAAAAAAACTGTCTTAAATGTATCTTGCCAAAAAAAAAAGAAAGAAAAACTGAGTCAAACATGAATGAAAAAGCTTCACGTTCAATTATCATTGGATATGATTATGTAGTATAGTCTTTTAAATATTTTTTAGATCTTTGTTCTAAATTTCTTTTCTCTAGTTCATTGAGGTTAGTCTTACTTTAAAAATTACTTTTAGGTCAATTAAAGTGTGATAAATAACTCTTGGAAGTCTAGGTGAAAAGGTCTCATAAGGATAAAAGGAAAAGCTCAAGTCTTTGGGTTGGTGATACAGTTCAAAGCTGCTAAGGTATGTTAATCTTACTTTATGCTACCAGTTTTGCTTTGAAAATTAGTATATGGTGGCTAGAAATAGATTAGTTATTTGCAATTTGCTAAAAAATGGTTGCTAGAAATGTATTAATTTACTCTCATTTGACTCAAATTATTTTGTTTTGTGTGAATAAAGGATTAAGGCCTGGGAAACTCTTGTTTTTAAGCCATTATGCTGCTAAATTTTCAATAGATTAAAGGTTAATTATGCATAGTATAGAAATAAATTTTGCACAATGATATAAATATAATATCAAGTGCAAGTGCTTATAGCTAAGAAGTCTAATCTTTTTGTGAGTTGTTGTAGAATTATTAGACCCTCAACTGCTGGGGAGGCTCTACCAAAATTTATATACATGCTAGAAATATGAATCGGTCATAGATATTTGTAAATCATTTGACTCAGGAATATTGGGATGGAGTGAAAAAGTTCAATGATGGAGAACAAGAAGGCATTCCAAAGATTTTTAGGTGCTACCCACATAATTAGTTGCAAGAAGTTTCTAAATCCATTTTTTCAGATAATTTTATTTATTTATTTGTTTGTTTGTTTGTTTGTTTGTTTAGATAATTTTATTTATTTTTATTTTATTGATTTCCGATTTGTATTTTCTTGGAGATAAAGTTATTAGTTATATTTAAATTAGAATAAATATAATATATTAGATATCCTTTAAGAGATTTCTCAAATTTAAATTAAAAAAATTATCTAATAGTATTAGGATTAGAATAACAATTTTATTTTATTTTTTTGAATTTTTGTTTTTATATTTCAGATTTTTTTATAAATAGATATATATTTTAGATTTCATAGATCTAATAGGATTATTTAAGTATTAAATATCCTAATTGCATTAGAATTAAGTTTTTCATATTTTATTTATTTAAAGGCTCCTATGTAATGTTTATTCGGTAGAAATAAGTTCAACAATATTAAGTATTTCAAGTTCTCCCCTCTTGAGTTTTCTCCCTAAACTTTTCTATTTTCTCTCTCTTCTGTTTCTCTTCCCTTTTCTCTCTGTCCCTTCCCTCTCTTGTTTTATATTTTTCTCCCTTAAACTCTTTCCTTTCTCACTCTTTCTATCTATCCTCTCTCTCTCTCTCTCAGATTTTTCAACTCCTCCTCCTACTTTCTCTGTTCTCTATTTGTCTACTCTCATATTTTACTATCCTTTTCTCTTTTGTTCATATCATTTGACATCAAAGCCTTAGTTTCAAAATTTAGATATATGATAAAGTGAAAGCATACATGAAGATTAAAGTAAAAGAAGCGTATTTAAATCAACCCTAAGATGACAAATATTTGAGAATGATTTTTTTCCAAGAAAGAGGGAATGATAGAAATCAAGAAGGCATTCCAAAGATTCTTAGACACCACTCACATAATTAGTTGCAAGAAGTTTTTTGATCCATTTTAATTAGACAATTTTATTTATTTATTTATTTTCTTAGATAATTTTATTTATTTTTACTTTGTTGGTTTCCAATTTGTAATTTCTTGGGGACAAAGTTATTAGTTATATTTAAATTAGTATAAATAAAATCTATTAGATATTATTTAAGAGATTTCCTAGATTTAAATTAAAGAGATTATCTAATAGTATTAGGATTAGAATATCAATTTTTTTAATTTTTGTTTTTATTTTTAGGATTTTTTATAAGTAGATATTTTTTTTAGATTTCATAGATATAATAGGATTATTTCAGTATCAAATATCCTAATTGCATTAGAATTAGGTTTTTCATATTTTGTCTATTTAAAGGCTCCTATGTAATGCTTATTCGGCAGAGATGAGTTTAATAATATTGAGTATTCTACGTTCTCCCTGTTAGGTTTAATATAATATAAGTTTTGATGATCACAAATGTAAAGTAATAAGAAACAAATGCATCATATTTGTCTAACATATATATTGTTCCTAAAAGAAGAAAAATGTACATTAGCATGTGATTAATTGTGGTTATAATGCATATATCATGTTATGTACTAATAGATCCTATGTACTTTTATATTTTATAATACATGTTAAGTATATAAATTAGACTAATTACTTAGTTTGTAAATGTAATATATTAAATGTAAGATTGTCCAAGAAGTAAGAATGAGCATTGGAATGAAGAAAGGAGAATCAAGATTATGACTCACTGAGAAGAAGAAAAGAATCAAAGCTCTAAGGATTGAAGATCAGAAGAGAGCATACCAAAGATGGGAAAAACCAAGTGAAAGTGGAGCTGAATCTTTAAAGACCTAGTTGTTGGATATATTTTATTTTCACTTCGGTCTTGAAGTGGTTTTAAGTTTTGAAATTTACTTAATCTTATTATCATATGTTTTAAACAAGTTAGATTAAGTAAATCTAATATTAGCTCATATTGGAATTGAGAAATATTGGCTAACAGATGAACTTTGCTGTTGATTCATACTTATTTTGTGCAAATTTTAAACTTTGCTTAGTGAAATTTGAAGTTACAAAGGTCTCACCTCTGACACAAACGAATTTTAATTCTGAAATTCGAATTACAGGCTAAGCACTGTTAAAGAAAATGTACAAAATTTGTCTGAAACTCAGTTAAAATTTGAGTGTTAGTGAAGTTCAAAGTGAGTTAAAGTCAGAGCCTATGACAAATGAGCTTTGGACTTCAAAATGTGAATTTTGAAATGAGAGCTTATGAGTCTCATTAGAGCATAGCTCTGATAGACGAATTTTAAAGTTGAAAATTTGAATTTCATAGAGGAGTACTTTTGTGCCTTGTTGAAAATTCGAATTTTGAGTGCTCTGTGAAAACTTGAGATAACTGTTCAAACTTAATAGACGCACTTCCAGTATAAAAATTTGCATGAACTAACATGGCTTAACTTTGGAAAACATGAAATTCAAACTTCACTCTATGACAAACGAACTTTGAAGGTCCAATGTTAAACACATAACTATGTCACCTCTGTGAAATTCATCTGTTCAATCTCAAAATTTGAATTTCAGTATGACAGATGCATTTAATGCGATAGTTGAATGGCTCTTTTCATAGAGTAATAGCTAGAACTTGTGTCTAATAGACAAATCTTGTGTCTAATATCTAGTTAAGTCACAAATCTATAAATAGAACCTCATTTGAACTTATGGATAACAATATTAAGTGAGTTTGTGCCAAAATACTGCTACAATTCAAAAAATCTTTCTGTATCAATATCCAGAGTTAAACCCAACTCAATAGAGTAAACTATCAATGTATTATTTACTCTTCAAGAGAGTTTTTATTTTGTAATCATTTCTTTCTATATATTCTAGGTAGAATCTTAGTGTGGGGATAACACTAAGGGATTGACACATCTTGTAAGGGTATGGGGAGAGCAGCTTCACAAGTACCTATTGAAACTTATAGGATATATTGAGGCTTTACAGATGCTCGGATCAAACCTGAGGGATATTTCCCAAGTGGTGGCTTAGGAACTGGATATAAGCCAAGTGGTTGAGCTAAACTAGTATAAATTGCTGTGAATTGTTCCTCATCTTTTTGCCTTCAACTACCTCACTTACTACACTCTGTACATCCCTATTTTTGCTGCAACACTTGGTGAAATTGGGCTGCACTTAAAAAGGGTAAAAATCTTGCATCACCCAATTTACCCTCCCTCTTGGATGGCCAGCTAACCTAACACTCCCCTGTTGAGTTTTCTCCCTGAGCTCTTATATTTTCTCTCTCTCTCTCTCTTCTGTTTCTCTTCCCTTTTCTTTCTGTCCCTTCCCTCTCTTGTTCTATATCTTTCTCCCTTAAGCTCTTTCTTTTCTCCCTCTTTTTTTCTATCCTCTATCTCTCTCAAATTCTTCTACTCCTCCTCCTACTTTCTTTGCTCTCTATCTGTCTACTTTCATATTCTACTACCTCTTTCTCTCCTATTCATATCAAGTTCGTTAGCTTTGCAATTCAGCATGTTGACAACCCTGAAAAAATTATATGCCCTTAATTAAAGTGTTACTATGGGAAGTTAGTTAGAACAGCTGAGTTGCAACTACATTTAATATGTAATGGAATTAACTGAAGTTACACACAATGGATAAAATATAGAGAGACAAATGATAAGTATAGTAGTAAGAGGTATAGTGGGAGTTGTGGATCAAATGATTTCCACACAAGTACATTCGAGGTTGATCATCCTAAAGAGATGGCAAATGTGATTGAGGATGAACTTCAAGACTTTCCAGGGATGTTTGAGAGGTTGAAAAATGATGTAGGAAAACCATTATAATTTTGCTGCACTAAGTTCACAATATTATCAGCTGTGTTGAAGCTCTACAACTTGAAAGTGGGCAATAGATGGGGTGATATGACCTTCATAGAGTTGCTTGCACTTTTAAAGGATATGTTGCCAAAGGATATGTTGCCAAAGGATAACTTGCTTCCTGGCCAACATATGAGGCTAGACGAATGCCAAACTCTATTGGGATGAGCTACAAGAGGATACATGCTTGCCCTAATGACTGCATTTTATTCTGGAAAGAATATGCATCTTTAGACAAGTGTCCTAAATGCAATGCCCCATGATATAAGAAGAAAGAATCAAGCCCAGCAAAAGTGGTATGGTATTTTCCCATTATATCTAGATTTAGATGCATGTATAGTAGTGCGGAGAATGTGAGGCTCTTGAAATGGCATACGGATGAAAGAATTAAAGATGGAAAGCTTAGACATCCTGTAGATTCTCTACAATGGAAATCAGTTGATCATGACAACGAAGAAGACATCCTACAGATTCTCCACAATGGAAATTAATTGATCTTGACTACGAAGAATTCGAGGCAGAAGATAGAAACCTATGTCTTGCATTATCTACTAGCGGAATGAACCCGCATGGTATGTAGAGTAGTACTCACAGTACATGGCCTGTGATTTTGGTGATTTATAACTTACCACCTTGGCTATGTATGAAGTAGAAAATTTATGACGCTATCTATGTTGATTTCTGGACCCAAACAATCTAGAAATGATATAGACGTATACTTAACTCCACTAATTGAAGATTTGAAGCTATTGTGGGACAAGGGTGTGGAGCTGCATGATGGGTATAAGGAGGAATCATTCAATCTATGCTATTTGGTACAATCAATGATTTTTTGGCATATGGTAATTTGTCTGGATACAATATCAAAGGAGAGTTTGGGTGCCCCAAATGCGAAGAAGCACACGTTGCATTCGGTTGGAACATGATGGGAAATTTGTCTTCCTTGAGCGTCACAGATTTTTGCCTCGGGGACATCATTATAGGGGGTGGAGCAAAGTCTTTAATGGGAATACAGAAGAAAGAGGAGAATGTAACATCTCTCAAAAGTTAGACAACTGAAAATGCATAAGGAATTCACGAAAATGGATAGACACTGTTTTGCGTGAAATAGGGTAAAGAAGTCATTTTTTCTGGTTAGATAAAAAAATGAGAAAATTACATTTTAACCCTTGGAAATTATGATAATTGCAATTTAGTCGATGAGAGTAAAAAACACGGGGAAATGCATGTGAATATATATTTTGGAAAAAATTACAATTAATGACATGAAAGAATTAAAAATTATAAATTCACCCGGGTCTAGGGTAATTGTGTAAATATGTAAAATTACTGTCAAATCAAAGCTCTTGATGAGACGAGTCTAATGCTATATGGCACTGAGGATTAATGATTAAGGATAAAGAAATAATCAGTGTCGAAGGTTAAAAAATAATTTTTACCGATAAAGCTGCTTTTTGATCTACAAAAATAAAAAAGGTAAAAAGAAAAGCCATTGGACACTAAAAAAGGAGCTTTTTAGAGACAGGATCATAAAGTAATTTTAGATACAAGTTTACTTTAAACTTGTACTCATAAAGTGATTTTATACTGCAAAAGATGACTTTACCGGTCCAAGTATAAAGTAACCAACATAGGGTATTACTAGACTGAGAAAAATATGCGGAATTTTGGAGATATTTCTTCCTTCAATGGTGCCACATTTCAACCCACTAAGAAAAAAAAGGCTAGTCATAAGAGAAGAGTTACCTGATACAGTTTTAGACTTTTAATTCTTTAATCAATGTGAGCATAATCAATGAGAATAGTTTGAATCATAAGCTTACTGCACTAGCATCTCCAGCTAACGATAGTAAAAAAAATGCAGAGGTAGGGAAAGTAAGCAAGGGTAAGTAACCTTAGAATACCAGAGGATTTAATAAACAAGGCAAAAAGGGTAGAGGAGACAATTGAGTAAGCTAGCTCCTGTTTTTAAGAATATAGAAATGCTCATAGCATAAGGGTATGCTTAGCAATGAAGAATGTCTGGCTCGAGTATGGAGAGTCGAGACGTTGTGCTTGTGACTGCATAATAGAGGTGGGCAACTCCAGACCATAAACATAGAGAAAAGTCTTTATGCTAATTTTAGTATGAGACCAATAAGTCGCCTAACCTTAGTAAAGGTACAATTCAGGTTGAAGCCAAATCCTGTAGCTATGCTTAGAAGTTAGGTCTGGAAGTTACTATTATATAAGTTATATGAGATTATCATGATGAGAAACAAGGCAATAATCTCCATTGTCTGTCTAAATCAGCATCATTGCAATACAATGATTTGTATGCCTTTCCCTAGTAGTGATGTGCGCATTGCCATGAATCAGCTTTTACAGATAATCTCATCCTAGAATGTAAGAATAAGAATTTGATTTTGCCTACATCTTGATGATGTTCCATGTGTTGAGATTAAGTTAAATATTATACTAATTATTCAAGCCAAGAAATGCTCAAAAAATGATGTTAAGAATAGACATGAAAGTTAACGTATGACTCAAATGAGAAAATTTGATAGGGATTCATTGCCTACATAACGGAAAGTTAGTAATGTATTTATGATATTTAAGGCATGAGGTATGAATCTAAGGTATGATGTATTAAGCTAAGGTGAAAATAATGGCGGGTAATTAGGGAACTACAAAACCTTGAGATAATTGATTGTTGAACTAAGTATGAAATCTAGCTATGAGAAAGTTCTTGGTCGGAAGATCTCATAATGAATAAAATCATTCAAACGCTACCAAAGCAAGGAAAAGACGAGGTAGCTCTTGGGAAGAAGCCCAATTGAGTAGCTCTTGTAAAGAAACTCAATTGAGCAAAGAGATGAAATCCTCCATAAGATAAAAGTTGTCGAGGAAAACCAAAGGAAGGTGGCTTTTAGGGTGATGCCCGATAGAGCAGAAAAGAGTAATGGTGAGAGGTCGAGACTTAGATTCTAACTGAGCTAGCAAGAGACTTTTGAAATATTGAGAAGTTTCCTTATGTTGTCAAATCATTAAGTAACCTTAGTTGAATAACTAAATAGGCGATGTATGAGAACAGACAAAGCAAAGGTGTAAAGAGCAAAGAGATAGTAACCACTGCCTTGATATTGTTTGGACCTTGACTCACAAAAAGCTAAATAGGCTATGATGAGATGAGCAGAGTACAAGGCTCGGGGATATATTTATACGTAAAGGCATAATGGTAAGATAAATCTCTAAGCTAGCAAAGGCTTGAGTAAAAAGAAGTTGAATGAGTATAGGGATTGAATGCCCCAAAGTTAAAAGCAGTAAGTTATCCAGAGGTCACATAGATGAGTTATGACTTAAAAGGAAGCCTAATGTTGCGTTCTTTAAGTTTGAGAATGACAAGAGTGTTGTAGAACCCCTCAGCACTTTATGATGAGTGACCTACTAGCAAGCATGTGAAAGATGTAAAAAGTAAAAAAGATATGCCAATAGTTAAATATGGGCACTGAGAATTTATGAAGTCTTACTAAAAGCACCTGTTAGGTTACATGAATAAAAGTATGAGCAGTTTATAGTGATTCTCAGGAATGATATGTTAAAAGTATTCTGAATCTTTAGAGGAGCATGAAAGATAACTGAGAAATTTTTAAATGTAATTAAAGAAAAAGCTTACTGAACTTAATATATTGGAGCTGGGCTCCAAGAAGTGTGCTTGGTAGGTTATAGAATCTCTCATAAGGATCGCAATAAAGCAAGTAAAGTTATGAGACAGGAGAGACCGAATACTATAATTAAGATTAGAGGTCCTTGAGTTTAGAAAGACATTATGAAAGTTTCTCTTAGTCTGTCATACCACTTCGTTAGAAGAGAAAGCTTTTATGGGAAATAGATTATGAAATGAGTTTTTATGTGCCAAAGAGGCTAAATGTTCTCCCCTAAAATAATTAATCCCTATCCAATAATGACCCTGTGGGTCTATAATTATTAAAGTAAGCATGGATCAGGGTATGAGTAATGTATCAAAGTTAAGTGGCAGATAATAGCCAAAATTTTATATGATAATTTTTATGAAAAGTGTGTTCCCACTTATAGTAACAGTAAATAATGCTCTCAAGAGAAGTTACTATGAAATGTTATAGGTTAAGATGAGTTATTATATCTATGGTACTACTATAGAAGAGATCACAATAGCCTTTAGTATACACGAGATAGGAGAAAAGTTGAGTTTGAGGTACAAAAAACAGAATGAAAAGAAAGATGAGATGACTTTGTAAGTGTCATCTAGGTAAAGCTGATGTGTTAAGCTTATACCTAAGTAGAAAGATTACTCATGTATATAGCGTAAAATTATGAAAGAAGAGAAATGAATGATGTTAGGTGACAATTAAAGAACTATAATATGAACAAGATAAGAGAGAGTTCTGGAAATAAGAATGAGGATGTTATGAATGAAAATTTTCAATACCCCTAAAGTAAAGACAGTTCATGACGTCCTCACAATTCTTAATTCAAAGAGTATGAACCAGACCTTTGAAATGCCATCAATGAATAAATAATACCAGAGTAAAATATTAACTGTGAAGTCAAGTAAGTTAGGAGTAAAAGTATTTCTCTAGTGAAAATGATCTGGAAAATTGGGAAATGAAGAGAAAGAAAATAAGAGATACAAGTATGTATTTAAATTTTGAAGATGAAATTTATTTTAAAGGGGAGGAAATTATAATATTCCTAAGAAGTTAGATAACTAAAAATGCATAAGGAATTCAAGAAAATTCATAGACACCATTTTGTATAATATAGAGTAAAGAGATCAATATTTCGGTTAGACAGAAAAATAAGAAAATTACATTTTTACCTCGAAAAATTATAATAATTGAATTTTAGTCCCTAAGAGTAACGGGAATGTATGTAAATATACATTTTGGGAAAAATTACTATTAATGACCTAAAAGAATTAAGAATTATAAATTTACCGTAGGTCAAGGGTAATTTTGCTAATATGCAAAATTACTGTCAAATCGAAACTCTTGACGAGATGAGTCCAATGGTATATGGTATTAAGAGTTAATGATTAAGAATAAAGAGATAATCAGTGTCGAAAGTTAAAAAGTATTTTTTTACCGATAAAGCTGCTTTTTCAACTGCAAAAGTGAAAAAGATAAAAAGAAAAGCCATTGGATACTGCAAAAAGAGTTTTTTAGAGACAATATCATAAAGTAATTCTAGATACAAGTTTATTTTAACCCTGTACTAGTAAAGTGATTTTATACTGCAAAATGTAACTTTACCGATCCAGGTATAAAGTAATCAACACAGGGTATTACTAAACTGAGAAAATTATGTAGTATTTCTGAGATATGTCTTCCCTCAATGGTGTCACATGTCAGTCCACATGTGATAAAATTGGAAACTTGATGGTTAAGTTTCCAATTAACCGAACTTAATGGCTAAGCTTCCTTAATCAACCTAATTAGTAAAAAGTAAGCATGATTAGTTGTTTATATATGGTCCCTCTTGTCTTCCACGTCCAAACACTTCAAAAATAGAGGGAGGACCTGCTGCTTAGTCAAGAAAAAAAGGAAGCAATGTGAGAGAAAGAGGAAGAGAGAAAAGGAAGAAGAAAAATAAAGGAAAAATCGGTAAGTTGCTAGTTTATGATATTGATGACTTCTAGTTTAGTTTCTTGGTTGTTTGAGATAATTTCCTTGAATTTATTCCTTCTTGACCCACTGTACAATTTTGGTTTAAGCTTGTTTAAGAGAGGGAAGGTGTTTTTGAACCATAAAATGATGAGAAAGTGTGAGTTTTTGCAAAGTAAAGCAAGTTAGGAAAGTTTTAAAGCAAGTAGTTGGAAAATCCATATTTTCCTAAGATGGCAAATTTTTTACCAGATCACTTTAGTATCTTAAGGTTGGAATTTCACCAATTCGATGGGAAAAATGAGTTATTCATGATGAAAAACTTTAAAAACAAGTATTGGCGATTAAGCTTAAGATAAAGAATTGAGTCTTTAGGGTTTTAAATGAGACTTTATTAGGTAGTTACTTGTTCTAGTAGCTTGAGCAAGTGTTTGATGATATCTAGGGACATAAGGAAGTTTAAGGAAGCTAAGGGAATCATTGGTTTCAATTAGAAAGCCAAGCGATCTTCAAGAGGTAGCTAAGTTTCTTATCCTTGCTTTATGTTCTTTCATTGTCTTGTTATGATCAAATTATGTTGCCATATTGCAATTGTGATTTCTTTGATTGATTTTAATAGGGTTCATTTAGGTGGATCTTAATAGGGTGGGGTATAAAAATGAGCCTTTTATTTTAACATCCCAAGCTCAAAAAGTTTTTTTTGTCCTTGATCCTGCTAATAAGAAACGGTCTATTGTTATGTCAATGAACAAAATAATTAAGGATAATGCTCAAGACCATCAAGATGTGGATATTGAGGATGATCCTTTCCATAGGACATCACTTGATACTAATCCTAGGGGAGATGATGCCCTTGATGTACGAGATGACCATCAAGAGGGTATTTTGATTATAAATAAGGGACAAATTAGTTAACATCTAACAAGAAAGAGAAAAAGGTCTTCATTTTTTATTATAATTTATTGTTTGATAGTTCTTTATCCATCTTTGATATCTTACTCGTTTGTTGGAATTTTATTGAAGAAAAATGGCATCCCCTTTTGATCATAATGATCATGGTGATAATGATGGTGAAAAAGAGTTAGAGCAATATATCGAAAGCCACCAGCGTGGCTTGACCATGCTAAAAGAGGTGATACGAACCCAAGATCAGGGTTGCTGCTAAAAGTTAGGTACTGAAAAATTAAAAAGATGATATAAATCGTTCAGAACTCCAAAAATTCATTAGTTTGTATTTATGGAAATTTACATGTTTTAAGTTTCATATGCCACTGATTTGGAGGCAATTGGAGCTATATGATAGGAGATATGGAGGTTTTCCCAAAACTGTTCCAGCAAAAGTGAAATTCTGACCCTTTATGATTTAAGTTAATGTTATGCCCTGTAAAAGTTGAATAAATGTATAAGAAAAATATTTCTAGAAACTAGACTCACAGAGATTTCTAATGACATAAGGAATGCATAAATTGGCTCAGGGTAGATTGATATGAATTTTTAAATATAAGGACAAAATCCTGGGAAAGAGAAAATAACCAAATATACAGTAAATGTTTGAGGAATAAACTGTATAAATTGGTCAAGAGAATGATATTGTTCATATTTTTCCCATATATATAAGGCTTTTATATATTTTTAGAGACTTGAATCACTATAAAATTATTTTTCTATAATTAGTTATGAATTTTCAAAGTTCAGTCAGCAAAGTGAGAATTACCATATGAACAGTAACTGAAAATTTTGGAAATTCTGATTTTCATTCTTATGTGATTCAAGCTTAGGATCAAGTATCATTAGACTTAAAAAGAGTCCAATACATGGGAAATGAGTCTAAAAGTAAGGTGTTACATTTTTTGTATCAGAGCCGAAGGTCTTGGCTCTTAGAGCAAAGATTTAAGTTAATCTTTGCAGGAAAATATATATTTTAAAATTAAAGTATTTCCCCTATGATGTTAAAGTACTCTTCCTTATGGAAACCTGGCCTATGAATATTTTAATGGCATAAGAGATTAGTCTTAATGATAACTAAAGTTAGTTGCTGGATTAGTTGATGATATTTTACAGATTAATTTATCTTAGATCTTGAATCTTTTCAGAGTTAGATCTCAGCTAGATCCTATTAGTAAAGAAATGATGTAGGATCACAAAGGATCCTAGTAGGGCTCAGAGATCGCAGTAGATCTCATGGTCGCAGTAGACCAATTATGGGGTTGTAGTAACCCTCTAAAAAGAATGAGAAAGATTACGGAGCCTTACAGTATTGATAGTTCTCTGAAAGATGATGGCCTAGTATGTTTTAAAAAGACATGCAACCTCGTTAATCAGAAGCTACTTCGAATGTTGACCTAAGGCTTTTCTTAAATGCCCAGCCACTGACCATAAAGAAGGTATGAAATGTAACAGTGGGTGATGATTAGCAAAATGGCATGTACCCCACTTATGTAATGAAGAGACATCAGTGGCACAATGTTTCCAATAATGAATAAAAGAGGCTAGTAAGGAATAAATAATAGTAATGATGAAAAGTAATGAGAAAAGTGTTAATGGGGGGAAAATTAGTGTATAATTTAAAAGAATGTGAGTTACAAAAGAAGAATGAGTAATAACCCAGGTAAAGGAAAATGGCCTGAGCCAAATTAGAGTCCTACAAAGGAAAATGTAGGACCTAAGATGAATATATGATGATAGCTATATGATGATCGTTAAATGGAAGAAATACCTGAGTTTAAGAAGTGACTTAATAATAGTGGTCTTCTCAGGTATAGCCCTACTAGAGCAAGTAAATGTACATTAAGGTAAAGTATAAGTTGTGCTAAGTAAGTTTGGGCTTGAGAAATCATTTGAAGAAAAAAAAAGGTAGCTTTGCCCAACTAAACCAAGGACTCCAAATCCAAAGGAATAATAGAATTACTTTCAGAAATGCCAAGATAGATCTGGAAGACAAGTTTAATTTCTAGATCTCCTGAGTACTTGATAGAAGCAAAGGAATGTTTTGAAGGGCATCATGATCATTGCCTCCTTGGAAGTGAATGGATTGAGCCAGTAATTGATGCTATATAGAATCATGAGCTATGAAAGTTTGAGAGGATGAAAACAATAGTAGTAAGTTTTATGCTAGTATGGAAACCTCATAAGTTCAGTATGATGATAAGGATGAAAAGTATATGTAGAAGTAATGCACAGCCATGGTTTTGAACCAAGTAAGTATGCAGTAAGGTATTAAAGTAGTGAAGTGGAAAGACCAAGGGTCAAAGGATAAAGATGAAAGAACTAGTCAATGAAACTTGCTAAGTGCAATTATTAAATTCAAGATAACAATGCTTGAGATATGAAGAGGTGTTCAACAAAGAATTATGAAGAACAACTACAAGAGAGGATTATTAATCAGGAACAATAGGCAGAAGCTAGAGCCTATAATGCTCCTTCTATATTGCAAGAGTCTCAAGTAGATTGGTAAGCTCCTATGGAATAAGCTATCAGGCAATTAGTTGAATTTACTAATTGTCAACATATGGTTATGTAATATAGAATGTATCAACCATCATCCTTGATGGTGAATTTGATGTGAAAAATATTGTGGGATGGACTATGAGCCTGAAAAGATTTCTAAGACAATGGATGGCACATTGGAAATGAAAGACTTTGATGGCAATATATAAGTTGCAGAATAAGGTTTATTAAAGGAAGTAAAATTTATAAGAATCTGCTCTAATAAGAATGAGCTGGTCAATGAAAGTATAATAAGGTATAATCAATGGTGCTCCAAGTATGGAAAGCCAAGATGTTAAACTTGTGACAGTATTATGGAAATGGCCAACACCAAACCAAAAGCACAAAGGAGAGTCTTTATCATGGTGCTGAAAGGTTGGGTCTAAAGGTTATTATAATATGATTTATATGTGAATGTTTTCACTATATATATAAGGCCATAATCTCAGTTGCCAGTCTAAATAAATATTGAAGCACAACGGTAAGCACGAATTGGTTTTTTTTTTGTAAATGATTTCCTTTTAGATTGTAAAAAGAAGATATTGATTATGCCTACCCTGAAAATGTTCCATGTGCTTAGATTAAATCATATGTTATACCCATTGTTCAAGTTGAGAAGAGCTTGTGGAAATATGTTGAGTATAGACATAAAAGTTGAGGTATGATTTAAAAGAGAAAGTTTGATAAGGATTCAAGGCCTCTATAATGGAAAGTTGGTAATGTGTTGACGATGCTTAAGACATGAGGTATGAATCAAAAGTACAAGTATAAGCCTAAGGGTTTAGTGATAAGCAGTTAGGGAACTATGAAACCTAGAGATAGTTAATTGCTGAGCTTAATATGAAATCTAGTTATAAAGAAAGTACTTGGCCGGAAGATCTCACAATGAAAGAAATCCTCTGTCAGCTACCAAGGTGAGAATAAAGGGAGGTAGCTCTTGGGTAGAAGCCCAATTGAGCCAAGAAAGATGAAATCCTCCATATGATGAAAGTCACCGAGGTGAGGTAGAGGAGAGATAGCTCCTGGGGTGATGCCCAAATGAGCAAGAATGGTGAGAGGCTAAGAGCTAGATTTAAACTAAGCTAGCAACAGACTATTGAAGGGTTAAGAAATTTCTCTAAAATTGCCACATCACTGATTAACCTTGGCTAAGAAGTTAAAAAGGTTATAAATATGAACAAAATGTCAAAGAACAAAAAGTCAGTAACCACTACCTTAATGTCTGTCAGACTCCAACCCACAAGAAGCCAAAAGAATTCGAAAGCTCTGGTAAGAAAAGCAAAGTACAGGGTTTGGAGGTATGTTTATATGCAAAGGTATAATGGCGAATTAAAGCTCTAGACTGATAAAAGTTAAAGTAAAAGGAAGCAATATAAGTATGAATAATAGATGAAAATGAAAATGACACAGAACTGTCATTATAAGATGTTTTGTTAGATGTTAAAAGAAGAATTGAATGCTATGGAAATAAAGCAGTAAACTATCCAGAGGTCTCACAGGCGAGTTATGGCTTAGATGAAAGCCTATTACTAAATTCTCTAAGTCTAATAATGGTATGAGTAAAGTAAAACCCCTTAGCATCCTCCAGTTAAGGTTGCTTAAGAGGGAGAAATTTCAAGATGGTTGACCTATTGGGAAGTAATAAAGATGTAAGAAGTATAAAGGGTAAGACGTGCAAATAGTTTAATGTGCACACTATGAGTCTTACCAAGGCACATGTTACAATATGAATAGAAGTATGAACAATATATGGTGGTCTCAAGTAATGGTGACGTTTAAATAACTCCAAATCTTTGGAAGAGCATAAAAGACAACTGAGAATTTTTGAAATGTTGTAAAAGCAAAGATTTGCTGAACTTAATAAATGGGAACTATGCCCCAAAAAGTATGGTTAGTAGGTTACAGAATCTCCTATAAGGATCGCAGTAGATCCTAGCAAAGCAAGTAATGTATGAGATGGGAGAAACCGAACCCCAGAATGAAATGAAAATTTTTATAAGTTCAGCAAGGAGTTATAAAAAAAAAAATTCTCTCAGATGGTCTTACCGCTTAGTTAGAAAGAAAGTTTTGTGGGAAAGGAATTACAAAATAATTTTTTATGAATTAAAGAGGCTAAACCTCCTCCCCTATGTTTAATGTTCCTGATCCAATGATGACCTAGAAGGTCTATGATAATGAAAAGTAAGAATGGATCAGGGTATGAGCAATGTATCGGGGTTGAGTTGAGGTAGTAGCCTATATTTTGAAAATAAAATTTTTGTAAAACTGTATTCCCACTTATAATAGCGGTAATGAATGCTCTCAAGATACGGAGTTAGTACAAGCTATTATATCTATAATACCACCATAAATGTACCAAGACTACAGTAACCTCAAGTGATCATGAAATAAAAAGAAAAGTTAAACTTGAGGTATAGAAAGTAGAATGGAAGAAATGTTAAGATGACCTGAAAGTGTCATCTAGGCAGAGCTAACGAGATGAGTTTATGCCTTAATAGAAAGATTATTATGTGAATAGCCAGTCAAAGGTTATGAAAAGAATATCAAGTAAAAAGAAGACACAAATTGCTTTGTAAGTGCCATTCAACCAAAGCTAATGCAGTAAACTTATGCTTTGGCATAAAAGTTATTCACATGATTAGTGTTAAAGTCTAGAAAGATAAAGAAAAGAAAGATGTCAGATGCCGATAGAAAGATTATAGCATGAAAAATATGAGGAAATATCATGATAGTACGAATAAATATGTTATGTAGAAGTTATCAATGCCCTAAGATAAATTGTGAGAGTAAGAATGGATATGTTTTATGGAAAGCTTTCAATACCCCTACAATAAGATAGATATGTGATGTCCTCGATATTTTCCCAATATGAAAAGTATTCACCAGACTTTGCGAATGTAGTAGACTAGCAAAGAATACCAGAGTGAGGTGGTGACTATTAAACCAAACAAGTAAGGAAGAAAGTATTCCTCTGCTAAGAGATAGTCTAAAAATTGGGACATGATAAGAAGGAGAAAGGAATGTATAAGAATTCAGCAAAATTTCGAGGACGAAATTTTAATTAAGGGGGGAAGAAATGTAATATCCCTATTTTTATGGGATATTATAAAATGAATAAAAGATGAGAAACAAAGCAAGATGAAAAGGCTATATATAAATGGGGCTTTAGAAAGAATTAATTTCTCATCTAATTTTCTGAAGAAGTTATGTTCGGTCCTTAATTGGAATTAATTTTTCATAAGGCCCTTAACATAAATTAATTCCCGAACTCACCCCGAAAAATATGCAATATACCACTTGAATGAAAGCCCGCTTCAAGCTGAGCGTAATGGTATAAGTATTGCATGCCCGGGAGGTCTAGGTTGAGAGATAGACCAATTTGAAAGTTAATGTAAATAGTGAAAAGGAAATAATAAAAAAATTGGTCTTTGGGTGAAATTACAAGAAAGTGCCCGAAATGATGGATAATTATATTTTTGACCCGGTTCAGGGGTAAAACGGTTATTTCTCATATTTGAAGAAAAATATGAATATTGCATTTAAACCTTAAGGAATAAATGTTGATATCATAAAATGTATGAAGAATTGGAAAAAACAGAGAGACACCGTTAAGCGTGATAAGGGGCAAAGATGTCATTTTTTCAGGCTAAGCAGAAAAATGAGAAAATTATATTTTGGCCTCAAGAATTAAGAATACTTGCAAGTTAGTCCCTGAAGGAAGATTTTCACGTGGAGAGGACATGAAAAGAAGTTTGGGGAAAATTATAGCTAATGACCCGAAAGTTTCAAGAATTATAAATTAGCCCCGGGTCAAGGGCATTTTTATAAATATAAAAAATTATAGTCAAAATGAAGCTCTCAATGAGTTAAGCCCAATGGTATGTAGTATGGAATTTAATGAGATCAAAATAATACCTATTGGGTAATTAGGGTTTAATATTAATATTTTACCCAATAAAGGCTATTTGAAGTGCAGAAAGAGACAATATCAATTCCAGAAAAGTGAAAGGGGCTTGCTAAAATATATTTTGGATCAAAATGATGATTTTTGAACTAAAAGTAATTATTGGATAATCCCGTACCAATTTAGTGACAATTTTGGCAAAAATACTTGATCGGTACGGGTAAATTTAATCGGTAAAATGTATTTTGATCCGTTAAAATTTGAGAAGCATTTTTGGACAATTTTCCCTCAATATGGCGTGACCAAGGCTGCAAGGGACATGGAGGAAATTTATTTCATTGATTTTTGTCCAATACTTCTCAAATAAGGTAAAGCTTTTTGGATAAAAAGGTAACCTTGATTAGTTAGATGATTAGCTAGCTAATTAAATCACTTAATCTCTCTCCCCTTCCATTTCAGACGTGGACAGCTGGCCATGTGGGAGAATTCATTATTTAAATGATTTTTGTAAATGCTTCTTCAAGAAGCATTTGAGAAAAAAAAAAAAGAGGTAAAGTAACTTTGTGAAATAAATATCTCTCCTCTCCTCACGTGTTGGCCGACCTTCACTCATTCAGAAAGAAATGATAAGTGGTCTGAAGAAAGAAAGAAAGAAAGGGAGCATGGCGTGAACAAAGAAAAGGGAAAGAGAGGAAGAGAAAGTGAAGGCAAGTGAGCAAGGTTGGAAGTTCAAGCATTAAGGTAAGCTTTTATGCTATTAGCTTGTGTTTTCAAGAAATTAGTGAAGCCTTCATGAAGTTGTCTTCTTCCTCTCTCCTCCATGAATTTCAGCCATGATAGAGCTTGAGGAAGAGATGAGTTTTTGGCCAAATAAATAAAGGGGAAAGCTTAGATTAGTTGCTAGAAGTATGATTTCACAAGTGGTTTACAAAATAGAATTTTAGGGCTTGGTTTGAGATTTTATGAACCAACACTGTGAGCCAATGATTTATGTAGCTCTTTGATGTTATGGTTAGGTTCAAGAAGATTAAGTAAGTGTTTGGAAGAGGTATGCCAAAGGTGAAAAGCAAGGAAAGTCATTAAGGTAGCATAGTCTATTTCTTGCTTTATGTTATTGTATATGGTTTCTATGTTGTAATCCCATTGCCATATTGTTATTATGATGTTGTGAGATTGGTTTGGCTGTTTTTATGAAAGGGTCCTAACCCTTGGATGTCCATTTTATAAAGAGAGACCATGCCAAAATTTTTATGAACCATTATGACTTATTATATGCTTGAATGGGTGAATTGCTATGATTTAAGTTTTTATGCATATATGATAATGTAATTGCATGACATATGACTTGCTACTGAGATTCCATAATCTCATCACTCCAAACACTAACCATGCTAGGAAAAGGACATGGAAGTAACCAAGGAAGAAGGCAAGAAGAATGAAGGAGCATGATAATTATGTGAATTGTGGGTATTTTAATGTATTGTTATGACATCATGTATGAAATTGCATGACAATTCATGAGGCTTGTATTTCTGTAACTATATCCATTTGAGCATTATTGAGTGATATGTATGGATTTGGTACAAGGAATGATGATGTAATCATGTTATGAAGCTCATTTTGCCAAGATAAGAATGGAAATGCTCAATTAGGATCACTCTGAGAATCATGAAGGCACTGTTCATATGAAACAGGGAATAATGTATGAGTTTTATATATTCCTAAAAAGTAGATAGAATGAGCTTTTTATAAAGCTAAAGAACACCTAAATTGGATAAGTGTACAATTTATGGTGAATTTTTGAATTTAGGGTGCAGAACAGAGAAAGATTGGGAAAACTGGAAACTGAAAGTTAGGTACTGAAAAATTAAAAAGATGATATAAATCGTTCAGAGCTCCAAAAATTCATTAGTTTGTATTTATGGAAATTTATATGTTTTAAGTTTCATATGCCACTGATTTGGAGGCAATTGGAGCTATATGATAGGAGATATGGAGGTTTTCCCAAAACTGTTCCAGCAAAAGTGGAATTCTGACCCTTTATGATTTAAGTTAATGTTATGCCCTGTAAAAGTTGAATAAATGTATAAGAAAAATATTTCTAGAAACTAGACTCACAGAGATTTCTAATGACATAAGGAATGCATAAATTGGCTCAGGGTAGATTGATATGAATTTTCAAATATAAGGACAAAATCCTGGGAAAGAGAAAATAACCAAATATACAATAAATGTTTGAGGAATAAACTGTATAAATTGGTCAAGAGAATGATATTTTTCATATTTTTCCCATGTATATAAGGCTTTTATATATTTTTAGAGACTTGAATCACTATAAAATTATTTTTCTATAATTAGTTATGAATTTTCAAAGTTCAGTCAGTAAAGTGAGAATTACCATATGAACAGTAACTGAAAATTTTGGAAATTCTGATTTTCATTCTTATGTGATTCAAGCTTAGGATCAAGTATCATTAGACTTAAAAAGAGTCCAATACATGGGAAATGAGTCTAAAAGTAAGGTGTTACAGGGGCCTTATCCTCCATTCCATAGTCTAAGGGAGGACTAGGACTTGACTCATTACTGGAGGCCTGTGGTGTGGTCAATGTGCCAGCAGCCCCAGTATCATGTACTGCATCATCAGGTTCAGGGGAGGCTAGCACGAATGGACTTGGAGGCTCAAGATTAGGAGACATGATAGGCTCAAAGAATCCTGGCTAAGGTGAAGCTGACGTGGAGGGAATAGCACTTCTAATGTCTTCATATGCATCAGCAACTACTTTCATATTCTTTACCAACTAATGTATCTAGTCTTACAGATGAGCAAACTTAGCAGTTTGCTCATCTCTGATGCTAAGTATGAGTACAGATAGACTGTCATATAGCTCAGTGATCTTGGTTGGCTTTGCTCGAGTTAATGGAGTGGATGGTATTTGAGCTTGAGTGGGCTGAGATGGAGATGGGACTGGCTGAGAAGGCTGAGGTATGGATTCTACAACAGCCTCAGAGCTTCCTTATTACTGTTAGGAGGCATCTTCATCAAAGAAAAGGTCTTCTATCTTTCTAGCTCCCTTTCCAATCCATCAAAGAAAATCATGCATTGGAGGATGATGTGTCCCATATTGATAAGCTTCCCATGCATGATTACTGCCATCACATATGCTTCAGCCCTTGTAATCAGATTGAAACTGCTTCCTTTATTGAAGATAATCCTGGACACAATATAGTGTAGGATTCTGACTTGAGCACTGAGGTCAGTAGGCTTCAGCAAGCTTACAAGTGGCCTGTTCTCTTTTCTTCTGAACAGAGTGTTCAAAATTGTGCTTTCCTTGTAGTTCAGAAAAGGCCCTCATTCTTCATCTATAGTTTCAGCCTCATCCATATACCTTGAGGCCGTAATGTCAATCTTCAAACCATCTTGCCCTAGAATTTCTAAATCTTTATTGAAGGTCTCATATGTTAGCCAGATGGTCCTTGATCTCAGATTAACTTCCCACTTCTTCTTCTTACTATTGAATTGCAGAGAGGCATACCAGGTTTTGACTACCTCATCATCATATATTTCTAGTATTTCTAACAAATTTTTATATCTTATCATCCAAAGCCCAGTATCAAAGTTGCTAGAAATCATGAATTCTTCCAAGTTTGCGCAATAAGGCTTGATTACCTTTTTGCTGACAAATTTGGTAGTGTATTCTCAAAAAATATGAGCATTGCTTCACAATGGTAGTGAGGTTACCTGATATTCTCCAGATTCAGTGCTAGAGGAGGAAGAAGAAGCAGCAGTGATAGGAGTGGCAGGAATAGCAAGCTCTGCTTTCTTCGAAGGAGAGGGTGCAGATTTCTTCGAGTCTGCTCTTGGAGTAGTTTTCTGCCTTTTGGAGGGAGTTGCCTTGCTGGATTCACCTTTTCTCTTCTGAGTTTCACTCTCCTTGGAGGCATATTGGGATTTTATAGTCCTCTTTGGCCATGACTCTCCCTTCCCAACTTCTAGATTTTTGACTCTTGCCATTCTCGCAGAGGAATGATTCAAAAAGATGCAAAGAATGGGTTTATAAGGTGCGAAAAGAAGTTTAATTAGTGAGAAATGAAGGTTCACGAATGGAGTTAATGGGAATTAAATAGAGAATTTGAACAGACTTGAGAAAGAGACGAATAGGGTGGCGTCTGCTTAGAGGACGAGCTTCGGTTTTAACGTATGTAAACGCTGAACAAACAAATTTTGAGAGGTCAAAATTTGAACTTTGAGCAGTTACAAGTTAATCCATTCAACTAGGCTTACTGACAGACGAATTTTCACCTAGAAATTCATCTGACAAAGGCTTGGTTCTGGGAACAAGGAGTGACAGACGAACTTTGTTTCAACAAAGTTCAAACTTCGAAAGAGCCAGGCAATAAGTAATTATGAACAAAACAAGAAACAGATGAACTTTACTTATGAAAATTCATCTTTCAGAGAACTAATAATATGAACATGTTATAATAGATGAATTTTGATTCAAAAATTCGAATTTCAATATGTTGTAAAGAATTTTCAACATGCGTATTTTGAGAAATGGAGATTCATACAATAGTCATGTTGAACAGAGACCATATTGGCATTTCATTTCTGAAAATTTGAGTTTCTATTGTTCAACAGATGAATTTAGAAGGACAAAGGAGTATTGTTACAGTGTGCAGCCAACTGAAATTTGTCTGATGGGCATCTAAATTCGAATGTTGAGCATGCTAACTTTTCAAAAACACAGTTCAACCATGGAAATTTGTCTAATAAACATCTAAAATGTGAATTTTAACTTTTTGAACTTGCAGAACAAATCCAGATGCTCAGATTTTTAGCTTTCTTTTTTATCTTTTTGTTGTGCCATCCTGATTAGCTCCATTATATGATTCTATTCTCATTTAAACTTGTGAGGAGCATCTACAACTCATGTTAAACACACTCCGATGCTAAAGTTAGGATTGATTCAATGTCAGAAACTCTAATTTAGATAGATATAAGGACATACTCACAGTTTATTGGGATTTACCATACCCAATTCTCTTCTGATTTTACAATGTCTATCTTCTGAAAGGGGCTTTGTCACAATGTCAGCAACTTGATCCTCGGTAGGGATGTATTATAATCTAATTTCTCCCATCAAAACATGATCCCTTATAAAGTAATGCCTAAATTCAATATGCTTTGTTCTTGAATGCATGACAGGATTCTTTGTGATGTTGATAGCACTTTGGTTGTCACACATCATTGGTAGTTCCTTCATCTCAATCTCAAGATCTTCAAACTACTGCTTCATCCAAAGGACTTGAGCACAACAGCTGCCAGTTGCAACATATTCAGCTTCTGTAGTGGATAGAGCCATACTATTTTGCTTCTTGCTAAACCATGAAACCAAGGATCCTCTAAGGATCTGACATGTTCCACTTGTGCTTTTTCTGTCAGTTTTGGATCCAACAAAATCAGTATCAGTGTATCCTATGAGTTCTTCTCCATTGCCCTTTAGATACCAAAGTCCCATTTGTGATGTTCCAGTTAAATATTTGAAGATACATTTCACAGCAGTTGCATGAGTTTCTTTGGGACATGATTGGAACCTTGCACACATACAGACACTGAATATGATGTCAGTTCTACTAGCTGTTAGGTATAGCAGAGATCCAATCATTCTTCTATATTGAGCTATGTCAAAAGTTTTTCCTTCTTCATCCATATCAAACTTTGTTGCAGTAGCCATAGGGGTTCCCATTGGCTTGGCTTTTTCCATGCCAAACTTTTTTAGCAACTCTTTCAGATATTTTGATTGATTGAGGAAGATATCATCACCACATTGCTTAATTTGCAGTCCAAGGAAGAAGTTAAGCTCACCCATCATTGACATTTCGAATTCACCCTACATTAGCTTAGAGAAGTTCTTGCAAAGAGATTCATTAGTAGCACCAAATATAATATCATCAACATAAATTTGAACAATAAGTAAGTCTTTGTTTTCTTTCTTTGTGAACAAAGTAGTATCTTCCTTTCCTCTATTGAACCCCTTCTCAATTAGAAAATTACTTAGCCTTTCATACCATGCTCTAGGAGCCTGTTTAAAATCGTAAAGAGCTTTCTTTAGTTTATAAACATGGTTTGGTTTTATAGAGTCCTCAAAGCCTGGAGGTTAGTCTACATAAACCTCTTCCATGATATATCCATTCAAAAAGGCACTTTTCACATCCATTTGATATAACATTATGTTTTTCATGCATGCATAGGCCAATAGGATTCTGATTGTTCCAATCTTGCAACTGGAGCAAAGGTCGCCTCAAAATCAATGCCTTCTTCTTGATTATATCCTTTGCTAACTAGTCTTACTTTATTTCTAATTATTGTTCCTGATTCATCAAGTTTATTCCTAAAGACCCATTTAGTGCCAATGATAGGGTGATTTCTAGGTCTAGGCACTAAATCTCAAACTTGATTTCTTTCAAACTGATTTAATTCATCTTGCATAGGCCAGAATCCAGTATTCATCAGTTAAGGCTTCTTCAGCACACTTAGGTTCAATTTGAGAAATAAAAGCACAGTTGATCATCTAATCCCTTAGCTATTTTCTGGTTTTAACTCTCTCTTGAACATCCCCAATCAATTGATCAGCAGGATGATTCTTTTGATATCTCCAAACTCTAGAGAGTTCTTGAGATATATCTTCATTATTCTCATCCTTAAAGTCTTTCTCCTGAATATCTTCCTCTATGTTAATAGATTCAGATATTTTTGGAGGTTCAGTTTTACCTTCTTTAGAAAGACCTAAGTTCTTAAAATTTGAAATAAGATCATCTTCATCAATGACATGCTTGGAAACTGTTTCATTTTCAATAAACACAATATGCACAGATTCCTCTACAGATTTATTCTTTTTATTGAAAACTCTATTTACTTTACTCCTACTAGAATAGCCCAGAAATATACTTTTATCAAATTTGGCATCAAACTTACTCGGATTTTCCTTTCTATTATTGTGGATGAAACATTTATAGCTGAATACATGCAGATATGAAAGGTTTAGCTTCCTTCCTTTGTACAGCTCATAAGGAGTCTTTCCCAGAATTGGTCTGATGTAGGCTCTGTTAATGATATAACTTGCTATGTTTACTGCATCAGCCTAAAATACTTGAGAGAGTTCCTTTTCATTCAACATTGCTCTTGCCATTTCTCCAATTATTCTGTTCTTCCTTTCCACTACTCCATTTTGCTTGGGAGTTCTTGGAGCTGAGAAATTGTGATCAATTCCATGTTCATCACAGTACTCTAGAAAGTATGAATTTTCAAATCCTCCTCCATGGTCAGACCCGATAGACATAATAGAAATACCTTTCTCATTTTGCACTTTCTTAGCTAAGGTTACAAATGCATCAAACGTTTCACTTTTGGAAGAAAGAAACAAGGTCCAGATAAATCTAGAGTAGACATCCACAATCACAAGAGCATATAGATTTCCACTAATGTTTTTTACTCTAGATAGACCTATCAGATCCATATGCAATAGTTGTAGTGTTCTAGATGTGGTGACTACATTTTTAGATTTAAAAGATGATTTAGTTTGTTTTCCTTTATGGCATGCATCACATTCTTTGTCCTTTTCAAAAGAGATTTTTGGTAAGCTAGTGACTAACTCATTCTTAACTAGTTTTGATAGTTGGTTCATGTAAACATGTGCTAATCTTCTATGCCACAACCAACTATCATTATCCTGACTAATTAAACAGACAAAATCTAAGGAAGGAAGCTCATCAAGATCGATAGTATAGCAATTACCGTCCCTTTGAGCCTTGAGGATTACTTTGTGATCCCTTTTTCGGATGACCAGGCAAAACTTTGTGTCAAACAATACCCAATTACCTTTATTACATGTCTGACTTATACTTAGCAGATTGTGGTTGAGGCCAAATACAAAAAACACCTCTTCAACAGATGTTTCAGGATTCTTGCCCACAATGCTAATACCAACTATTTTGCTGTATTTATTACCTTCAAAGGTCCCCTTTCCTCCCTTCTTGTCTCTAAGGGTGATGAACTTCTCCTTGTCACCGATCATATGACTTGAGCAGGCACTATCCATATATCATTTGTTGCTTTTTCTAGCTTTTAGACAAATCTGCAAAATAAAGTTTTGAGTTTCCTTTTAAGTACCCAAATTTGCTTGGGTCCTTTTCTGTCAATGGCATTTTCCCTAGATACAAGTGTACCTTTGGGAACCCTTTTTACCTTCCTATTAAGTCCATTTTTCTTCAAAGCACATGAACTGGAAATGTGTCCCTTCTTGTTACAGAAGTGACAGGTGGTAAAGGGACTGCTGGATTGTGATGCAGGAAGAAAGCAATGAAGATAATATTTTTGTTTCACATGTTTGGTTGATCAAAGGATTTAATGCGATTTGAAATATGATCTTTCTTTTTATGCTCATTAGCATGAACAAAATGCCTTATATATAGATTTTGATTTTTCTTTTTAATCTTTTCTTTTACTACACAAGAATCATGGCCAAGTCCAACTTTTCCTTGTGTGATTCACTGACTTCCTATTAAAGTAAACAACATATCTTTTCCCTTAGTAAGTCTAGCCATGCTTTTTAACAAATAGTCATTGGTTTGCTTTTATTCAATACATGATGTATAGCAATTAGATTCAGCTTTATGCAGAGATGAAGTGTCAGAAATGTTACACTGAGATTCTAACTTGTTAATCTTTTTCTTAGCTTGTTTTAGCTCTTTAACAGTCTTAATGAACTCATCATGCAGTTCATGAAATGCATCAAGTAATTCAGAATAGGAAGGTTCATATTCATATACCTCATCTTCATGATCACTGTTGGATGGGATTTGATTTTCTTCACAAGCAAGTGCCATTAAGCAGATATTGGCAATTTCATCTTCATCATCTTCTTCTTCATCTGAGTTATTGTCCCAAATTGATGAGATGTATGCCCTCTTCTTCTTGCCCTTGTCAGCAGCTTTCTTTTCTTTTTCTTGCTTCTTTAGGAATTGTGGACAATCTTATTTGATGTGCCCTTACTTCTTACATTCATAGCAAGTGACAGGTTCTTTTCCTTCTTTCTTGTTGTCTCCATCTTGAAGAATCTTTTGTTCTTTTTCTTGTTGTAAAACCTTCTGAATATTCTGACCATCATAGCCAGAGTTTCTTCATCTAATTCATCTCCATCATCAGATTCTTCTTCTTTCTTTTCTGCAGCATTTAGAGCAAGAGCCTTCTTTTTCTTGTCATGTCCTACTTCCTTAAGAGCCTTTATCTTTCCCTCAAATTCTTCAAGGCTGCTGAAGAGGGCTGTGACAAAAGCTATTGATTCTCCTCTGGCTTCCTCCATTGCCATTACTTTGGGTTGCCACTCCAGAGGAAGAACTCTAAGGATTTTTCTGACCTTTTCAAGCTGAGTGTACTCCTTGCCAAGACTTTTCAATTAATTCACAATGAGGGTAAATCTCTTTTGTAGCTCTTTGATGCTCTCTCCTTCCACCATTCTGAAGCTTTCGTATTCACCAATACAGGAGTTCAATTTGTTCTCTCTTACTCTAATGGTTCCGTCATGAGCGATTTCTAAAGTGTCCTACATATCCTTGGCTATGGAACATTGTGACACTCTGTAGAATTTGTCTTGGTTTAATGCACTAACCAGACAATGTTTTGCATTAAGTTTAGCAAGACTCTTCTCTTATCTTCCTCATTCCACTCGTCCTCTGGCTTTTCCTTGTATTTCCCATCATCCTGTAGTTTCATTGAGACAAAGTCTCCCTTCTGGATGACACACCAAATGTCCAGATTAATGGACTGGAGATAGATTTGCAGTCTCATCTTCCAGTGTCCATAATGTTCTCCACTTAAGCCAGGTGGTCTGTTTGTGTTATTTCCCTCAAGTAGTATGCTTTCTCCAAAGCTAGCCATTGAATTTTCTGGACTGTTAGATCCTTTGTCTGGGAATTCGGGCTTGGATACCACTTGTTAGATATGTTGGCTTCCCAAGAGGGGGAGTGAATTGGGAAGATTAAAATTTTCTGCAAAAGCCAGGAAAGTAATGAAAGCAAAAATGACAGTAAAAATAGAGTATAAAGGAATAACAAGGTAAGAGCAGTAAAAAAGAAGGGAAGACACAGATGTTTATCCTAATTTGGTCTCCCTATCTTGACCTACGTTCAGTCCCCAAGTCACCACTTGAGATTTTCCACTACCTTGTAAGAATTCAATGGGTTTCTTACAATTGTCTCAGTACAACTTGATGCTCTGTTCTTAGAGCTTACAACCTCACTCTTTGCACTCTAGCTAAGTGCTTCCCAAATCCCCTATGATATTCCCTCATAAGAAAATCTTTCTTCGAGATGAAGATAAGATTGATTACAATGATTGAACTCTCTAATTAAGAGTGTATATGAAAGTTGAAGTACAGAATAATGAAGTATGTGAGAGTAATAGACTTTGACTTAAGAATTTGACAGAGTTTCTATATATACAATGTAAAATCGTTACCCACAACTTCAAATGAAGTTCTATTTACAGATTTGTATCTTAACTATACGTTAGAGACAAGATATAGCTGTTAGAGATGTTACCCAATGGTTACTCTGAAAAACTATTCATTCACCAACCGTGTAACACCCCTCATGTTATTTTTCTTGGCTTTGTGTTTTAGGACTGGAGGAAACGGGACGGAGGAAGGATCAGGTAGAGTCTGGAAGAACTCCACGCTGCGGCGAGGAGCAGGGCCGCCGCGGTGAGGAGTTTTCCAGTGGTATTGTTCCGGATTATTTGGTGGAGCCGCGGCAAGGTGTGCTGGAGCCGGGGCGAGAGTCGAGAAAATTGCTTAAATCCGGATCAGTTCAGTCGGACAGAAAAGAAAGAAATAGAGGAAACCGAGGGAGATCGCGAGGAGTAGTGCTAGGGTTTGAGATTTTCGGTGTCTAGGAGCAATTTTCGGACCTTGGGAAGCTTGGATTCAAGTTGGTAAGTGTTTTCTACTCCTCCCTCTCTATTTTCTTCGGTTGAAGTTTGGGATTCTTGGTGTAAGGTTGGATTTCCGAGTTGAAGCGAAATCCACCGATTGAAATGGATGTTTTGAGGTTAATGGAGTGTGTTTTGGTATTCTTGTTGCTTGGATGTGAGTTTTGAAGGGTGTATGTATGATTTGAGCTTAACCCTCGGTTGTTTTTGGTTAGGGCTCTTGGGAATCCGAGGTGTATGAGGTTGTGTAGTGTTTGAGTGATCCCTAAGAGCTTATTGATGCATGAAAAGGGTGTTGGAACCTTGGGTTAGGTTAATGTGGTTGAATTGTGATATTTGGGTTATTTGGTATATGGTGTTAATGGAAGAATTGTGATATTATGAAGGTTATTTGGTATTGGACAGTTTTAGGGAGCTTGTGAGACTCGTGTGTGTGTGGTAATGACAATTGAGGTAACCGGGTGTTTGTTTGATTGTATTGTATGGTATATTGGTGTGTATATTATTTATATATATATGCATATTTCTTTCATACCACGATATTGATGTGATTGTGTGTACTGTTTTCTATATATCATGGTATGCACACAGCTAGATGATAGTTATGATGATTATGACATTGATGATGATTATGATGATTATCATGATGATATTGACATAACACGACATGATGCATACATAACATTGTGACATGATGATGATGAGTATATGATGATACATGAGCATCACCACATGGCATTGTGAGGTTGCGATATATGGTGATATGGGTGGTGATGACGATATGATGATGATATGATTTGATATGATATGATATGATATGATATATGGTTAGGGAGAATAAGGATGGGATCCCTGTCGCTAAATCCTCCCCTATGGCCCAGGGAGCTAGGCAACAATGGACTGCACCTTCCCTAAATCACCACCAATTCGAGGTGGTCCAAGGGAAGGAGATCCACGGTCCGAACATTAATGTTACCTTTGGCCAGGTGCACTGATGGGAGGTGAGCTTGGTGATGTCTCAGAATTAGTCTTCACCAAATGTTGGAAGGGAGTTACCTATATGAAATGTCCTGTCATGACGATAGCCCGTGGTTCTAGCTGTGTGCGAGGGAGACATGCATACCATTTATTGCACATTGCATTCATGAGATGTATGGAATATATATATATGTGTGTGTGTGTGTGTGTGTTTGTTTCCGGTTACTGAGACATTGTCTCACCCCCCTCTCTCATAAACTAACCTTTCAGGTGACGGTTCTGGCACTAGTCCAGAGAAGGCGCGTGAGTAGCAATGAACGTGGGAATATTAGGTTTATGTAGTATTTATGTAGTTGGATGTTGTATCAAGTGCCAAGTAGGAAAGAGAATGGTTTGTAATGGATAATGATATGGTTGAGACTGGTTATATGTATGTTTATGTATGTGATATTCGTGGTTGCATGATCTTGGATGTTGAGGAGTCTGTATGTTAGTGTTGGTGAGTTTAGAGTTGTTTTGGGAGTCTTGTTCATTTGTTGTAAGGCCTGTAGCCCATTTGGTCAAGTTGGGTTTCAAGGGGTCAAATCTCAGAGGAGTGGTTTCTTTGAGGTAAAGCCTCTTTGGACAAGTTAATTTGGGGGTTTTGGACTTGCATGGTTGGTCTGGGAGTATCCATTTGCCTTTGGTGGCAATTGGAGGTTGTTAGTGGCGAGTTTTGGTCAATAAGTGGCCAAAACGGTCTTAAGAGTCCAGAATCTCCATACGGAGTTGGATTGAGGTAAAAGTGGTGCCTATTGATAGATGGGGGCTAGATTGACTTATAAGAGTTAGAATCAAGTCGATCGGAGGTTGGAGCATAAAGTTATGCGTGTCAGAAGTTCACCCCAAAAAGTTGAATTTGCTGATATGGCATATCAGCAGGGGGCAACGCGGCGCAAGAGGGCAGGCTGCGGCGCCAGCATGTCTAGCAGCGTTGTAGAAACAGGGGAGGCTGGAGCCGCTGCGGTATTGTAACGGCCATGGCCCCAGCCCAGTTTTTGGTGTTTTGTGAATCATTTCCGCTGTTTGAAGCTTTGAAGAGTCGTTTCGAGGTATCAGGGTTGTGTTTGGTTAAATTTTGAAGATTTTGGTTAAGTTTTGGAAGTGTAAGGAGGTAGGGTGTTACAAATCGCACTTAATACATCTGACACTCAAAGTTCAAATTTTGGTTAGTCAACAGATGAATTTCGCAGAGACCAAAAGCTAAAGACTTCAACATTGAACTTCAAAGTTCATATGTTATTCGAATTTTCATCTTTGAAGAGTGCTTCTATGTTGGAACATACGAATTTTCAAATTAAAGTTCTTCTGCTAAGTGCGAATAGTTTTCCCATATTGCTACAGTGCCTTCTAAGTTCGAATTTTGATGCCCAAAATTCATCTATTAGTGGGCAGCTTAATAAGGCACAATAGTTCATCTTTTCAAAATTCAAAGTTCGTCTGTCAGAGAGAGCTCTCATCAGACTTCGTTCAAAGTTCAAATTTCTGAATACCAATATTTGTATGTCAACAGATTGTCGTAACAGACTTGCAACCTTTGTTTCTAAAATTCAAATTTTCAAAATCAAAGTTCGTCTGTTAGTGAGCTAACTTTGGACTCTTTTTTAAAATTTACATTCAAATGAACTTTGACATATCCTCAAACAAATTTTTCATTTTCATGAATTATGTTTTATCATAAATTCAAATTTTCAAAACTCAAAGTTCGTCTGTCATAGAAGGCTCTTATCAGACTCATCCCAAAGTTCAAATTTCTACACTCAAAGTTCGTCTGTCAGAGGAATCTCTTTTCTGACTAACTTATTTTCAATTTGAAATTCGAATTTCAGAAGCCAAAGTTCGAATTTTCAAAGCAATAGATCAGTTTAAACACTTTAAAGTTCGTCTGTTAGTGGGTGTTTTTCAAATATTCCATGAATTATCATAGAATCATATTTCTAAAACATTCTTTTGTCAGTACAAAGTCTTTTACTCAAATTAAATATAGTAAGAAATCATATATCTAATCTTGTGCTAATTTTACTGAGATTTCTCCATTTGAGATCTTTTACGCACCTTTGATATCTTCTTTCCAAACTCTAGAAGGTTGGTTTGGAATAATCAAAATAGTTAATTCAACAATATTTCCATATTATATCATTATCCTTGATGAAGCATTTCTGAACGAATATATTTCATTTGAATTTGATTTTTTTTCTCCAGAAAATTCATTGGCAAAAGCTTAGGCATTCCCTTGTTTTATGAGCCAAGTCAATCATTCAGGAACATATAATAAGTTATTTTTGTCAGCAACAAAATGGAAATATAAATGTTAATGAATAATAACTGTAACACCTGACTCCTGTATATCTCCTAACTTGACTAAACACTTCAAAAACCAACGAAACACGATCCAAATATCTTATACTTACCTTCCAAAACATCAAAGTAGTGGGAAATGTTACAAAGCACCTCGAGAAACACCAGAATGGCAAAAATGGGTGCAAAGTCGCAGCCGCTACAATATCGCCACAGCTCTAGTGCCCTCGAATTCAATGGCGCCGCGGCCTGGCTTCTTGGCACCGCGGCGCCCCCTGCTGGTTTTATACTTGCAACTTTCAACATCCCGGGACAAACTTCCGATATGAATAACTTTATGCTCAGATCTCTAATTAACCTGATTATCTATTTAAAGAGATTTTCAAAACTTAGCTGTAAACCTAGGATCTCTGTTCGACATAATATTCATCGGGACTCCATGCAGCCTCACAATCTTATTCACATATAATTTGGCAAATTTCTCCATCATAATAGTCTCCCGAATTGGATGAAAATGGGTCGACTTTGTCAGCCTATCCATAATCACCCATATTGCATTGTCCCCTGAAGAGGTCCTCGATAATCCCATCACGAAATCCATGGAGATACAATCCCATTTCCACTTTGGGGTCTCTAGAAGTTACAACGTACCCACTGGTAATTGGTGCTCAATCTTTACTTTCTAACAGATTATACATCTTGCCACATACTTTGCGATGTCCTTTTTCATGTCTAGCCACTAGTACCCTCACTTCAAATCTTGGTACATCTTAGTAGTACCTAGGTGAATAGTGTACACGATCTTGTGAGCTTCCTCCAAAATAATTTCTTGAAATCCCACAATGTTTGGAACACAAATCCGACCATGATGCCAAATGATACCATCCTCCAATATATCAAAGTCCTGAGTTTCCACCATTTCAATTTGTTCTCGAATGCCTAAAAGATAGTTATCCTCCAAGTGAACATAGCAAAGGTTCCTCAACAAATCGCTTGATACATTGATGGATCCCAATACTAATACTCCATGATGGACATTAATGGATAACAACATATCTCTCAGGCTTTCTCACAACTATTGTTCTCCCATCATCATTGTGGCTACGTGCATCAACTTTCTACTTAGCGTATCCGCCACTACATTGGCTTTCCCAGGATGATACTTCAAAAGAAATTCATAGTCTACCAAGAATTCTACCCATCGTCTCTGCCTCATATTCAACTCTTTCTAATCAAACAGATACTTCAAACTCTTGTGATCACTAAATATTTCCAATTGAGTACCATAGAGATAATGCCTCCATAATTTCAAAGCAAACACTACAGTCGCTAGCTCAAGGTCGTGAGTAAGATAGTTCCCCTCATGAGGTCTCAAATACCTTGAAACATATATCACAACTCTTCCTTGTTGCATTAACACATGCCCTAGACCCTTCTTAGAGGCGTCCATGTAGACTGTGAACAGCTCAGATGTGTTAGGGATAATTAGCACTGGGATAGATGTTAGACAAGCCTTCAGTTTTGGGAATGCTCTCTCATACCTGTCATCCCAAATGAAAGATTGATCCTTACGGGTGAGTCTAATCCATGGCATAACAGGCTGAGAGAATCCCTTAATGAACCTTCGGTAGTAACTAGCCAATACCAGAAAGCTGCAAATTTCAGCCACTGATTGCAGTCTTTCCCAATTCAACACCGCTTTTACTTTGTTAGGGTCCACCACTACACATTTTGCAAAAATCACATGACCTAGAAATTTCACCTCCAGTAGTCAAAACTCAAGTTTACTAAACTTGGCATACAGTTGGTGATCCCTCAACACTTGCAGTACAATTTGAAGATAAAGTGCATGCTCTTCCTCACTCTTAGAGTATATGAGAATATCATCGATAAATATCACCACAAATTTATCCAGACATGGCCGAAAGACCCTGTTCATGTAATCCACAAAGATTGTCGGGGCATTGGTCAACCTAAATGGCATCACAAGAAACTCATAATGTCCATATCAAGTTCGAAAAGCAGTTTTAGGCACATTTTCAGCACACACCCGTAATTGATGGTATCCTGACCTCAAATCGATTTTAGAGAAAACTAAGGCACCTGTCAACTGATCAATGAAGTCTTCAATCCGTGGTAAAGGATATCTAGAGTAGTGCTTTAGTGTTCAAAATGAACCACGCAATTCAGACAAGCTTAAGCAGTTCTTAATGAAACTCCCGTGGGTGTGGATACCGAAAATTTCAAAAGGTAACTCCATCGCCACAATACCCAATCTCTAAGCACAATCAAAAGAAATGAAGGAATACGATGCACCCTAATCAAATAATGCATGAATAGAGAAACCATTGAGCTTAAGTTTACCTCTAATCAAGTAAGGAGCTGCATCCGCTTCCTATCGGGTGATTACAAAGATCTGACCGGGCATCATCAGCCTTCTCATCATATCATCACGCCTGGGCTCATGGTATCCTCGTATAATATGTCCCAGTCTCCCACAGTTATAACAAACCAAACATGGCTGATCATTATGGCTCATCCCATATTTTGTGCACAGATTCAAGGTGCTACCTAAATTGTATTGAGATAGGGCTGAGTCCCTTCCTACATACTCACTCTAACTGGGACTCCCTTGGTCAATGCCTCCTCGATAGAATTGTCCCCTACCATACTGACCTCTGTTGGCCTGATCTCGGCCAAAAATGCCTCTACATTTGCCATGACGGTCTCTATTATGATGGCCTCTTCCTCCACTAGAACAACCACTACCACTGCTACTACCTAATCCACTTCCTTTACTGACACCTTTGGTAGGTTCTAGGAGAGAAAAGGCTCGGATCATTGAATTCCTCTTCTTTTCCCCAATCTCCCACATTCTTCTGGATAGGACACGCATCTTTGCACATAAGTCTTCAAAGGATAGAAATTCAACCACCAATAATCGCTCCTTAATCTCTAGACAGGCTCTCTCAAACAACTTTTAAGCCTTGCACCTATCATCGCGGAAATTGTTCAGATTAGTGGAATACTTCACCAAATCCAGGAATTGTAGTCATCCGCTGACAAATTCCCTTGTTGAAAAGCTAGGAACACGGCCTCCTTTCGTATCATTAGGGCTAGAGGGAAGTAGTGTGCAAAGAATTGTTCCTTAAATTGCTCCCAAGCCATTGGAGCACCCATGTTTCAACACTAGGAAGGATGCTTCTCCACCAACACTTAGCCTTCTTTTCGAGCTTGAACACAGCTAATTGCACCTTTTGTTGAGAGGTACAATCCATCACACTAAATATATTATCCAATTGCTCTATCCATCCCTCAGCCAATGTAGTATCCATTGTACCTTAGAAAGCTGGGTGATTGAATTTCCGAAAGTCTTTCAATTGAGAGGAGATACCCCTTCTTTCAGCTCTTGGGGCTCTCTCAAGTTCTACCTCATTCTTATCATTATTACCTTCTTTTGCATTCAAATTCACATACATACCGGCCTCCTCATTTACATTACCATATGCTTGATGATTCAATTGCCCCTGCATCCTATTCAATGTTTTCCCTTGAGTATTCACTCCATCACTAAGGCCAGTTAACATTTCATGCATTTGCTTCATTAGGTCACTGTTACTTTGCCTTCCTCTATCAGACATTTTCCCCTACACACAAGCAACAACACATTCAATTGATGATTCTTGACTAGTATTGCAGTGGGAATATATGAGTCTGTGTATTTAAAATTGTGCCAAGTATTATCACAAGCAGAAACAATGGCCCAAACCATTGCATTGATACCACAATATAACATCTAACTCCTGTACACCTCCTAACTTGACCAAACACTTTAAAAACTAACGAAACACAGTCCAAACATCTCATACTTACTTTTCAAAACATCAAAGCAACAAAAAACGCCATAAAACAAGTCAAGAAATACCAGAATAGCATAAACGGGTGCAGGGCTACAACCGCTAAAGTGCCACCACAGTTCTGGTGCCCTCGGATTCACTAGTGCTGCGGCCTGGCTTCCTGGAACTATGGCACCCCTTGCTGGTTTTATACCAGTAAATTTCATCATCCTGAAGCAAACTTCTGACACGCACAAATTTATGCTCAGACCTCCGATTGACCTAATTCAACTCCTACAAGTCAATCTTATCCCAATCTAACTATGAACACCAATTTTACTTCAATCCGTCTCCGTATGGAGATTTTAGGCACCCAACACTGTTTTTACCATATTTTGACCAAAACTCATAACTTACAACTTCCATTTGCTACCAAAGGCAATTTGACCATTCAAGACCATCCACATAAGTCCCATTAGACTAAACCAACTTGTCCAAAGAGGTTTCATCTCAAATGAACCACTCCTCTTAGATTTGACCCCCTTGAACCTCAAATCGACAAAGTGGGCTATCGGCCCAAAACTCACATACTTAGCCCAAAACTCCCTTTGGACACATATACACCACCGTACTAACTCTTCAACACCCAAACCATACATACATCATGATGCATCACAATATATCACATCACATATCATAATATACATATACATCCAAATATCATTACAATCAATCCTAATTCTCACATCCATTGCAATACACTATCCTACTTAGCACAACATACACAGACAATACAACCTACTACTGCAACTTAGATATTCCCACGTCTGAGACACTACTCTCTTGTCTTCTTCGGACTAGTGTCAAAACCTTTACCTCAATTGTCACTACCATGCACACACAAATTCTACAAGCTTTCTTGAATGTCAATCCCACGACTTGCCTTCTCTGATCAACCAACAACTTAGCAAGCTTCTAGAGGCCAAAAAATACCTCCAATGGCCAAAGATTCAAAGCCCTAGTGGAGCTTCCTCAATGCTCCCTCCGTTTCCTTCTCGCTCTCATGTCCGAAATGTTTCTGGTTTATACCAGAATTTGCTCACTCGCCGCTACTTCAGATAAGCCCACTGCGGTGTGGAGCTCTTTTCTCCGCTTTGAGCTTTCCTTCGGTTTTACACACAACACCAAAAACACTTGGTTAGCTAAGGACCAAGTTAGGAACAATATAATGAGGGTTGTTATAATGACCACCTGAGACACATAAATCATACCAAAAAATTTTTACTATAAAATCAATTTAAAAAAAAATGAATTGCTTTTATTATATACAGAGGTATAAATTTTGAGTTTTGTCTATAATGTTAATTTTCTTTTGGTCTGGTATATTAAGATTTGTTTCTTATATTGTCAAGAGAAAAAAAATCAAATAAACTAATAAATTAACCTAGTTCCAAATTATGCCTTTGAGGATGGTGGAAGCATGACCACAAGTTGCCCCAAAATTACTACAGATACAAAAGCCAAGACTAAGGTCAGTAAGGATAATTTTAATTAAAAATAGAGAAAAAATTATCCAATGGTAAAACACTTGAATGTCGTGCATTAGACGTTGTTTGGTATACATAGATGTGTGTGGTTATTCAATCCACATTTAAAATATGCTTGTGAAAATGACCACCTTAAAAGAACACTTCATTTGAAAAAAGAAATGTACCCCTTTCCTTGTAAGTCATTTCCCCACATGGGGAAATCCAAATGCATATACATACGTACACACCCCCATTTCAAAGGGCTGCTTTACAATACGACATGTATTTTTTAAAACAAAATAATCTATAAAAGTTATCATCATTAAATCTCATTTGAATAGAAGAATTATGTAGTGGATGTCTATATATATTGTCCATTTAAAAAAAAGAGAAAGAAAGAGAAATAAATTGGTGATTCTGATATGATGTGTTGAGGGCTGCAGTTTTTGTGACTGAGGAATGGAAATCATCTACCTTATTCCACAAGGAAATATGTTTTAATATTGGTTTGAAAAGATGTAATGACGTATATTTAGTCTTTCGAAGCTTATTATCAACACTATTCTGGATTTAAAATTCCAACCTCAGTGAAAACCCATGAGAATTTCAAGCCTCTTTTTTATCTTTTTTCCAGACACGAAAATTTCAAGCTTGAAAATGAGATTTGATCAGTGTGATATCACAAATGACGAGGAAATACGAAATTTCCAGACACCTTCCTGCTCCAACTTTCTTCCTCTTCTTGAACAAGATTACAAACAATGATGGTTACATAACCACACTCCAATGGCCAATTTAATGGTCTAATCCATTAACATGATACGAAATTTCACTGCACCCCTAAACAAATTGCTAGCGCTGGACATTCTTTTTTCATGGAGTTTAAATATAGATGACATACAAAATGTCTATATAGTACCGAAACTGGATAAGTGCATCAAATATAATATGACATAAAAAATACAATAATTTTTAAGATTTTAGAATAAAAGTGTGAAATATTTATACATATATAATATTATTTATATAATTACTTATATGTATAATTAATAAATTCACCTATTAAGATAAAAATAAATATTAAATAATTTAAAAAACATAATCTAAATGTTAAAATAAATTATAAAATATTTATAACAATTTTAAACAATCATATTTTAATGTAAAACTTTGAAATAATATAAATAAATACAAAGAAATACATATGAATATGTATATATATATAATACATATATCATATCATATTATGTATTAAATACAGGTGCATCTACTTTATTAAAATATCGGTACTTTATATCTCAGATGTTCAATTCATCATGGCCAAAAAAATGAATTACCCAAAATAAAAATAGACAATTCAAATTTTAAATTTTTTTCTCAAGTCTTGGCCTCTCTTATTTTAAAGAATGAAAAATATAAAGTAAACCTCATCTTTTAAATTTTTTATCTTACATAATGTTAATTGGAACTAAAAAGCATAATAAATAAATAAACAAACGTAATTCAACAAAAACTACCTAAAGTGCTGTAAGTGAAACCACAACTTGATTACTTTAATATAACAGCATTAGTCTTATTTCTCTATGTGAGAAACTTAGTGACTTTAATATGTTTCCTTTTAATACTGTCCCAGAGGACTTCCATACAACTAGTTTGGTACGAACAGAAGTTGAATGATAAATAGGTGATGTACTGTCACACAAAATGAGACTGACACAACAACTTAAGATAAACAGGTGATGTATTGTCACACAAAATGATAGAGATAGGTTATGATAACTAGTCCTGTTTTTCACCAACCTTCCTAGTTCTAGGAAGTCCTATCCTGTGACCTGGTAGTGATCTTATGAACTTCATCTGTTGGTCCACCCTTCTCTGTCTTTCGGGTGATCTTGGGACGATCTCGCCGTTCACAAATAATTCACCTGCATCCAATTAGTATGGAGACTCAACTAATCAAAGCTTGAGAGTCATATACAAATTAACGATAATTGGGGCATTGGGAGACATATAAAAATACATAAAATATCATAACTTTTGCCATGAGGAAGGAATGGTTTAAAGAAGGATTTCAAGTGATTTAATGTATTGCAACACAACAGGACCGACATTACTCACCCACCCAATTGCCTATCGCTTTGCCAAGATGGACCGCTGAAGAAGGGGTAAAGAAGATAATATAGCTTACAACATTGAAAAAAACTTCAATGTTCAAAGTGGGTGCAAGATCTTAGCATTTATAGCTGACAACTGACATTAAAAAATAAACGCCAAAGATTGCTCTGATATGAGTATATTTAAAGAGAAACAGATTAAGGGCTCAGAAGACTCGCTGTTAATCAGCAGCAGCAGCAACACGATTCTTCAATGCAAAAAACACGCCATCACTGAACATCTAATTATCAAAAAAGCAAAAGAAAATAAAAATGAAAAGAGAGATTGCATTATTAGCTTGAAGGAGTAATCAGGCGGGGATATTGATGCATCAACTCCAATGATACTGTAACTCCATGTATTGGTGAGAGTTAATAGGTTTTCCAAGATGGTCCGCTATGTTGGGAGAACAGAAAAAGAACAGAACCTACATTGTCAAGGAGATTATCAAAGCAAAGGTACCCATTATTGGGGCAGCAATTAACGCTCAGTAAGAATATTACTAGGGTCCGTTTGAAAAAGGAAAAAAAAATACTCTCCCCATATTAAGGGAGGTAAAATACTCTGGTATCCTTATTTGGTTTAGGAAAAAAAAAAAATAGGATGGACAATTTTACTCCCCTCCCCTCCCCTCCAATCCCTTCAACCATCCCTTCAACCAAACAGGGTAAAGTAAAACAGGCTGATTTGGTACAATGTTCCAAAAAACAACTGAGCACAAGCTTTAAAGAATGTGGCCAACTATAATTCTATAATTATACATCTCAGGCAGAAGACACTTCATTTAAGGATATATGAGAACAAAATATATAAAGCACACGACAATGAAAAGGAAAAAATAACCAACACGCGTATAGAAGGTTGACAAAATTATCTCCACTGATCCGCATCTCCACAGAGAAAATAAGGCACAGAACAGTTAGGAGAGACTTTCTTTTTTTCTTGTAACAGGAGAAAAGAAGTCGCAACTACAACAGCCAAACAGACAAAACCGAAACGCCTTTAACACTTACCGCCATAATCCTTGTATTCCGGATCAAGGTACGTTTGTGGGATGGTCAACCATACCTCGGGCAGCTCTAATCACCAAAAAGAAAAAGGATACAAACATATGAGGAAAATAAGGAACACTGAGGTCCTAAACAAAACATTCGCACAAACACAAGTATTTGAAGTAAATCTGCAACATACCTTCTACCTTATCTGCTGTTTCCCGGTCAATTTCACACCCAAATCCATAGAATCCATAGTGACCACCCCGTGCAACATAATAAATCTTCTTCTTCGATTCCTCTTCGCTGAAAAATGAAGATGAGGAACTGTTAATAACAACTCAAAAAATCTCTTAGACGAAAGTCAAAAGGGAAATTTCATTTTCTCGAGCAACCCAGCAACCGGAAACAAAGCAAGAATTGACTTGTACCTTCCAACAACCTTAGCAAGGGTTTTTATATAATAATCAATCATCTGTTGTTTGGTTACCCGTTTTTTGGTGGAACCATCTCCCTCGGGTTTGGGCCTGTTCTTCATGACAACCGTCCAATGCTTAAAGTCGGGCGAGAGTGAGATTGGGAACGGCCGGAAACTGGAGTTGGACTCCGAGTTAGGGGGTGCGTGGGCCGAGTTACTGGACCGATTGACGCGGCATCGGACAGCGGTGAAGCGATTGGCGGTGGGAACCGGAGTGAGTGCTCGCAACACTTGAGAAAGAGGATTGAGAGATCTTCGGGCCAGAAAGGTAGATGGGATAGGAGGGGATCGGGTAATGGACAAGGAAGTGGTGGAGAGAAGGCATCTGGGAAGGAAGTAAGAGAGGCGAGCAGAGGATGAGCAAGAAGCTCGAACTAGGGCAAGAGCCGCAAGAGCCATGTTCCAGCTGAACAGACTGTCTGGAGAAAGGGAAGAGGGTTTTGTGGGGCTTTTGTCTTTGGGCTGCGGGATTTTAGGGCTCGCCTTTTGAGTGGGCTTTGATGCACAGACAAGAAAAGGGGCCCATAACTTATCGTTCTTCAATCTGCTCTCCTGTTTGTTCACTCTCTCAATTCCGAATCCAATCAGAAAAACCCAATTTTTTGACAATATTATCAGCACTTTTACCCCTAGATCTGACCCAAAAAGGACAAGGGCATGAATTGATATTTATTATGAAACAATTAAAATATAAACAACTAAAATAAGAGGAAGAAAGAATTAAGAGAGGAAAATTAGGGAGACTTTCTTATTCATATTAGAACTATCCAATTATTAATCATTGAATCAGTTATATAACCTCGTACACGGACAAGTTCCTCCTCTGTGCTCAGTTGCATCCTTTATTTCATTGAAATCGCTAGCCAGCAACCAAGGAAGATTAACATTGTCATACCTGTCCACGATGAGTGTGTTACAATATGTCGTATTTGTGTTATAAAAAGTTAAAGACCTTTTGCTGTGGGTATACTCTCTCTCTCTTGTTATTTTAAGTGACCTAATGGCAATTGATAATCATCCATTAAGTTTCGGTATTATATTATTGTTAACGGTGTGATATCTGCTGATATTAATTTAAAAGAATTGGGAAATTATAGAATTCACAAATGAATAATTTTCATGAATTTATAAAAACAGATTGTGGATTAGCCCATTTAAACCACCAATTTATCTCACAATTATTTTTTCAAAAAAAATTACTTCGAAATTAAAAAAGTATCCAAATCAGTACACTATAATATTAAAAAATATACAAATGACATCTAAAGAAAATCGATCAAATCCCATGATTATGGATTCGAAATTCATGAATTTCTATGATGAAATTATTTCTATTAGATAAAATTCAAATGTCGTTGAAGTTTAGGACATTAAAATATTAATTTTAAGGTAATTTATTTTTTTGTGACAATATATCATATAATTAGATATGTTGATTCAATTATCTAATTTTTTATTTTTTTTATAAATTTTTTGGTGGTTTAAATAATTTGATCCACTTAATGGGTCAAATTTTGATTTTCAACCCATCAAGCTAATAAATAATAAATGAATAATAATTATAAAAATAATGTAAAATAATAATAATAATAATAATAAAGATATAATAAAATAAAATTAAAATGTGAGGGGTTGAAACGCTAAGTTTCAATCCCAATTTCCTGAGCCCTAATAGGAACAAAGAAACTGAGGGAACCAAAGCTCGAGCACGAGCGAGATGCAGAGGGAGAGACCAGACTCAGGTAGAAGGGAAGCTGGAGCTCGTGTGCTGGTGAGGAAAGGAAAGACCGAAGGTGCTCAGGTGCGAAGAAGGCCAAGAGAATTAAGGTTTGGAGAGGCAGGGATAGCAGGAGGCGAAGATGACAAAATCTCACCCCTCAATCCATACTCTGTCACAATAGAGTAGTGGAGGGATGGGGCATTCAGGACGAGTGCGATTGGGGTTGAAGCTAGCAGAGGGACGCACGGATTGAAGGGCGTAAAATTTGGAACGAGAAGATGGAAAAGGAGAGACCATGCATTTGGTTTTTGATTCTACTCCACTCTCGACAATCCTATAGAGGGAGAGGACGCTGAAAAATCTGAAAAAACCCTAGAGTCTAAGAAATAGAGTCAGAGAGAGAGAGAGAGGCGAAAAATTTACTATAAAATCAATTTAAAAAAAATTGAACTGCTTTTATTATATATAGAGGCATAAATTTTGAGTTTTGTCTATAATGTTAATTTTCTTTTGGTCTGATATATTAAGATTTGTTTCTTATATTGCAAAGAGAAAAAATAAGAGAAAAAAATCAAATAAACTAATAAATTAACCTAGTTCCAAATTAAGCCTTTAAGGATGATGGAAGCATGACCACAAGTTGCCACAAAATTACTACAGATACAAAAGCCAGGACCTAAGGTTAGTAAGGATAATTTTAATTAAAAATGGAAAAAAAATTATCCAAGGGTAAAACACTTGAATGTTTTGCATTAGACGCCGTTTGATATACATAGATGTGTGTGGTTATTCAATCCACATTTAAAATATGCTTGTGAAAATGACCACCTAGAACACTTCATTTTAAAAAAGAAATGTACCCCTTTCCTTGTAAGTCATTTCCCCACATGGGGAAATCCAAATGCATATACATACGTACACACCCCCATTTCAAAGTGCTGCTTTACAATACAAGATGTATTTTTTAAAATCTATAAAAGTTATCATCATTAAATCTCATTTGAATAGAAGAATTATGTAGTGGATGTCTATATATATTGTCCATTTAAAAAAAAAAGAGAAAGAAAGAGAAATAAATTGGTGATTCTGATATGATGTGTTGAGGGCTGCAGTTTTTGTGACTGAGGAATGGAAATCATCTACCTTATTCCACAAGGAAATATGTTTTAATATTGGTTTGAAAAGATGTAATGACGTATATTTAGTCTTTCGAAGCTTATTATCAACACTATTCTGGATTTAAAATTCCAACCTCAGTGAAAACCCATGAGAATTTCAAGCCTCTTTTTTATCTTTTTTCCAGACACGAAAATTTCAAGCTTGAGAATGAGATTTGGTCAGTGTGATATCACAAATGACGAGGAAATACTTGCACCTTCCAGCTCCAACTTTCTTCCTCTTCTTGAACAAGATCACCAAACAATGATGGTTACATAACCACACTCCAATGGCCAATTTAATGCTCTAATCCATTAACATGATAGTAAGAAATTTCACTGCACCCTAAACAATTTGCTAGCGCTCAACATTCTCCACACAAGTGTTCGTGGAGTTTAAATATAGGTGACTTACACAATGTCTATATAATACTCCCTCCGTTTCGTTATATAGTGCACTTTTTTGAGAAATTAATGTTTCTTAATATAGTGCACTTTATGAATTACATAGTATAATTTTGTTCTCTTTCCAATATTGCCCCTAATTAATAAACCCAAATATGTGTTTATTATTAAAATATTTAATTCTCAAAGCATTTAATGAGGGTAATTTGAGAAAATGTGAAAAATTTTGTTAGTTATTAATTATTGTCTTGATCTGTGTGCGGTAGTTAAAAGTGCACTATAAACTGAAACAGAAGAAATACCAATACATGGTGTGTATATCATATATGATATAAAAAACACGATAATTTTTAAAATCTTAGAATAAGAGTGCAACAAATATTTATACATACATAATATTATTTATATAATTACTTATATATATAATTAATAAATTTACCTAGTAAGATAAAAATGAGTATTAAATATTCTAAAAAATATAATCTAAATGCTAAAATAAATTATAAATATTTATAATAATTTTAAATAATCTTATTTTAATGTAAAAATTTGAAATGATATAAATAGATACAAAATAGTACGAACAGATACACGTATCGTATCATATATATTGTGTATCAAATATAGATGCGTCCACTCTGTTAAAATATCGATACTTCATAGCTCAATGTTCAATTTTTCCCAACCAAAAATATGAATTACCCAAAATAAATATAGACAATTCAAATTTTAAATTTTTTTCTCAAGTCTCGGCCTCTTTTATTTTAAAGAATGAAAAACGTAAAGTAAACCTCACCTTTTATAACATTAGTCTTATTGCTCTGGGTTGAAAATTTAGTGACTTTAATACGTTTCCTTTTAATACTATCACAGAGGACTTCCATACAACTAGTTTGGTACGAACAGAAGTTGAATGATAAATAGGTGATGTACTGTCACACAAAATGAGACTGACGCAACAACTTAAGAGAAATAGGTGATCTATTGTCACACAAAATGATAGAGATAGGTTATGATAACTAGTCCTATTTTTCACCAACCTTCCCAGTTCTACGACGTACTATCCTGTGACCTGGTAGTGATCTTATGAACTTCATCTGTTGGTCCACCCTTCTCTGTCTTTCGGGTGATCTTGGGACGATCTCGCCGTTCACAAATAATTCACCTGCATCCAATTAGTATGGAGACTCAACTAATCAAAGCTTGGGAGTCATATACAAATTAACGATAATTGGGGCATTGGGAGACATATAAAAATACATAAAATATCATAACTTTTGCCATGAGGAAGGAATGGTTTAAAGAAGGATTTCAAGTGATTTAATGTATTGCAACACAACAGGACCGACATTACTCACCCACCCAATTGCCTATCGCTTTGCCAAGATGAACCGCTGAAGAAGGGGTAAAGAAGATAATATAGCTTACAACATTGTAAAAAACTTCAATGTTCAAAGTGGGTGCAAGATCTTAGCATTTATAGCTGACAACTGACATTAAAAAATAAACGCCAAAGATTGCTCTGATATGAGTATATTTAAAGAGAAACAGATTAAGGGCTCAGAAGACTCGCTGTTAATCAGCAGCAGCAGCAACACGATTCTTCAATGCAAAAAACACGCCATCACTGAACATCTAATTATCAAAAAAGCAAAAGAAAATAAAAATGAAAAGAGAGATTGCATTATTAGCTTGAAGGAGTAATCAGGCGGGGATATTGATGCATCAACTCCAATGATACTGTAACTCCATGTATTGGTGAGAGTTAATAGGTTTCCGAGGATGGTCCACTATGTTGGGAGAACAGAAAAAGAACAGAACCTACATTGTCAAGGAGATTATCAAAGCAAAGGTACCCATTATTGGGGCAGCAATTGTCACTCAGTAAGAATACTACTAGGGTCCGTTCGAAAAAGGAAAAAAAAAAACTCTCCCCTTATTAAGGGAGGTAAAATACTCTTGTATCCTTATTTGGTTTAGGAGAAAACAAAAAGGTTGGACAATTTTACTCGCCTCCCCTCCCCTCCCCTCCAAATCCCTTCAACTATCCCTTCAACCAAACAGGGTAAAGTAATACAGGCTGATTTGGTACAATGTTCCAAAAAACAACTGAGCACAAGCTTTAAAGAATGTGGCCAACTATAATTCTATAATTATACATCTCAGGCAGAAGACACTTCATTTAAGGATATATGAGAACAAAATATATAAAGCACACGACAATGAAAAGGAAAAAATAACCAACACGCGTATAGAAGGTTGACAAAATTATCTCCACTGATCCGCATCTCCACAGAGAAAATAAGGCACAGAACAGTTAGGAGAGACTTTCTTTTTTTCTTGTAAAAGGAGAAAAGAAGTCGCAAATCCAACAGCCAAACAGACAAAACCGAAACGCCTTTAACACTTACCGCCATAATCCTTGTATTCCGGATCAAGGTACGTTTGTGGGAGGGTAAACCATACCTCGGGCAGCTCTAATCACCAAAAAGACAAAGGATACAAACATGTGAGGAAAATAAGGAACACTGAGGTCCTAAACATGCGCACAAACACAAGTATTTGAAGTAAATCTGCAACATACCTTCTACCTTATCTGCTGTTTCCTCGTCAATTTCACACCCAAATCCATAGAATCCATAGTGACCACCCCGTGCAACATAATAAATCTTCTTCTTCGATTCCTCTTCGCTGAAAAATGAAGATGAGGAACTGTTAATAACAAATCAAAAAATCTCTTAAAAGAAAGTCAAAAGGGAAATTTCATTTTCTCGAGCAACCCAGCAACCGGAAACAAAGCAAGAATTGACTTGTACCTTCCAACAACCTTAGCAAGGGTTTTTATATAACAATCAATCATCTGTTGTTTGGTTACCCGTTTTTTGGTGGAACCATCTCCCCCGGGATTGGGCCTGTTCTTCATGACAACCGTCCAATGCTTAAAGTCGGGCGAGAATGAGATTGGGAACGGCGGGAAACTGGAGTCGGAGTCCGAGTTAGGGGGTGCGTGGGCCGAGTTACTGGACCGATTGACGCGGCATCGAACAGCGGTGAAGCGATTGGCGGTGGGAACCGGAATGAGTGCTGACAACACTTGAGAAAGACGGTTGAGAGATCTTCGGGCAAGGAAGGTAGATGGGATAGGAGGGGATCGGGTAATGGACAAGGAAGTGGTGGAGAGAAGGCGTCTGGGAAGAAAGAAAGAGAAGCGAGCAGACGAGAAGCAAGAAGCTCGAACTAGGGCAAGAGCTGCAAGAGCCATATTTCAGCGAAAAATGTTGTTTGATGCATTTTTTTTTCAATTTTACCATCCATTAAATAAATAAGTTGATAAAATTAATTTTTTATTAATTATAAATAGAAATATTAAACATTAAATGTTGATATTTTATTTCCTCTTATCCTTAATATAAAATCATTTTAACTGAATCACGCGAATTAAGAAAGAGAGTTAAAACTAATTAACTACCTCGATTTCTCCAAAAATTCTAATATTTTTCTAAAAATATTCTTATTTAATCTCTCTCTTTTTTTCTTTGAATACATTAAATAGGGGTATTTTTTAAAAATGTATAATAAATACCATCTCGTATATTATAAATGATCTTATATTTAGGATCAAGTCAAAAGATCCTATATATAGGACTGGAGGGAGTAAAAAACTACTTAAATTCTTAACAAATTTAATTCTCTCAAATACTTTCTTTAATTTATATAAATTAATTATTTATCTGTTATGAGTACATGGAAATGGAGGGAGTCTTGTTTATCAAAAAAAGGAAATGGAGGGACTCTTAGAAATAGGCGTGTGTTGATTGGCTTGTCTATTAGAGTGTGAAGCACCACTACAAGTACAAGTTACATATGCTTTATGATTTCCAACAAGTTCTAGTTACTCGAGAGATTTATAGCCTATATATGGTTGTGTTTTCTATTTTTATATTTTAAAAATAGGAGCGCTCTTTAAAATAAGTTTTAAAAATAAAAAAATATATTTGAATCAATATTATGAAAATTGTTTCTAAGATCAGAAAAATATAAAAAATCATTTAAGGAAATTGTTTTGTTTGATTAACTTGTTTTATAAAAAATTCTTACAATAATTGGCACATTTTTTTATTATAATTTAATATGCATATAGCATTAGTAGAATAATTTAATAATAAAATTTTAGTAAAATAAATAATAAATAAATATATTTTACTAACATAAATCAGATAAATAACACTGAAATTTATGTGTTTTATACAATATTTATGTAATTAGCTTTAATTTGAAGGTAGACAATATCATTGGTAGACCTGAAGAGGATGGTCAATGCAAAATTGACATATGGGTCTCCTAAGGGATGAGATTAAGGTAGGTGTATTGATTCCATGAAATAAGTCAAACTAACCCTTAGGCTTCAATATAAGACTTAATTTAAAGTAGTACCCTTTGGCTAAAGGTGCTCCCTTTAATATAATTAATAACTTACGAACCAACTACTTTACAAGATAACTTCTCTATTTTGTAGTTCATACAACATTTTTATTTATAGAAAGTAGTATGCAAAATTATGAATGTGTGATTCTTCCACCAAGAAGTAATAAAGAAGCTATACCACCTGATGTTGAAAAAAGATATACCTCAATAATTTATGGATTTTATCCCATCTTTAAGAAAAATCATGTCCTTCAAGTTAAGGTGATATGTGGATTAAATAAAGAGTTGAAAGTTTGTATATTGTGATAGTTCCCTATTACGTTAACGTTGGCTATGACTATAATAAAAGTTTGACATAGATTAAAGATATTAATTATAAATCATGATGTGAATTCAAGTGACACCATATGAAATGTCATGTATAAAGAATTATTCAATAATATAAGTTAATGATGTGTGTATATATTATCCCTTACACTTAATGATATTTTTCTAATATTTTTTCATTGATTATTTTTCTTTAGATATATAATTGCATATTGCTATATCTTTTAAATTTTCTTCTAACTGAATAACCCTGTGCATCACATGGATGCAAATTTAGTTTGATATAAATGTATTAAGTATACAAGTTTAAGTAACTAAAATTTATCCATTTCCTTTATAGATATGATTTTTAAAAATTTTCAAATTATTTTTTTGTGCACCAAAGCTATCCGAGCCAAAGATTAAAATCACCAAAATGGACCTTTTTCTTCTCCCAACTTGAAAAGATTTTTCAAATCATTGTTTTAAACTTGAAAATTGTCTTGTGCTTTGCAGATGAATTATTTATTATTTATATATGAATGAGGAAATGATTTTGTTCAAAGTTTTTCCATTGTGTCCGATAAATAACAAATTAAAAAAAAAGGAGAAGAAAAAGCCAAATGTTAGTGGATATTAGCGAACATAAAGCCAAATGTGATTTTATTTAAAATTTCTTCTGCTGTGTCTAATTAATGGATAAAAAATTTTAGACTAAAAAATGAAAATTATTAATATACAGGCATGAAGCCAAATGCACTTACAGTCATAAGCTGAGTCAAATAAATTGTCTTCGTACAACTTAATTTAAAGAATATGTTGATGATTCAAACCATTTAAAAGATTTTTAAAATCACTTATATATTGAAAATCACTGAGCCAAATAAATTATTACTTCCAAGTTTTGACTCTGAAATTAATTGACAGGGAATAGAGGATACAATAAAAAGTAGGAACTATTAATATGAATCTTCAACAAGGATGAAGAATGTTCTAATAATTTTATACTTCATTCATTCTTCCAAAAGAAATCGACACCCACATCAAGAATATATATATATATATATATATATATAATTCTTTTCAGCCCACATCCTTTTCAATAATATATAATAACTGAGTCAACAAAAATTAATTAAAACAATGTTGATATAAGTATATAAGCCATTTTTAACTATTTTATGTATCTTGAAAAATAAATTGAATCATTAAATTTGTCAAAAAAATTTCAATGCTTTCCCCAATTGCCCATATTAATTATATTAAATTCAAACATTTCATCAATGTTATCAAAATCAAGCCTGTTATTGAATCAACAAAGACACAAGTTCAAAATTCAATAGTTCAATTATGGTTAAACCATTATCAAACTAATAATAATAAAATTAATGTATTTTTAATTTTATATGTTATATATCATATAGAAAACAAAAAAATACCATTAATAAATTTCATAACTTAATATTAAAATATAAATAAGTTAATAATTAACCATAATCGCTTTTTGAATTTAAAATAGCCAACTATTAATCTATTATCATATTATTTATTAAGTAATTTTATCATTATTAACAATTATGTATCATAATAATACTTATATAATGTTATAATATAGAAAGAAACATTTATACAAAAAATAATTTTATTTAGTATAAAAAATAATGCTATTTTATTTTAAAAATTTAAAAGATAAAAAAATAATTTGACTACTTCAACCGGTTCACTACTAGTGTGCACTAGTTCTAAAAATATCCGGTTCCCTCTGTGTCCAGAGCAAGCTTGGCATTGGTTCTCAATTTCACCAATTGAATTGACCAGTTTGGTCCAATTCTATCAACATTGTATTTCACATTTCTTTATCTCTCTCCCCTTAATTGTAAACTAGGGTCATAAATGAAAAAGAATAATTAATGTGCTAAACAATCTCTTCTAAAAGTGCTCAATTCTCTCCTTATCCAATCCAGACCTAGAATCGATTCTTGATTTAACCGATTGAACTAACCAATTTGGTCCGGTTCATTTCACATATCTTTATGTCTCTCCTTTTAATTGTAAACCAGGGTCATAAATGGAAAATAATAATCAATGCACTAAACAATCCCAAATCAACTTATTTTGGATCAAGAAATGAGAATGATAATTAATGACATGTTCACATTTTTATTTCATTTTACTATTTATTTATATCTGTCAATATCATCACAATTAATCCTTCAGTTTCTATGTATAAGGTACAAATGAGATGTTTTTTTTAGTTTCTAAATATAAGACACAAAAATGGATTGTCTAATGTATTTATTTGCTTTTTTTAATTTTACCCTTTATTATATAAGTGTATACAATTAATTTTTATTAATCACAAAATAGATGTATTAAATATTAAATGTGAACATTTTATGAAACTACTTGAATTCCTAACAAATTTAATGTTCTCAAATTTTTCCTTAATTAGTGTAAATTAGTTATTTGTATTTATATATGGAAATGGAAAGAGTGTTACTAATAGGCATGTGTTGATTGGCTTGCCAATGAGAGTCTGAAGCAGAACTACATGTTACATATGCTTTATAATTTCCCACATGTCCAAGGTAGTTTCTCTATTGAGATTTTGCAGGAGTGTCTTTCCCAGATTCTATTTCTAACTAGTTTTCCTTTGTTGTTTTGGGCGTATGCCCTCTCTTGTTACCAAAAAAAGAAAAGAAGAAATCGGGGTGTCTTAAAAGGCAAATTTCATGCTGTCTCTCTTCTACAATAGCTTATTTCTTATCTATTTAAAAATTTTCTTAGATCAAAATTTACATATGAGAAAATAGATCAATTGGGGCAATAAAATTATGTGTTTGTATAGATTTTACTCTTTTTTTATGTCTTTTTTTTCTCCTACTACATCTTGTAGAGATCTAGTTTCTTCTATGTAATATTTTACCCATTTTTTAAAAAAATAAAAAATGTATAAATACATGATTACGTGTCTATATAAATTCTGGTCGATCTAAAATTTTTTTAAAAGAAGAAACATGTTGCCATTAGAGACACCCAGCCCTCCAATAATTTGGATGTCGGATCCGGCAACATGTACGTATTTCACGGCAGTGAGACCCTAAGCTGAGTTGTAAACATACTATATGTCTTTATCGTTTTTTTATTATAGATCCCCACGGCAAGTACTAATAATTTTTTAGCATTATGAGAATAAATTTAGGTATTTTTTTTTAATTAGATTTGCTCTAAATGGGGGTGTTCAATCATCTGGGTAACCTGATAGGCCCGATTCTACTAGGTATCCCAGGTTATTCCCAAAAATTGGGTCAGGTTAGACACTGAGTTAAGGTCTCATCCAATGTCGGCATATATATAATTATATATATATATTTAAAAATTTTTAAATATTAATTGTATATGATATTTTTCTTGATACACCATATATATAATAAATTGCCTATATCATTATTGTAAATATTTTTAAAAGTTTAATCTTTTAATTTTATTTAAAACTTTAAATTAATTTCTTAATATTATTTAAAAATAATATATGATTATTAAGTATCTATAATTTTAATAAATTTTATTTTTATTATAATATTATTTTTTAAGAAAATATATTTGAAATGAATATAATTATAATTTTGTTAATAAATAAAATTAATTTATTTTTTATTTTTAAATACTTTTTTAAGATCAAACCAATCCCGATCTCATAGGCCGGATTGGCTCAATTCCACTTGACCTCACAAATACTGAGTATCAGGTAGGCTATCAACCCAATCTTACTAAGTCTTTGTGCACCCCTAATTCTAAATATAAAATGTGAATAATTGAATTTTCAATTATTTATTTAAAAACTATGAGTTACTACTCATATTAATTTAAATTGGTATAATATATTTTTTATATTTATTAGCATAAAAAAATAAAAATTTCCACTTGAAGAGTCACTTTTCCTTATAAGTGCTTATTTGGTTCTCATTTTCTAAAACGAAACCATGATTTTTAATCATAATTTTTTAAAAAATGTGTTTGACCAAACACAGGTGAAATACAAACTAACTTTTTAAAAAATGAAAAGTGGATTAAACTGTGGTTTTGAAAAATGAGAGGAAAATTTACTTTTCCTTTAACAAAACGTGAGTTTTGAAAAAGGAGAAACAAATTTATTTTATATTATACATCTAAAAGTACTTTTAACCCTTATCATCCAAACAGATTTTTTGTCAAACTTACTTTTACAAAAAGAATATTCAAACATAACAATTTCTAATAAACTTACTTTATCTAAATTTCATTTTTATAAACTTTATTTATCTTAACTTAATTTTACAAAATAAAGAATCAAACGGGCCCTAAATGGTTGTTGTTATCATTTGCTAGCATGCACATGTGAAGTGTCAATTTGAACATGTGAATTTATTATTTATTCAATACTTCAAATTTTATATGCATGATGTTATATTAAAAAAAATAGGCATTTTTTATAAATTTAATTTATTATAAATGATATATCTGTGTGTTTATTTTGGTTTACAAATGCAATGAGTCTTCCCACACTTGTAGTGCGGTCTTATCTTCAAATTTTGGATGTGTTAGCATATTAAATGCTCTCTTTGTTTTTTTTGTAATGCTAGTACTCCTATAAATTTTTAAGGTTTTAACATAAAGATTATAAAATATAATTAATTAGTCATAATTATTTTAAAATTTTTAATATGTTCTTAAAAAATGAAATAAATTCAATAAAAAAAACTATTGAATAAATATACAGAAGCTATCAATGTTATATTTTACTTTTAAAATGGTAGAAAAATAATATGATTAAAAAATAGAAAACTACCAAGTACTTAATTTGACTAATATGGATTGTATCAGTTTAATTAGAGATCTTGAGTTCAAGCTTTGAAATGCAGTTAAGCTCAATTTAGATTAATTTAAATCTTAATAAATTTTTCAGTTAAAGTAGAATTGATCTAAGTTACAGGATGTTTGACATAAAAAAATAGAAATAAATAATATCTTAAATTTTAAAAAAAATAAATAACTATACAAATATTTTTTTTTCAAAATGGATCATTAGAAAAATTGGAGTGCACAACCCTGAAAAATAGAAAAAAAAGATATTTTAAGATTTTTATAAAAAAATATTAATAAATAAATAGTATCCATGAAAAATTCAGTTAACTTAAATTAAAAATTTAATTTATAAAAATACTAAATTTATAAACTGAACCTTTGAAAAAAAATATTTCCAGGTGGGTTCTCAAATCTCTTTTTCCCAAAGGAACACTATAGTTGCCTTTCATTCAACGTCCGTACGAGTAATTTCATATTTTCACAAACATGTCGAAAAATCATCAGTTTCATGTCGGCGTCTGATTGTTCTTTTCTGACCTTTTTTTTTTGTCGGTATCGAAAAAATTTTATGCATAATTGAATATCGCCGTGATCCCTCCTAAATCCATCCCTAGTAGGATCTAACGACCCAGGACTCCTCCTAACTCCATCCCTAGTGGATCAAGGGAAAAAGACAAACAAGAATCTTACAATAAAAATATTTACTATGAAGGATCTCTAATTTTGTTTTTGGTAGAAAGGATCTATAATTTTTACCAAAAGGATTTGGATCCTTCTCGAGAAAAAGAAAATGATGCTGTGACAAAAATACCCCCATTTCACCCAAAAGTTTCCCCGTGTTCGTCTCAAGACTCTCAACATGTTACTACTTGGCATGTTACCTTTTCTAAAATTTTAGGAGGAGGAAAGGGATATTTTTAGATTTTTTTTATTTTTTTTTAAAATTTATTTTGAAAAATATTTTTACAGAATTATTTTGATAACATTAAAATAGAGAATATATTTAGACAAGCATTGAATTTTGAAGTAGACATAACTAAATTTTTAAGAATAAATAACTAAATTTTTAAGTGGGCATAACTAATTTTTCAAGTCGACATAATGAATTTCCTAAGTAAATATACTAAATTTTTAAGTGGACAAAATTAATTTTTCAAGTACAAATAACTAAATTTTTTAAGTAGATATAACTAATTTTCTAAGTAGACATAATAAATTTTTTAATGGGACAAAACTAAATTTCTAAATAGACATAACGACTTGGAAATTTAGTTATTTAGATTTAAAAATTTAGTTATGTGTATTTGAAAATTTTGTTATATTCATTTGAAAAATTAATTTTGTCCACTTGAAAGATTAATTATTTATATTTAGGAATTGAGTTTTATGTATTTGGGAATTTTATTACGTGCATTTGAAAATTTAGTTATATCTATTTAGAAACTTAATTATTTGAATATGAAAATTTAGTTATGTACACTTAAAAATTTTGTTATGTTCATTTGAAAAATTAACTTTGTCCACTTGAAAAGTTAATTATTTGTACTTGAAAATTGAATTATATATATTGGGAATTTTGTTACATGCATTTGAAAATTTTCTTTTGTCTACTTAGAAACCGAGTTATTTAAATTTAAAAATTTAGTTATGTGCGCTTAGAAATTTTGTTGTATCTATTTAAAAATTTTGTTATGTCCACATAAAATTTTAGTTATATGTACTTAAAAATTTAGTTATGTGTACTTGAAAAATTTGTTATATTTATTTAAAAATTTAGTTATTTAAATTTAAATATTTAGTTATGTAGACTTAAAAAATTAGTTATGGTAAATAAGAAATTTATCTATTTATAATTGGAATTATCAATCATATGTTGCCGTTGATACATTTGATTGCTTGCTTTTATACGATTAATTGTTTTGAGTTGTAAATGAAAGTGGTATCCAAATTTTACTTTTGGACATTGCGCACAAAAATTATATAGGAAAAAGTAAATTGTTCACATAAGTTATTTATACGAAAAACATTTAAGAATTTTATTTATTCAAGCAAATAGAATGATAGATTTGGGAGACTATGATAGATAACAATACGATGAATTATTATCTACAAAAAATTTTTTTGAAAGAAAAAATCAGATGATTTAAAATTATGGGTAGGAGATATTTATACTAAAAGATTTTAAATATTAAAATTACTTTGAAGTATTTTATGGGAAAAAATTAATGTTTAGTTTTTAACATATAATTTTTATATAAAATAATATTGATATTTTAATAATTTTAAATATAAATGTATTTAATTTTAAATATGAACATATTTAATTTTAAAAAGTCTAAAAATATCCCATTTCTTCATCCGAAAATTCGACAAACTAACCTACAGCCAAGTGGTGACATGTTAGGGTGAGATACATACAACGGGAACTTTTGGGTGAAGTGAGGTATTTTTATCACGGTATTATTTTCTTATTACGTGAAAAAGACCTAGGTTTTTTTTGAGCGAATGTAAAAGTTGGAAATCCTTTGTAGCAAATATTTTTGTTATAAGATCCTGGTTTGTCTTTTTCCCTAAGATCTAACTAAAAATAAATTGAATTTGTCCGAAACTTAAAACATTTCTTATCTTGGGTTGGTTAGAGAAAAAAAAATTGTGGAGAACTGAAAATTAGAGGAAAAATAAAAAAATTATATGTTTCTGCTGTTTGGATAATAAAATAAAAATAGGAAAGAAATAAAAGTAAAAGAGATAATGAGGCATGAGGTCACATGTTTTTTCTTCAAAATATTTTTTTAAAAGTGAAGAGATTTTAGATATAAAACATTTTAAAGAGGAAAAAGGTACAGGGCTCACATGTTTTCTTTCCATTTTTTTTATAAGCAGTGATATTATCCGATGTTAGCTAAAACCAATCTTCTTGAAGCGTAAACCCTCTCAACAATGATTTTTCCACATATATAATCAAAGATTAAATACAGAATAACATACTCAAGGAACCAACTATTTATTAACTATATCAAAACCTTGTTAATTCTCTTATTCATTTAAACATTAAAAGAGAAAATATTATCTATCTACTTTTTTTCTCCTCAGGATTTTATCTTTTTATCTAAACAAAGTATTAATGATAGTTTCCAAAAATAACTCTAAAACTTTAACGTTAAAAATATGAAAGAAAGAAAAGTGAGGGAGCAAATTAGACATAGGATTCACATGTCTTTTCCTAAAAATTTTCTTTTTAAAAATGATGAGATTTTAGAAAGAAAAGGAGGTATGGAACTTATATGTTTTCTCTCCAAAATATTCTTTTCTTTTGATTTTTTTTCTTATTCATTCAAAGAGAAAACATTTTCTCTTTACTTTTCTCTATTTTACATTTTTTTTCTCATCAACGTTAATGATTATTTCGAGAAATAACTATAAAAGTTAAAAGTTAAAACCCGATCCTATACATGAGCCAACCTTGTTGGTTAATGCTTAATTTTGTGTTAATTAACCTATGCTGAAGTTGGGATTATTATTTCAATTGGGATTATTACTAGTTCAATGAGACTTCAAACTGAAAACTTTTGACCCTTTCAAATATTCCACCACACTGATTTTTTATTCATAGCAGTTGTTATTTGGGCATCTTCAATTGGAGAAAATTTATGATTTTTTTTATATTTTTTGTACTGTTCTTTAATTAAAATTTGATATATAGATTTTTTAAAATTATCTTTTTAAATTTAAAAAGTTAACATTTTTAATATATAGTTAATGACTAAATTTACTATATATTAAAAAAATGCACATATTAACTTTTAATTGAAAAATAACACTAAAAAATATATAAAGAAAAATATTTAAGCTTTTAATTTCTTGTGAATTTTCATCCCTAAAAATGATGTGAAAAATAAGAAGAAATAAAAAATAAAAATAAAATTAAATAGCTTCCTTTTTTTTAGTGATTTGTGTTATTGTAGTCATTGGAGTTAAAAAAATAAATAAATAAATAAACAAATAAAAAAAATCCAAAAGCCCATCTATTTGAGATTTATCATCTTATGTCCGTATATCTTCTCTTAAATGCTTCTTGTTTTTATCTGCTGGCATTCACATGTGAAGTTTCAATTTGAGCGTGTGAATTTATTATTTATTCAATACTTTACATTTTATAAGTATAATGTTATATTAATAAATTATTTTTTGGCCAGAATAAATTTAATTGATTATAAATTAAATTAATATATGAACATGGTGATTAAATTAGCATATATGTAGGACACATTTAATATATAATTTGTCATCTTTTGTACTTAAAATTATATCTGTAATACTATGTATTTTTAATACAGATGTATATTAATAAAAAAAGTTGAGTTGTATAATATCCCAAGGCAAAGGGGTCAAAAGGGTCCCCATCCCTTCCAATCATAGAAGGGGAGCCAAAAGCCCAAAAAGGCCTCCCTCACCTCCCAAAAACGAGGACCGACCCCACCACATTGTGCTGTAATTCATAGACTACTACGACATTTTAAAATTTCCATCCCTGAAAAAGATAAGAAAATATGAAGAAATAAAAATAAATATTTACGTTGTGTTTGCACTTTGCTGTATTCATTTAAGTAAAAAGAGAATTAAATAAATAAATCAAAAAATAAAGTTCCAAAAGCCCAGCCATTTGGGAATTTTTTTTATCCAGGTCAAAGCAAATAAATATTATCTGAAACTTATTCTGTCAAGATTTCCCACGTGTTCTTGTCGGTAAGATTTCTATGATTTATTTATTTTTAATTTAAATTCAAATCATTTAAAGTTTTTTTGAAAATCACTTACATGTATCCTCCCTATAAAAAGAGACCAGAGAGGACATAGGGGAGAGCAAGAGTTAGATTGACTGAATGAATCATAAAAGAGGAGAATAAATCTGAGGAGAGCATACTTCTTCTCTTGTGGTGATCTACACCCTACTTGGTGGGTTTTGCTTATTAGAGTTGCTTGCTTCGATCTTGCTCTATGTGTCATTCATGATGCTATAGCACCATCAGTTTTTCTCTTCTTCTGTTTTATTTTTTTGGGTTTATTCTCTTTAAATTGGAGTTGCTTTGTTTTTTTTTTTTTTACCAACAGAAATTGGAGTTGCTTTTACTGGTTTAATATAAGGGCCTTTTAATTAAATTATGTAGATTAAGACTAACAGTTAAAATTGGTTAGATACTTTAAATTTATTAAAAATTATGATAATATTTTTAAGATATTCTTAATAAAAGCTATTAATACCTATAATATATCAATGTTGGAAAGAGAGTTTTAAAATTATTGAGGGCATTTTTAAAAGTCAATCATTAATTAAATTTTACAAAGGCCCATCCCTCCCATTAAAACTAACCAACAAGCACATTAAAACTGACCAACAAGCATTTCAATCCGGCTGCCGATAAAGTATGTATATAGCCGATAAAGTGTGTATATATATGTGTGTGTGGAGTATGAATATATGTGTGTATATATATATTAATTTGAATCCGGCTACGACGTGTATATATACATATTAATAAAAAAGTTGGTTTGATGGCTAAAAATATTACACATACTTTACAATAATTTGGGTTTGAATCTGAATTTTATTGTGAATATCTTGTTGATAACTAATTTGTAAATATCTTTATGACCTAACTCACTTAAATATTTTTCTCATTATATATATTATTTTTTTTACCATTTCATATTGTGAAATATATATATATATATATATACACACATTTTTATCATTAATGAAATATATATATATTTCATTCTTTCTCTTTGCTTTTATGTCAAAATCCCTAATTTCCCATACAAATTCCCAACCAAGCCCTCTTCAAGAATTCACTGTCCGCTTGGTATTCTTCTTCTCTTACCGTCCTCATTCTCTCCATTGCCGCCGGACTCCAACCTTTCAATCGACGATGCCGAGCAACCTTCACGCCATCGAGAGAGACCACATTGTCGACGTTGCTGCTGGTGAGTGTTCTGGGCAGAGGGTATCATCGACATCGATTTGAAGCAGAACGCAGAACGCAGAACGCAAAACGCAGAGCCAGAGGACCTCCGTTAGCGATGGTGGTTTCAAAGGCGAGGAGACCCTTCAACGTTGTTCGATCTCGGTAAGGTGCTGCTATGGGTATTGGGATTTCGAGATCAAAGGCGACCGACGTGACGATTTCAACACTTTCCTTCTTCTGTTGTGATTATAGTGTTCGATCTACAACGTTGTTCGATCTGAATCACGGTCTGTTTGTGCTATTTTCTAGTGTTATGGCTGTGAAATATATTTTCTAGGTTGGTCTGAGATTAAATTTTTTTTTGTGATTATGTCAAATATATATATATATATATATATTTCTTCTTCTTCTTCTTCCTTCAGATTTGGATCTGTTCTGATTCAGGTCTGGTGTGTTCTTCTCCCTTCAAATCTGTTCCCGTAGCATTTTTCTTCCCCCTTCCAATTGTTTTTTACATTTTTTTCTTTGAATTTTGTTGACATTAATATGTTTCTTTTGAATCTTCAAAAATATAGTAATAGTACTTCCTAGTATTTTGCTACCATTACACATTTTTTCTTTATGTTCAAAATTTATATAATATTCCTCAGTGCACAAAGATCAGGTTGGAACGAATTCGAAGTGAACCCAATGTCCGGTGCCGAAGAAGACCGGGCTTGAGTTTATTAGGCGCAAATGTGATTAAATTGGAATTAAATTAGATACTAGTTTATGATTAAGTACTCTAAAGATTTTTCTATTTGCCACATTTTAATTAAAGAATTAAATGACGAAGATAAAATGGCTTCTAAGTTTACTCCTCCCAGAAATCCAACTTTTTTTTTTTGCCAACTTTTAATCACGTTGATCAGTGGGTTTTCACTCTTTCAAACACAGCACTGATAATGTCACAAAAAGACATAATGTTTTGCCAAATAATCTCAGAGAAGAAAACTTTTTAAAGGCAAGCTAACTAACTCGTTTGGAAATTATATTTACCTTAATCTCTTGAAATAATGGAAATGATCAGAGAATAATACGATTTCTGTTGTTCTATATATTTTAACCATACAGCCTTGTCATCTTCAACACTTTCAAAACTCGCACATAATTAAATATTTTTACGAGCATATAAAAAATATCAGTGGGACTAATTTTTCTCCGGATATGGAAAGTAAAGTATATCCTTCCTAACTAGCTTAAAATTATCAGTTTAATCAGCTTCTAGTTGTTCCCTTTTGACCTTTTTTTGTCTGTATAAAAGTTTTTTTTATATATGATTGAATGTCACTTGCACATCCCGACTTACCACGTACCTGTTTTAATTCTTTATCGTAATTCTAAAAGTTTTGCAAATCTCATGCAAAAGATCATTTCAACTTTTTTGGAGCGTTTTTTGTTTTAAAAAACTAGTGATCGTTCAGGTTATAAATGCGGAATAAAAAATTCAACATCATATAAAGCTAAAACAAAAAAGGGTCATGTGCCACAAGGCCAATAAAACAAAACAAATTGAAAATGCTTTGCATTATTGGATCTCAACTACAAGAGAGAAGAGAAAGACGTTCGCTGTCGTTCGGGTCCAAATTTAGTACGGATTTGTGTTTTAATTCAAACGTACAGCTTTATTTAAGTCAATTAATTTGATGGTCCCAGATGTAATGTATCTTGCTACCTTACTTGTCAAATAAATCATCCTTTCTTTATAGGATTTGGATGCAGAAAGGTACGGATTAAATAAGAGATGATAAAAATTTATCCCAATCAGCTGGGTGCGACGGATAGGACAGACAAACGGTGTGGATGAAAATGAAGCTATACTGTGAGTGACAAATGGATGGTTGGGATGGAGTTTTATTGTCTATAATCCGTCTCTTGCTAAATCTAGATTCTTCGTTGCATTGTCATTCTGTTATATGATGCAAATAAAGATAGCAACCTTCACACATATCTGTGATCATAACCTTCTCGTTTTGGCCTCATTACTTACATAAGATTCTTTTGTTCGTAGAGATGGCTCGTGATACTGAAAAACCATGGTTGGTGGTGGTGCCTCTTCTCTTGATGATCACTTGTGTTGATGGGAGGAAACCACAAGTGCCCTGTGTGTTCATATTTGGGGACTCATTATCTGACAGTGGAAACAACAACGATCTTCCTACCTCTGCCAAAGCTAATTACAAGCCATATGGGATTGACTTCCCACAAGGACCCACAGGAAGATTCACCAATGGCCGAACTTCCATTGACATCATCAGTAATCTTCTCTCTTCTTCCTTTCAACCTCTCAATTATTCCATTGTTGAATTACAAGCAGTTATTATATATATTAACTTGTAGGGTTCATCATGAGCCTAACATTCTTCTCATTGCAGCTGAACTTCTAGGTTTAAAGGAGTTTATCCCTCCGTTTGCAAATATTGGTGGCTCTGACATACTAAAAGGGGTGAATTATGCATCTGGTGCAGCGGGAATTCGAGTTGAGACTGGCAAACACGTGGTAAACTTTCATACTTCTTTTAACTTTATTTTTAAAGTATTGCTATTTCATCTGTCTTTTTCTCCATCAAATATATTAAATGTTCATAGAATTTGGTTTGAGACGCTCTTGTGATTCAGAATTGATTCATTGAAACCAGTGCTTGACCATGCATGCAGGGTGCTGATATTAGCTTGGGATTGCAGCTAAGACATCACAGGGTGATAGTTTCAGAAATAGCTGCTAAACTTGGAAGCTTGAAGAAAGCAAAAGGACACCTCAACAAGTGCTTATATTATTTCAATATAGGAAGCAATGATTACATCAACAATTACTTCTTGCCCCGGTATTACCCTACAAGCCACTTCTTTACCCTTGAGCAGTATGCTGTGGCTCTTATCCAGCAATATTCTCGCACACCAAGGGTAAATATACATAACTTACTGAGCTACTTGCAATTTTGAATTTTATTCTACTGAAATAAAAAAATTATTTGTTTTTGTGGGGGATGCAGGCAGTGCATGAACTTGGAGGAAGGATGTTTGTATTGGTAGGGTTGGGCTCCATAGGCTGCATACCTTATGAAATTTCTACAAATGGAAACTCATGTGTGGATGACATGAATGAAGCAGCTATGATATTTAACTCAAAGCTTAAATCTCTTGTGGATCAATTAAATAATGATCTCTCCAATTCCACATTCATCTTTATCAACAGTACCGCATGGACATTTGACGAGTCACTTGGTAAAATATATATATATATATATATTCTGATCTTCTTCTACCTCATTTTCTTACACTGTCATACATATGTTAAAGTTAAAGAATAGTTATTTAATAACTGAACTCTTCAGCTAGTCATAACATATATTAACTTCGATTTTGAGGGTGATTTCAGGATTCAAGGTGTTCACTGTTGGTTGCTGCAAAGTAAGGGAAGGTGGTCTATGTGAAGTGAACGAAACGCCATGTGAGAACAGAAAGGAGTATGTATTCTATGATTCATTTCATCCCACTGAGGCTGTCAACCTCATCACTGCAACTTCCTCGTATAATGCTGTCGCTTACCCGATGGATATCAGCCACCTTGTTCACCCCGAAATCAATAACACCTCACACGAAGACTCATCTCTTCTGTATCCATCCATGTCTAGTAATAATGGTACTAGTAATAATAGTAATATATTCCAGATGTAATTTTATTGATGTTGTAATATGTAATCTCTGGACAAGGTATTGATGATCAGAAAGTATCATGGGACAAGCCTCCATTAGGGTGTAGAATTTTATTGATATTTATTGAGATGCAATTTTATTCATGTGATATGGAAACTCTTAATCAGAAGTTAATTTTCGTTACCACTAAAAAAGTGGATGCTCTTCATTCACAATGTGAATGTAGAGGATATATTCAGTTATTCACACACACACACACAGTGAAAAAAGTGGATTAGTGTAATTGTGAGATATGGGTTCATTCACAAATACATTCTCTTGTATCACTTTCTCTCCAAATGCATGAATTTGTCAATGGAAAGGATTTAAAAATGTATTTGAGTCATGTTTGCTACACAAAATTTTTAAGACAAAAATAAAAAATAAGATGTGAATGTAATAAGAATGACATTTATATCTTTACATAAGAAATCAATGAGAAGGAAAATATACAATGTGACTTACACCTTTAGGCTCTATACAATGTACATGACCAATTCAAATCTAATTGAGTCAAATATCAATAAGCCCAAACCATTGTTAGACCACAGTTTAGCCAACCTTGGTAAAGACACATTTTTCTAGTATAATTATCTCATATATGGTAATTATTAATTAAATTTGAGTATTATTAGACTCAAAAAAATACGCTTTTATGGTGGCCCAAAAAATGGACACATTTGTATTGATGACAGTTTGTTGAAAATTAACATAGCCCAAACAACTTTTTAATGAAAACTGTTGTTGGATCAATATTGGGCCTAGGTAACCAATATTGGCACTAAACCATAGTTCAGTCATAGGCCTAGTAATGAATTTTTAAATTTTTGTTCATTGATGTTTGGGCCTGACCATAGTTTGCTCATTATCAAGGTTAAGGTTGCCTAATAATGGCTATGAAATTGTTGTTGTGGTGGCCTAACCACAGGTTATCGTAAAATTGTTGGAAAGCACATTGTGTAATTATAAATTTTGACTAATCGTAGTTAGAATTATGTTATAATAATATATACATATTTTTAGCTAGAGTGTTTGTAACAGTACTTTAAAAAAAGATACCGCAAAGATAATATTTACGGATACTCCTCTTAATCGTCGTTGCGTTTTTAAAAGTTTTACAACATTCATATATATTAATATTTCTTAAGAAGTGGTACTATTCATCAGGGCCAAGAACAGTGGTTCCCCAACTCACTTTAACCGCATTTCTCTAAATTTTTTTATCTTTCTATTTTTTAAATTTACTACTTACATAAATAGCTCTCCTCCACTTTATTTAACTATTACTTTAAAAAATTTTATTTTGGTATATTTTAACTAGAATTATGTACCTTTTTGTGGCAAAAAAAGGTATTTTAATTTTCATCAAAACTTTTTTTTTTAACAATACTCTCCCTCTTTTTAAGATTTTTACATCTAATTATTTTTTTAATTTTAAATTTTCTGATTATTTTTGTATTTTAAAGTTTTTTCATATTTGATTATATCTAATGTGTAAAAAAAAATCTTATATTTTTACAAATCCACTGTGACTATTTCTTCCCTTCCATCATTCTCTCCCAATTATCACAAATGAATTTTAAAAATTCAAATTTCACATTTATCTTCTTCTTTTTAATTTAATTTTATATCTATTTAATAGTATTATATTTATTTAAATTTTAATATATCCCATGCAATACACGGGTAAGACAATCTAGTTTAATACATTTTTAGTAGGAGTGTTATCGTTTGGTTCCCCTACATGTATTAATCATCTATTAACTTTGCTTTTGAAAGAATTAATTGGTTTCTATCACTCCATTATTGTACGAATTTGGATTCTTTTCATTGCAGTGCTTCTCTTTTTGTCTCCATTTCAATTTCTGGCCCTTGGAACAATTTTGAAAACCAAGATCAATCAAAGAAATTTGAATTTGCCATAATGTTGATGTTTAAGATTAATGACTCAATCGAATGATTATTTTAGAACCACCTAATCAAATGATAAATATTATGACATACTCTTATGATGGTTGAGACTTTCTATTATATATCTAAATTACTGTATGTTTTTATTTTTTATCAAATCATTCAAAAAGTCGCTTTTGTCCGTCCACATCTAATTAGGTGTCCATCGTACTGATGGCTAATCAGTGTACAACTATACATAAAATTAGAAAATGAAAATTGATGAAAGGAAAATTGGTTTTTTGTTATTTTCTGGAGACTTATGATTACAATCAAAAGAAAGCAGAAAAAAAAGAGAGAATGAAAGAAAGAAAGAAGGAAGGGCAATTTCTGCTGATCCCTTGATTTTTGGCACCAAAATAAGTCACCTAACCCAATTATATATGCCAAAAGTTAGAAGCCTTCCCATCTTATAGGAGTGCTTCTCTCTAAATCCCTAAATCTAGCTAGCTAGGAGGATCAGAAGTACTTCAGATCAACCTTAACTATTTTTATATCAGCTTTAGAACCTGTTAATGGTAGAGATGCGTTATGAGAGAAAGCAATGGTTGCATGGTTCTGCATCGCCTTGTTCTATTGGCAGCTGCAACGCTAATGATGTTGCAGAATATTGAAGGGGTAGAAGGAGGAGAGGGTGAAGTGGCATGCGTGTACTTCATTTTTGGAGACTCATTATCAGATAATGGAAACAATCCTCCTCTCAGTACTTCTGCCAAAGCTAATTACAAGCCTTATGGCATGGCAAACCTACTGGCAGATTCACTAATGGCCCTCAATTCCATTGATTTTATCAGTAAGCACTCTTCTTCTTCTTCTTCTGATCATCTTCTTCTTCTTCTGTCTCTTGATATAATAGGATTGATTCATTTATTTGTTTTATTTGGATACGTTTTTATGTTTTGAAGGCATGGTCTCTTTCTTTTGATTCATCTATTAAATAGGAAATAGATAATTTGTTTTCATTGTATAAGAAGGGTTTGAATCCTTCACTATTATTCTTCTTCTTTAATTCATTTGTTTCTTTTATTCGTATATGTTTTTACATTGTGAAGGCATGCATGATCTCTTTCTTTTGATTAATCTATTGAACTGGAAATAGTTAATCTGAATTGGTTATATAAGAAGTGTTTGAATCCTTTTCTACTATTCACATCCCACCTTTCTAGTTAATTATTTAAGGGAAACTCTTTTAATTTAGTTTTTAAATAATTTATTTTTTGTACAGGTACATCCAGCATATAGAAGATTAATTTTGCAATTTCATCCTTTGAAGATGAAAATGACTGAAAAATTCATGTGGGGATAAATATTACATGAGGTATACTTTGAGACGTCAAACATTTCCTTTTTCGGAGAGAACAAATAATTTACTCAACATATATAATTACTATTTTTTAAGATAATTACTATCTTTCTATTTCATGCCAACTTCTAGAAAAATATAACAACAATAACTACTTTTGTCCTAGTCTAATTTGTCCACGCAGACACAAATTATATATAGTTTAACAATTTTCATGTAAGACGATTTGAACAAAAATAGCCTTTATTTTCTATCAAAAGACAATTAATAAATCAATATTTTGGTCATTTTTATACACTATGAAAATAGTTATATCATGGATTTAGATTTTCTCTATACATAATCTTGTCCATTGATTTGATTGAATGGCTGTGAAAATTATTTATAAATCGATAATATATTTGATTTAATAATCTACATTTACTATTATAGATGTAATGCTCTTCAAAACAACATCACAATACTTATTCATGATAATAATTAAATAAATTATATATTTTATTTAATATTACAATTAGCAATCTTTTATAGTTTAAATTAATGGATGGAATAGATGTGTATGAAGAGAGGTATATAAAGAGAGAATATAAAAATGCCCTAGCTCAGAATACCTATTTATACATGGTTTGAAGAAGTTATATGAAAGAAATCAAAGTAGTTATATATGCAAACACTCTTGTTATGAAGACAACTCATATGATGCAAGTTAACAAAAATGTCAATTGCAAATATTCAATATGCAAATAAAATATAAAATTTATAATAAGTTACATTCTTTGCATAAACTGTTTGATTTATTTTTTCTAAGACTCGGTAAAATGTAGGGAAATTCGGCTATTTTTATTTATTTCTAGAAATCTTTTGGGTCAGATACCTTGTTGAATACTCATATATATATATATATATATATAATCACCTAACTGATTAAGGTCGGTTTGGTGTGGCAGCTCAATTTCTGGGAGCTCCCTTCGAAAATACCGCAGGTTCAGACATAATGAAAGGTGTGAACTACGCGTCCGGTGCCGCAGAAGTTCGTGATGAGACCGGAAAGCGTCTGGTTTGTACATTTCCATCCACACACTTTCTTTTTCTCTTCACTTGTTTTCTTTTTTAAACACACACAACTTTTTCTTCATTAGGAATAGCTATTAAGTTTCATCTGATCCTTGCCCTGAGGAAGGAAATCAGATTCAATGAATTGAGTAGAATATCCATCATTTTATTCAATTTATTACTTCGTATTATTAATAAGCAAGCTATGAGCCGTGTAATTCATTTCAGACTTCATACAACACATGGGACTACTTTCAGTTCCAACCAAATATCTACAGAGTTGAGGTGTTCTAGGTCCCCTAAAGAACTATTTGGATCAGTAACGCAAATTATAAAATGTGAGAATTGAATTTAAATTAAAATTAGGTCCCTATATATATAATGATGAAGTGGTTGGGGATGCATGCAGGGATCAGATATAAGCTTGAGATTACAACTAACAAATCACAACACAACAGTTTCTCAAATCATTTCCAGACCAGGAGGCCCTGACAAAGCGCAACAGCAACTCAACAGGTGCTTTTATTATGTGAACATAGAAGACAATGATTACTTAAACAAATACTTCTTGCCCCAACATTACCCTTCCAGCAACACCTTTACACTTGATCAGTATGCTGCTGATCTTGTCCAAAAATATTCTGCCATCATCAAGGTATCTACCTTGATTCCCTCCCTATTCCTCATATTTTATTAGGTTTCCTGTAGCTTTTTTTTTTTTAAATTTCCTTTTCAATTTTTTGTCATATATTTCATAAGGACTTAGATTTTAAAAATTGGGTATGATTTAGAAAAAAATTGAAATTATTATCTCTGCCTTAAATACTACACAAGAAAAGATTTTACTTTTGGTATCAAGCCGTCTGATATTTAGAGATTACATTGGACTCCATTTAATCTGAGTTGAGTTGGGTAAAACTATAAGGGTAGTATAACTTTTCTAATAAGTATTTAGTGCAGCAGCAAACCCAAGACTCAAATATAATACTCCCTTTGATCCTTAATATAAGACTATTTAAACTGAATCATATAGATTAAGAATTGAAATTAAAACTAATTAACTACTTTGATTTCTTCAAAAATCCCAATATTTTTCCAAAACTACCCTTATTTAATCTCTTTCTCTTTCTCTTTACATACCACCTCGTATATTGTAAATGATCTTATATTTAGGATCAGGATAAAAGATCCTATATATAGGACCAGAGGGAGTACTACAAGATAAACTAACACAACACAACCTCCTAGCAGTTGAACTACACACTCGTTGTTCAATATTGTGATAGCGTTTTTTTATGAGTGATTAAGAAAAATTTAATGTTTGTGTTGGTATGATGTGGATGCAGGGGCTATATGATATAGGAGGAAGGAAGCTTGTGTCGGTAGGGGTGGGGGCCAAAGGGAGCACTCCAAGGGCACTCACTACTCTTGGGAATAACACTAATACTACGTTGAAGACATAAATAAAGCAGCTGTGATTTTTAACTCCAACCTTAAATCTCAAGTTGATCAGTTCAACAAGTCTTTCCCAAATGCCAAATTCATCTTCATCAACAGTACTGCTGCCTCAATTGACCCTTCACTTGGTACTTTTCCTTTATCTCCTTTTTCTATTTCTTACAATTTTGTGTTATAGCTTTCTTTCATAATTGGTTTTAAATTTCATACATTATGTTATAATAAGTTTCATTTAAAATTGCAGGATTCAAGGTTTTGGATAGAGGGTGCTGCAAAGTAGGGGAAAATGGGAGTGCACTGCTAATTTAAAGCCATACGATAACAGAAAGGAATATGTGTTTTTTGATTCCTTTCATTCCACTGAAGCTGTCAACTTAATCACTGCAATCTCCTTATATAATGCTTCAAATCCAGCCTTCACTTATCCAATGGATATCAACCACCTTGTTCTCTCCTAAATCAACCATCCCTCTCCCAGTCCGTGGGTATGTATATATGTGTATCTCTGTATATATCAATATCTAGCTATGATATGATGCAGTATGTCAGGCATGTAATCTCTGTAACAAACAGATTTAGTATCCCATGTAGCTTACTTCACTTAGCAGGATATAAGACTTATTGTTGTATGTTAGTACCTCATGTAATACTATCTCATAGCGTTAATTAGTTATTTTGACGTTTTTGTATTGTTTCTACGTAGTTTTGATACCTCTTTAGCTTATATTTTGTCATCTTGTTTTCACCTTTTATGCCCTCTTTACATTGTTAAGGTGAACTAGAGTGGGTTTGTAATTACACTAAGTCTAAAATGAAACATATCGTTCACAACTTGTAAACAATATGACTTTCTATACTAGTGAAGTGTTCGCACATTGTGGATTTTTAAATGACTCAATCATAATGGTATAAATCATCAAAAATTATGCCCTAACTGTGTATTTTTAGTTAAGAATTTATTATCTTATAGGACTGTAGCTGACTTTTGTAATGAATTCATGCTCAATGAAACTGTCAACAGAAGACGGGAAGCCAAAATTGCCGGGGGCATAACATGGGAATGAAGAAGCAAAGTATTCCAAACATGTGAAGGTGTCTTCTACATATTCATACTAAACACAGATGGAAGCAGCTTTCACCATGAATACATAATATATAGTGTTATCAAAGTCTACAAAGCCACTGCATATAGAGACGGAATTAATTAATACTTAAATATCTTGTTCCCACATTCTACTTATATGTGTTACCTTTAAGCTTTATCAATATTCATCTGCTATCATTATCCCAGAGTACATAGAAGCAGAAGTTCTTAATAAGTCTTCACCCTTCTCAGTCACTAGTACATCACCTGCTCAAGATTCCAAGAAACCACAAAAAAGAAAACTTGATTAGCCTAGTAACACAGCACAAGATTTAATTATATATGTACTGTATATTTATTTCACTATTAGGTTTTATATTTAAAGAACTGTGGATTTGAAAGGGGGGAAAAAACCTTCTAGTTTAGAGAGCTAACTATATGCAATTTCAGATCGCAGAGTTCTAGTATGATTATGATTCCTTGTGTCAATGCAATGAAACTCCACGAAACATCTAATCATGCAGTGCTGTCAAGATATAAAAAAATCCATCCCAAAAAAAAGATATAGAAAATCATTTATCGTATACACATGGACAAAAGTAAGCCTACCAACATACAAATTCCAAAGATAATATTGTTGTCTTAATTAAAGAAGGCATAGTTTGTTTTTAAAGAAAGCTTCTCTCCCAATCCTTCTTTCTCTCCTATTTCATTTTCTAAAAAATGACTTATTCCCACCAAACATGACCTAAGAGAATGCGCACACACAGAGAAGGAAAGGGAGCATACACTAATTGGAGGGACATGTGGTCATGGGGATCGTAGTGATTAGTAGGTTGTAAAGCAGTGACTTGGAAGAAGCCTCGAGAGTCCACAAATTGGTGTTCATGTGAAGATTGCATGGCTTCATAGTTTGTGGCTCCAGGCAACACATTCATGTTATGCTGCTGCTGGTTTCTCTCACTTTCAACTATCTGCAGTATCACCACCACCACCATAATAAATAAATTCTTCATGTTTTGCTTTAATTTTGAGAGAGAGAGAATGAGAGAGAGACAGAGGAGACTTGCATATATAATATATACCTTAGCTCGAAGAAGCTGGTTGTTGTTGTGCAAGTCTATCTCCTGCATTGTACAGTTTATCAATCAGTTTCTGAATTGTCATTGTGGATGACACAGAAGAATTAATCTTGCGGAAAGGTGGAGACAAAACTATAGGCACTTGAAAGTTTCACTTAATAGAATCATATTGGCATGAAAGTTTCCTTTGGTACTTCAGCTGGTTTGAGAAAGAAAGAGTTTATAGTGATTTGAATTAACATTGATGAGAGAGAAAGAGTACTATAAGGAAAAGATGCCACAATTACCCAGTACAGTGGCTACTCACTCATGTGCAAAAGTGTAGCTTTCTTGAAACCCATATATCTTCTACCAAACATGACCTAAATGGGATTTATTTTGAAACATATGATCGTGTGTTAGGCTTCTTCATCTTCATTGTAGTTTGAAATGTTCAGATCACATTTTAACCTCCAAATTAATTTATTTTTATATGTTAATAATATTGTTATAAAATATATCTAAGCCATACAAATTCAATTTCATTTGACAATCCTAATCAGCAACGGAGAGATGCCAATCACCACAATGACAATTCAAGTTCATCAAGACAAATAAATAAATGCATCCAAATGAAAGAAAATTACTTACCCTCTTCTGCATATACTCAATTTCTGCAAAAAGAAGCTCATTCTGGTGCATGTGTTTGGGAATTGAAATGCCACAAGGCAAGAAGAGAAGTCAGAAAAACTGCAAAAATCTATACTGACACGCGCGTGCACGTCCGCACACATACCTGCATGCTCACATATAAAAGACCTATATACCTTTTTGGAACGAATTTTGCTAATGCCTTTCTCTAGCTTAGTCTCCAAGTTTCTGAGCTCTTTAGCATTCAGACTGGCCAAAGTCTCTCCCATCATTTGCCTGCAATTTTTTTTAAAAATTTCTTTAGCCAGAATAAAAAACAAGTGATTAAAGAAATTAAATAAATAGTAAACACACAAACTGATCTATGACAAAATATACTTCCTAACACTATAGTCTTAATCTGAAAGACTTACCCATACACGCTATCAAGGAGAGTTACCAACTTTAAGGAACGAAAATGTTTACAGGAAAAAAAAAAGATATTTACTACCTGTTGTTATTCCGCAGATTACTAATTTGAGCACGCAGTTTAGCTGCTTCTTGCTGATAGTACTGAAATTATGAGACATAGCTGAAAACTTTAGTTTAAAAATAATAATAATTTAAGAAGCTTAGAAATTTACACAACACCCTATATATAGATATATATATATATATGGATGGTAGTAAATATTAGGCATTGAAGTGAAAAAAAGGACAAAGAACGGCGGCAGCAGAGACAGGATTGTTAAGATGATATGTGGACATGTAACAAAATATTAGATTCAAAATAATTGTATGTGAGGAAAGGTTGGTGTTGGTGTGGCACCTATCAAATAGAAAATGGTTGAAAATCATTTAAAATGACTTTAGCCATGTGTAAAGAGGGTCGTTAGGAGTATTAGTGAGAATAGTTGATCAAATAGTTTTTACTCTTATGAAAATGTTTAGAGAAAGACAAAAGATAACACTTAAAGAAGTTAAAAAATGGGATTTTACGGTAAATAAGATATCCAAAGAGTTGATTTTTGATTGATATTTTGATAGAGTATAAAGGTATCATATAATCTATGTAGCCAATCTTACTTAATTGGGTATGACTTGTTGTTGTTGTTGTGTGTGAAATAGAGTTACAAATGTTATGAAAAATATTAACAAAACAGTGTAGAGTTTTGGATCGAAACTACTTTCGTGAGATGATATCATTATCTTCATGACCAAACGATTGAGAGTTCAATAATGGCCATCGTTCTTGGCTTCACTTTTCACATGATTTTTATGACAAAACCCAATATATCGGTTCACTTGTCTGAGTCTAAAGCATGAGTAAAGAGTGGAAAGTAGCCAGTAAATGCAATGCCATGCGATTTTGAAGAGGTGGTATCAATATATCAACCTTATTATATATTTAAGACTCAGAATACCTGAGCATTAGCTTCAGAAGTTGATCCAGCACCAGAAGAATCTGAACAGGCTTTCTTATACCTCTGAATTGTTTCTTTCACACTGCAAAATATCATAATTACAATGACAGTTCCTGTTAAATGTGTTGTGTGTATATGGTTAATAATAAGCCAAGAAGTTAAAGGGCTTGACTCGTTGAAAAATATAAATCCACATACTTAGATTGGATTTCGAGTTACATTTATCTTCATTCCTTCAATCTTTTTCTATACATTTTAATACAGTTTAAATACTAAAAATATAAGTACAATATTCCAAAACTTTCAAATTATTATTTATTCAAAACCTTTTTCTATACATTTTTTTTTTCTTTTCAATAAGTAAAAACTGCAAGTAAATTTTAGTGCATATATGATGCCTAAGTCTTAAACTCATAATGATATCAAAGCCGGTAATTTTATCATCAAGAAACTGTTGTCGTACAGAACACTAATCACATGCTCACACACACACACACACAAGGCAGGATTATCTCTCACTGTATAGGTGGGTCTGATGACACTCTATCTCTCATTTAATGGCTACACAATTGCATATCTACATCTTACATAAGTAGATAGATCGATATATATATATATATATATAAAGAGAGGATGTTCCTATTTAGTAATGATGGTTTATATCAAAACTAAAACATTTTCAATCTCACTTGCATTTTTCTTTTGGGGGTAAATGCCCTACTGTTGTTGTATATGTATTGAAGTTTGAATATTTCAAGCCATATGAAGCAATCTAGCTAGCAAACCACAATCTAATTGAGACTTAAATTAAAAAAAAAGATTTAATTAGTTACTAAGAGATCACTTTGAAATGCTTATCATATAATTAATGTATAACATCCCAATGGCTTGGACTCCAACTTGATGTCTCCCTTCTTGTTATGCTTAACTAGAAGTCCGGAAAAATGCCCCTTCAATAAGCAAGGAAGTTTTATTGTTTTTTGTCCCGGACGACAAAATAAAAGAATTACAAAACGAAAAGAATTGCAAAATTCAATGTGCACAATAAAATAACATTTTCAAAACTGAATTGTAATGATAGTTTATATCAAAACCGAAACATTGTCAATCTCACTACAAAATTGTAATTATGGTTTATATCAAAGCTGAAACATTTTCACTAGGAGGAATTATACTTTTATTATATGTATTGATATAATAAAAATAGTTTAGGTTTATGCTTGGATTGAAAAAATGAAAAAGGAAAAAACAAAAATATTAAATATCTTTAGGGAAAATATATAATGGGTGAAAGAAAGTATGGATCTCTCTCTCAATTTTCTCTTCATTCCAGGACCTGAGCCTTAAACAAAATTTCTCTGCATGACCCAGTTCCAATTTTTTGGTTTCTTCTCTTATTTATTCTCCAGAGACAACTCAGTATTGATTTGAAGCCACTGGAGAACGATTTAACAAATTAGTTTAAAGGTCAGAGAGAAAGTGACGATGATCACTTAATAATGACTAAATTAATTAAAAATTGAAAATTCGAGTCCACGGTAACAAATTAACCTTGAAAAATAAAAATTTAGTACTGTCTGCTTCTTATTAATTTAGTATTGACTGCTTCCTATAAGAAGGACTAATGCTTTTGTGCCTTTTTTTTTTTTTGAACCTGATGAGCTAAATATGCGTCATATTCTGGAAATAAGGAGGGGGGAAAAGGTGAAAACGGAAATGAAGGCTTCTCTAGCACATGCTCAGATCTTTTTTTTTTTTCATGTAAAGAAAGATAAATTAACCGGAAACCTGGGCAATAGGTTAATGGTCAAATCATCTAATTATGTTCCTTGTTTTGGAAATAAATGGGAAGAAACAGTGAAACAGAAAAGGAAGGGGTTCACCATAACATGCAAAGAAAGATTTGTAATTCAATGTGACGTAAAGAAAAGATCAACCGGGAACCTGGGTAATAGGTTAATGGTCAAATCATCCAACTCTCTCAATTAACTCAACCTTAAACGCAGACGTAACATCAATGATCTGACTCCATGTGGTCTGAATAAATAAATAAATATATAATTCAAGAATAACAATAATAGACTTATATATGTTTCTTTTTTAAGGTTTCCTGTTCTTATACCTTAAACTCGTCGAGCCTCTGATTGGCTGCGTCTGCCATGCTGGCACAACTTCCCACAATATGATTGGTTGTTGACACTATTTCTAGGACTACTTCTTTTTAAAAAAAAAATCTGGAAACTTAGTATTTCACAGTGGGTGATAGTAATATCCTCAACCTCACTTCATTATCCACCTCGATCCTCCCATATGACACTATCCTGTGATCCATTTTAGGGCATTTATACTGTGAATGTGAAAGTGAATTTATGAAATAAAATTTAAGATTTCTTTTCGGATGTCACTTTCAGCTGCTCTGCTATAGCAGCAGTAATATCAGTAGTTGTACGTTTTTCATTGCTTTGAAACCAGCCAAACTGCTCTGAAACTTCTCTCTCTCCATATTCCATTGGCCCTCAATTTTCGTACGTTTTAATAAAATAAAATGACGAGGAAAACTTCAGTTTTTTTACCGTTAGGTCATACACGACATAAATTTTAAAACTTTATTTTAATTATATCAAAACGTTTTATAATTCAGGAACTTATACGGCATGATTAATGAGCTATAAAACAGTGTCCATCACGTACAGTTTTTTTTTTTAAATGCAATGCATGAGATAACATCTAGTTTGTGCTTAAAAATTTCAAGACTTGCATAGATCAAACCACAACTTTGTTTGTCCGTGTCCCTATCTTTTTTCCTTTTTTTTTTTCCTGAGTGAGTCCAAAACTTGTATAGAAATATCAACACAGAGACTTCGAGCTAATGCAAAGCTCAGAATGCCATACCAACAATGGTGAAATTATAAAGAGCCAGAATGACAGTCACTGTGAAGGAATTTTTCACCCCCATGAAAAAAAAAAGCAAGGGAAGGCGAAACAAGAAAAAGTAAGAAAGAAAAAAAATTTCCCAGAGAGGGATGGTTTGCAGCGTGGAAGATGAAAATAGGGTTCAGAGGGAATAAGGAAAGGAAAGAGAAGGAGGAAACTCAGTAAGAAGGGTTTGAGGGATTCTTCATGACATATTATACTCTTTTGTCAGAAGTCAAGAACTGAGAAATCAAATGCGTGACGTGACCAAAGATTCTCACGACCAAGAGACAAACAAATCTTATACTTTACTTATGAGTCCTTTAAAACCCTAACCAGAAAGTTAGAAAATCAACCAGAAGCTACCAACTCTCTTTATTTCTCTCTTGAAGGGGTCTCGAGTTTCTGATTGGTTGGCAATAGAAAAGAAAGAAACGAATAAATGGTTATGTTATGTCTGGTGTTTTTTACCTGATTAAGTGTAACCCAAATGATCGTCACTGGAAAATAGAACCCTAATCTTTTGGGTTAAGTTTGACCCAGGTCGAAATTACACGTGGGTGCAGCTAAGATTTGTGGAAACTTCGATTAAAATAGGAAATCTCCATCTGGGTATGCATGTTTCATAGCTGATTGAGAAAAATCCAGCGTAATCAGAGAGAAACTAGGGGGTTTTTTCTTTTTTAGCATCTACAAACCCTAAAGTCCGATTTTTTTTTTTTTGCATTTAAATTGTTTTAGATCTTTTCAATTTGATATTTTGACAAATTCTTGAAATTCTGCAGTACCTGCTTGACCATCTGGTGAATGACTAGTGATGTGCTATTAAGGAATTGTCAAAGAAGAAAGTTTAGGCCTTAGATTAGGCCTTGAGAGAGAGACAGAAAGAAGAGGAACGAGGAGAAAACTGGAAACAGAAAGTACTAACAATGGAGGAAATTAAGCTGATCTCACACTGGATTGCACAACAACTTCTTAAATCTTTACCTTTTGATACTCTCAACTATATTTGCTTCTATTTCTGTATGATCTATTGAATCAGATCTATGACTTTACCAAATTAATTACCAAGAGCTGAAATAATTGTTATAATAAGAAAGAACGACATCAAAAAGAAATGTTCACCTTGCTTGAAGAAAACAGAGCTATTTTCATCCATAGTTCAAATTTATATGTAGATCCATTAAAGAAGAAAAGAACATGAACCCAGAGAGTTGTACGAAAGGAGAAGAGGAAGGTTAAAAGAAAAAACCCAGAAAGTTTTAAGATTGAAACCCCATGAATTTATGAAGAGAGAGGTGTATGTAAGAGAGTACTTTGTATACCTGTTATTAGCATACTCATAGAGGCGACCTCGAGTGGAGAAGACGATGAGGGCGACCTCAGCATCACAAAGCACAGAGAGTTCATAAGCCTTCTTAAGGAGGCCGTTTCTGCGCTTACAGAAAGTGACTTGGCGATTGGTGGTGTTCTCGATCCTCTTGATCTCAATCTTCCCTCTTCCCATCTTTCTCTGTTGAGATGAATCGGACACGGCTTGATTTGGGAACGCCATGGCTGAAATCAAGCTCACAAATCATCAGTATCAGTGAAATAAACCCATAAGTAATATTCTGATGTTTTAGTTTCAGCAACAAGTTTTTGCTGATTAGGGGAATCTGAAAAGGAAACACTAAAGAGAAGGTCTCTCAACATTCACTCAGCTAGCTGTAAAATCTTCAAGCTAAATCAAGATATCATTAATATATACTTCACTCACACAAGAGAAACAATCTATTTGTGAAAGAAAAAGCCATGATCAAACTGGGGATTTTGAGCTAGTTTAGGAGAATCTGAGAAGGGAATATGTATAAACTGTGACAAACTTGGCTGAAGATTCTTCATTTTCATTTCATAACAGTTTGCAATCTAACAGGGGCTAGCTTGAGCTGCAAAAGGAGGGTTTTTGAGGTTCAAAAAGTTTGATTAACCCAAAAAAGTTGAAGCATTGGAAATGGGATTTCAAAGGATGTTTCAGTATTTTGCTTATACTAACCTGGGGGAGGAAAACAAAACTGAGAAAAGAATCACAAACAGGAACAGGGTTCTCAGGAACTGGGAAATTCCTTTCCTTCTTCTATCAGAACTAGAAGAGATTTCAGAAAATGAAGGCAAAGTGGGAAAAGAGAGAGAAGAGTATTTATATATTAATAAAAACCAACTTTCGATCAATAATTCTTTTATTATTTCGTCAGAAAGAACATCTCTATATTTTTTTTAATTTCTCTTTTCATTTTCACCCCCAGACACTCACGAATCAATAGAGAAAGATAAATGTGAAATTATAAACTTCAGAATGACGCTTCATTATCATTAATTTACAATATTAACTTAACAAAAATGATAATGGAAGGAGAAAGGAAGAGCAAGAGAGAGATAGAGAGAAAGGAACTTCTGAAAACGATTATTAATGAAGTGACAAAGACGTTGGGGCTATGCTGCAACAAACATCGCACCTAAAGTGTATTCCACAACAGAAACCACTTTCCTTCTTTCCCTTTCTCTCAGCATATTTCTTTCCAAACCCAGCTACCTTATATCGAATTAAAGAAGGTGAATAAATAAATAAAAATATATAAGGATTAAATTTAAATGAAGGGTGAATAAAAAATCTCATATTGAATTAAAGAAACAGACGTGTAAATAAAAATTTTCGTGAAACTGATGCTTTAAGGTCTTGAGTAAATAAAAATATCTATATGAGCAAATGATGGACATATACTTGACTCGACGATAGATTTTTAAGGTCAAATATAATTACTGACTATGAAAAAAGTTTCACATTAGATAAAATTAAATTAGAGAAACCAATTTAAATTGGGGTGAATGATAGCTCTCATCCCTTTAAGTAAGTGATTGTGATTTGATTTCTAAGTATAAAGCAAATCTAATTTGAAAGGTCTATCCTTTATCTCAATATCTTAAAGGTGATTTAGCCTTGTTTACTGACTGATCTAGTTCACTACCAAAAAATTAGAAAAGAATTGTATGTATTGTAAGTATACAAGGCTTATAAACCAAATATTTGAAGATTTTTGGTTAAAAATACCCCCACTTATATATTATCTCAGAATCAAATAAGTTAAAGTGAAAGTCATGTAAATTCTTTTAGCAGCCAAAAGATTCTCCTGGATTCTAAACGACAAATATTTAGAGAAAATATTGGAGAGGATTAAACCATTAATATTATGCTTTAAGTGATTGATAGAATTTGCTTTTGGCTTTGCATTATGGAAGTGGGGACAAGTTGCATCATTGAAGAGTGTACCTTTATCACTTGGTGGTGACCCAAAATTGAAGGCGACTGCCATGTGACAACCAGCCTCCTTAGTGTAATTCATTTATGGTAATATGAAAACCAATTTTTATTAACAAGATAAAGTTTCTTTTTTATGACTCCATCTTTCTCAACTATTCATTTTCTCCTTTTGTATATAAATAAATAAATACATGTTCTTATGGGTTTACTCTCGTTAAATAATATGAATTTTCAATTTCATTGAAGTCTCTAGTAATTCAAAATTTAGCAAGAAAATGCAGAAATATCACAATAATAATAGCAAAGAAAATATATATTGTCTCGCTAATTTTAGGAATGTTTTTCAGCTGAAAAATATCTATGAAACTACTACATCGAAATATGTATTTTGCTCTACGAATTCGTTTTGGTTTCTTAAAGCCGTATATCTTCCTTAACCTATTCACTTAGTTATACATGTTCTCTTTGATTAATTTTTTTGGGCCATCCCTTGGCCATTCTGATTATTTATTATGCTTAACTTTATAAATAATTTTTTACTCTGGTTCCAATATTTATTATATCCAAATCCAACCTTGCATCATAGTAAGTTCAGCATATTGGAGATAGCTATAAAGGAGAAATATTGTGTTGGGTAGTGAGAACAGCAACTTGTTGTATTCATCAGATATGCTCTCATCACTCATTTGTTGCATATCATGACTTGTCACTTATCCAATCCCATCCTTACCAATACATTTCATAACCATATAATATTGTTGATGACAAGTCCTTCCATATGGCAAGACAAAGTAAGTAATTTTTCAAATTAATTTTAGACAATTCAAATTTAATATTTTACAAAATTCTTAACTTAAAAAACAAACAAATTATACTATTTTAATTTAGTATAAATTGTTGAAATTGAAAAGAAAATTACATGAAATGACGAGTCACTGGATTGTTGGTTTTGCGCATCGGCTAGCTACAACGGAAATTAACACCATCCACGTATGTTTACTCAGTTAATTAATATGTGTGTGTGTGTGTGTATAGTCTAATACTTTTGATAGTTTATATGATCCTTAGTGTTTTGTTGCTAGCTTGCTTTATTAGGTTTGCCTTGGATTATAGTGGAAGCTTGAATGATTGGGCTTCGTTTAGTAGTATTAAAGAAGATGAAATTACACTATTCTTTAATCATGTAGCTATTTATGTAATGGAATAGATGGGATAATACAAATATAGGGCATGTGCTAGATATATATCACAATTTTAGCAATTCAAGTGCAGTGTCCCATAGTGCAGCCACCCATGTGATGAATTAATGTGAGATTACAAAATGGAATTTTCTTGGTACGCACTTAATTACTTGGAATTTGAATTATTTGATAAACTATTTAGAATTACTGAAAAGGAATTAGCTTAATTGACAAGGAAACACACTGTTTATATTTAATAACTTGAGAGTTGGATCTTTTCTTGTCTAAGACTAATATGAGAGTTTGTACTGATAAGACAGTACTCGATCTCTGTACTGCTGTTACTGATATATTGCTTAATGAAGCAGAAGATGGAAAACTTTTGTAAGTTGGGATCCTACTTTTTACAATTTTTATGATTTTGACAACGACAAATAACAGCTTTTGAAAGCAATTTTTTAGTAAGTTGAAGCCCTCTAAGTCTTTGAGGTTAGTTCGGCCTATTCCTAGCTATCATTTAAAAGATACACATATTGTTCATTAAAAAAAAAGAAAAAAAGAAAGAAAGACATATCTCTATCAAATATGTAACATCTTCATTCACACACCTCCTTCCCAGGAGGTCACCCATCTCAAAATTGCTCCAAGTCAAGCACGTTTAACTATGGAGTTCTTAAAAAATAAGCTACTGAAAAAATAATAAGTACACTTTGTTAGTATAAGTAGTACCTATCAATTTCTTTAAGCTATCATTTAACCATATAGTCCTATACCTATACAGTTTCTGGATCCCTTTCATTCCAGTATGTATTCGATTCATTCATATGCCCCTCCCATATAGAAACTTGCCAGGAGCCGCTCCTTATCCGTGTCTTATCACTTTATCTCACACCCTTTTCTTGCACCGACGATCACTCCCCATCCTCATCAGCGCCCGGATGTCACATGAGAGCCTAGTTTCGATCTAGGGACCTGTGGGTTATGGGCCCACATGACAACCTACTCCCAATTACCTCTAAACTTAACCAAAACCTTCAAAAACCAACCAAACGCAACACAAACATCTCAAAATAACTTCCCAAAACTTCAGAATAGTGGAAACGAACCAAACAATACCAAAAACTAGGCTGGGGCTGCAGCCGCTACAATACCGCCACGGCTCCATACCTCCCCTGTCTCACCATGCTATTGGACTTCATGGCGCAACGGCTTGCTACCTGGCTCTGCGGTGCCCTCTGCTGGTTTTCTACACCAGTAAATTTCAACTACTGGGACGAACTTCCGACGTGCATAACTTTATGCTCTGACCTCTGACTGACTTGATTCCAACTCCTACAAGTTAATTTAGTCCCTATCTATCCATAGACACCAACTTTACATCAATCCAACTCCATATGGAGATTCTGAACTTCTAACATAGTTTTAGCCACTAGTTGCCCAAAATTCACCACTAACAATTTCCAATTGCCACCAAAGGCAAATGATCACTCAAAGACCATTTATACAGGTCCAAAATTCCCAAACCAACTTGTCTAAAGAGGTTTCACCTCAAAAGAACCACTCCTCTGAGAATTGACCTCTTTGAACTCCAACTTGACAAAACGGACTACAGGCCTTAAAACACACCAACCAGGCCCAATTCCACCTTTCATCAGGCCCAATTCCAATTGTTCGATCCAATTCTCAGCCTATGAAACATCCATGGTACCTTTGAAAGCCGGGGGATTGAACTTCCAAAAGTCCTTTAACTATGAAGAGATACCCCTTCTTCCAACTCTTGGGGCTCTCTTAGGCTCCACCACATTCTCATTCTCATCCTCTCCTGCATTTAGATCCACAAACATGCCAGCCTCTTCATTCACATCACCATGTTCCTGCCTATTCATGTGCTCTTGCAACCTATTCAACGTCTCCCCCTAAGTATTCACTTGATTACTGAGGCTAGCCAATATCTCATGCATCTGCCTCATGAGATCACTGTTATTTAGTCTTCCTCTGTGAGACATTCTTCCTACATACAAGCAACAACACATTCAATTATATGGTTCTGGATAACATTACAGTGGGAATATAGTCTATGTATTTAAAATTGTGCCAAGTAGTAATCCAAGCAGAAATAATGGTCCAAAACCAGGCTCTGATACCAAAATGTAACAACTCCCAATTACCTCCAGACTTAACCAAAACCTTTAAAAACCAACCAAACGCAACCCAAACATCTCAAAACAACTTCCCAAAACTTCAAAACAATGGAAACGAACCAAATAACACAAAAAACTGGACTGGGATCGCGGCCGTTACAGTACTGCTGCGGCTCTAGACCTCCCCTGTCTCACTATGCTATTGGACTTCGTGGCGCCGTAGTGCCCCCTGCTGGTTTTCTACACTAGTAAACTTCTGATGTGCATAACTTTATGCTCTGACCTCCGATTGACTTCTCCTATAAGTCAATTTAGTCTTAATCTATTCATAGACATCAACTTCACCCCAATCCAACTCCCTATGGAGATTCTAGACCATTTTAGCCGCTGGTTGACCAAAACTCACCACTAACAATCTCCAATTGCCACCAAAGGCAAATGATCACTCAAAGACCATTCATACAAGTCCAAAACCCCTAACCAACTTATCCAAAGAGGTTTCACCTTAAAGGAACTACTCTTCTGAGATTTGACCCCTTTGAACCCCAACTTAACAAAACGGGCTACAGACCCTAAAACACACCAACTAGGCCCAATTCCACTTTTCATCATACATAACACATACAACACATTTCAACATATATAACCATACATACATCCATCCATAACAATTCTTATCCATGTCATACATTCATTACAAAACCTTCTATCCTACTTGGCACAAGATACATGTCCAAAACATATATATACTACATAGACCTATTATTCCCATGTCCGGTGCTACTGCCTCGGATTCTCAGGACTAGTGCTAGAACTGTCACCTGAAAGGTTAGTTCATGGAAGAGGGGTATGAGACAATGTCTCAGTAACTGGGAACAACCACATATATATATACATACATATATCTCATACAATTCATGAATACAATGTGAAATGAATGGAATACATGTCTCCCTCGCACACAGCTAGAACCACGGGCTATCGTCATAATAGGACATTTCTTATAAGTAATTCCCTTCCAATAGTCAATGAAGACTGATTCTGGGACATCACCAAGCTCATCTCCCATTAGTGCACACAGCCAAAAGGTGACACTAATGTTCGGACCGTGGCTCTCCTTCCCTTTTTCCACCATGAATTGGTAGTGATTTAGGGAAGATGTAGTTCACTGCGCGCCTTTCTCCTCCTGACCATAGGAGGCGATTTAGCCGTAGGGATCCGATTCTTATCCTCCATAACACACACACACACACACACACACATATATTCTATCCTTACCCTCCCTAACATATATCATCATATATCATATTGTCATCACCATCCAATCCACCATATATCACAATCTTACAATCCCATATGGTGATACTCATATATCATCATATAATCATCATCATCATATCACAATGTCATGTATGCATCATGTCATGTCATGTCAATATCATTATCTCTAATCATCATCATAATCATCATCTAGTTGTGTGCATACCACGATATATAGAAAACAGTACACACAAACACATCTATATCATGGTATAAATGAAACATACATATATACACAAATATACGTACTATCATACCATACAAACACTATAATACAAATAAACACTCGGTTACCTCATGTGTCAATACCACACATGCGAATTCCATGAACTTCTCGAGTTGTCCAATACACTTGAACCCCTTTTGGTTGACCAAACAACCTTCACAATATCATAATTCCTCAATTAACCACATATACCGATAAACCAAACATCATAATTCAACTACTTTAGCCTAACCCAAGGTTCCAACACCCTTTTTATGTATCATTAAGCTCCAAGGAACCATTCAAACACCAAACAATCCCATACACTTTGGATTCCTAAGAGGCCTAACAACATACAACCTAGGGTTAAGCTCAAATCATGCATAAACCCTTCAAAACTCACATCCAAGCATCAAGAACACCAAAACACACTTCCTTACCCACATATCATCCATTTCAATTGTTGGATTTCAGCCTAAACTAGAAATCTCAACATACAACCGAAAAATCCCAAGTTTAACCGAAGAAAATGGAGATGGAGGAGTAGAAATGACTTACTAACTTGAATCCAAGCTCTTGGATGTTGGAAAACACTCCCAATGGCCAAAATCTTCAAACCCTAGTAAAGCTCCCTCATTTCTCCTCCATTTCTCCTTTGTCTGTTCTACCGAAATGATCTGAATTTAAACAAAAATCTTGATTCTTGCCGTGGCTCCTAGTAAGTTTGCCGCGGCGCCAGTGCTTCCAGCCGAAAACTTCATTCAAGAGCTCTTCTCATCGTGGTGGCCCTGCTCCAAGCCGTGGCATGGAACTCAATTTTCTACACATGAGCCTTCCTCCGTCCTGTTTTCCTCTAGTTTTACACATAATGCCAAAACATAGTCATGAGAGATGTTACAATTTTGGCAATATGTACAGAACCAGAGGAAATAGGACGGAGAAAGGTTCAAGTGAGGTAGAAATAAGCTCCACGCCATGGCAAGAAGCAGGGCTGCCACAACGAGAGCGTATTCTAGTGGCTCTTTCCGGCTGAAAACATGGTGGCATCACGGTGGGCTGTCTTGAAGCCGTAGCGGGAGTCAGGTTTCTGGTTTAAATCAGAAATATTTCGGTCAGTCGAACGTGAAGGAAAAGAAAGAAACGAAGGAGGAACCAAGGGAGCTCTGCTAGGGTTTGAGATTTTCGGCTTTTAGGAGTGATTTTGGGACTTTGGAAGCTTGGATTCAAGTTGATAAGTGATCCCTACTCCTCCCTCTTTATTTTCTTCGGTTTAAACTTGGGATTTTTGGTTATATGTTGGGATTTCCGGTTTGGGTTGAAATCCACCAATTAAAATGGATGAAATGGGATTAAGGAAGTGTGGTTTGGTGTTCTTGATGCTTGGGTATGTGTAACGCCCCTCACGATATCTTTATTGGTTTTGGTGTTCAGGACTAGACAGAGGAAGGCTCAAGTGGAGTCTGAAAAGGTTCCACGCCGCGGCTAGGAGCAGAGCCGCCGCGGCGATAGATGCGTTCCAGTAGCATTGTTTCAGATTAAGTTGCTGGAGCCGCGGCTAGGAGTGTTAGAGCCGCGGCGAGAGTCGAGATTTTTACTTAAATCTGGATCAGTCGGACGCGAAAGAAAGAAAGAAAATGAAGAGAGCGACGCAGAGAGACGAGGAGTAGTGCTAGGGTTCGGCATTTTTGGTGTCCCGGAGTGATTCTCATCCCTCGGGAGCTTGGATTCAAGTTGGTAAGCGTTCCCTACTCCTTTCTCTCCATTTTCTTCGGTTGAAATTTGGGATTTCCGGTTGTATGGTTGGATTTTCGGTTTGGGGTGAAATCCACCGATTGAAATGGATGTTTTGGGGTTAAGGAAGTGTGTTTTGATGTTCTTGTTGCTTGAATGTGAGTTTTGAAGGGATTATGTGTGTTTAGAGCTTAACCCTAGGTTGTTTCGATTAGGGCTTTTGGGAATCCGAAGTATATGAGGTTGTATAGTGTTTGAGTGATCCCTAAGAGCTTATTGATGCATGAAAAGGGTGTTGGAACCTTGGGTTAGGTTAATGTGGTTGAATTGTGATGTTTGATTTGTTGGTATATTGTGTTAATGGAAGAATTGTGACATGGTAAAGGTTGTTGGCTAATCGAGAGGGGATTCACGCGTATTGGACAGTTCAAGGAAGCTTGTGGAACTCGTGTGTGTGTGGTAACGACAATTGAGGTAACCGGGTGTTTGTTTATGTTGTATTGATTATGTTATATGATAATACGTGTATTTGTATATATATATATATGCATGTCTCATTCATACCACGATAATGATGTGTTGTGTGTACTGTTTTATATATCGTGGTATGTATACTGATAGACGATGGTTATGACTATGATGATGATATGTGTGATGATGATATGATATGTTGCATACATGACATTATGATGATGATATAATGTTACATGAGCATCACCACATGATATTATGCGATTGTGATGGATGGTGGATGGAGTGGTGATGACATGATGGTGGTATGATGTATGATGATTATATATATGTTAGGGAGGATAAGGTTGGATTATATATATATATATGTTAGGGAGGATAAGGATGGGGTCCCTGTGAGGGCGACGTGCATGTCATTCATTTCATGTTGCATTCATGAGTTGTGTGAGATATATGTATATATGTATATGTGTGTGGTTGTTGTTCCAGGTTACTGAGACATTGTCTCACCCCCTCTCTCATACACTAACCTTTCAGGTGACGGTTCTGGCACTAGTCCTGAGAAGACGCGTGAGTAGCAGTGATCGTGGGAATATTAGGTCTATGTAGTATTTATGAATTGGATATTGTACCATTTGCCAAGTAGGATAGAGAATGGTTTGTAATGGATATTGATATGACTGAGACTGGTTATGTAGGTATGTATGTATGTTATGTTTGTGGTATGTATGGTTGAATGGTATGGGGAGTTCGAAGTGTTGTATGTTGGTATTTGCGAGTCCAGAGTAGTTTTGGACCTGTATAATTGGTTTGGGAGTGTCCATTTGCCTTTGGTGGCAATTGGAGGTTGTTAGTGGTGTGTTTTGGTCAATAAGTGGCCAAAATGGTGTCAAGGGTCCAGAGTCTCCATACGGAGTTGGATTGAGGTAAAAGTAGTGTCTATGGATAGATGGGGACTAGATTGACTTGTAGGAGTTGGAATTAAGTCAATCGGAGGTCGAAGCATAAAGTTATGAGCGTCGGAAGTTCGCCCCTACATGTTGAATTTGCTGATATGATGTATCAGCAGGGGGCGCCGCGGCGCAGGAAGGCAGGCCGCGACGTCAGTAGAGGCAGTAGCGGTGTAAAACAGGGGAGGCCAGAGCCGCGACGGTACTGTAGCAGCCGCGGCCCCAGCCCAGTTTTTGATGGTGTTAAGTCGTTTCTGCTGTGTTTTTGAATTGGCAGAGTTGTTTTGAAATGTCAGGGTTATTTTTGGTTGAAATTTGAGGTTTTTGGTTAAGTATGGAGGTGTCAGGAGGTAGGATGTTACATTTTTGGTATCAGAGCAATGGTTTTAGGCCATTGTTTCTGCTTGAAGTACTACTTAGCACGAATTCAAATGCATAGACTATATTCTCACTGCAATGCTAGTCCAGAACCGTATAATTGAATGTGTTGTCATCACATTATCACCACCAAATCCGTTATATATCACAATCTCACAATCCCATGTGGTGATGCTCATGTATCATCATATAATCATCATCATCATATCACAATGTCATGTATGCATCATGTCATGTCATGCCAATATCATCATCTTTAATCATTGTCATAGTCATCATAATCATCATCTAACTGTATGCATACCATGATACGTAGAAAATAGTACACACAAACACATCAATATCATGGTATGAAAGAAACGTGCATATATACACTAATATACGTACTATCATACCATACAAATAATACAATACAAACAAACACTTAGTTACCTTAAGTGTCAATACCACACATGCGAATTCCATGAACTTTTTGAGTTGTCCAACACGTTTGAACCCCTCTCAGGCTACTAAACAACCTTCACAATACCACAATTCTTCAATTAACACAATATACTATTTAGCCAAAACCACAATTCAACCACTTTAGGCCTAACCCAAGGTTTCAACACCCCTTTCATGCATCATTAAGCTCTTAGGGACCATTCAAACACTACTCAACCACATACAGTTCGGATTCCCAAGAGCCCTAATTGAAAACAACATAGGGTTAAGCTCAAATCATACATACACCCTTCAAAACTCACACCCAAGCATCAAGAACACCAAAACACACTTCCTTAATCTTATTTCATCCATTTCAATCGGTGGATTTCAGCTTAAATCAGAAATCCCAACTCAAAAACAAAAAAACCCCAAGTTTGAACCAAATAAGATGGAGAGAGAGGAATAGAAATCACATACTAACTTGAATTCAAGCTCTTGGACGTCGGAAAATACTCCCAATGACCGAAAACACTGAAATAATCCGGATTTAAACAAAAATCTAGATTCTCGCCGCGGCTCCGAGTAAGTTCGCCGCGACGCCGGTGCTTCCAGCCAAAAATCTCATTCTGAAGCTCTTCTCGCTATGGCGACCCTGCTCCAAGCCGTGACGTAGAGCTCAATTTTCCTCCACTTGAGCCTTCATCCATCTTGTTTTCCTCCAGTTCTACACACAATGCCAAAACAAAGTCATAAGGGGTGTTACAATGATGTTGATGTGACATGACATGATGCATGCATGACATTGTGACATATGATGATGATGATTATATCATGATATGAGTATCACCACATAGCATTATGAGATTGTGATACAATGGATCGGGTGGTGATGATATGGCATATGATATGATTATGATGATATATGATTAGGGAGGATAAGGATGGGATCCCCACGGCTAAATCGCCTCCTATGGCCAGGAGAGAAAGACGCTCAGTGGACTGCACTTTCCCTAAATCGCTGTCAATTAGTGGTGGGAAAAGGGGAGGAGAACCACTATTCAAACATTGGTGTTACCTTTGGCCGTGTGTACTAATGGGAGGTGAGCTTGGTGATGTCCCGGAATCAGTCTTCATTGACTGTTGGAAGGGAATTGCCTATACGAAATGTCATGTTATGATGACAGCCCGTGGTTCTAACTGTGTGGAGGAAGACATGCATTTCATTTCATATTGTATTCACGAGATTGTATGAGATATATGTATATATATGTGTGTAGTTGTCCCCAGTTACTGAAACATTATCTCATACCTCTCTGCCATGAACTAACCTTTTAGGTGACGGTTCTGGCACTAGTCCGGAGAAGTAGAGACAGTAGCATCGGACGTGGGAATATTAGGTCTATGTAGTGTATGTGTATTTTGGATATGTATCTTGTGCCAAATAGGATATGATATTTGTAACAGATGTATGACATTATAAGGATTATTATGTACAATGAATGTATGTGGAATTGTGTTGTATGTGCTGTGTATGCTGAATAGTGGTGTATGTGTGATTTGGGGTGTTGAGAAGGCAGTGTGGTAGTGTTTGTGAGCCCAAAGGTGGAATTGGGCCTTGTTGGTGTGTTTTGGGGCAAGTAGCCCAATTTGCCAATTGGGGTTCAAGGGGATCAAATCTTAAACGAGTGGTTCCTTTGAGGTGAAACCTCTTTGGACAAGTTGGTCTGATGGTTTTGGACCTATGTGAATGGTCCTGGTTGGTGAAATTGCCTTTGGTGGCAAATGGGAGTGTTAATTGGTGAGTTTTGGTCAAAAAGTGGACAAAATGGTGTCAGGTGTCCAGAATCTCTATACTGAGTTGGATCAAGGTGAAATTGGTGTCTATGGATAGATTGAGATTAGATTGACTTGTAGGGTTTGGAATCAAATTAATTGAAGGTCAGAGCATAAAGTTATGCGCGTCAGAAGTTTGCCCGGTGTTGAATTTTTGCCGGTGTGGAAACTAGCAGGGGTCGCCATGGCTTTAGGAAGCAGGCCACTTTTTTTAAGTTTTCTGGTTTGTTTTCACTGCTCTAAAGTTTTGGGAAGTTGTTTTGAGATATTTGTACTGTGTTTGGTTGTATTTTAAAGGTTTTGATCAAGTTTGGAGGTGTTTGGGAGTAGGTTCTTACAAAATACATGATATACACACACACACAATATGATCCATGTATTACATTTGTGGATATGCATCTATTTGTGTATAGTTTTCACTATGCCAAAAAAATGTTTTCTTAGTGTTTAATATATAATTGGCGGTTATAGACAAAAAGCACCAATAAAAATGAGGAGGGGATTTTGTTGGCTATTCTTGAAATTACCACCAATTTTTTATGTCCCCTTTTCTTGCCACTAGCGTAGTTGGCCATTAAAACTACCAACAAAAATGAAAAATTATTGAAAAAAAAAACCTATTTTTGGTGTAGTATTTGTGCGTACTTCAATATGATATCTGTAAAAGAGGACTTTTCTCTCTCTTTCTCTCTTTTTCTTTTTGTAAGGTGGATTATAGTTGAGATCTTATGAGTATTTGTAGTAGTACGATATTTCTTCATTTTTTGTCCAATGATGGTTTTGCAATAAAGAAAAAAAGAGAGAGAGAACAATTATTTTTAAGTTTTATGCACATTTTCTTTTGTATATAAAGTTTTTGTAAGATTGGCCACAAGGACTCAACAGGATTAATAGGGCAAGCCTCATCGCTCCAAAAATACTTCCATAAAGATTTACAAATTATTCACAAACAAGATTCTTTTATTGGTAGCAAGATTCAAACTTAAATTGTTTTAAGGTATGAACTGCATCATTAATTATAAATATGAACAACCTTCGTTAGCAAGTTGTTATGAACATTTTATTCATGTATATAATTTGTTTAAGCTTACCTTTCTCTTCATCAATCATTTTGACCAATCTTATTAGGAATTGACTAATTAACAAGCCCAAAAAGTAAGAAAAGCTAACATTTAAAGATTTATTATAATTTATAAAATTAATTAATAAGGAATTTAAAAATTAAAATTAATCTCAACAATAGAAATAAATTACTATTAGTACTTCTTAAATTTAGCACTCAATTTCCAAAGTCACAATCGAATGCTTTTTAAAGGGGTATTTTTTAAAGGACAATTATAACTTTTTAAACATCCTTATAATATCAAGAACATCATATTATAATTTTAAAAAGTTTGAATCGTAGTCCGAAAAAAAACCTAAACTAAATAAAAAATGGATCAGAAAAATTGAAATTGGAAAAATCAGAAATAATTGAGTCACGAAGTATAAAAATATCTAGATTCATATAAATTCAGTCACATCACCCTTTCCTAATAGGAATAAATCTACAAATAGTTTGATTTCTCACTCCACACCTCATCTTGCCTTAGTACGTAAGGTCAATATATATGTATGGCTAGCTTACTACGTATACTTCATCCATGGACTACATATATGTTTGCAGATTCTGCTAAGCAAGATATCTCCATGACACCATCATCTTCATCATCATCGTATTGATCTTTTCTAAAATTTTCCGTCTTGGCAATCTGTTTCCATACATAGCTCGGAGATTTTCAAGTATGATCCCTAACACAAATACCAAGCATCGCACCTTCATACATACGTGTGTGTGTGTGTGTGTAAACATCGCAACGTGACAAAATAGGATGTGCGCATGTTTGTTATGAATATCAAATATTCAGATATTGTTTTATTTTTTAAAGGGTAAAATACTGATATGTTGATTTCACTTTTATCACCTTATAGTTAAAAAGATGACATGCTGCGTACCCGTAAGGTTTGATTTGTTAGCATAATACTATCGTGTTCGTGTGCATGCTTTGATTCTATCTCAAGAAAAAATATCTGAGTTATTTTTCATTCCCAAAATTTTATCTCAAAACAACACTTTTGAGCTGTAATAATTTGGGAATGTTAGTTAGATTAAATTGATAGGTTATTATTTGAAGATGAGTGCCAGTTGACATAAATAGTAGGGTTTTTGTTCTTTAAGCGAGTGGTGGGGAGTTTCAGTTCACAGTCTTTTTGTATAGAATAGACTTAATTGAGAAGGTGTTTACCTTTCGCCCTCTGTATTTTGATAGAAATTAATTCTTGTTGCTAGCAAGAATACTTCTAGTCAAGATAAAAAAAAAATTATTTGAAGGTAAGTAAATTTTGCAATATTCTTAATTCAAAATTTAGTTTGAGGTTTATTCGTTTGATTATGATTAAATGAATATATAGTTTAAATTTAATAGAAAAAATATTATTTGAAAAAAAATTCTATCTATGTTAATTGACTAGTTTTTATTACTTCTTGATCTTGATTGATTTTTATTGATTTTAATTTTTGAGGTGCTTTCAAATCAGATTAGGATTTAATTTCCTGGTTCATTGATCAAACTAGCCAGTTCATTTCAATTTTCATAACATCAAAATTTTTGAGTTAATTTGGTGGGGAAAAAATTAAGTTGGGGATTTTGAGATGGAACTATAAATGTAATTAGACTGAACACATCAGTTAAGTGTTGAGCAAATTGGGGAAGCATTTATATATACTAAACCTTGGGATCAACTTGGTCAAATGGCTTCAATTGTACTATTATAGAGCTGAGAAATAGAAAAGTGAAGGAGGAGGCCATGAAGTGAAGGGCCAAACATGTAATGTTATCACAAGAAGAAAATCTGAGGCATATTTAAAAGGAGGACCACAGAGTAAGTAAGTTGTTCTATCACATGCTTCTAATTGCTTCGTCCATCCATTCCAAGTGCTAAAGTTAAGAAATGCCTTATCATATATTATTATAGACCTCTCAATTATTGGCTGTCCATATGTCTTTTGATGTTACCCCATTCCTCAAAAGAGGTATAGTGGAATACATTAGGCAATATGTTCAAGTAGGTGCCTCACACTTTTGATGAAAAGTCTGTTGTATTAATTAAGGGCCTATTTGGGAGGAAGCAGAAGTTGACACAACTTTTATTTACATATTGTTTGGATGTTTTAAAGATCAGTTAGTGTGAGTTTTGTGCATTGTAGGGAGTTTGAGCAATAGGCTACACTACTCATCGCTCATGAATACATGAATTGTGTAGTTTATTAGAGTTTCTAAATTCTATCAGCTAACCCTATTTTTTATAAGATACTTTTAACCGAATCACATAAATTAAAAAAAAATGATTAAAAATTAGTTCATGACACTACTAGAAAAATTGAAATTAGTGACGGATTTGTCCATCATTAAATAGAAAAATTTGTCACGAATTTCATATTTAGTGACGGAAATTTCCGTCACTAAGTCCGTTAGAAATCTAGCGTTACTAATTTTAGTGACAGATACACATCCGTCACTAATTTAGTGATAGAAATAGTATGATTAATTTCTTTTCTTTCCTAAGCTTCAACATTCAACTCATAGTCCTTCTCCAGCTTGAACACGTATCCTCCTATGCTCTAACAACCATGCTTTATTAATTTTCATGAAATGTGTGACTTCCTTACCGAACTTGTTATCTCCATACCTCAGAGTCTTTAACACCTAAATTTTGCCAGTTGAATTGAGAGTATCTTATATTTTTTATACTCAAATTTTAATATATAGATATTATTCAATAGGGAAAGTAAATTTTTTTTACCTTATTAATTTTCAAAGGAAGAGAAAAATATTATTTATATATATTATTTTTTAAAAAAGTTGTTTGAGCATATTTCTTTGAATTCTTATAATAAAAAAAATCTATTACTAATCGGTTACTACTTAGTGACGAATTTTCCATTATCACTAATATGTCACTGATTTAAATTTTTAGTGACGGAAATTAGTGACAAAATTCTATCCATCACTAAATTTATAAAATAATGAATTAAAAATGATGATTTTTTATATTTGTCACTAATCCGTCACTGATGCCCATGTTTAGTGATGGATTTCCATCTATCACAAAATTTCTATCACTAATTCTAATTTTTCTAGTAGTGTGGCATCTTTTTTAAAAAAATTATCACAACATTCCAAAATCATTCTAAAGTGAAGTCATTGAATTCTATCTCCATCTTAATTATATATCACTTTCACTCCCTCTACCCACCTTAATTAATGGGCATATCTGAAAAAAAAAATTATAAATACTTCAGATAATAAGGTCCTTATGTAAGGGCTATGAAAGACTTATAATTAAATAGGAGAATAGAACAAGAGGAAGTATTATATTTAGATATATAGATAGATGGGTATCATGGGTTTTCCCTTTGGGTTGAGCATGGCGTTCATTTTTCCCCCTTTTCAAGACTATCCAAATCTGATTTGGATGATCAATGTTTTAATTAGAATCTCCATTATTTTTTAAATTGATGATTGGTGAGATTGCTTTCATTATGTGCTATACTTCTTTTAAAATAAAAAATATCATAATTAAAAAATATAAAACACAATTTTCATTTAGATCTTATCTAAATAATCCTGTTAATTTTCCAAGTCCGAACATTGCAAAAACAAGATTTCGCTGCTGTACTAATTACATTTACCATATATATATAAAAACTAGTGACCATTGAGGTATATTGAACAGTCAAAATGTTTCAAAAAAATGGCACGTGAGTATTTATAATTTAACCCATTTCAAAGGTATAGAAACATGTACGTACTGAGCTAATTATTGAGTTAAAAACTAGATTATTTTTTTCGTTAAAAAAAAGTACTTATTGATTTTCATGCCATGTCTATATATATCAAGCATGTATGGTCTAGAAGTACGATCTTAGCTTAATGTACTGCAATGTTATAAGTGAGTTTTGTTGTTATATTCTAGAGACAACTGTCTCAACAAATGGAGGAAGTAAAATATCTGTACAATGTCCTTTTTTCAATTGCCACAAATTACATATATAATATTAGGTAGTTCAAAAATTATTGTGAAATGAAAATTTGTTGGAGAATGACTCTTAAAGAATAAAGACGATGATATTTTATACTGTAAATTTGGACCGGGTGATGCTAAGTACAAGGCTTAGGTTTCACAAAAGGGAAAATAAACGTTTAAGGACTGTAAAAGAATAAAATTTCAATCAAGAACCACAAAATTTAAAATTCATAAAAAAAAAAATCCAAGGACTTTGGTGGGAAAAATATTTCTCATGGGACAAAAATATCTTATTCTCAATGCCGAAAATTGAGAGGTTTACTATTGAAAACTGAAAGGTTTGGTTAGAAATATTTTGACTACTAAAAATTGATAGGTTAGAAATACTTTAACTACTGAAAGGTTGGTGATAAATTTTTTTCCCAAGAAAATTATTTTTTTTCTCTAAGAAACTTTATTCTTTTTAAGAATGTTAAAATTTCATGGTCTTTAATTGACATTTTTCTTCTTACACGGCCCTTTACTATCATTTTCCCATCACATAAAAGACTAATGTGCTATTTGGAATGAGGACCACAAAATTAATTAGTACAAGAGAAATTATATTCAAGAATTCAGATTTTATAAGTTTTAAATAAAAAATATTAAAATTATCATTATTTTTAAAGTATAAGTTGCTGTTACGTTTTAGAGGATTTTTATCAAATTTTAACTAAACAAGAATAGTTTAATTAAAATTTGATAAATTTAATAATTTTGGTAATGTTTTCTGAAATTTAATAAGAATTTTCTCAAAACCTAGAAGTAATTCTTTAAAAATCGTCAATAGTTTTAATTCTTAAAAATTATATTACAATTTTTAAAATTCTTTAATATGAAATTAACCAAAAAATAGATCCTTACATATAGTCCTCAAAATTTTATGATGGACAAGATTGTAAAAAAATTCCTGTACCTGTCTGGTTCTTTTGTAAAAACACATCATGTGGAAAAAAGTTCATCATATGTAGTGTTCAATCATAAAAATTAATTTTTTTCTAGTATAATAAAAAGCTTGAGTGTGTTAGATCCTATGGGCTCCCCAGTGTTAAAATAAGTTTTATTGTTAAAAAAGCACTTACAAAAGTATAATTACTTATTTAACAAGGCACATAAATATAGTGAAAAGATTTGAATCCATACTTGCGTGAATTGTATTCTTTCTAGCTGGTCACCAGCACTACAAATAAATATTTACTCATTACAATGTGACTAAAACAATTTATTGCAAGTACAAAAATCTATATACTTTTTTTTTACCAATTACTAATTAAGATCTATACCTAAAGTTTTGTCTTTACATGATACTCATAATGGATTTCATGATGATGCTATAGGTTGGAATTCTTGAATGCAAGACCTATCCTTCATTTGGATGAGGAAAAATAAGGGAAGCGAAAATTGAGGGAGAAAATAAGGAGAGGTTTCTCCTTATTTTTTCTCCTAGTTTTCCTCTTTCTATATTTTCTCTCAATTCCAAACAAAGTCCTAATTCCATAAATGCTTTTAGTATTGTTATACGTTGTCAAAAATACCACCATTTTTGTCTTCAAGGCTTTTTGTCATTACAAAGCTCTATTCAAAGCACCAAGCTTTCACACCCACATGCTTAAAACAAAAGTTGTGTCCAAATAACTTGAACCTATAATGACATTCGGGGGTATAAGATTAGATCTTGAAGTGATACTATATACGTTGATCATGAACATTAATTTATTACACCTGGCGAGTTTATTGTATGGATTAATGTCACATTCACCTATAATTAACAGCAATACATATTGAACGTGAATTTGCAGAGTCAAAGTTGAGGAAAACATGTTTTTCTTTCTCGTACTACATGCTAATAATATCTCTGTTTTCCAACAATTGACATTGTGACAATATGAACATATATAGACGAAAAAAGCAAGTAAAAATTAGATTGTATTTGGCTATAATATACTCATTAATTATGTTTGTAATTATTTTACTATTTGTACTCTCTCTCTTCTTTCGTTATTATAAAAGAATAAAATTGCTAGAAAAAGTAATTAATATTATATCTTGAAATTTTAAAGTAACTATTATTTAAAAAAAATAAAAAATTTAAAGTATTAATTGTTCGAAAAGGGATGGAGTATTTGATTTCAATATATACGGTAATTTTTGCAACTAACTAAATAGAAATGTGAGGAAGTACCCCTTCTAAACAAAACTCAAACATGGCTGTCCCTGGCCCTCCTTGAAATAGACTAACCCTCTTTTCCAACATGTAATATGAAGTACAATTATTTACAATATGGAACTGAATTGTGTTTCAACATTGATATAACCCTGATGACGCCACTCCAGAGTGATACTATATACTCCCACTATTCCATATAATATGAGGTGTTTTATATAATTTTACGTATTTTAAGAAAAATTTATTATATCATCAAATATTTTAAAAAAGTTAAAAATTTTATTTTTATTCATATTTATTTCATTCATTTCTAGTACTCTAATATAAGTTATGAGACTAGTTATTAAATAAATAAGGGATAAAAAAGTATATGACATCTTATATTATATATCAAGAAAAAAATCTTTCAAGATACCTTATAATATGGACTGAAGAAAATAAAATTTAATTAAACCCTATTCTGGGTTTAGTATCCAATTTTTTTTTTACCAAACAGGTTTAGTATCCAATATTATTAACTTTTTTAAATTCAAGTATTATTGGATCTACATATAATTTAATTTAACCCTGCCTTTTTATTATATTATTTACTTAAAATACTAATGCCGTTTTATTTAGAAAAATTTATTATTATAATAAATTTTTCTCAATTTAATTATATTTTATGCTTTAATCAACTTTTCAGGATTTAGTTATATGATATGATTCTTGCATACACATGTATTGAAAGGATGCCTCGAGCAAGGTTTTAAATTAGTAGCAGTTGGAACTTTGCGGATTAAAAAAAAAAAACACTCACGTGAGTACAGTGCGTAATACATTGTTTGCCATCCAAAACGATGTTGACAAACACAGTAGATATACCCACCCGACCAGCGAGCCCAAGTTTGGCCCAGTTCTCAACTTGATTCGATACACAGCATTGATTTATTTATTCAAATTTCTGATTAATTAAATCATTAATTAGAATGTGATTGCAGAAGCAGAGTTATAATTTCCTTTTTTTAACTTTATCCCACCTGGTGATTAGATTTTGATTATGACTCAACCCAAATCTGAAGATCTAGAGTCCGCATTTAAGAAAAGAAAAATTAATTGGTGGCATTTTTGTGAATAATTTCTTCAATTTTGAACTTTTTAGATCGATTAAATACCATTGAATGGAATAATTTCAGTCACAACTGACCGAAAATACTATCTTTATCATATCACGTTGGGTATCCATCTTTGCTAGTTTATATCAAAGCCTGAGAATAATTGAAGAACAATAGAATTACTCTTAGACTACATCAAGTAAGATCTTTATTTTTCTCATCCCACTTTCAATGGGTTAGCTGTTATTTGGTTCCATCCCTTCCCTTTTGCAAAAGAAAGAACCCCACAATAATGGAAGATGCGCTTGTAATTCCCATTTACAGTATAAATTGGCGGTCCATTTTTCACCTCTTGTTTCTTTGTTTCCTTCGGCCTTATTCTTTCTTGCTCAGTGCTGTATAAAGACTTCAGTTTGACGAGTCCATCAATGACCCATAAACAAAGATAAAGATAAATTGATGACCAATGGCGGTCACATATGTTCAATAGCAAGGGATTCAATATAACTGGAAAGAAAAATCACGTTAAGAGAGTTACATAATTGGCATGAGTGTAGTAGGAATTCTCGTCTTTTAAATAAATAGTTAAAAATTTGATTCCTAATTTTTATATATGGAATAAATTTAATTAAAAAAAATCTACTATTTTCTCTCTATACATCAAAAGAATATTAATCTTTACAATTGGGGAGAAATTACTGGTCACATTAAAAAAAAACTATATACATCTGTATCAAATCATGAATTAACACACACACACACACACACATATTATAAAGCTTCCTTGAAAATGGAATAGCAAAGCTGAATTTGTTCGACAAGTAACTGGATACACACATATTTCATATGGGAAACTTGAACCACAATTTATTTGCCTCAATTATATAGAAACTTGCGGGGGGAAGCAACCCAGATTTTCCACATTTTGGGCTACAATACAACCTCGAATATTCCAAATGAGGAAAAAACTGCCTCTATTATCCACGTGCTTCACGTTTGAACCTGTGGCTCTTGTGGTTTCCATTTCATTCCCAACATATATTCTCCCACAAGTTAGGCTCTCGATGCTGTGAAACATTTTCATGCATGTTTTATTATTTAATATTTATCAAAACGGTTCAAAATTTTTCAATTTCCATGTAAATTAAATTAATTAACTGCAATAATTTTTATATATAGGGCCAACAATTGGGTTTCTATACTCATCAGTGTGTCCTGTTAATGTTATCATGATTTAACTTGAATTTCATGTAACTCGTTGATCTATATATGAAGAAATTCTTAGATGCTTTTCAAGTATCAATTTTAAATAAGTTTCAACATATATAATTCTAAAGATGACTTTAAATTTGTTGGCAAAAAAAAAAAGATGACTTTAAATTTTGAATTCTTTAATTTGATATTGTGCAAATGAATTTTTTTTTTTGGTCTGCTTGTATAACCCTATTATTAAATCATTGTCAAAAATTTCCCTGCCGAACTTAAATTATGTTGAAGCTGGAGGAGTAAGGAATAGAACGATGGATTCCTCTTGTGTATGTGGAACCACCAAAGGTGGATAAACTTTTTTTTTTGTTTTTCCTGTACATAGTGGATTCAGTACTTACGTTAGAAAACCTTTGTATTACTTTTAGAGATTCAAAAAACAGTTTTTTAAAATTTTTCCACAAGATTCAAAAATTGCTTAACTACCGGGAATTGGCCCAACCCAACCCATTATCAGGCATGGTAAATTACTAATTAGATTCATTTTACCAATAAGAATAAGCTTTTCCCAGCCCACTAGAGTGACAAGCCTAAAAGGACTGGGCCCAACTAGTCCATGACAAAAGAATGAAGAATCATTGTATTTAGCAAAATTTTCACCCAAAAAAAATTGTATTTAGCAAAAATTAAATAAAATTTAAGAAAATAAGTGATTAAATTAAAGTGAGTATCCAGTTTAAACATGTGTACAGAGAAAGTAATAGATGTGCTGATATGCTTACTAACCTCAGTTTCAACGTTGATGTGAGTCCCATATTCTTAAATTTGCTCCTCAAGATTTGGAAGAGCTACTAAATGTCGATCAAGCCGGTAGATTGTTACGACGCATTGTAGCTGTGTGATGGTTTTTATTTGGTGTCGTTTGTAGTTTGGGAGTTTTTACTGATGTTTAATAAAAAAAGAGTGAGTATAATTATCCATCGGCCAATAAATTAATATTACTAATAATATATTAATTTAAAGTATTTGATAACTTCGACTTAGACAAGTTTTCCACAATTAGTAAAAGATTAAAATAAATTAACGAATATTTTTTAGTCAAATATGTTCATTTTTTAATAATTTTATGGGATGTTTTATCTGAGCTTGAGCATGTAAATAAAAATGCCAACTCTCTCACTCGTTAATAATGTGTGTGTGTGTGTTTGTGTGTAGAGTTTCACATACTCGAATGCTCTAATGAAGCAAATCAAATATTGAGAAAGGATATTCAGTTTGCTTTATGAGTATCAGACTTCATGTATTGAATCTTTTTTACGTTGATTTTGTTCGGCTTTTAATTTTTGAATAGTCTGAGATCGAGATTATTCAATGGGCCTGAGTCAAATTTCAATGCGGTCAATATTTAATTTTCTAAAATCATAAAACATTGATTCTTTGTAACACATTCCCTTTTTAATTTTTAGAAAATTTATTTTTTATAAATTAAATTTATTCATCCAACAAAAATATTCTTATGTAGAAATTTATCTAATTATACAGATTTTAAGGAAAATAACAACAGATAAATAATTTATGTAATTATATAATTTTCGGGTTAGACTAAAATTCATACCACTTCGGAGTATATAGTTTTTTTTGAACAAAATACTTCGGAGTATATATTGTTCTGAATATATTGAACACATGATTATTAGTAACAATTAATACTTAAAATTAGTGGGTGTTTAGAAACAAATATGTAATTGCTGGCAATTGATTAGTAGGTATTTGAAAAATGTGAAGTCTTTGCTTCCTATTATCGAATGATGATGTCTAAAAAAAATCAATGTTGTTAGAATTCGACCGAACTAGTTGGTTTGACAGATTGAACCGAGAATAGGTGCCTGATTTAGTTTGGTTAAGGAAAAAGATTGGGATAACTTGGAACCGGTCAAAAACTGATGAAATCGGCCATAAATCGGTAGGATTGGCCCTAACTGATTTGAACCGGTCCCATATTATTTTATTTAAATTTTTTTTTTAGTTTTTAAGATAAAATGACATTATTTTTAGTACAAAATATTTTTTATATATTATAATATTATATAAGTATTATTATAATATATAATTATTAAAAAATTTATATTTACTTAATAAATAATATAATAATGGATTATTAATTTGTTATTTGAATTCGAAATGTGATTATAGATAAATATTAATTTATTTATATTAAAATATTAAGTTATGAAACTTATTAATAATTTATTTGTAGTAAATAATAAGTTGATAATTCAATATTATTTTGTTTTAGAGTTTAATTAAGTCATAAAATTTGTTTAACTTATATTATTTGTTCTAAATATATTATTTTAATTACTACCAGTTTGATACCGTTTAACTCATAGTTGAACTATTAAACTTTAACTGATAGTTGAACTATTAAACTTTAAATCAGTGTCTTATCTAGTTTAATGTCCGGTCTGATTTTTACAATGTTAAAAATTTAATTCAATGTTGCATTTTGATATTTTCATTTTAAAAAAAACAAATATTACTAAATCGTGCCACATGGATGTCAAGATGTCCAGTTTTTATTTACATGCCAACACATTTCAAACACCGTTTGAGCCACATGTCATTGGTAAGCAGTCCTGTGAATATAACGGTAAATAGGCTGAGCTTAATTAACCCAATGAATTTGAGTCAATTCCTAAACTTTAAATACGTTAATTAAATATCAGTGGCAAAAAAAAAGTTAATTAAACATCTAATTTCCCAAAATTAAAAGCTATTTTTTACTTGTAATAAATTCAATTTTAATTTTTTTTATAAAACTTATAGTAGATTCTAAATCAAACTTGTTTAAATTCATATACTTATATTTGAAAGAAAATAATAACAACAAATAAAATGTTTAATTATATAACTTTTGTGTGAAAGTATTAATTTATACTATTTAAAAGAAGCAATAAAAAAGTTCACATATTAATGTTTTGAATGTATTGTACCCATGTTTATTTCGGATTTGACTTCACTCTATTTTTCCCCCTTCCATTTCTTTTCTACTTATTTGAATCATTGGATTAAGTTTAAAAAGTCCATATTCAATATTTTATAAAGAGCATTTTTTTCACATTTTCTCTCATTTAATTCAAAACTCTTCAATAAAATTTTAATAATTTTTATTTTTATAATTTAATATCTAATTAATAGTTTCATAAAATATAACATTAAATTTGAACCATTCAAATTTAATCTAATAATATAAATGAGATAGGAGTTGATGGAAATCGGAAAGAAAAGTAGAAATAATTAAGCTGAAAGCTACTTCACTTACTTGACACCTAAGTAACAATTTAGAGCACGTGCTTTAAAGAAGGAATAAATTGTTTCCTAAACGTTGTATTGTATTATATTATTAATCAAATCAATTGTTTCCTAATTAAGTCACAATATAGAGCTGTTTCGATCACTTACCGTTGGATTGCGTAATCCTCTTTCTATCAGCATTCTTGAAATTGTTTCCTAAACGTTAAACCCTAAGGCCTAAGCCCCTTCATCTCTCCCGCTCCCGCCAATCGCGAATTCGTTTCTTCTCAAATTTCTGCCCTCATTTCCTGCAACTTGTGATTATGGATCAATCTTGCATTTTTTCCTCTGTGAGAAAGAGAGTCCAATGCTCCATGCCGGAAGGGAGTATTCCGACTCCATGGGGTTGTTCTACGACTCTGAAGCTTTACGATGATCCGTGGAAGATCAAGAAGGTTCTCACGGCCACCGACGTCCTCAGCCACCATAACCGACTCTTGCTTGCCTCTGAGGTGGTTCAAGGTCTGATGCTTACGGTTCTGACAGATGATGAAATCCTCAGTGCAGATACTGGAGATGGAACTGAGGTTAGGTTTTGGGACGTGGACACCATGTCGCAGCATGACTTGGTTCTGAAGAGATGGGCGTCTTCTGGAAGCTTTGTGTTGATAGGAAAGTGGAATGAAGAGTTTGTGAAGAGAAAGAATCTGAAGAAAGGAGATGAGATTGGGCTTCAGTGGGATAAATTTAATCACCGCTTTAACTTCACCGTTCTTCGCCGTGCCATGGTTTGACTTACAGGACGTTAGGGGGAGATAACATCATCATTCACACACCACCCTTTGATGGAGTCTTTTATATCTTCCTCTAATTTTTGATGAATCTCTTTCTACATTATATTATATTGCTATTCTGTTCATGGGCTCTCTGACTTTGTTGATTAATAATTAGTGGCATATCATTTGGGAGTAAATTCAATGAAATATATGAGTATATGAGCGTACAATTGAGAAAGTGAACAAAACTCTCAGCATCTTTTATGTTTGGCATATGTAAGTTCTGACAAATTTTCTTGAGAACTAGGACCGGTATGATATGTAGGAATTCATAAATAATGTTTTTAGTTTTTCCATTTTGTGTACTGATACCTCTTTTCTTTCTTGTAATTTTCTAAAAACCAATCAGATTGCCACTTTCTATTTGGAAATATGAGTGTAGCTTAAATAGAAATTAATTAGTTGGAGTTAGATACATATATAACTTGCTTACTGTTGCACCGTATCCGTAATTTAATCTCAATTTTTAATGTGATCAAGTGCTAAAAATGCACAAGAAATTTTAATGAACAAATGATTATTAAAGTGGAGAATGTGGTGGTACTATCAAACAAAGATTGAATGTTGTTTTCTTCGCAGTAAGAATTAATGAATGTATACAAATTCATATATTTGGGAAAGTTAATTTTTTACTATAATTTGGTCAAGTTCTTTAAAACTGGTCGAATGTCTTTAAAGAAAGATTCATGTAAAGAAATTTTCAATATAAATTAATGAATGAAATACAAATTTATTTATGAAAGTTTTTCAATACAACAGGACAAGTTATTTAATTTTTTATTTAAAAGTGAATATCTTCTGTATATTGTTCTGACATGGAAGGGACGTTTGATGAAAGTACAAGTTAAATTGCAATTATGAAAATCATTTATACTTAGTTACTTAAAGATAAAATCTCTCAAATCAACGTGTTCAACAATAAAAAAAATTTAATGATTGATCAAAAAATCAGAAATATATTCTTGATTAACAATATCTGCACACTTTGTTGAGCTTCTGTCTAAAAATTCAATCTTGCATTTTCATAATTTAAAAAAAATATTTCTAAGTCATGACACGTGGACATGATCAAGATATCTAGTTTTAGTCAACATATTTCAGACACCGTTTGTGCCATTTGTCATTCGTCAGGAGTTTTATGAATATGATTACAAATAAGGAGTTTTGTGATGAATATGACAGCAAATAATAGTTTGAGCTTAATTCAATGGGTTTGAGTCGATTTTAAATACGTTAAATATCTAATTTTCTAAAGTTATCAGGTACTTTTTATGTTTTAAAAAAATAATTTTTAATTTTATTTTTTTAAAAAAATTCAATTTTTAATTTTTTAAAAAAATATAATTTATAAATTAAATTTATTCAAAAAATTTTTGACCATCAATTTATTCAAATTTATTTACGTAGGTACCAAAGATAATAATAAAAAAATTTAATTTATATAATTTTTGGGCGAAAGTCTTTTTTTTTTATATACTACATTAAAAAGAAACACTAAATGTACTTTTTTTCCCCAAATAAAACACTGAATCTTTATATTGTCTTGGTTGAATGTATTGAAGCATAATGAAATGGAAATCTTAATTTTAATTTTCTGTTCCATCGATCTGAACTCTTATTATTACTTTCTTCCTTTCTTACTAAATCAAGAAAATACTGAACTATAATTAATATGTATGTGCAGACTAATAAGCTCTAAATTGCATAGAATCTAAACACTGTGGACAAGGACTTTTTGTGAATAGTTCAAGTTTTTGCTTGTTTTGACAATGTGGGAGTAGGGTGGCTCACTCTATAGCTTCCAGATTTAGAAGTGAAGGTGTCCTTGTTTGCCTTGGATCCATGCTTATTTAGCAAAACCTGGCTAATTTTGTTATTATCAAACAAATCACACAATTATAGACTAATTTACATACTCTCGACTAATTACTATTTTTTATATTCTGATGTGTGGGCTCATTTGTCTTATTAATATATTTTGAATTCTTTACCAAAATAAGTATACGTTGAATTTCAGCCTACCATTTGGCAATTCTGAAAAATCAGTCTCATTTAAATTCCACAATTCGTTATTTAAAACTAACTCCAAAATCATCACTTCCAGCGTACACAAATTGAAAATTTGAAATTGGAGGATTCCTGCCCGATAATTCCTATACAATGGATGATGTTACATTTTATATTTAGAAATATTTTCCCATGAAAATTGTTTATTTGATATATGAAAATAATTTTAGAAAAACTCAAACTAATTAAAACTTTAAAATTGTACAAAACTGTTTTCATTGGTTTATAGTTTATTGTGCAGTGATTTTTAAAAAATCAGAACTAAATATAGAAAAATCATTTTCCAGTGGTTTAAATCTCTAAAAATCATGCACATCTTGAATTTTTAGGAAAAAATAAGAAGCTGGGAAATGAACACAGCGATTCATACATTTTATTATATATATTACTATTTATTTTGACATCTCTATTTCTGTCTGAAAACTGAATCTTAATTTTGAAAATTTATTTCTCTTAATATACAAAGACATTTGGTTCATACTTAGCATCATTGGAAAGTTTTACTTGTCTACTTTCTAACCATATTTTTTCTGTACATTTATTCTACTCCTACTGGTCAGAGCATCAATATATACCATTAGAGGTCAAATAACACTAGAGCAGTTCTAGTAAATCATGCATAACTACCATTGTATAAATCCAAATACAACCAAATAAGTGTCATTATGTTCTTGAGACATGGATCTATCCATGAATATAAACCACAAAATTTTTTGCTACATATTTGAATTTATACAATGTATCAAAATAGAAAGCTAAAAATAGAAAAATAATACTTCATTCTTCTTCCTCCATCATTCTTGCTAAATTCTTTTCTTTAGCATTATTGGGCCATATCATTGGGAGACATAGGATGAGATGGGGGGACATCTCAGTAGCAATATAACTCAAATTTATCACATTATCACATTAGCTTAAACTTTGCATAATTATAATACTTTCATAATATACCTTTGAGAAAACAATTAAAACTATAAGTTGCAGTAGAAATTTCGACAGCATAATGGCTTAGGAAATGGGCATCCCGGGGCTTAGTCCATAACTTAAAATAGCTTAACCAATCTTAAAAAGCAACCAAATATCACAGCAATATTTTTAAAATATAAGAACAATGTATAAATATAAAAGCTTAGAGTAAGAGTTACTACCTCATAACTTTAACCATTAAATCTTGGGTTCTCTACTTCTTGAATCACTCCTTTAACTTGACTAGAACCTATTAATATCATTAAACCTTACTTAATAATTTATTATCATCATACAAACTTAACTCAACTATGAACCATAAATTCTTCTCTCAAAATCATGTCTTGATCCAAAAAGAAGAGTAAGAGCGAGGAAAAAAATAGCTTAAACTCTAACTAATCTTAAACTAAATAAATAAAGAAGAAATATAGAAGAGATTTAGAGTAAGAGCTTACCTCAGAAAACTCCTACTTGCCTTCCCTTCCTTCCTCATTCCTTCTTTCTTCTTTTCCTTCCTCTTTCCTCTTTCTTCTCTTTCTTTCTCATGCCTCCTCTCCCTCTCTCTTTGCTGCTTGTGTGTGTGAAAAAGGGGAAGGCGAGGGGGGTATTTATAGGAAGGGTTGATGGTTGTGGATTGTCGGACCGAGATTTAATCTAAAAGCTCACAATTATTCTCACATTTTAATATATCAATTACCCATTATACCCATCGATATTTTTGAGTTTGTGAGAGAGAGGAAAGGGTAGAATTGTCCAACTTTTCCCTCCTAAGTTTATGTTACATCAAGAAAAGAGGATAATATACATTTTACTTTGCGGATAAATTTGACTCTGATCTGAGTACTTTTTTATATGAATTTTCTATTATACTCAGTGTCCTTCCTATTTACTTTATCTGGGGGACCCATTATCTTTCTCTTTTACTTTTTCATGTAGGATCTATCTATCTTACTTTTTTACTATTTATCTCCTCTAACACTAACTATTTACATGGGACCAACCTTTTACTAGATTTATACTTTTTCCTGTTAAGATCCACATAACCAGTATCACTTGTACTTTTAACTTGTACCGGAGTATTTAAAATAATATTTTCTTAGTCTTATTATAAATAATAATTTTCCCTTTCTAAGCCCCTTTTTATATTTTGGGATATTTTGGGCCTTAAGCTAATTTAATTAAATATCTAGGTTTTCCCATTTGTCATGAGTTAATCCAAAACACTTTAATATCATTTATGAAATTATCTAGTTATAAAATACATATATAAAAATTAGAATGTTATAGATGGTGTGTGATTTAGATCAATCATAACGCGAGCTTCATTCACTAACAATGTCAAATTTATTGGCAATGTGGGTATTTTTCATCAAATATTGTTTGATTTGTTTTTCAGTAATTAGGCCAAAACTTTGTTAGCCTGTCAGAGTTAGTGTCATTGTTCATTGACAGTCTCATGCTCTCCTTGAATCATCATCAAGGCTTGCAAATGTACTGCCCCTTATTAGGAAGCCCCTCGAACCGAAGCATCAATTAATGTTTGTACTGATATCCTGGTTCTGTGGCAAAGCCCTTGGCCCCCATAGTGACCCCTATTGGAATCTATCCTCCATTGTGAAATCCATGAAATCCAAGGAATTAAATTAGAATTCAAATGATGAAAAATGCTTTTCATAACCTTCTCTGTCAATCTTTTTGCTATAGACAGGAAAGGAATTGTAAAACTATTGTCTTACTAATTTATAACTCTCTGAAGCAAACAAACCAATTTGATATTTGTAATATGAAACAGAAAATTGTGTAAAATATAAAAGTATGCATATAGTAAAAGCAAACTAGCAAAATGATGGATTTGGTTTTCTTGGCTGTTTTGTTGCTGTAAAGCAGCAGATATAGATCTTCCAGTTTCCAAATTTTTTACATAATTTTTATTTAAAAATTTATTTTTTAGTTTAAAAGATTTATAATGAAAAATAAAAATAATCTTCTAACTATAAGATTTGGAGAAAATAATGTATAGATATAAAAAAAAATAAAAAAGAGATATTAAATCTGGACCATCCAGACATTATAGCAGAAACAGGCTTTATTGGGGCTCAGTAGTTAACAAACGCCCATAAAAATGAGGTGGGAAGACTTTAGTTAGCATTTGTTTTAAAAATGATAACTAAAGGCCATACTTTACTTAGTGTTTCTATACAATCGACAAGAAAAGGTTTTAATATTTTTTTAGTACAAGGCACAGATCAAGAATTTCATCCATTGATTAAAAATGATCAATGGCTCTTATTCCTTTTTTAACTCTTCCTTACTTTTTTCTTGTCCTTTTTTCCTTCTCCCCACACATTCTCTTTACGCATTCGACCTCTCTCTCTTATCCTTATACTCTCTTTACATCGTCTTCTGCTTCTAGATTCAGGTGTTCTCTTTATGCGTTCAACCTCTCTCTCTCTCTCTCATGTTCTCTCTGCGTCATCTTCTCATTCCAGATCCAACAAGTGAGCAATATTATATGATTGTGTAATCTGCTCCTACTTTCTGGTCTTACACTAATGGTAACCCTCCTGGAACTAGCGGCGGTTGTGCCACTCCTTATCCTCTTTAGTCTCATTTTAGTGCTGACCATCATGGTTATTAGGCTTGAGGTGGCAGGTGTAACACCTTACTCTCAAACACCTACAGACTTGATCAAAACTCCAAAATAATACCAAGCACAACCCAAAACATCTTAAATTAACTTCCCAAAAACCTTAGAGTAGCGGAAAAATACCAAAAATCACCAGAAACTAGGATGGGGCCCCGGCCGCTACAGTATCATTGTGGTTCCGGCCTTTCCCTATTTCTCACTAGCTACTGGAGGTCTTGGTGCCACCACCTGCTTCCTGGCGCCACGGCGTCCCCTGCTGGTTTTCTATACCAGCAAATTTCATACTCCGGGGTGAACTTCTAATGCGTATAACTTTATGCTTTGACATCTGATTAACCTAATTCCAACTCCTACAAGTTAATCTAGTCCCAATCTATCTATAGACACCACTTTCACTGTAGAGAATCTGGACACCTGACATCATTTTGGCTACTTTTTTACTAAAACTCACAACTCTCATTTGCCACCAAAGGTAACCTGACCACTTTGGACCACTTACATAGGTCCTAAACCACTTAACCAACTTGTTCAAAGAGGTTCTACCTCATATGAGCCATTCCTCTGAGATTTGACCCCCCTTTAAACCTTAAATGACAACATGGGCTACTTGCCCCAAAACATACCAACAAGACCCAATACCACCTTTGGGCTCACAAACACCACTAAGCTAACTCGACAACATCCCAATCCAAACACCATCACAGACAATCATACACATCACAATCATTCTCCATATGTAAACATACATACAACATCTATCCATAACAATCCTCAACAATGTCATACATCCATTACAGAACCTTCTATCCTACTTGGCATAAGATACATATCCAAAATACACATATATACTACATAGACCTAGTATTCTCATGTCTGATGTTACTCCCTCGTCTTCTTCGGACTAGTGTCAGAACCGTCACCAGAAATGTTAGTATATGGGAGAGGGGTGTGAGATAAAGTTTCAGTAACCGAGAACAACCACATACAATATACATATACTGATCCACACAATCGTGCAATGTAATGCTAATGAATAGTATACATGTTCTCCCTCATACACGGCTAGAACCACGAGCTATTATTATTATAAGACATTTCAATAGATGATTCCCTTTCAACAGTAGGTAAAGACTAATTCTGGGACATCACCAAGCTCACCTTACCCTAATGCAACTCAGTCAATGGTTACACTAGAGCTCGAACTGTGGCTCTCCTTCCCCTAGACCATCCCAAATTAATGGTGATTTAAGGAAGGTGTATCCCCAAATCCACTGCCACCTGGCTCTCCCAAGGAGAGGATTTAGTACAAGAATATTTTATCATATTATATTGTCCTCTGCCGTTTAGCTCTCCTATGGAGAGGATTTAGTGACAGAGATTTTATCATATATATCATCATAACCTCATCATCAATCTCTCACAATGTATTCATATGGTGATGATGTCAATGTCATGCTAACATGCCTCTACACATACATATATATATCATCATTGTAAGCATCATAAGGACATGCTAGCATGTAATGGTATGAGGATGTTACACATCATACATACACAACATATATAATCATCATATATCAACTAGCCGTGCATACCACGATATGTAAGAAACCATACACATACAAAGTCAATATCGTGGTATGAAAATGAACATGCATATATATACATATATATCAACATGTAATCAAATAAAACAAACACCCGGTTACCTTAATTGCCGTTACCACACGTACATGAGTTCCACAAGCTTTCTTGAAGGCCAATCCCACTATTTGGCTTCTCTGAGTAGCCAAACAACCTTAACAACACCATAATACCTTAATTAACACAATGTAACACTTGATCAAAAATCACAACTCAACTACTTTAAGCCCAACCCAAGATTTCAATACCACTTTCATGCATCATTAAACTCCTAGGAACTATTCAAACACTAATCAATCTCGTATACTTTGGATTCCCAAGAGCCCTAACCAAAAACAACTTAAGATTAAGCTCAAATCATGCATACGCCCTTCAAAACTCATACCCAAGCATTATAAACACCAAAACACACTCAAGCAATCCTATTTCATCCATTTCAATCGGTGAATTTCGACCCAAACCGGAAATCACAACATATAACTGAGAAAACCTAAGTTTAAATTGAAGAAAATAGGGAGGAGGAGTAGGGATCACTTACCCACATGAATTCAAGCCACCAAGGTCCAAAAATCACTCCCAAATGCCGAAAATCTTGAACCTTGGCAGAGGTCCCTTGGTTTCTCCTCAGTTTCTTTCTTCCGATCATCTGAAATGATTCTAATTTAAGCAAATTTCTCGACTTTCACCGCGGTGCCACCACATTCAGCCTAAAAAGAAGCCACTGGAATTGACTCTCGCTTGGAGGCCTTGCTCCTCACAGTGGCGTGGAGCCCTTTTTTTGCACCACTTGAACCTTCCTCCATCCTATTTTCTCTAGTTCTATACACAATGCCAATACAATTGCATGAGGGTTGTTACAACAAGGTTTTAAACATCGAGGAGTTTATGCTTTGACTATGTTGTCATCGTTCTTGTGCATTATAAATTACATTAGGAAAATGTAGAGGATGATACCAGGGTAGCTAGACTTAGCAAAGTGGAGCATGGTGGACATCGTAGGGCAAGGTTGTGTCTCTGTGCCCTGGAGTCTTTTGTAACGACCTTGATTACTAATTTCTATAAGGTTATTATTGCATGGTATAGGGCTGAAGAAACCAAGTGTAACACCCCTCGTGATATCTTTCTTAGCATTATGTTCAAGACCAGAGAAAACAGGATGAAGAAAGGATGAAGTAGAGGAAAAATTGAGCTCCACACCGTGGCTTGAAGCAGGGCCGCCGCAGCGAGAGAGTGTCTAGTGTCTCTTTCTAGTTGAAAACTGGTGGAGCTGTGGTAAGATATGCTGAGGTCACGACAAGAATCGAGAATCTTGTTTAAATCGGAATCATTTCAAATGAACAAAAAGAAAGAAAACGGAGGGAGTGACGAGGAGCTCTGTTAAGGTTCCAATTTTCCAACATCTAGGAGCGATTTTTGGACTTTGGAAGCTTGAATTCAAGTTGGTAAGTGATTTCTACTCCTCCCTCTCCATTTTGTTCTGTTGAAATTTGGGATTTTTCGGTTATAAGTTTGAATCTTCGGTTTTGGCCAAAATTCACCGATTGAAATGGATGAAATAGGGTTAAGGAAGCATGTTTTAGTGTTCTTATTGCTTGGATGTGAGTTTTGAAGGGTTTATGCATGATTTGAGCTGAACCCTAGGTTGTTTTTGGTTAGAACTCTTGGGAATCTGAAGTGTATGTGGTTAAGTAGTGGTTTAATGGTCCCTAAGAGCTTATTGATGCATGAAAGGGATGTTAAAACCTTGGATTAGGCCTAAATTGGTTGAATTGTGATGTTGGGTTATTATTAAGGTTGTTTGGCTACTTGAAAAAGGCTAGTCGTAGGATTGGCGTTCAAGAAAGCTTGTGAAACTCGTGTGAGCATGGTATTGACAACTTGAGGTAACTGGGTGTTTGTTTTATGCGATTATATGTTGATATATGCATATGAATATGCATGTTCCTTTTCATACCACGATATTGATTACGTATGTGTATGGTTTTTCTACATATCGTGATATGCACGGCTAGTTGATATGTGATGATAGTATATGTAGTGTAGGTATGATGTGTAGCATCCCTATATCATTGCATGCTAGCATGTCCATATGATGTTTGCGATGATGATATATGTATATGTATAGAGGCATGTTGGCATGACATTAGCATCATCACCATATGATTGCATAGTGAGAGATTGATGATGAGGTGATGATGATGTGATATGAGATAATGATATGATAAAGATCCCTGACGGTAAATCCTCTCCATGGGAGAGCCAAGCGGCAAAGGACAATATGATATGATGAAATATCCCTATCACTAAATCCTCTCCTTGGGAGAGCCAGGTGGCAGTGGATTTGGGGATGCATCTTCTTTAAATCACCATTAATTTGTGATGGTCCAGGGGAAAGAGAGCCACGGTCTGAGTTTTAGTGTAACCATTGGCCGGATTGCATTAGGGTAAGGTGAGCTTGATGATGTCTTGAAATCAATCTTCACCGACTGTTGGAAGGGAATCATCTATTGAAATATCTTGTGATGATGACAGCTCGTGGTTCTAGCCGCGTATGAGGGAGAACATGCATACCATTCATTAGCATTGTATTGCACAACTGTGTGGTTTAGTATATATATATTATATGTGGTTGTTCCTGGTTGTTGAGACACTGTCTCACACCCCTCTCCCATAAACTAACCTTTCAGGTGACGGTTCTGACACTAGTCTGGAGAAGACGCATGAGTAACATCAGACGTGGGGATACTAGGTCTATGTAGTTTGTGTGTATTTTGGATATGTACCTTGTGCCAAGTAAGATAAAAGGTTTTGTAATGAATGGATGATATAGATATGGATTGTATGGATGTTGTATGTATGGTTACATGGTTTTGGATATTGAGAAGTTAGTCTGTTGGTGTTTGTGAGCCCAAAATGGACTTGGGCCTGGTTGGTGAGTTTTAAGGCCTGTAGCCCATTTTATCAAGTTGGGGTTTAAGGGAGTCAAATCTCAGAGAAGTGGTTCCTTTGAGGTAAACCTCTTTGGACAATTTGGTTTGGGGGTTTTGAACTTATATGAATGATCTTTGTGTGACTATTTGCCTTTATAGGCAATTGGAGGTGATTAGTGGTGAGTTTTGGTCAATAAGTGGACAAAATGGTGTTAAGAGTCTAGAATCTCCATACGGAGTTAGATTGAAGTGAAGTTGGTGTCTATGAATAGATTGAGACTAAATTGACTTGTAGGAGTTGGAATCAAATCAATCGGAGGTCGGAACATAAAATTATGCGCATCGAAGAGTCACATAGTGGTTGAAGTTTGCTAGTATAGAAAACAAACTAGGGGCGCCGCGGTGCCAGGAAGTGGGCCGCGGCGCCATGTAGTCCAGTAACGTGGTAAAAGCAAGGGAAGCCGAAGGCACAGTGGAACTGTAGCGGCTGTGGCTCCAGCCCAATTTTTGTTGTTGGTTAGTTCGTTTTTGCTGTTTTTAAAGTTTTGGGTTGTGTTTGGTTGAATTTTGAAGTTTGTGGTCAAGTCTGAAGGTGTCAGGAGGTAGGGTGTTACACCAAGATCGGAGGAAGGATCAATTTGAGTAAAAAGGGAATAAAGAGGCACAAAGTTTTGGAATTATGGCAAGAAACAGAGACGCCATGGCGAGGAATGTTGAAGGTTGGGCTTAGGCCAAGACAGTGGGGACTCACACCACGATAAGCTTAACTGGCACTGCAACGCCAGTCGCTGAATTTGTTTTAATTAGAAGACAAACCAATTGATAGAGGAAGGAAAAAACGAAGGAAAATCTCAATGCTCTGCTAGGGTTTAGCTGGATTGAAGCTAGGAAACGTGATTTTGGCCTTGAAAAAGCTCAAATCTTGTGGGTATGTGGTCTACTTATTCCTCCTCTCCATTTTCTTCAAATTATTAGGTGGATTTTTCATGGAAGTAGCTTAAGGTTTCATTTGGGATGCTTTTTCACTGATTAAATTGTGTGTAAATACCTCATTGATGTATTGTACGGTGTGTATAAGCCCTGGGTTAAGGATTTTAAGTGTTTAAGTGGTATATTCATCAAACCCTAACCCTCAACTCTTGACATTATTGGGAATCCAAATCCATGTGAGCATAATTATGGTTCTATGATTTGTTTTGAGCTCGTAATACAGAAAATTGTAAAATGGTATAAATGGATAGATATTCCAGGGAATATAATGCGTATTATATCCTATCATATATTTAATATGAGTAGATATATTTAATATGGGTATGTCTACTTTTTTTTCTTTTCTTCCATGTGTGTATTTTATTACAAACATATAATTGTTTCTGTAACTTTATGATGGACGAGATTGTAATAAAATTTCTCTGTTGCTTGTCAGGTTCTTTAGTAAAAAGTAGAAACATATCCCGCGGAGAAAATGCTTTGGAAAGAGCATACGATGTAGTGTTCAACCATGAAAAATATATATTTACTTACATACAATTTGACAAAAAAAAATTAATAGCAAGTACTAAAATATATACCTAAAGTTTTGTCTTCACATGATACTCATAGGGTATTTCAAATGATGCTATACATGTTGGGGTTCTTGAATGCAAGACGTAATTCCATAAATGTTTTTTTTATTGTACGTTGTCAAAAATATATACCACCAATCATTTTTGTCTTCAAGCATTTTATCATTACAACCTCTATTCAAAGCTCAAGCTTTCACACCCACCGTCTTGAAACAAAATTAAGTTCTGTCCAAACTCGAACGAAGAATGAAATTCAGGGAATAAGATCGTGATACTATATATCTTGAACTTGAATTTAATTACAGCTCGAGTTTATTGTATGTATTAATGTCATACTCACCTATATTTAACAACAATACATATTGAACATGTTAGATATATTTAATTAATAATAATATATATTTGAATTTATTTAAATTATATTTATCTTATTTACTTAATTAAATATATCTTATCTAAGTGTGGTCCTTATTTTTAATAAAGATAATGTCAATTGAGTGATTTTAGAAGATAAAAGATAACTTAGTTAATATTGTGCTATCTTTATTTGAATTTCAAATTCAAATAAAAGATAGAATAACTATTAAATAACCTATGATGGCTAGACTATTTAATAGGAGGCTGAGTAGAGCGTCAAATACACCAATCATTAATTATACGCTCATATAGAGGTTCATTGACTAGTGACTACTAATTCCCAGCTACCATTACTGAGCCCAAACACTAGTTAGAAGAGCCTCATTTCATCTAATTTCTTCTGACTAATTTCTATATTTGCAGATCTTTAATTTTTTTCTTAATTCAATTAGGATTACTTAGTCAGATCTTCTATAGTTATGGCGAGAGATATTTATGTTGATTAATTATTCCGCTACAAGTTTGTAATAGATTTATTTATACTTATAGATTCATATTTATAAATTTGTTTCTACATGTGGCATTAGAGCTAATTATTTATATTACCTCTGCATGCTTGCATTCTTTGTTTTCATATGTCCATACACTACTGTGCACCAATGAATTTGCTTTCCTGGGTTATCATGTTTTTCTGTGCAGCCTAGGATTTTTTTTCATATAGAAAACAAAAATTTTCAATTGCCGAAAGTTTTTTCAATCTTTATCTGTGCAAATCTTGTTATTTATTGCTTAAATTGAATGCACACTGAAATTCTATTTTTCAATTTAACGTTTTCATGCGTTATTAGATATGATTACTGTGTGTAAATTGTCGTCATCATGTTCTGGTTCTATCACCATCAGGATCTCTAAAAATGGTGGCTGGAAACGCCTGGAAATGAAGGGTTATTCGCCGGGTCCAATGCAGGTTACGCTGGCATTCCTGGTCGGGCGGTTCTGCAACATGGGTGAAGAAGACGAGACAAATGACACTACGTTTTGGAGTAAAACCGAAACGACGTGTCGCTTCAGTTGATCCGATGGGACTCAACCTTCGTGTAGCAACAACGACGTTCTGCCCATTTAATGAAATGAACCGTTTCATTAATTCAGAGGGAATGGGCTTTGATGTCTGGGCCTATCTTCTAATTTTGTTTTTATTTTGTTCTATTTCTATTTTAGGCATCTGTTTTCTGGGCCATACGAGTTTTTGGGTTTGTTTTATTTTCTGTTTTTATTTTTTTGCACGTTATTGGGCTTGTTTTCTGGGCTTGCATTTTGGGCCATTCTCCTTTTATTTTTCTAGAAATAATTTCAGCTTGCATTATTTATTTTCTATGCTATTTTTTTATTTAAAATCTGGAATATTAGTTTTGGGTTATTAAAAAATATATTTTTTGAAAAATTTGATTAGAGTTATTTAATTGCCTAATATTTGAAAAAATTTTATTTAGACAATTATAACACTAATTGTTTGCTTTTGCAAAATAGTTGAGTTATTTATTAACCCAAAATTAATTTTAAACAAATTTTTTGCATTCTTAAATAAATAAAATGGTGGGAGAATTTATTTAATTATTTAATCACATGATTGTTTAGTTGATTAAATTAATTATTTAAATTCTCATAATGTAGTGCATATAAATGATTTTAATTGCACATATGATATTTGTGATTAGCATGCTTTTATTTTAAGGAGTAGCTACAACATCCTTGTAAAGTTGCATGCATAATATTAATCACATATGGATATAAAATATCAAATTCTAATAAAATGGTGATTCTAATTCATCTTTACCCACAGGTAGATAATTATAATTACATATTTTGTTAGGATTGTTAGGATAAAATAGATATGGCCTTGTGTTTTCTAAGTAGCCCATATGTATTAGCAAGCATGAATGTATTCTAGTTTCATCATTTATTAGACATAAATATATGCTATGCTAATGTCTTTGCCCACAGGTAGATATTAGTGATATAATATTTATGTAAGTATATGTTACATTGGTAAACATACATAACTGTTAAGGTAATGATTGATTGTCTAAAAAAAAAAATATTATTCCAAGTGTGTTTAATAATTATTTCCCTTACAGCTCCTTCATCTCACATTCTATCTGAAGTCAATGATAAGATCACTCTTGATGGCATAAATCATGCTGAGTGGAAGGAAGATATTCTTCTTCATCTTGGTTATACGGAACTTGATTATGCCTTAAGGATCAAAGAACCTCTAGTGCCCAAAGAAGGCGATAAGAATGTGCAAACCACGTATGATCATTAGGATCAATCCAATCGCCTTGCCTTAATGTTGATTAAGGCTCTTATTAAGAGAAGCATTCGAGGTTCTATTCCAGATTGTCAAACAGCCAAAGAATACTTACAAGCTATTGACAAGCAGTATACTCCTGCAAATAAACAACTAAGAGGGGCTATTATGAGAGAACTTGTTGATATGAAACTTGCAGGTGTGGGTGGTGTTCGAGAACACATTATGAAAATAAAAGACTTGGCATCACAGTTGAGGCATTTTAAAACGGAGCCTCCTGAGCAATTCCTTGTGCAACTCATTCTGAGTTCCTTTCCTCAGCAGTATGAAGCTTTCTATGTCTCATACAACACATATAGGGAACAATGGTCAGTAGACGAATTGTTGGCCATGTGTGTTCAAGAAGAGGCTAGACTGATGAGGAGAGGAAGAGATGCACCTAAGAAAGTGCATTTGGAAAAAAGCTCCAATTCTAGGAGGAAGAACAATAAAGACAAAAGGAATAAGTCCATTCCTCCGGCTTCTGCTGAGAATAAAGACATAAATATATGCTATGCTAATGTCTTTACCCACAAGTAGATATTAGTGATATAATATTTATGTAAGTATGTGTTACATTGGTAAACATACATAATTGTTAAGGTGATTATTGATTGTCTAAAAAAAAATTATTATTGTTAGTGTGTTTAATGATTATTTCCCTTGCAGCTCCTTCATCTCACATTCTATTTGAAGTTGCCGATAAGATCACTCTTTATGACACAAATATGGAAGGAAGATATTCTCTTTCACCTTGGCTATACGGAACTTGATTATGCTTTAAGGATTAAAGAACCTCTAGTGCCCAAACAAGGCGATAAGGATGCATAAACCGCTTATGATCATTGGGATCGATCCAACTGCCTTGCCTTAATGTTGATTAAGGCACATATTAAGAGAAATATTCAAGGTTTTATTCCAGATTGCCGAATATCCAAAAAGTACTTAGAGGCTATTGACAAGTAATATGTCCCTACAAATAAGCAACTAGGAGGGGTCATTATGAGAGAACTTGTTGACATGAAATTTTCAAGTGTGGGTGGTGTCCGTGAACACATATGAAAATGAGAGACTTGACATCACAGCTGAGGCCCTTTAAAATAGAGCCTCCTGAGCAATTCCTTGTGCAACTCATTCTGAATTCTCTTCCTCATCAATATGAAGCTTTCTATGTCTTGTACAACACACATAAGGAAAAGTGGTTAGTAGATGAGCTGCTGGCCATGTGTGTTCAAGAAGAGGCCAGACTGATAAGGAGTCAAAGAGATGCACCTAAGAAAGTGTATTTGGCAGAGAGCTCCAATTCTAGAAGAAATAACAAGAAGGACAAAAAGAAGAGATCCGCTCCTCTGGCTTCTGCTGAGAATAAAGACAAGGCCACTTGCTTCTTCTGTAATAAGAAATGACATATGTGGAATGCATGTCCTAAGAGGAAGGCATGGCTCACCAAGAAGGGCATAGGTAATGGAATTTACATTTCTTGTGTGGCTTATGAATCTCATTTAGTTAGTATTAATTATGACACTTGGTGGATTGATTGTGGAACTACAGTTCATATTGCTAATACCATGCAGGGGTTTCTCAACAGCAGTTGCCCACATCCTAATAAGGAAAATGTCTATTGGGGCAATGGGATGAGGGCCCATGTGGAAGCAATTGGAATATGCAGGATCATTTTATGAAATAAATTAATTTTAGATTTAGAAAATTGCTTTTATATTCCAGATTTTTCTCAGAATTTATTTTCAATTTACAAATTAGTTCCTTTGGGATTTGAATTGTCTCTTTCTTCAAATTTGATGAGATTGAGTAAAGACTCTTTGCCTTTTGGTGATATTTCTTTATGTAATGATTTATTTAAATTACATATTGATTTACCTCAATCTCATGTTGTTACTCATGGTATTAAGCGAAGTGTCATGAATGAGAATTCTCTTAGCTTGTGGCATAGGAGATTAGGACATATCTCCATAGAGAGGATCAAAAGGTTAACTAAAGATCGGATTCTCCTATCTTTAGACCATACAGAAATTGATCCATGTATGGACTGCATTAAGGGTAAGCAGACCAACAAGTCACATAAAGGTGCTAAGAGAAGTTCTGAAATTTTAGAGATTATTCACACAAATATTTGTTACCCTGATTTATCTTCTCATGGTCAAAAATATTTTATCTCCTTTATAGATGATTATTCATGGTATATGTATATCTACTTGCTTTATAATAAAAGTGAGTTATTAAATGCTTTTAAGGAATATAAGGCGGAAGTAGAAAAACAAACCGGTAAGCAAATTAAACTTGTTAGATATGATAGAGGAGGTGAATATTATGGAAGGTACACTGATGATGGACAAGCACCTGGTTCATTTGCTGAGTTTCTTCAAGAGCATGGTATAGTAGCTCAATACACCATGTCTGGCTCACCTGATATGAATGGTGTAGCTAAACGAAGGAACATGACGCTACTGGACATGGTGAGGAGTATGATAAGCAACTCCAAGCTTCCAGTTTCATTATGGAGAGATGCACTTAAGACAGCAGTATATATTTTAAATAGGGTTCTATCAAAGGTAGTTTCCAAAACTCCCTTTGAAATATGGAAAGGTTGGAAACCTAGTTTGAATCATATACGTGTATGGGGTTGTCCTGCAGAAGTAAGAGTATATAACCCTCAAGAAAGGAAACTAGATCCTAGGACCATTAGTGCCTATTTCATAGGCTATGCGGAAAGGTCCAAGGGATATAGATTTTATTGTCCTTAATATTCAATGAGATTTGTGGAATCTATGAATGCTAAGTTTCTTGAGAATGATATAATCAGTGGGAGTAATCAAGTACGTGACTTAGTCACTGAAGAGGATCACATTCAAGAAACCACTAATCATGAAGGAACATCACTAATATATAACACTCATCCTGTTAGAGTGAATATGGAATGTGATGCAGTTCCTGAAACTCAAGTTGATAATGTTGGAAATCAGGAACAAACTAATGAACCTATCACTCATGAAGAACAACCACTAGAAGTGATAGAGAATGTTCCTGAAGAACAACCTCAACCCACTCAACAAGTGGAGGTGAAGAGATCAACTAGAGAAAGAAAGTTAATACTTCCTAGTGACTATGTGGTGTACCTTACTAAATCTGACAATAATATAAGTGTTGAAGATGATCAACTCACATTTACTCAAGCTATGCAGGATGCAAACTCTAAATTATGGTATGATGCTATGACTAATGAAATGCAATCCATGGCAAACAATAAAGTTTGGGAACTTGTAGAGTTACCTGGTAAGGCTAAGGCCATTGGCTGTAAATGGATCTTTAAGACCAAAAAGGACTCACAAGGCAACATAGAGTGCTACAAGGCAATGTTGGTTGCTAATGGATTCACTCAAAAGGAGGGAATTGATTACAGGGAGACTTTCTCACCTGTGTCCAAGAAAGATTCTTTTAGTATTATCATGGCATTGGTAGCTCACTTTGATTTAGAGTTACATCAGATGAATGTTAAGACTGCATTCCTCAATGGGGATCTTGAGGAAGAAGTCTATATGAAACAACCTAAGGGATTCATTTCTAAAAGAAATGAACATAAAGTTTGCAGGTTGAAGAAGTTAATATATGGTCTCAAACAGGCTTCACAACAGTGATATTTAAAATTCCATGAGGTAATCACATCTTTTGGTTTTGATGAGAACTTCACGGATCAATGTATATATCACAAGGTCAATGGGAGCAAGATCATATTCTTGATCTTATATATGGATGACATACTGCTTGCCACTAAAGATTTAGGGTTGTTGTATGAGGTGAAACAATTTCTGTCCAAGAATTTTGAAATGAAGGATATGGGTGAGGCATCCTATGTCATTGGCATTAGGATACATAGAGATAGATCTCAAGATATCTTGGGATTATCTTAGGAAACTTATATCAATAAAATTTTTGAACGATTCAAGATGAAGAATTGTTCATCTACTCCAGCACCTATGGTGCAAAGGGACAAATTTAGCCAGTTACAGTGTCCCAATAATGATTTTGAAAAGAAGGAGATGGAGAATATTGCTTATGTCTCAGCAGTTGAAAACTTGATGTATGCACAGGTTTGCACAAGACCTGATATAGCTTTTGCTATGGGCATGTTAGGAAGATACTAGAGTAATCCATGAATAATTGGAAGGCTACAAAGAAAGTTTTGAGGTACCTAAAGGGTACTAAACAATACATGCTTACATACAAGAGATCCGACAATCTAGAAGTTGGTGGGTATTCAGACTCAGATTTAGCAGGATGCATTGACACAAGGAAATCAACATCCAGCTATATCTTTTTGTTAGCAGAGGGAGCTATATCCTGGAAAAGTACCAAACAAACACTGATAGCTGAGTTTGTATTGTGTTTTAAGGCAAGTTCACAAGGAAAATGGATTAGAAATTTTATTGTTGGGCTTAAGTTTGTGGACTCAATCTCTAGGCCAATTAAAGTGCTCTATGATAATACGGCTGTTGTGTTCATGGCTAAGAATAATAAAAGTGGAAGTTGAAGCAAGTTCATCAACATCAAGTACTTAGCCTTGAAAGATAGAATTAAAGAAGGCCAAATAATTGTTGAGCACATTCGGATGAAAGAAATGTTAGCTGATCCATTTACTAAAGGGATGCATCCAAAGGAGTTTAAGGATCATGTACCTCATATGGGTATTAGACTTTCACTAGTCTAATCGAGGTATATAAAGTAATGAAATTTCAATTTATGGTTCATTGTCTTATGTTCATATAGTATACATTCTTGTTGAGATAAATAAACATTGATTTAGGAACCAAGTAAACATTCTGGTTTATTCATAAAGTTAATATCCCATAAAGTAAGAATACTACTTGTGATACATAGAAGGTAATACTCATATTTAGAGAACCTATAGCTATGATTCATGTAATATTGCTTAAATATCTCTTAATATATCAACTGACATATTGTGATCAGATCAGGTGAGAAAATGTTAGATATATTTAATTAATAATAATATATATTTGAATTTATTTAAATTGTATTTATCTTGTTTACTTAATTAAATATATCTTATCTAAGTGTGGTCCTTATCTTTAATAAAGATAATATCAGTTGAGTGATTTTAAGAAATAAGGGATAACTCGGTTGATATTGTGTTATCTTTATTTGAATTTCAAATTCAAATAAAAGATAGAATAACTATTAAATAACCTATGGTGGCAAGGCTATTTAATAGGAGGCTAAGTAGAGCATCAAATACACCAATCATTAATTCTATGCTCATATAGAGGTTTCCTGACTAGTGATGGCAAATTCTCAGCTACCATCACTGAGCCCAAACACTAGTTAGAAGATCCTGATCTCATTTAATTTCTTCTAACTAATTTTTGTGTTTGCAGATCTTTGATTTTTTTTTCTTAATTCAAGTAGGATTACTTAGTCAAATCTTCTATAACTATGGCAAGAGGTATTTATGTTGATTAATTATTCTGTTGTGAGTTTGTAGTAGATTTATTTATAGTTATAGATTCATATTTATAAATCTATTTCTACAGAACATGCATGAATTTACAACATACAATGTGATGTGTTTCACATCAGGAACCTCACCTAAGAAAATGAGGTTTATAGGTCTAAGGGATTTTCTCAACTAATAGACTAGTCTTTTTAAATGAGTTCTTTCTTTGGATTTATTGTGCCCCAACACAATGTTTTGATGGTTTGATTAACAATTATATGGAATGAAGATTTTGTGAATTCAAAGAATTTGAAGAAAGGAGACAAGATTGGGATTCAATGGGATGAGTTTAACCATCGCTTCAACTTCGTACTGTTCTTCATAGAGACTTTTGTGTTATATGTCTAGCTTCCTAGGTAATTAGGAATTCGGATTCTGTAATTATAATTGAGGTTAGGGGAACATAATGCTTTTATATCTTCACTGAATTTTCAATGCTCACTGAATTTTCAATGATTTCTTTATACGTATATATATATATATATTGTATGTTGTTAATCAGCTCTCTGTCTCTTGTTAACTTCACTTTTTTTTTTTGTTATGACTTCAGTAACCATTAATAATTTAATACTGATAATTAGTGGGTGTTTAGAGATAATTATTTAATTTCTGGAAATTGATTGTATGTTATCTCTTAAAATATGTCAAATTTTCCGAAAACTAATCAGATCGTAACGTAGTAATTCATCAATGTATTTCTCTCTCTCTCTCTCTCTCTCTCTCTAAAAAATTTTGGAATATCTTTTCCCTGTCTTCCAATTTATAGCAGACTGTATTTTTCTGAGTTAATGTGGGGTTTCTGTGTTTTCCCCTTAGTATTTGGAATTAAGTTATTTAAAAGTGAATATCTTTAAGGAAAGAATTACCTAAAGAAAAGTTTTTAATATAAGAATTAATGAATAAACTAATGAATACAAATTCATTTAAGAAAAAATTTCAATGTAACTGGTCAAGTTAGTTAAAACTGAATATCTTCTATTGATCTTAATTTATGTAGAACTATTATCCGGTTTAAGAACGAAGAGCACAAATCCGTGATTTTATGAAGCAAAAATGGGGAAAAAAATTGTTTGAAGAAAGTAAACAGTTAAATTGTAATTACGGAAATTATTCATATCTAGATACTTATAGATGGAATATCCAATGAAATCAACATGTTAAATAAATAAATCTTAATAAATCTCTCTGTTGATGTGATTATATATTTGGTTAATATATACTTTATATGTATTTTTATAAAACTACCTTTTGTTTTCAATCATGAGAAATGCCTTAGTCGTCCTAATAAGCCTCTCTGAAACTCAATTCACCTTTTTGTTTTACCAAAAAGAATTTGAAATATATTCTTGATTGCAATATCAACACATTTGTTGGGAATTATCTGCGGCCTAAAAAATTCAATCGAAATAGCGTTTTGATTTTTTTTTCGAAAAAAAAAAAGCAATTATTGTTAAGTCATGCCAAGATGTCTAGTTTTTTAACAAGTCAGCATTTTTCGAACACTGTTAATGCCAAGATGTCTAGTTTTTTAACAAGTCAGCATTTTTCGAACACTGTTAATGCCACATGTCATACGTAAAGAGTTTTGTGAATATAACCGTAAATAATAATAAAAATAATAATAACAACAGCATATTATTATTATTATTATTATTATTATTATTATTAGCAGCGAACAATAGTCTGAACTTGATTAATCCAATGGATTTGAGTCGTAAATTCCTCAAATTTAAATACGTTAAATATCTAATTTTCTGAAACTATAAGTTATTTTTTATTTGCAAATAATTCAATTTTTAATTATTATAGCATTTATGATTTCTAAATTAAATTTATTCAAAATTCATTTACATAGATTTGAAAGAAAATAATAAGAAGCAAATGAAATGTTTAATTTCTATAATTTTTCGGGTGAAAGTCTTAATTTATACTATTTAAAAGAAACAATAAATTAAATATTCTATGATATGATATATTGTTTCGAACGCATTGACCCCATGACTACTGGTGTCAAACTCATAAATACTGGCTAGCTGCTTCACTTACTTGACACCTAAGTAACCATAAGAGCTCGCGCTTAAAATCAATTTTACCGTTGCATTGCGTATTCCTCTTTCGATTAGAATTCTAACACCAGAAAAATTGTTTCCTAAATGTTAAACCCCTCTCTTTCTATATATAATTAACCCCCTTCATCTCTCCCGCCAATTTCTTTCTGATTCATCTTCTGCGATTCAGTTTCCAGCAACTCGACGCCATGGATCAATCTTGCATTCTTTCGTCGGCAAGGAAGAGATTCCAACGCTCTAAGCCTGAAGGGAGTATTCCGACTCCATGGGGTTGTTCTCCGACTCTGAAGCTTTACGATGATCCGTGGAAGATTAAGAAGGTTCTCACGGCCACCGACGTCCTGTGCCACCATAACCGACTCTTGCTTGCCTCTGAAGTGGTTCAACGTCTGATGCTTACGGTTCTGACAGATGATGAGAGCCTCGGTGCAGATAATGGAGATGGAACTGAAGTGAGGTTTTGGGACGCGGACACCATGTCGCAGCACGACTTGGTTCTGAAGAAATGGGCTTCTTCTAGAAGCTTTGTGCTGATAGGAAAGTGGAACGAAGAGTTTGTGAAGAGAAGGAATTTGAAGAAAGGAGATGAGATTGGGCTTCAGTGGGATAAATTTAATCACCGCTTTAACTTCTCCGTTCTTCGCCGTTCAAGTTAACAACACCACCCTTTGATGCTGTCTCGTATATATCTCGAACTTTTTATGATCTCTTTTTACATTATATTATGGTGCTGTTCTGTTCATGGGCTCTCTGATCTTGTTCATAACTAGTGGTTGGATGCAGACAATTATCTTATCGCAGGCGATTGATTGTACGCATATACATGATTTGGGAATAAATTCAATGAAATATAACTTTGACGAGACAATTGAGAAACAGAACAAAACTTCGCCTCTTTTTGCATCCTTTATGTTTGGCTGGCATATGTAAGTTCTGTCAAATTTTCTGAAAAGTAATAAGATTGGTAGGTAGGAATTCATAAATATTATTTTTCTCATCTCGTCGCTATCTACACAATGGTGGTCTCCTTCACAATCTGACCAATTTTTTGAGTTTCATCCACAAATTCACCATGTTTTGTTTTTATGTTTTCTTTCTCTTCCGACATCCATTTGACGTGATTTCAATGGCATTTTCCTTGTCTCGTTATTCTCTACACGGTGATAATTTCTGTTTGTACAAACAGGACATAATTTAAGAGAACCCAAATCTTGAGTTCATAGTAGGGTATATATATATATATTTTTTAAAAAAAATAATAAAAAATTTGAACCCCTTACCCAAATTCCTAATTTGCATTTGTAATGGGAACAGATAGTATGCAAATTATATAAGCACTCATAATAAAAATGGAGACCAAATGCAAATAGTCAAACATAAAGAGGGTAAGTTATAATTGACAAAATAAGTTGCGGATAAAACTTTTTTGCCCAGAAATCAAAGAGTTTCAAATGAATGCACGCTTATTTGGGCTTGGGCTTATATTTTTTTCTTACCCAACAAGGGTGGATTTGATATAACCCAACATCTCCCACTCACATTTGATGGGTTAACCTTTTTCAATTCTTTCTTTCTATTTTATACTAAGTGTTATACCATGACCGCACAGGTATGATGTCTATAATTAGACATTCTTGTACTATAAATACTTCTCTAGGACCAGCACAGAATAACCTTATGCATTTTGTATTTATCTTATTCATGTATTATACCTTGAATATTCTAGATTTACCCATATACACTTTTGCTCATGGCAAAACTAATCCCTCATAAATTTTCACATAAATTTAGATTGCTTTACTCTTATATACTTGGTGTCTATGCTTAAAATGTTAACAAAATATCTTCTTAATGGATATGTCTTGGACACCAGTATAGGTGTGTATATTTCAAGGTAATCTTCCTTTAGTCCATATTTCATTTCAATATGAAACAATTGCTTTCCTAGCATAATACCTTTTGATCGAATTTATCATGACCATTGGATATATGCTAAAGTAGCTAACATTGAATCATTTCTCCATGAAAATGTCAAAGTCATAAGGACATTAATAAAAGGATTTATTCCTCTCTAAGACTCACATATCAATGATCTATTCACTTGTTTCCCAATTATAGTTTTAAATACATGCAGTATGAATTGCATGCTACGGTATTACTCTTATCACATAAGAGAGTATGTCAATTTTGGTTTATTGTTAACACTGTACAAATTTAAGTTTAGACACACACAGTGTCTAACCCGAATTCTGCCAACATTTCCACTTATCATAATGTCTTTGTTAGAGAATTCGTTACCTGGTTATATGTATTATGGATTATGGGTATCCATAGTTCAATCCGAAAATTTATATTTGTTGGATCTCATCCTGACTTATTCTCTTTCTTTTATCAGGGTGACATATTTTGTATTATTTTACTATCATATCCACCCTTTTGCTGATTTACTAGTGAATACAAAATATCTCATCTTTGCCTACTCCTTTTGAGTGTCAAACATGGTTGCTCGTGTGAGAAAGTCATCCTTATCAACATATGTGACATATTAAACATTGTATATTTTCATAAATATATATGCATACAAATGACTCAATTATAGAAAATGCACTTTCTTTCATTTATATAATTGATCATTACAGAAATTTGTGTTATATCATATTCTACGAATACTAAGTGATTTCACATGATCAACATGCATATCTCTAGGTATTGGCTTGGTAAGGGGATCAGCTATCATTTGATGTGTAGGAATATGGCAGATTGTAACACTCTTCTATGCTATGTTGTCTCTTACAAAATTATAGTATCTATGTGCTTTGTCTTACTATGATACTTGGAATCTTTGGTGTAGACTGTGACTGCCTCGTTATCATAGTTTATTAAAATAGAATCCAATTTATCACTATTACCCCCAAATGTCTTATGAATCTCTTCAGCCATATTGCTTCTTGTACTGCTACAGAACATGCAACAAATTTTGCTTCCATAGTAGACAAAGTAATACAAGTTTGTTTCTTTCTACACCAAGATATAACTCTATTATTTAGTAGAAAAACATATCCAGAAATTTATTTGCACTCATCTAGATCTTCTCCCCAATTTGCATCGGAGTATTCAACTTTGCGTAAATTGCTTCATTGATAGCATAGGGCATAATCTGTTGTGCCTTGTAAATATCTCAAGATTCTCTTTACAGCTTTCCAATGTTTCTATCCAAAGTTTGACTAGTACCTGCTAACTAAACTAACTGCATAACATATGTCTGGTCTCGTATATATCATGGCATACATTAGGCTACCAATCGCACTTGAATATGGGACCCTTTACATCATCTTCTTTTCAAACTCTGTCTAAGGACACATATCTCGGCTCAAATTTTCTCCTTTTAAAATAGGGGTATCTATAGGTTTACAGTTTTTTATATTGAATCACTCAAGAATTTTCTCAATGTAATTCTTCTAAGAAGGGGATATTAATTTTCTTAGACGATATATATGGATCTTAACTCTAAGTATATAATTTACTTCACCCATGTCTTTCATTTCAAAATTTGAAGATAGCTATTCTTTGATAGCTATAATAGATTTTAGACTATTTTCGGCTAATAATATATCATCCACATAAAGGGATAATATCACAAGATTCTTTTCAAAACGTTTGATGTATACACAGTGATCATTGTCGATCATCTAGAAATCGTACGAGGTAACAGTTTGGTGAAACTTTAAATTCCGCCATCTGGATGATTATTTTAGTCCATAAATGGACCTTCTTAGTTTGCAGACTTTATTCTCTTTCTCTTTCTTAATGAAACCTAATGGCTGTTGCGTATAGATTTCTTCATCTAATTTACCATTTAGAAATGCATTTTTTACATCCATATGATGTAATTATAAATTTAAACTTGCTACTATTGCTAGAATTAGTCTTATGTAGTTAAAACATACAAGGGAAAAAGTATCTTCATAATTTATACATTTCTATTGAGTATACCCTTTTGCCACTAATTAAGTCTTGTATCTTTCAATCAATCCCTTTGTCTTTCTCTTAATTTTGAGAATCCATTTATTTTCAATTGCCTTACTTCCAGATGGAAGATTGACCAAATCCCAAACTTAGTTTATCCTCATTAAATCCATTTCCTCTTCCATTGCTTTCTTACATTCATTTTTAGCAGGGCATGATAAAGCCTCATGTATTAAACTGGGCTCATCATCATATTGTGGGGTAACAATAAGTGCTATTCCTTCTATTGGGAAACATCTCTTTAACACACTTCTCTATAGTAGGGTCTCTTGTAAGTTGTTCAATTCTGGAACAAAATCTTACACTGGTATCTGAGAGCTTTCACTCGAATCAAGAGGTTAAGGTGTATAAACTTGTTCCTCTGTTTGTTCATGTATCTCATAAAGAGATGCAATATGATCTACCTCATCCTTGCTAGGGAATTTATTTTCTAGAAATGTTGCATCTCTAGATTCTATTTCAGTTACAGTTTCATCTTGGTTTTCTCCAATGAAAACGTAACACTTAAATTATTCAGAGTATCTAATAAAGATATATTTCTTCCCTCTTGGACCTAGCTTTCCATATTTGTGGGAAGGATCATGGACATAAGCTACCGACCCCTAGGGTTTTAAGATATTTAAATCCAACTTACAATTTTTCCATTACTCATAAGGTGTACGTGTGACTAACTTTGAGGGCACACGATTAAGTATAAAGGTTGGAGTTAAAAGTGCATCTCCCTAATACAAAAATGGGCAGATTAGCTTGTGCTATCATTGACCTAACCATGTCAAATAATGTTCTATTTCTTCTTTCGGCTCTGATACCAATGAAGAACTATAAGAGGTAGAAAAGAAATACATACTGATTGAGGATATTTTTCTACTAACAAAATATGAACGACATACACCAACAACACAGGTGGATGGAATAAAGTCACACGGACTTTGTTCACTGGTTCACTGCAGAAATACTCAGAGAAAGAATTGAAAAAGAAGGAGAGTAAAAAAAAGACTCAGAGCAACAATGTTTTTTTTCCCGAAAGAAAAAATTTAATAAAGTCTGTTCCCATTTTCCATCGATGAACAATCACATGCTCTCCTCGATTCTCTCTGTCATGGGAAATATGGGATTGGATTCAATTAACTATTCCCTCCCTATATTTAAAAATAATGATAATAATAATAATAATAATAATAATAAGCCATATTTTTATTTGGGCTTGGGCTTATATTTTTTTCTTACCCAACAACAGTGGATTTAATGTAACACAACATTAAATGTATTTGTATTTCGTTGTTCCATGTTGGGATATCTCTTTTCTTTCTAATTTTCTAAGAACCAATCAGATTGTCAATTTGTATTTGGAAATCTGAGTGTAGCTTAAATAGAAAGTTGAGGTTAGATACATATATACCAACCCCTGCTTACTATTGCACGGTACCCAGTGTGATTTAATCTCAATTTTTAATGTGACTTAGAAAAATTCACAAGAAATTTTAATGAACTAATGATTGTTAAAGTGGAGAATATGGTGGTACTATCAAAGATTGATTTTTTTCTCAAGTATAAGAATTAATGCCATGACTACTATCTTTCCATAGACCTGCTTATAACCACTTTTAACAGTATACATGTCGTGACTACTATCTTTCCATAAAAAAACCATCTGAACCAGCATCAGCTGAGGGAGGCAAAATAGCTTCAAGCCTTAATCTGCCCTCTACGGAAATAAACTGCTCAATACTTTCCCAGTTCCAATCACCATCCCATGAGATTGCATCAGCAACTTTCCAATCAATAATATCAGTTGGAATCTGATCAATTGATACAGATTTAGCAATGGTCAATCTACCAACAAAACTAAGGCAATTAACCTTCCATCCAGGCAATCTTCTTTTAACTTTATCAAGCACAGACTCAAAAGATTTCTTCCTTGATCTACAGTAGGGCAGAGGAATTAATTTCCAAGTAAGTTCCAAGATCCTCAATTTCAGTGAAACCTGAAACCTCATTAATCAATTAACGAGTTACTCCATTCACATTTTTAGAATACTACACTGTAGATTTAGAAGCATTCACCTTCTGTCCAGATGCCAAGCAAAACTGACTTAAACATTCCATAGTGCATTGAATCTGCTGAATAGAGCCCGCATCAAAAATAATCATGACATTAGCAAACATCAGGTGAGACTGTCTCAGGACCATTTCTTCCTACTTTCATTGGGTTCCATTTACCTTCCATCTTTGCCTCATTAATCACATGGGATAATTTCTCCACTGCAAGGACAAAAATATATGGAGAGAAAAGGTCTCCTTGGGGAATTCCCTTGAAGGAGAAAAATCTTAGTGCATTTACCATTCCACAGCACTTGAGTAGTTAAAGAAGAAATACACTACATGATTACACTTCAAATGATCAGGCCAATTCATTCCAATGAAACCCCAATTAAGCCTATCATAGGCTTTATCTAAATCTAAATCAATTCTTGAGCTACTATAATATTCTCCTGAATGTGTGCCTTCCTGGAACAAAGTTTACTTGATTAGGAGAGATGAGCTTAGGCAAAAGGTGCATCACTCTATTAATGCATGATGATTTTGGGGAGGCATTTGTATAACCCATTAGACAAAGCTATAGGCCGAAATTGCTTCATCTGATCAGGTTTTTCAGCCTTAGGAATAAGCGCCAAAAGCGTACTATTAAAACTCTTAATATTCACCACTCTATTCTAAAGCTACATGATGAAATTACAAACATCCTCTCTTATCATATCCCAATTATGATGATAAAAAAGAGCTAGAAAAACCATCACTGTCAGGTGCTTTAAGAGATCCAGTAGAAAAAATGGCTTTATCATACCCATCCATCTGATCATAACAGGTCAAGTTATTTAAAAGTGAATATCTTTTCTGTTGACCTTAATTTTATTGTTCAGATATGGAATAGATGTTTGACGAAAGTACAAGTTAAATTGCAATTATGAAAATCATTCATATCTAGTTACTTATAGATAAAATAACTCAGCTCAACAAAATCAATGTTTTGAATAATATTTGAGACCAAAAAATGAAGATATTTGGTTTTTGGTATCAAATTGATTTTTTTAGAAAAAAATCTATTCTAGGTTTAAAAAATTCTATTCTCACCCAAAAAAAATCAACTTTGGTCCCATTTCCAAGATAAGTTGATTTTTTGGTCCCATTTCCCAATTTTTTTCCTAAAAATTTAATGATTGATCAAAAAATTAGAAACATATTTTTTGTTTTTTTGCCAGTTAGAAGTATATTCTTGATTAACAATATCTACACATTTTGATGTTCAACTTCAACATACCCTTACTCTATCTCATTCATTTGTCATGTCATTGAGAGCAAAAGTTGTTAAAAAAGAACATGTTTTCTTCCTACATAATGATCTTCTCCATCAGTATCTCTTCTATTGGAAGGGATTTTCATAATCAAAGAATAGTTAGATATTTGAAGAGAAGTTTATTTTCTTAGATCCCATTTTTCGCTATCTTACTTACTAGAAAGGTTTCCCAGATCTAGATGCTACATGGAGCTTTAACTTTCTAGAGGAGAATTCTTTCAAGCGGGAGATAATGATAGAGAATAGATGATCTCAAAATAATTAGGATTATTTATCTTTATCATTCAAATTTTAAATAAAATTATTTTATTATTTTATTAGGATATTTAGATTTAATTTAGTTTATTTTGAATTTATTAGGATCTAAATTTTATCCTTTATTTATTCTTAGGATTTAATTATTTGAATTAGAATTTATCTTTTGTTTAAATTTAAGATATTTTGAAAAGAGATATCTTATCTTAGAACTCTAGAACTTTAGTAGGAATAGAATTTGAGCTCTATGAATAAGAGTTTAGTTATAAGACTTTGATTATTAATTTGAGTTACAATTTCAGTGATTTCTCTGTCACTAGTTCAAAGTTTTTCTTTTTCTCCCTCCTTTGAGTTCTTTTCTCTCTCTCTTTTTGTTTCTATCTCTCTACCCTACCCTCCCCACCCCCTGTTTACATCATTTGGTATTAGAAATAGATTCATGTTGTCAACCACAAGATTGATGCAATTCAAGGAGATTTCAACCACAAGATTGACATAGTGACACGGTGGAAGCAAATCTTCGAGAAGATTTCAACCACAAGATTGACACGATGGAAGCAAATTCCAACCACAGGTTTGACAAGCTAGAGAAATTGTTTGAGGAAATAATAAATGAATTAAAGAAGCAACAATTATAGGAAGTTCCTGAGCAACACGAAGATGAAAAATCTCAACACTCTCTACGAGTTGATCCTAAAAGTGATTTCTTTGGAGAGAGGTGAAAATTTGAAGAAGGAACAAGCAATGAAACAATCTCCGCGATCTCCACCAGTGGAAGTTGTGCCTTCCAAAGTTGTTGATGTTCAACTTCAACATGCTCTTACTCTATCTCATCCATTTGTCATGTCATTGAGAGCAAAAACTGTCAAAGAAGAATGATCTTCTCCACCAGTATCTCTTTTATTGGAAGAGATTTTCAGAGTTAAAGAATAATTGGATCTTTGAAGAAAAGTTTCTTTTCTTAGATCTCATCTTTCGCTATCTTACTTGCGGGAAAGGTTTCTCAGATCTAGATGCTACATGGAATTTTTTCAAGAGGAAGAATGATAGAGAATGAATAATCCCAAAATAATTATAATTATTTATCTTTATCATTAGAATTTTAAATAAAACTATTTTATTATTTTATTAGAATATTTAGATTTAATTTAGTTTATTTTAAATTTATTATGATTTGAATTTTATCCTTTATTTATTCTTAGGATTTAATTATTTGAATTAGAATTTATCTTTTGTTTAAATTTAAGATATTTTGAAAAGAAATGTCTTATCTTAGAACTCTAGAACTCTAGTAAGAATAGAATTTGAACTCTATAAATAATAGTCTCATTATTCAATTGTATTAAGACTTTTAATTATTGATTTGAGTTATAATTTTTGTTATTTCTCTCTCTCTCCTTCAAAGTTCTTCATTTTCTCCCTCCTTTGAGTTATTTTCTCTCTCTCCCTTTTTGTTTCTATCTCTCTACCCTACCCTCCCCTACTTACATCACCTCCCCTTCTACTGACTTAACCAAACTAGAGAAAATCTCAATTTTTCCTTTTCTTTCCTTCTACTTATTAAACCAAATAAAGAAAAATTTTAATTTTTTCTCTTCTTATCTTCTCTCCTCTTCAAATCCCTCAAATCAAATAGAGGGCAAATGATAGTCTGAGCTTAATTCAGTGGGCTTGAGTGGACTATAAATACATTAAATATCTAATTTTCTAAAACTATAAGGTATTTTTTATAAATAAAATTTATATACTTGTACTTGAAAGAAATTATTAACAACAAAATATTTAATTTATATGATTTTTGGGTGAAAGTCTTAATTTAAAATAAACAATAAAAGTTCAAGGATACATGGTTTTGAATGTATTGTACCCATGTTTATTACAGGTTTGGCTTCTATCTCTTTCTTTCCCATTCTCTTCCTCACTGCTTATTTGAATTATTAGATTAAATTTAGATAATTCAGATTAAATATTTTATAAAGTGCATTTTTTTCACATTTTCTCCCAAGCAGTTCTAAACTATTGAATAAAATATTAATAATTTACATTTTTTTCATTTATTTTTTATAATTTTACATTTGAATGATAGTTTTATAAAGTATTAATTAAATCCGAAGCATTCTAATTTAATCTAATGATACAAATCAAAAGTGTATAGAAATGGATGGAAAAATGAAAAAAAAATATAAGTATAGACAAGCTAAATCTGGCTATTACCAGTCAAATTTAGTCATGCTAGCGAGCTACTTCACTTGACACCTAAGTAACACTTTAGAGCACGTGCTTCAAAGAAAGAATAAATTGTTTACCAAACGTTGTATTGTGTATTATTAATCAAATCAATTGTTTCCCAACTAAGTCACAATATATATCGCTACTAAGATAACTTACCGTTGCATTGCGTAATCCTCTTTGTATCAGGATTCTTGTTAAACCCTAAGCCTCTTTATCTCTCCCGCTCCCGCCAATTGCGAATTCGTTTCTTATCAAATTTCTGCGATCATTTTTCTGCAACTCGATCGTCGCTATGGATCAATCTTGCCTTCTTTCCTCTGCGAGAAAGAGAGTCCAATGCTCTAAGCCGGAGGAGGGTATTCGGGCTCCATGGGGTTGTTCTACAACCCTAAAGTTGTACGATGATCCGTGGAAGATCAAGAAGGTTCTCACGGCCACCGACGTCCTCCACCACCATAACCGACTCTTGCTTGCCTCTGAAGTGGTTCAACGTCTGGTGCTTACTGTTCTCACAGATGATGAAAGCCTCAATGCAGACACTGGAGATGGAACAGAGGTCAGGTTTTGGGATGTGGACACCATGTCACAGCACGTGTTAGTCCTGAAGAAATGGGCGTCTTCTAGTAGCTTTGTGCTGATAGGAAAGTGGAATGAAGAGTTCGTCAAGAGAAAGAATTTGAAGAAAGGAGATGAGATTGGGCTTCAGTGGGATAAATTTAATCATCGCTTTAACTTCTCCGTTCTTCGCCGTGCAATGGTTTGATTCAATTCAGACATTATATATATATATATATATATATTCTTCGGGACACAATATGTAATTTTCAGAGTCCTTTGTGTTATAACTCATCTTTCTAGTTTTATAAATGAGGTTAGAGGTGGAAGATAATATCATCATTCACACACCTTTTGATGGAGTCCTATATATCTTTCTGGAATTTTCGATGATTTCCTTCTCCATTATATATATATAAATATGTTCTGATCTTGTTAATAATTAGTGGCTGTTATGAAGAGAAATTGATTATATGATTTGGAAGTGAATTCAATGAAATAAATAATATGACGAACAAAACTTTGTTTGCCTCTGTGCTCTGTCTGCATCCTTTTTTTGTTTGGCAAATATGAGTTCTGTCAATTTTTCCTGAAACTAATCAGATTAGTGCGTAGGGATTCATAAGTTGTACTATTTTGGGATATCTCTTTTTTTTTGTAATTTCTTCAAATTTTCAGAAAACTAATCAGATTGCCACTTTGCATTTGGAAATCAAGTGTAGCTTAAATAGAAAGTTCGAGTTAGATAATATACCAACCTGCTTATTGTTGCGCAGTATTCAGTGTGATTTAATCTCACTTTCTAATTAATGTGACTGAGTGCTAAAAATGCTCAATAAATTTTAACTAACTAGTGATTGTTAAAGTCGAGAATGTGGTGGTACTATCAAAGATTGAATGTTAATTTTTTCAGTATAAGAATTAATGAATGTGTAAGTTCATAAATTGAGGAAAGTTTTTTAATTTATTTGGTCAAGTTATTTAAAAGTGAATATCCTTAAAATATATATATATATTTTGATTGTAGAACTATTAATCAATTTATTCTGTTTGAGGACGAAAAGCACAAATCCACTATTTTATGAAGCAACAATTGAAGTTTGAAGAATATAAAAGGTAAAATTGCAATTATGGAAAGGGAAACCATTCATTTAATCTTGCATTTTGATGGTTTTATTAAAAAAAAAATATTGCTATGTCATGCCACATGGATGTCATCAACAAGTCCAATTCTTTTACAAGTAGCATATTTCAGACACCGTTTATGCCACATGTCATTAAGGAATTCGGAGAATATGACCGCAAGTATGTCATCAACAGTATTTTCTTTTTTATTTTTTTAAAGAGGGGTTGGAGTCAATTTTAAATATATATAATTTTCTAGAATTATCAGCCATTTTTATTTTTAATAAATTCACAAATTTTTAGGTTTTATAAAATTTAAAATTTAGATTTATTCAAATTCATTTACGTAGGTTCAAAAGAAAATGATAACAACAATTGTAATGTTCAATTTATATAATCTTTTTTTGTGAAAGTCTTGATATATACTATTTAAAGGAAACCATAGATGTTCTCCAATACACCTGGTCAAACTCAAGAATACTGGCTAGCTACTTCACTGATTTGACACCAATGTAAGAGTTTTATAGCTCATACTTCTAATTATAAATCTTACTGTTGCATTGCTTAATCTTGATCCTCTTTCTATTGATTGGTTTAAGAAAACAAAAAAAAAGTTCATATAGCATATCTACAATTGAAATTGTTTCCTAAACGTTAAACCCTTCTCTTTCTATATATGTAAGCCCCTTCATCTCTCCCGCCAAACAATGAACAACTATGACGACAAATAAAGTTCATATAGCATGTCTCTACAATCTAATTCTTTTTTCCAATTATATATATCTCTTAACACACTTTTTACATTAAGTTTTGTGAATGTGGAGGATTCTAAATTGACTTTTATGCAAAATAGATTATTTACAAATCTGTGTTTGTGTCTATTCTGTCCCTATATATAGAGAGAGAAATAGGATTTTAGTTTTAGCTTTATAAAAAAAATTATTTTTTACCAATGGCAGTTAAGTTGAATAGCAATAGACTCCAAACTTTAAGACTTCAAATTCCAACCTTGTGTATGGAAAAAAAAAATCATATTGAGAGAATTACTTCCATTTGAATCTAATATTTAAATATGGTATATTAATATCGGATATTAGATAGTTGTATAAAAATATAAAAATATTATCTTTTTGCTCTATAGATGATCTATAGAAAAGTCAAATTAGGAGGATTAATCAAGAACTCTCTTTTTACGGTAATAATTGTTTATTATTTATTAAATTTTATTTTAGAATAAATATACGTTTCTTAGGAAATTCAAGTTGAATTAAAAGAATTACTATAATTTTATAAACATATTCTTTTTTTTTCCCACTATTTTATAAACCTATTGAATAAAAAGAATTGTGAACTTTTATACTACATATCAAACCAAATGAAATAAATCTAGTGAAATTTATTGCAGTTGTTTGTAGATAAATAAAATACTCCGGCCTCTCTTTAATTTTGTCTTATTCTTCCATTATAAAAATTTACAGTTTAGTCCAACTTGTTAATTTTTTAAGGAATATTCTCGAAAAATTCTAAAATAACATCTAATTACAATTTATATTAAAATGAAACATATTTACCAATTTATACTTAATTATATCAAATCTTTTATTCAGTAATTTATTTTTTTTATGAATACTTGCTAATTTATTTCTTTGCACATTGCACAAGCACCTCACACACTTATGCAGGTGGTGCATGTATCTGCACGCTTATGCACACACCCTACACCTGCATAGGTGCATGTAGCTGCACACATTCATAGACCTTCATATGTATTTAAAAAGGGAAATGATACTTGAAGACTAAAATTTTTATTTGATACCATTTTATGATCAAAAAAATTTAAAAATGATCTTAAATTGTTTAAAATTCTAAATATGATATAACCTAAATGTTCTTATTAAAATATTTTACACTCAATATTTACTTTTTACTACTCGTTTTCCACGATTTGACACTAAATTTTTTCGATTTTACACTGGACACCCTAAAGAATTTAATTCTCATAATTTTACACTCAACTTCTGCATTTTACTACTCATGTTCCACGATTTGACTGAAGGACCTCGATTATACATTGGATAAACCTCATAATTTTGCACTCAACTTTCACTTTTTACTACTCATATTCCACAATTTGACACTCAACTTTCCCGATTTTACACTAAACTTCCTCAATTAAATTATTTCATCATGATAATTATTCAGTGTAAAATTAAGAAAGTTCAGTGTCAAATTGTGGAGGACGAGTAGTAAAAAGTAAATATTGAATGTAAAACTTTTTAATAAGGGCATTTAGATTATTTCTTATTTAAAATTTTAATTAATTTGAGACTATAGTCATTTTCGGGCATTTTCAAATTTTTTTATTCTAAAATGATATTAATTAAAAATTTTGGTCTTCAAGTGTCATTTTTCCTATTTAAAAGATTACTAAATACTTCATAAAAAATTACTAAATAAATGATTGAGTAAATATATAAGCAAAAATTTTAAATTATAATATTAATTAATTAATCTTATAATATAACAAAAAGTTAAAAATTATTCCATCAAAAAAAATTTTAAAATATTTGTATTAGAAATTTGTGCCCAATTATTGCGTTTAAAGAATTATTAAGTTATATTTATGTTAAAGAAGAGTATTTTGATTAAATAAAAGTTATTTAATGGAAAATTAATAGTTGGATATATGGAAATAAAATTTTAAAAATAAATGAAAATTTGTGTGACATAACTTTTACTTTTAAAAGAGGTTTATATAGATTTTTAAAATTAAAAAAATTGATCATGTAATTAAAATAAAATAGAGATTGAGGATGTGCATGTTACTGACAAAAAATAAACATATGGATGCATCCATATCCGTATATTGACCAGTGATATTGAGTCAAATGAATCTTGAAATTTATTACAAGATATCAAATTAAATGGAGGAAATCTGATCAAATTTATTACAATGTGTCAGTACCTGAAAAGTCAAATTGAAATTAAGTACTCCCTCTATTTTATTTTATCTGTTATTTTAAAAAATTTTAAATATTTTAAATTATCTGTCATTTTATATTATTAATGAACTATTTTAAAAAAATTTAAATATTTTAAATTATCTGTCATTTTATATTATTAATGAACCATTAATTATCTTTTTTTTATTATCATACTCTTAATTAAAAATAGTAATAGAAAGAGCACAAGTCACCTTTAGCATTTAAGTTTAGCGTATTTTGGTAAAATATTAATAAAATTTTATTTTTATTGGTCTATATAAAAAATTTTAAAATAACATATAAAATGAGACAGAGGGAATATGAAGAAACAAACAAAATAAATACAATTTAATTTGAAGGTCATTATTCCAATTAATACAATGGGTTAGAGTTTATATTTAAAGCCGATACATGTTGAAGGGCTAAGCACCAAACCAATCTAGCTGTAGAAAACATTAGTACTGAAAAAGATGTTGAGATTGACGCTAGTGCTTGTGCTTCTTGCTCTTACCTCAACCTTCGTTCATACAGAAGCCAGAAACATTTATGCGGCAAAATTCTCGGATGAGCCAAAGTCTGAGGGATCAGTCTCGAAAGATCAGTCTTTTGGGATCTATTATTCAGGACCTTATAGGGGTCCTCCAAAATATGAATCCCCACCACCACCAAAATTCTCGGATGAGCCCATGTCTGAGGAATCAGTCTCTAAAGATCAGTCTTTTGGGGTCTATCATAAACATAAAGGACATCATAAGGGTGCTCCTCCTCCAAGACATCAACCTGCACCACCACCAAAATTCTCTGATGAACCAGAGTCCGATGGATCAGTCTCTAAAGATCAGTCTTTTGGGGTCTATTATTCAGGACCTTATCGAGGTCCTCCAAAATATGAATCCCCACCACCACCACCAAAATTCTCGGATGAGCCAAAGTCTGAGGAATCAGTCTCTAAAGATCAGTCTTTTGGGGTCTATCATAAACATAAAGGACACCATAAGGGTGCTCCTCCTCCAAGATATCAACCTGCACCACCACCAAAATTCTCTTATGAGCTAGAGTCCGATGGATCAGTCTCTAAAGATCAGTCTTTTGGGGTCTCTCAGTCAGGATTGACAACCCCACATCCACCATTAACTTCTCCAAGATTAACAACCCCACATCCACCATTGTCACCAGAAAGTTTGCCTGATTCAGACAAGAGAATTATCATGGAAGACCAAGTTTAGTTCATGGGTAAATCCGAAAAGGGTGTTGTAGATCCTATTGGAGTTTCTTTTGTGATACAAATTAATGTTATAACTCCAATGATCACATGAATTATAATTTTCTTACCTATTTTACTTGCAAGTTTTTATAATTAATATTTGCTCCTTCATTTCACAATCCAGAATTTATTCCAGTCTAAAAGACCCTAAACTACTACTAGGATTGATAAATTAAGTTCTAAATTTCTAATTTTGATATCACAAGAAATTACGTGATGGAACTTAATATCTACATCCAGGTGTATTTTGGTTTCCTAATAGTAATTAAAAGAAAATTTAGGCTCTTAAGCTTCTATTTTGTCCAATCAAAACAGAATATATGTGAATTTTAAATTTAAAAATAAGCTACAGATGAGATTATGAAAAAAATAATTCATTTTCCGGATTCTAATTAAAATAATTAAAATACCTTAAGTGTGTGTGTGTGTCCTTCAATATCTAAGACTCAGTCTGGTAGCTGTGAAAACAGTCAAATGTAAACGGAAAGGTAAGCTCTGAAATGTCAGGTTTGGTAGACTCGAGTAGCTTTCCCTACTGGATTGCCCTATGGTGTATGAAGGTTAATTGTTTCCATAAAAAAAAATATAGATGGAAAGTAACTGTTCATCAATGAATGATGAACAAAAACAATAATTTGTCCTCAATTAATCACTTAGGTAGTTTAAAAGTGAGGGAATTTAGTCTTTTAATTTAAATTATTTCCAATTATGATCTTTTTTCTATTATACCAACATCATTCAGTAAAATATTTTAATTCCATTCTTATACATATCAAATATATTTTTTCATACCTATCTTCATTCCATTCCTATCACCATTCCATTAAAAATTTTTCCTTTCAACTAAATGGGGGCTAAGTTTTTTTTCCTAATAATTATTTTGTATGAGTAGGTATTATTTAGAAAATAAAAAACGATTTTTGTTGGTTAGTATAATAATTATAAATATCAAAGCGTGACTTCCATGAAGTAGAAATATTTTTTTGACATGACATGAAGTAGAAATAAATTAAAAGAATGCATATTAGTGGAATTTCTATCTAATTATAATTAGGGGGCATTTAATAAAGTAGAAATACTTTAAGTTCCTTTGTCTTGAGTTCGATATCCCTGTTATATATATAGAAAAAATATTATTGAGAAAGATAAAACTTACTTCAGTTATCTTTACGTATCGAAGAGATTGATTTTTAACTATCTTAGGAAATATCTTTCATGCTAAAAAAAATTAAAAGTAATTGCACCCACCTCTATTAACTCATCTTTCCTAGTTTTTTCTCCCCTTTTGAATTGGTACACCGAGTTGCGTGAGAAAAACTCAATTTCAATAAAAGTTAGGAGGAATTTTGATTTCACGCCTTCTCCTAAGAGAAAGCACTCAAAAACAGACACTTTTTTCTTTAGATTCAATCTAGTTACTACCTTTCGTTGGTACATATTATTCTTAAAAAGACTTTAAATTTATTTATGAATTAAAGTTAGCTTATATTTTTTTTCCATTCCAAATAAGAAATAAAAAGATCGATATACACTCTCTTTGCATTATCGGATGATCTTTACATTAATGAACGAACGCGGTTAAAATTGGCTTCAATTACTAAAATAATGGCTGAAATTATGAAATCCCCGTATGTTGGAACTTTATAACCTTGCACAAGAGTTTGTGTAATTTGCCTCAGTTTTCATTCAATCTGGAAATTCCTCGCACACGTACGTATGCTGTATCTTTACAGTAAATAAATAATTAAATATATATTTGTGAAAAAATTTAAATTATAATATTAACCATTACTCAATCTTATAGTATGGCAAAAGGTCCAAAAATATTTGTGTTAAAAAGTTTTTTTCCCAATTAATGTATTTAGGAGATTATTAAATTATATTTATGTTAAAGAGGGTATTTTGGTTAAGAAAAAGCTATTTAATGACAAATTAATAATTAGGTGGTTGAAAATATATTGTGGATGGAAATAAAATCTCAAAAATAAAGAGGAGATTTATATAAAGTAACTTTTAATTTTAAGAGAGATTTACATATGTTTCCAAAATTGAAGAAATATATTATATATATATATGTATTTTAAATAAATTGAGAGGTCTATCGTATTTTACTCATATATATATATATAAATTACATACATGCATTTTGTCTTTTTGGAAAAAATACATTACATGCATGCATATATTGGATTAGATATATTCAGTGTTGAAATTTATTACCAAGATATAAATTAAACGAAGGAAATCTGATCAAATTTATCAAAATCAGTTTGAACGTGAGAAGTCAAAGAGAAATTAAGTATCGCACAGACACCAACACAAAATTTAATACAGAAGAAACTATTCCAATTAATATAGTCCATTTTTAATGAGGTTAGTATGGAGGTCCTAAAATGTATTTTTTCCTATTTTAGGAAAAAGACATTTCAAGATCCCCATATAAAAGTATTCTCTTCCAAGCACCCAATTCAAAAATTCAGTACTTCTATAAATTAAATTTCTAATTTGAATTAACTGAATTTCACACTGATACTGTTCATTTGTCAATATTTTGCTATGAAGATCCTAAAATGTCTTTTTCCCTATTTTTAAAGCCAATGCATGTTGAAGGGCTCAGCACTAAGCCAAATCGAGTTGTGGAAAAGATTAGTACTGACGATATTGAGATTGATGATTGTGCTTCTTCTTGCTCTTACCTCATCCTTCGTTCATACAGAGGCCGGAAACATAAATGTGGCAGAAATCAGAGACGTGAAATCTGAGGGAACATCCTCCAACGATCACACTCTTATTATTTCCTGTTGCTGTGGACCGATTCCAGAAAAATGGAGGATCTGGAGCACTCCACGACCACCAAAATTTTCGGATGAGCCAAAGTATGAGGGATTAGTCTCTAAAGATCAGTCTTTTGGGGTCTATCCTCCAAGACAAACACCTGACATTTTGTGTTCCTGAAGACAGTTTGTGTCACGGCAATCCAAAGTCAGGGTGTTGTAGTTCTTGTTGGATCTTCGTTTGTGATTAGTGTAATAACTCCAACGACATGAACCATGGTATCCCATCTAGATTCTAAAATAACATTTTTCTCACCTGTTTTTGATGTGGATCAGGCTAGCAAGAGACAAGGAAAAATGCTTAATAGATTATGAGTTAAAAGATCTTGCGTGGGCCAAGGACAGCACGTCAAATGAAGGCCTAAAGCTGGCTAAAATATGGATGACATAGGAAGATTGGACTTACGCCCAATTGATATTATTTCTACCTATTCCTAGTTTATTTGTTTTAGGCCCAAATTATAATTAGTTCTAATTATTTTTTAGTTTAATATCCTACCCGTCATATAAATAAGCATATCATGCGTAATGTATATGATCTTATTAATGTGTTGGTATATTTATATGGATTTAAATTTAATTAGTCATTAGGTTATTTTATTTTTTTATTATTTTTGTTATTTTCATTTTTAATAAGGCCTAGCATATTTCTTGGGCCCAAAGACTTAATTAGTTAGGATTATTAATATTATTTGAGCTCAAAATAATTAAGCTAATCAGGGTTAGTTTATTTTTGCCTATTGAAGGCTTATATTGTAATTTAACATAGGGAGGACGGAATAAATTTTTGAGCCTTTTTGCTACAAGCTTTGCTAGTTCTTCTTTTCATGATCAAATATAAGTTTCGACTTATGAAAGGGAGAAATGATTCTTTGTGGCCTCTTATAATTAGAGTTTTAAGGGGCATGGTTTCTTTACCCCCACAAATTTAATCTGGACATCTTGTATATACAAATAATTGAGTGTAGCTTGCTCAATTTCAAAAGATGATTCATGATTGTACTTAAACCATTAACATCGAATAATGTCATTCTTTTCATAGATTCTTGATTCCATATTTCTTTCAACACAAAGCTTGTTTCCATCTCTTCAGTACCAAATAGTTCTCAGAGTTATCTACACCTCAGACCTAACCTTACTTCAAATTTCAATCTCCACATGCTCCCACATCATTAACTAATTAATTATGAAATATATTAATAATTATTAAATAACAATATTTTGTCTACTTCAACAGACTTATTATAATAATCATTCTCATGAAGGTTAAGATTATGACTTTTCCTATGACTTAGACCACATCTTCATCATACCTGCTCTAACATACTGATCAAAAGACATCTCAAAGGCCATGAACAAAATGTTTCCCTGGAATATCTTCTTTAGTACCCAAATGCGGAGCATGTCCTGACAACAGAGTAAACAACACATCATATTCTCTTACCATTATCCCCTTTGATTATATATTTCCATGATTCAAATTCCCTTACCTGTGTCTAAAAATCTTTGAGAAGAAACGCTTCATAAACAATTTATGTTGTTTACTGTGTCATCATATGCTTTATATTTGATAGCACAGAAAAGATGCGAGTGCAATGGTTTATTCACAGCCTCCAAGACTCCTATTCCATTCACCAGCAAAGACCAAATGTGATTCATATGAGAATTAATGTGGTTGGGGGTCATAAGAAGTCATAAGCAAATCCACATCAAATATTATCAGAGTCATAATAGACAAGCTAGTTTGGATTAAGAGTGCAATCAGCGATCTTCTCCCAGGATTTCAGAGTTTCGTCTTCAGTGTCTGTCTTGTACAATGCGAGGCGACTTATTTGAAAGTTCAATCCATTGACAGCATCAAGAGCATTGGCTCTCTCTTCAGCCTTTTTCTTCTCTTCATCAGTTAAATCTCCATAAAGAAGGCTCAAGTGTGGCATGTAAGCTGCAAACATAAACAGGATAACCACAAGGATAGAGCATTTTCCCCATTATCTCCATATAATATTCTAGTTGGGAGATTTTAACCTAGCAAATGTCAAGTTAAAATAAGCATGTCACTTAAGAGTTAAAAATAAGTGCTTCGAAGAGTGAAATTAGTGTTTGCTTTCTTCAAGAGGTCTCCTTGGTTTCTTTTGACAAGTGAAAAACTTGGGTTATATTCAGACAGCAAACAGATTTAAAAGGAAATGCCACTTCACACCCCATACTTTCACACTTCGGTGTTTTTAATTCTCTGTCCAATTTTTGTTAACAAGGATACCACTTCACAGGCTTTTCCATCGCCCATGAACCACCACCACCACCCCCCCTCCCCCCCACACCACCCCCCCCCCCCGCCCCCCCGCCCCCCGCGGCGGTTAGTTTCAAAGTAAATAAAGGTGGCTTAAAAAGAAAAAAGAAAAGCCTTGCATTGGAATGAAATGCCATGGCGCTAATCCCCAAATGCTAAACAATGAAAGTCTGAAGGGGCTATCTCTGGTTTTTAAAATGGAGAGGAATGTTTGTGAACAATCTAAAGTTGAATAGGTGAATTTCCATATTTCCCAACTCAACTCCAAATAAGGTTCTGCTCGTTAAAAATGTTACCAAGCACAGAAAAAAGGCTTCATTTGAAATGAATATTTTGCTATCAGGGGACGCAAAAGGTCCAATGAGCAAATAAATTGATTAGAGTTTTGGAAGAATGCAAAAGGGGGAAAAATGACTCATAACACTAATTGGCCAATGTCCAATGATACCAGTATTCCTAGATTATAACCCTTTTGACATAATCAAACCAAACTTCCTGTGTTCTCAAACTGCACTTAAGGAGGCAGTGTTACATTCAGCATTATTTGCAGCTCTACTTTCTTCTAGAGTTTATCCATAGGAGGCTGCTTTTAACTATTGTAGCCTAAGACCACTGTCACATCAAGATATTTTTTTTTCCAAGCCTATTCTTTAATATAAGTCATGACAATATTACTATAACAAACAACTGAAATGTGTAGTATAAATCCCAATCATTGAAAAATATGTCAATCAGCTTCATGATCTAAACTAAAAAACTTGTAAGGATTGTCTTTATTAGTCAGAAATAAATGTAAAACTTTTCTGACTTTTGATTCTGAATGCTGAAAAGCTTCATAGATGATAACAAATTAATGACTTTACTTTTCTATATACACTTCCGTTTGCAGCCAGCAAAAAGATAAAGGTTCTGGCAAAAAATCAGATTATGTAACTTACGAGATGGCCTAGTGTAACCAAAATGACTGATGCAGTGGTCACTAGTTTGCACTACCTGTGAAAAAATAAGACAGAAAGAAAAAAATAAAAATGACATCACAAAAAGATCCAAATTCAGAGCATAAGTGGGAATTGGATATGCTCCAGTTCAAGTTTATGTCAATATTCTTGCTCAAAAGATAATATGATTGAATTTAATCTTTGATGGGAGTTGGGAAATTTTTTGACACCACCAATGGAAAAATGTAACAAGAGTGCTTCAGGTGAAGGTTGTCTCCACCTGGACAAATCAGCTGTACCTACCATCATCTAGGAGCATAAATGTCATGCTGTTGCAACCATTCACATATTTCTCTGTCAACCTCTAGTGCAACAATTATTAAGAACAAAAATTAAGCACCCCCTTTAATTCCCATTTCACAACTCTAGGAAATGGCACTGTAAACATTTAGCAGAAAGCGAATATACATGACCGTAAGAGATACAAAGAAAAAATGGACCAATAGGAATGAAAATGATGAACATAGATATCACATTATGTTAAAAAGCATCATAATCAAAACAAATGTCCAGATTTTACAATTTAATCACAGCGAAAGACGCACAGCAATTTTATTTCATGCCGATCGATCGCATGTTCTTTGACTGCAACAAAACTAACAAAAGGAGACCATGCCGACAGAAATTAAAAGAACTAAATGACAGAAAAGCTGCGAAAACAGAATTGAAGAGTACCTCAGGGGTGGGATGAATCAGAATGTAAACACACTCGTAAAAGAAAGTCCCAGTAGCCACACGCTCAACGGTGGCATTATATGCCTTGAGACCTTCACACGCCGATCGGAACTTCTTCAGAGCATCATCGGCAGTTGAGCTTATCGCACCTACGACCGTTATGTGGGGTTCGAACTCAGGCCCGCCGAACTCCGATCGGAGGCGGCTCATCAGCTTCTTCATCCTGTCACGCACGTCTTCCGGTGGGACCGCCCAAACAGAATACACATGCTTCTCGGCTACAGGTTCGGGAGTGGTTTCTGGGGTTGCCATGAAGGAAGAAGAGGAAGACAGAGAAGCCCAAGATACCCAGAAAGGCCGAGAACTCAAACCCAATGAGGGAGAAGAGGATGGGCAGTGTAACGTGTGAAACCTTCCGATGCCTTTTTTGTAAGACTCTGTTTTGGGATTATACAATGGCAAGTGGGGATTGAAGTAAGCGTTTGAATTAAAAATGGAAGCTTTCTCAGGAATCCAACGCAGAGAGTGGATTGTGGAGATGACAGTGGGCAGGGAGTCAGATCGAGCTGTGTAGTTTGGAGAAAATTGCATTTGCTGTTGCTTGGGCAGAGAGCAGGGGATGGCAGATGCCGAGTATATGCCATAACCACATGAAACGCTGTCGTTTTCTTTCGTGATTGGAGCTCTTACTAGGAAAAAAACTACTTTCAAGGACCTGGACTTTCTAAACCTTACAAGAAAGTTCCTTAAAATCAATATTTTTTCCAAGACTTTTGAACCTGAGGTTTACCGTTGAAAATATCTTCAGGAGCATTCAGTCTCAGATTTGGAATATCAAAATAACTAGTTCCACAACTTCTCCATAATTTGGATACCAGATTTTTTACATTTTTCTGTTTATAGAGTTTGCTAAATTTTTTGTATCAAATGAAATTATTTTGTAATTCTTCTCAAGAGTTTCTTAGAATTAACCGGTACTTGTCTGTAGAAGCTTTTGTTTCCAAATAAAATTTTGATTGCATCTTACTTGATGGAAGATTAAAATAATTTTTTTCTCAATTTTGCTACGAGAATATAAATTTTTTCAATCACAAATTCAAAGTTTGATACATTTAATGTTCATATATAATTGATCAAGATATGCGTGAAAAAATGTCTCATGGACTTCTCATTCAAATAAACAATTTCCCACTTCTCAAGTAGGGAAAGAAAAAGAAAAGAGCAACTCTTTACAAAACCAAAGGATCTAAATTGCCTCCTTTCAAAAAACTGTGTTAACTAATCTAAGGTAGTCTTCTCTTTGCAGATTAGCACCCATTGACGGAAGAAGTAACATGTCTGAAGACATCTTCTGTGCAAGGAATAGTAAGAGCACCCATTGGATGATCATACCCAAATTCTTCTTCAGCTTGACTTAACAACTCTTGAAATAAAGGTTGGTTCAAGTATGATATAGGGATCACAAACCTCTTCATCTTCTCTCCAACATACACTGCAAGATATCCCTTTGGCACTTCATTAGATTTTGTGGAAGACAGTTTTGCAGCAGATGAAATTCTTCTGATTCCAGGTAAACGAAAACCCATTGTTTAATGTGAATAAGAAGGAAGTGTTTGAATATAGATGCTCGAAAAGTATTGTGAAAGATTTGCGTTGCTTCAGAAATCATTCCAGTATGAGTATATATAGATGAAAGGATTAGCTTTTCTTCTTTGATTGGTGGAGGCCAGGCTGTGTGATAGGACCTCTTGAGAAACAAGGGCTCATAGAGGTCACATGGAGTTGTCTTAGGGGTCTTTTTCAGAGACAATGGAGCGTAGTCGAAGCCTAGAGACATGGATGAGAAAGATCATATGATTCGGTCTTTTCTTTCCTTGAATTTTCTTTTCCAAGGAAACACAGTATAACCCATCATTCAAATTTTATCAGCTAACAAGCATCTTTTGGATAGACTTCTGGCCAGATGAGGCAGTGACTAAGCCTACTTCTATCATAACATTAATTCACTTTCATTTAAATTTTAACTATAACTATTCAGCAAAGAACTCAATTATTGTTTAGCTGATGCAGTGGCCCGCTTCATTTGTTTCAGACATGCCAAAACATATCATTTATGTCTACATATTGAAAAGCTGGATCGGCATCTGATCTGTAAACCACGAAATTCAAGCAGATGGCCATAAAATCATAATGTTTGGAGGCAAGAGAAGAACTGCAATTTAGTGACGATATCCTAGCTTACATTATTGGTGCTTGGAAAGTGAGAGAGTTACATGAGGTGTAACCCTACAAGTGAACCAGTAAAGTGTTCTACTTTGGAGGGACTACATATAATAGTAGGTAAATGAAAACCCATTTCTTTTTGGCGTTACTAGAATGATTAGGTGGTGTTTAGATTTTGCCTATTGAGGATTGTAATGGCTTGTGTTTCTTGTGAAGTAGCTAGAGGGAGTGTGTATTTATACAAGTATCAACTAAGATTGAGCGCCAGATGGAGTTTCACATTATGAATCACAGGTCATCCATGTAGTATTGAATGAACTTCATTCTTCCATGAAGCTATTATTCATATCTCTTATCAATGAGTGTTATTCAATGGTAAAACTTAATCCAATAGTAGAACTTGAAGTCTTGAACCCATGGAGTCATGATGCTATATTTCAGGAAGAAAACATTTCCCCTCTTTAGCAATTAATATACGTTTCTTTCTTTCTTGATTCTTAAAGCAAACTTTGACCTTACAAGCACATATTTGACTTCAAAATTAAAGGTTCTTCATAAGTCAATCAAAGTTATGACAATGAACTAAATGTTATGTTATAAACCATTTTTCAATACAACAACTGTATTGTATTGTATTGTAACTATTTTTCAATACAATCAAATAATTAATAATACTATGATAATGCTTTAGGATGTGTTGCTTCAAAACTAATGAATCAATATCAATATGTATATAAAATCTATTGGAAGCCGTGCTGTTAACTATTCATAAGGAGTCATGAATATTACAGATTCTAGCCATCTTGAGCCCTATCTATCTAGTTAGGGATACATAATTTGCTTACAACAGGACTAAACGCGCCCATAAAAGATCACATGGTGTTGTCTTTATAGGTCCATCTCAAGGATCAGGATGCTAAATGAGAGTGCATACAACTATCAAGCCAGCTCATATATAAGCGAGAGATTAAAATCAGGAAATCTTGAAGAGGACCTCAATTGATAGGTAATATGTCGGTGTTTGGAGGCAAGAATAGCATGATCACTAACTTGTATAGGCAACACCACGTGAAGAGTACATGAAGTTTGGATGATTAGATTTACATACAAATTTGTTTTATGATGTTGATACTTGATACGAAATACCAAATGCACCATATATTGTTTATGATATCTAGCAGCTAGTGGTTTCAAAACCAAAGTTTCAAATATCTATTTAAACTTTCAATTATTTTACTTTGACTTGTGTCTTATTTTTATGGATATATGATATCATGTGATCATATATTTTGATAAATTGGGAAAATATCATTGAAGGCAAAAACATAAATGATGTTAACTCTTCCATCATAAAAAATATAAATTATTGAGTTGAAACTAGAAATTAACAATATTTGCCCAGGATTATAGAATTTAGTATCATTAAATAAAACTATTTTTATGATTCTCCATAAGGGATAGCTAGGATTAATTTGCTTGCACTTTTCTTTCTTGGACCAATTTGCTTGCACTTATTATCGATGCTTTTGCTACTCAACACCAAAATGTTGATTTTAAATTGACTGGATTAAAGAATATAATATTTTTCGTTCACAATTTTCCAACAAAAGTACAAATTCCTAGACAATAACAATAACAACAACATTAACCTAATTCCACTATGTGAGATAGGCTATATGGATCATACAACGCCAATTGACTCTATCAAACACCATCTCCTTAGATAAAATCATTTCTCAAAAGATTATTTCTTATAACTTCCTTCAGTGTCATTTTTTGTCTTCCTCTATACCTTTTAATAGGATTCCAAACCATTTGATCAACTCTCTTCACTGGCTCCTCTTGCCCTCTTCTTTTTACATGCCCAAACCACCTTAAATAATTTTTTACCATTTTCTCCTCGGTAGGTACTACGCCAACTTTCTTTCATATACAGTCATTTCGTATCTTATCCAATTTTATATGACCACACATCCATCTTAATATTCCAATCTCTGCTACTCCCATCTTATGCTCTTATTGTCCTTTCAAAGCCCAATATTCATTACCATATAGCATCGTTGGCCTTATAGCTATTCAATAAAATTTTCCTTTAATTCAGTAGGTATCTTGCTGTCACAAATAACTCCTGATGCTTTCGTCCACTTTAACCACCCAGCTTATATCCTATGCATAACATCCTCATCAATTTCACCATTACTCTGTAAAATCGACCCCAAATATCTAAACTTTGACATTTTTGGAATGATTTGCTCTCCAATTTTTACCTTTGAATCATTTATAATTGACCTCTTATTAAATTTGCAATGCATATATTTTGTTTTGCTTATACTCAAGTGTGTTGACTAATCTCAAGTTTAGAGTTGACCACTTTTCTTGAGTTCTTAATTAAAACTATATCATCCACAAAGAGCATACACTTTGGAATTTCTTCCTATATATGTTTTGTTAGAACATCCAAAACCAAATCAAACAGTTATGAACTCAAGGAAGATTCTTGATATAAGCCTATTGTTATAGGAAAGTTCTTTGTTACACCTCCAGGGGTTCTCACACTTATTGTTACCCCCCTATACATATCCTTTATGGCTCAAATATAAGCCACACGAATACCTTTCTTCTCTATTACTTTCCATAATACATCTCTTAGTACTCTATCATAGGTTTTTTCCAAATCAATGAAAATCATATGCAGGTCTCTCTCTTTACTCCGGTATCTTTCAATCAAACCCCTTAATAAATAAATAGCCTTTGTTGTAGACCGTCTTGGCATGAATCCAAATTGGTTTTCCGAAATACGAGACTCTTTTCTGAGCCTATGCTCAATCACTCTTTCCCAAACTTTCATGGTGTGACTCATGAGTTTTATCCCCAGATAATTTGCACAATTCTAAATATCCCCCTTGTTCTTATATATAGGCACTAGAGTGCTCTTTCTCCATTTCTCTACTATTTTCTTAGACCTTAGAATCTCGTTAAATAATTTAGTGAGTCACAAAACCCCCTTCTCTCCTAAACACTTCCAAACTTTGATAGGAATACCATCGGGACCAATAGATTTACTATTATCTATTCTCTTAAGAGCTTCTTTTACAAATTTCTAGAGCTTCTTTTACAAATTCCTAGACGCCTAAACTAAAAGATCAATGCCTTTGATAGATTGATAATTGATCAAGATAACATGAAAAATGTCTATTCATAAATTTCTCATTCTGACAAACAAAATTTCCAATACCCAAGTAGGGGAAGAAAAAGAGGAAAAATAAATTTACAAAACAAAGGGATCTTAACTGCTTTCACTACAAAATTGTGTTGACTAATCTAAGTTAATCTTGTCATTGCAAGCTAATAGCCATTGATGGAAGAAGTGACTTTTAGGAAGACATCTTCTCTGCAAGGAATAGTGAGAGCACCCATGGGATGATGGAATCCAAATTCTTCTTCAGCTTGACTTAACAACTCTTGAAATGAAGGTTGATTCAAGTAAGATATAGGGATCACAAACCTCTTCATTTCTTCTCCAACATACACCACAAGATAACCCTTTGGCACTTCACATGATTTTGAAGAAGCCATTTTTGCAGAAAATGAAGTTCTTCTGATGACTCCAGGCAAACGAAAACCCATTTTTGGTGTTTAAGAGAATACGAAGAAAACACTCAAAGTTAGGTGCTTGAGGATATTGTTTGGGAGTTGTGTTGCTTCTGAAAATCATCCAAGCATGACTATATATAGATGAAAGGGGGAGTTTTTTCCTTCAATAATTGGTGGTGGAAAGATTATGTGATAGGGCCAACCGGAAGACAAGGGCTTATTAGAGATCACATGGTGTTGTCTTAGAGGTCCTTTCATAAAACAACAAGTCAGGATGGGCCAAATGAAGAGAGGACTTCGAAACCTATTTGCTTGTGATATGATTGATGAAGTGTTAGTCGAATGAGGTGTAGTCCAGTCCAGAGACATGGATGAGAAGGATCACATGATTCTGTTTTATGTCTTTGTCAAATATCAAGAAGGATCATCTGAACAGTTCAAAGCTTAATGTCTATAAATCTTACGATTTTTGCAGTTGTCATTTTAATTTCTAGACATGCTGGAGACATCTGTTGTGTTTTCTTTATCTTCATTGTCCAACTGATAGCATGATGGAGCAGCCTTTAACTAAAAAAGCTAATGTAATAGTTGGCGTGTCTTTGAATTCAAAATAGATACTGAGCCTTTTGAAAGCATCTTTTATAGAATTGCAGCAAATTGTCTGGAATGTTGCCTCTCAAGGGGACTCTTCTTTGCTCATTCTTAGGAGCACTAAAAGTTCTTTAATGTTGACGATGGAAAACTATGTTGCAAATAATTAAGTTACTGGTGGAAGTCGTACAAACAAAATGTACTATAAATCTTTTTACAGAAAAGTTTCTCTAATTTGTATGTAAAAATATAAGAATGTAGGACTGGGGCTCTTGAAAATGCAAAACATGGCTGTATGATCCAACTTCCTGGTATGCTGACTTCAGGTTCTAATCTGCTCTCTATGGTTATTTCTTCTTACCAGGCACTAGAAGCGTGTGAGTTAAAAAAAAAAAAACCTAAAATAACTATGAGGGGATCTTTTTTCTTTTTATATAGTCAAATTTGGTACAGAACTGTTAAATTTGTAATGAAAAGATTCCAATGTCATAATTTTCAATCTTATTCACATGCCATCTTCTTTGTTACATTGGAAATCAGAATCATATTAAACTGAATATCTCTGTGAACCCTTCTGCGAACTGACTCAAGTAGAGTGACTTTAATTTCATCCTTTGTACCATAGATTGAAGTTATGTTAGTATTAGGATCAGATTGGATATTGCCTTCATTGTACATTATTTATGTTTGTTCTGGTGACAAGTTTAGGTTTCAAATCTTGGAGTGACATATATCTCTCCTAGCTGGTAATTCTGTTGCTCATAACCTTTAAATGTGGAGTGAACTTAACTTTTATGTTAGTATCAGGATCAGATATTGCCTTCGTTGTGCATTATTTATCTTAGTTCTGGTTCTTAGCTTCAGAGTAGCAATAGAACTAGAGAGAATTAGAAAGTAGTGATTGAGAGTGAGAAGAATGAGTTTTTCACTATTATTGAGCTGACGTACATTGACATGTGGAGTGTGTGTGTGAAACAGAACTAACAGAGTTTAATAGAAAGTTTACCATAAATCCACCATAATACAACTGATAAACTGAACTAACAAAGCCTAGAAACTTCTCATGTAAAAACAGCCTCCCTTAAACTTAGGCTGGTGTTTGAGAAAGTGAAACAACACTAACTCTACGTTTATCCTTTAGAAAATGAAGCCTGGAGTTGTCTTAGAGGGCCATTTTCAGAAACAATGGAGTTTAATCCATGCGAAGAGACATGGGTAAGAAAGATCATATGATTCTGTCTTGCCTTTTCTTAAACTTATTTATTTTTTCTTTTTCAAAGAAACACAATTTAACCAATCATTCCTATTTTATTAGCTAACAAGCATCGTTCAGACAGATTTCCGGTCAGATCAGGCTGTGACTAAGCCTACTCCTATCATAACATTAATTTATTTTTCATTTAAATTTTAACTATTTAATTATTCAGCAGAGAACTCAATTATTGTTTAGCTGATGCAATGGCCTGCTTCTTTTGTTTCAGACATGCCATAAACATATCACTCATGTTTTTCACATTGAAAAAGCTAAATTGGCTTCTTATCTGTAAACTATGAAAATCAAGCAGATAGCCGTAAAATCATATAATGTTTGGAGGCAAGAGAAGAACTACAATTTAGTGACAATATCCTTAGATTTTTGGTACTTGGAAAGTGAGAGGGTTACATGAGGTCTAATCCAAGTGAACTGGTAAAGTTTTCTGCTTTAGAGGGACAACACATAATACCAGGTAAACGAAAACCCATTTCTTTGTGGCATTGCTAGAATGATTTGGTATGTTTAGATTTTTCCTATTGAGGAATATAATGGCTTGCGAAGGAGAGAGGTAGTGTGTATTTTTATAACTATCAACTATGATTGAGTGCCTGATGGATTTTCACATTAGAAATCACAGGTAATCCATGTCGTATTTAATGGACTTGAATCTTCCATGAAGCTCATATTCATATCTTTCAATGAGTGTTATTCAATAGTAGAACGTGAAGTTTTGAGCCTCTGGTGAAGCTTGAGTTTTCTTATCATATGATATTTAATTTTAAAACAATTAAAGAGGGGAAAACCCATGGAACTATATTAAGGAGTCATAAACAGTGTGACTTCTAGCCAACTTGGCCTCCAACCTATCTAGTTAGGAATATCTAGTCTGCTTACAATGGGACCAAGGGCCATAAGAGATCATACGGTATTGTCTTTATAGGTACTTTTCAAGGATCAAGATGTTAAATGTACAACTATCAAGCCAACTCATATGAGAGAGATTTATTAAAATCAGGAAATCTTGAAGAGGAGCTGTATTGATGCATGCTATGTCAGAGTGTTTGGAGGCAAAGAATAGCATGATCACTAATTTGTATAGGCAAGACCACGTGAAGAGTACATGAAGTTTGGATGATAAGATTTACATACATATTTTGTTCTATGATGTTGATACCAAAAACCAAATGCACCACATATTGCTTATGATATCTAGCAGCAATTGGTTTCAAATTCCAATTTTTAACTTTGAGTCTTATTATTATTTTTTTTTTTGTAAAAATATGATCTAGTGTGACGCAGGTCTCGATACTTAATTCAGTGGCAACAATGAACCAAAGAGGATTGATGTAGAAATTCTATAAAGAAACGAAGTGGACCAAAAGAAAGTTTAATTAGTTCCTAGTCCTACCATCCATTGTATTGAGTTTACATAATATCATAAATTATCATTCAAGAGAAAAACATATACGATGATAACCCTTCCATTATAAAAATATAATTATTGAGTTGAAATTAGAATGAACAGATTTTGCCGAGGGATATATCATTATTTTTAGTATCATCAAAGAAAACTATTTTGTGATTCTCCATAAGAGGTTCCAAGGACTAATTTGCTTGCACTTATTATCGGCTTTTGTTAGTCAACAAGAAGATGTTGATTTTAAATAAATTGACTGGATCAAAGAATACAATAAACTAAAAGTTCAATGCCTTTGATAGATTGATAATTGATCAAGATAACATGAAAAATGTCTATTCATAAATTTCTCATTCTGACAAACAAAATTTCCAATACCCAAGTAGGGGAAGAAAAAGAGGAAAAATAAATTTACAAAACAAAGGGATCTTAACTACTTTCACTACAAAATTGTGTTGACTAATCTAAGTTAATCTTGTCATTGCAAGCTAATAGCCATTGATGGAAGAAGTGACTTTTAGGAAGACATCTTCTCTGCAAGGAATAGTGAGAGCACCCATGGGATGATGGAATCCAAATTCTTCTTCAGCTTGACTTAACAACCCTTGAAATGAAGGTTGATTCAAGTAAGATATAGGGATCACAAACCTCTTCATTTCTTCTCCAACATACACCACAAGATAACCCTTTGGCACTTCACATGATTTTGAAGAAGCCATTTTTGCAGAAAATGAAGTTCTTCTGATGATTCCAGGTAAACGAAAACCCATTTTTTGTGTTTAAGAGAAGATGAAGAAAACACTCAAATTTAGATGCTTGAGGATATTGTTTGAGAGTTGCGTTGCTTCTGACAATCATCCAAGCATGAGTATATATAGATTGGGGGGGGGGGGGGTTTCCTTCAATAATTGATGGTGGAGAGGTTATGTGATAGCGCCAATTGGAAGACAAGATCACATGGTGTTGTCTTAGAGGCCCTTTTCATAAAGCAACAAGTAAGGATGAGCCAAATGAAGAGAGGACTTCGAAAACATTTGCTTGTGATATGATTAAATGAGGTGTGGTCCAGTCCAGAGACATGGATGAGAAGGATCACATGATTCTGTTTTATGCATTTGTCAAATATCAAGAAGGATCATTTGAACAGTTCAAAGCTTAATGCCTATCTTACGATTTTTGCAGTTGTCATTTTAATTTCTAGACATGCTGGAGACATCTGTGTGTTTTCCTTATCTTCATTGTCCTCCTGATAGCATGATGGAGGAGCCTTTAACTAAAAAGCGTATGTAATAGTTGTCGTGTCATTGAGTTCAAAATAGATATTGAACCTTTTGAAAACATCTTTCATAGAATTGCAGCGAAGTGTTTGGAATGTTGCCTCTCAGGGGGACTCTTCTTTGCTCATTCTTAGGAGCACCAAAAGTTCTTTAATGTTGACCATGGAAAACTATGTTGCAATTAATTAAGTTATTGGTGGAAGTGGTACAAACAAAATGTACTATAAATCTTTTTACAGAAAAGTTTCTCTATTTTGTATGTAATAATGTAAGAATTTAAGCTGACTTCAGGTTCTAATCTGCTCTGCTGACTTCAGGTTCTAATCTGCTCTGTTATGGTCATTTCTACCTACCAGGCGCAAGAAACACATAAGAGTTAAAAAAAAAAAACTGAGGGGATCTCTTTTCTTTTTATATTATCCACTTTGGTACAAAACTGTTCAGTTTGTAATAAAAAGATTTGGATGTCTTAATTTTCAATATTATTCGCATGTGCCATCTTCTTTGCTACATTGGCAATCAGAATCATATTTAACTGAATATCTCTGTGAACCATTCGGTGAACCGACTCAAGTAGAGTGACTTTAGTTTCATCCTTTGTGCCATAGACCACAATTATGTTAGTATTAGGATCAGATCAGACATTGCTTCATTGTACATTATTTATGTTTGTTCTGGTGACAAGTTTAGGTTTTGAATCTTGGAGTGACATATATCTTTCCTAGCTGGTAATTCTGGAGTTCATAACCTTTGAATGTGGAGTGGACTTTACTTTTATGTTAGTATCAGGACCAGATATTGCCTTCGTTGTGCATTATTTATGTTAGCTCTGGTTCTTAGCTTCAGAGTAGCAAGAGAACTGGAGAGAATTGGAAGGTAGCAATTGAGAGTGAGAACTAACGGAGTTTAACAGAAGGTTTAACAGAAATCCACCATAATACAACTGATAAACTAAGTCTAGAAACTTCGCATGTAATAACAACCTCCCTGAAACTTAGGTTGGCGTTTGAGAAATATCACCAAGTTTATCCTTTAGAAAATGAAGCCTGGAGCTTGAAAGGGGCTTGGTAAAGATATCTGCTATCTTTTCAAGTGAAGGGATGCCATTCAGGTCAAAAACTCTATGTGTTTTGTTCTGTCATGAAGTATTGGAATATGGGACAATAACAAAAGTGCTTCAATTATCACAGTAAACCCAAGGTGTGTTGCAACTTCCTGTCACCGGCAACTATTTCAACAAGGACTAAAGCCACAAAATTTCTGAAACTAAATTTGCTAAACTATGGCATTCTGCTTCTGTACTGGATCTCGCCACCACCTGTTGCTTCTTGGCTGACCAAGAAATCAGATTTCCACCCAAGTAAACACAAAATCCAGATGTGGACCTTCAGGCCGTGTTTGGCTGCGTTTTGATTCATCAAAATGTGCATTTGGGGTGGCATTATCTCTTGTCCACTTTGAGTCACAAAAACCAGTGAGAGTAAGCTTTTGAGCCTTAGACAGCACCAAGCGTTGATGAATTGTACAGTAAGGTACCTAAGTATCCTTTTCACTGCGAACTAATGGTCCTCCCTTGGAGCTTGAATGAATTGGAAAACTTCGTTCATACTATAGGAGAATTCAGGCCTTGTAATAGTAGCATGTGAAGGCCTCCTACTATATGAGTGATGAACCTGTCTTGAACAGCTCACAAGTGGAAACCATAGGCCTGACAATGCCGTTTTGCTTGCTGAATCTTAGATTGTTCAAGTAGGTCTGTAATGTATTTCTTTTGACACAAAGCAATGGAACCATCTGCTTGGCGCTGAACTTCTATGCCCAAGAAATAATTAAGTTGACTGACGTCTTTCAAGACAAATTCAGCATTAAGTTTCATCTTTCAATGTTGAATATAGCTGAGAGAGTTCCCTGTAATTAAGATATCAATCCACATACACAAGAACGTAAGTGAAGACATTAGATGAAACTTGAATGAAAAGGGAGGAATCACATTTGCTAGAGTTGAACCCGAGCTTATGCAGAGCTGATGCAAGTTTTTGAAACCAAGCTCTCGGAGCTTGCAAACCAAAGTTTTATCATGATGTTCAAAACCTGGAGGTTGAGACATGTAAACTTACTCTTCAAGAAGACCAATGAGAAATGCATTATATATTTCCATCTACTTGGAAAACAGGCCAATTATTTGTGATAGCCGAGGTCAGTGCAAATAGTGTGAGGCTTAACTACTAGCCAAAATATTTCAGCATAATCAAATCCATAGGTTTGATGAAAACTTTCGGCAACTAGGTGAGCCTTATGTTCATTTATGGAACCATTAGGATTTTGTTTAGCTTGGAAAACCCAGTTGCATCCTATGTTTGGTCTACATAAGGGGGAGGCATTGAATTTCAAGTTTTGTTTCAAAGAAAGGCTTGCATTCATCTGTCATAGCATGATGCCGATGAGGGTCTTTAAGAGCTGATGAAACTGAGGTGGAAAGTGTGGTAGAGAAAGAAAGGCTTTAGATTTGTAAAATACCAGCTTTTGATTGTGTAATCATAGGGTGATTTGAAGTAATAGGACATGGCTTGGAAGATTCAGAAATGGTTGCTGCATATACTGATGCAAATTCAAAATTAGATACCTGTGTCACTAAATGGGAATTAAACTGATCATGAACACTGGAAGTTACAGCAGTGTCAGCAGGTGCATAAGTAGGACTAGATGGACGTAAAACTGGTGAGTATGAGTCTGAATAAGATTCATGTAAAGGAGATTCAGAAATGACAAATATAGAAGGAATATATGCAGATAATGATTGAGAGGAAGTAACAGAAGAATATGTAGAACATGAAAAAGGAAAATGAAATTCATTGAAAACAACATTGGAAATATCGATTCTACCTGAGTTAAGTCGAAATATAGATACCATCTTAGCTTCAGAGTAGCAAGAAAACTAGAGTGAATTAGAAGGTAGAGATTGAGAGTGAGAAGATTGAGTTCTTCGTGGGGAGTGTGTGTGAAACAGAACTAACAGAACAGAAAGTTTAACAGAAAGCTAATATGATACAAGTGATAAACCAAGTCCAGAAACTTCCCATACACTAACACTAGTAATACCAGAGTCTACAAATTGCACAACTTTATAGTTTTTGAATCTTGGAGGGACATTTATCTCTCCTGACTGGTAATTCTGGGGTTTGTAACCTTTGACCATGGTGAATCAGAGGCGGACATAGTGTGGGGCCAAATTTTTAAAATATATTGCTAATTTTAATTTTTTAATATTTATCATAAATATTTTTTAAAAAATAATTTTATAATCTGAAAAATATTTTAAAATAATAAATTACGTATAATTATATAATATTTATAAAATTAAAAATGTACCCAGTGAAATTATATATCTAATATATTAATTTTACAGAAAAAGTTATAACATGTACAAAAAAATATAAAAAGTATAAATTATAGACGCTATCATCTACAAATTACATAATAAAAATTAATATCTTTTACAAATTATAGACACTATCATCATAATTAAACTAATCTTAATTAATATCTTTTACAAACTAAATAATAAAAAAGAAATCTATATTCATGCAAATGCTAATTGCTAAATTTGTATCATGTGACATATATTCTTGGCAAAAAAATGATATGTGTTATTCAAAACAATTTAATAAAAAACGACTAACATGAGTAATATTAATATCAATTATTGCTCTTTTTTATTCATGAAAAGTAAATATTAATCAACTTAAAAATATTTTTATAAATTAATAAAATATATATTCTATATAAATATTGTAAAGACAAACGAAAAATACTAAGGTGCATTTGGTATATTGGAAGCATCTTTAAAGGGATGGGAATGTGAATTTAAGTATGAATAATAATAGAAATGATAAAATATGTTTGGTATGTTAGAAAAAATGGAAAAAATATTGATATAAAATAATGTTTGGTATAACAGAAATAAGAAAAGAATGGAGATAAATAAAATATAAATGACAAAAATATCATTATATAAAAATCAAAACTAAAAAAAAGGGACATTTTTAATTTTTTTCTCCTTTTCATTCCATAATAAAGAGTACTATTCCATCCTTTAAACAATGTAAAGATTAGAGTATTTGACCAGAGTTAACTCCCACCTGATTCATACATTCTTGTCTTGTCATTGTAGCAAATGTGATAATCACCAACATTTTCAATTCTTTTTTTCCCCCTTTACATTATGCCAAAAACAATCAAGTACACGTTTGTTTGATTTTTAGTTTTGTGAAAATTAAAAAATAATCATAATTTATAAAAATAAAATTTAAATAAAAATAATAAAATTTTTCATAAATCAAGTTAGAGTTGAAAGAATGAAATTTAAATACAAATTTTGAAATTTTTGATAAACCTATTTAAATAAAAAAATGGTGTATAAACCACGATTTGGTTTAGACAAATAAACTTGGCCCAAATTATAACAACTCGGCGAGCAAGCAACCATGGCCTCTCTTGGCAAGGAAGACAACAACTTGGCAGTGTGAGAACCCAACCATCCATTCCCTCTCCACCGTTGGTTTCAGCTCTGTGATGAACTCTCAGCTCTGCACTCATCAACGTCGTCTCTTCACGAATTGCTTCCAAAGCTTCCAAGCAGTCACTCTCCAAAACGACGTTTGAGGTATTTTAATCTCATTGCCCCCCCCTGATTTCTTCTTCGCTCCGCCCCTGAGGAAATTGTGTTCCTTAAGTATGATGGAGACTAAGATGTTGAATGATTGGGGAGTGAATTTTATACTCGCTGTGTTGATATATGAATTTATTTACGACTTTCAGATTTACACCTTGGCTTGTGCCTTACTTTTATCGATGAAATATGACCTCATATCAGGTAAGACTTAATCTGGTGGCTAGTTCTACAACCTATTGAATTCACATGTTTGTATCAATTAAGATATTAAGATAATATTATTGATGACAGAAACAAATAATGATGCTACCTCTTGGTTTATATTACTGAGTTGACATTAACTATATATATATATATATAGAATTTTCTATATTTTCTTGTATCAAATGAAATTATTTTGTAATTTTTATTAAGAGTTTCTTTGAATTTTACCTACAATTATTTGCAAAATCTTTTGGTACCTTTAAACGAAACCGTGATTAGCTTTGACTAGATAGAAAAATATAATGTTTCTCGTGAATTCTGCTACAGGAATATGAATCTTCACTCACATAAATTCAAAGTTTGATGCATTTAATACTCAAAATAGATTGAGATATGCACGAGAAAAGTTTACTCTTAAAATTGTCATTAAAATAAACAATTTCCACTTTCCATATAAGGAAAAGAAAAAGCAATGGCGGCTCTTTACAAAACAAAAGGATCTAAATTGCCTCCTTCAAAAAAGAAAAAACTGTGTTGTTAACTAATCTAAGTTAGTCTTGTCTTGGCAAGTTAGCTCCCATTGATGGACGAAGTGACATGTAGGAAGACATCTTCTGTGCAAGGAATAGTGAGGGCACTCATTGGATGATCACACCCAAATTCTTCCTTAGCTTCACTTAACAATTATTGAAATGAAGGTTGGTTCAAGTATGATATTGGGATCACAAACCTCTTCATTTTCTCTCCAACATACACCGCAAGATATCCCTTTGGCACTTCACAATATTTTGAAGAAGCAAATTTTGTGGCAAATGAAGCCGACCTTCTGATTCCAGGTAAATGAAAACCCATTGTCTTTTGTGTTTAAGAAGAGAATAAGAAGGAAGTGTTTGAATATTAATGCTTGAGAATACTGTGAATGATTTGTGTTGCTTCTAAAAGCATACAAGGATGTGTATACTTAGATGAAAGGATTTGCTTTTCTGCATTGGTTGGTAGAGAAGAGGCTGTGATAGAGCCTATTGAGAGACAAGGGCTCACTACAGGTCACATGGAGTTGTCTTAAGGAGTGTTAGTCCAATGCCTAGAGACATGGGTGAGAAAGATCATATGGTCCTATCTCCTCTTTTATTGAATATAAAAGTCTAGTCCTTTATTTAAAGAAACAATATATCCCATGGTTGAAATTTTATTAGCTAACCAGCATTGTTTGGGCAGATTTCTTGCCAGATGAAGCAGTCACTATGAATACATCTATCAAAAACATTAATTCATTTTCATATTCATTTTAATTATTTAACTATTCAGCAGAGAATTCTATTATTGTATAGCTGATTTAATGGCCTGCTTCTTTTTTTTCAGCATGCTCAAACATATCACTTATGTTTTTCATATTGAAAAGCTACCAGTAATTAGGATCTGACCTATAATGTCTAGAGGCAGAGAATACCTGCAATTGGGTGACAATTTCCTAACTTATATTGTTGGTAAATAGTAAGTGTTGGGTTACACGTGGTGTGCTCCTACTAGTGAACCACCTATTTGACTGAAAATAGTAAAATTTTCTACTACCAAGATTGAGTGCCTGATGGAGTTTCACATTAGGAGTAACGGGTAATCCATGTAGTATTTAAAGGATTCAATTCTTCCATGAAGCTCTTTTCATATCTCTCATCAATGAGTGTTATTCAATAGCAGAGCATGAAGTTTTGATAGCCTCTGTTGAAGTTTGATTTTTCTTATTATTTGATATTAAAACAATAAGGGGAACCCATGGAGCTATCCTTTATATTTCATGAACTAAATGTGCTTCTCCTTTAGGAATTGCTTATGTTTTTCTCTTTCTTGATCCTAAAAGCAAGCTCTGACTTTATAATCACATGTTTGCCTTCAAAATTAAACGTTAATAGGTCAATTAAATTTATGACAATGAACTAATGGTTATGTTATAAATTATCCTTTTTTAATATAATCAAATTAATAATATTAAAGATTTGTACACGAAAGAAATGTTTGAATCTCATGTTGCTTAGGTGTGTTGTTTGAAGGCAAGAATAACATGATCACTGACTTGTATAGACAAGATCACGTGAAGATTACATCAAGTTTGGCTCCATGGTACTACAAGATGATTTGAAAGACTTGAATGATTAGTTCCTAGCCTTACCAGCAACCGAATTGAGTTCACATATTTTTTATAAATTGAGATACTATCATTGAAGACCAAAGCAAAAATGCCATTACCTCTTCCCTTGTAAAGTATAATTACCGAGTTGGAGTTAACATGAAATTTTAATAGAATTTCCTAAGGAAATAAAGATTTATTTTGACTTTGGAACAAAACTGTTTTTTAATTCATCTTAAGAGTTTCCTGGGATCAATTTGCTTGCACTTATGTACCACTACACTTTTGTTAACCTAAAGCAAAATCTTGATTTAAATTTATTGGATAAAGAATATATCTTTCTCAATTTTACTCTAAGTCACCCAACCTGAAAGTTCAATTGGGATAATGTAAAAAGTGTCTATTCATAAATTTTTTCATTCAGTGAATCAATTTTTCACTTCACAATTAAGGGAAGAAAAGAAGAAAAAAATCTTTACAAGGCAAAACGATTTGAATTGCTTCCTTTACAAAATTGTGTTGACTAATCTAAGTGAATCTTGTCTCTGCATGCTAGCACCCATTGAAGGAAGAAGTGACGTGTAGGAAGACATCTTCTGTGCAAGGAATAGTGAGGGCACCCATTGGATGATCATACCCAAATTCTTCTTCAGCTTGACTTAACAGCTCTTGAAATGAAGGTTTGTTCAAGTATGCTATAGGGATCACAAACCTCTTCATTTCCTCTCCCACATACACTGCAAGACATCCCTTTGACACGTCACCAGATTTAGAAGAAGCCATTTTTCCAGCAAAAGAAGTCCTTCTAATTCCAGGTAAATGAAAACCCATTTTTTTGTATTTAAGAAAATGAGAGGGAAGTGATTGAATTTAGGTGCTTGAGGATATTGTTGAAGAGTTGTGCTGCTTCTGAAAACCTTGCAAGGATGAGTATATATAGATTAATGAAAGGATTTCTTTTCCTTCAATAATTGGTGGAGGAGATGTGATAGGGCCCATTGAAGGACAAGGGCTCATTAGAGATCACATGGTGTTGTCTTAGAGGTCTTTTTCAAAAAGCAATAAGTCAGTATTGGCCTAATGAAGAGAGGACTTCGAAACCCGTTTGGTTGAGATATGATTGATGAAGGGTTAGCTAAATGAGGTGTAGTCTAGTCCTTAGACATGGATGAGACGGATCACATGATTCTGTTTTATGTCTCTATGAAATATCAAGAAGGATCATTTCAACAATTTAAAGCTTGATGTCCATCTGAAGATTTTTATTGTTGTTAGTTAAATTTCTAGACATGCATGAGACATCTCTTATTTTTCCTCTTTCTTCATCAGTCCAACTGATAGCATGTTGGTCAGCATTGAACTGAAAAGTACGAGTAATGGTTGGCATGTCTTGAAATTCAGAATAAAATTGATCCCTTTGAAAGTGTCTTTTATAGAATTGTAAAAAACATGCTTCTTTAGATCATGTCAATAAATTGTCAGGAATGTTGCCTTTCAAGTGGATTTTTCTTGGCTTATTCATAGGATAAACTATGTTTTTTAATGTTAAAGATGGAAAAATTTGTTGTGATATGATAAATGAAGTTATGGATGGAAGTGATTTAAGCAAAAAGCAACTTGCTTCTTTCCATTCCGACATTGTCTGTAAATATTTTAACAGAAACATTATAGTCAATACAATAGGAATAGATTCTCTACTTTGTATCATTGTAATTGCAGAACTCATAGTTCCAACTTCCTAGTATGCTTACATCAGGTTCTAATTTGCTCTGCTTTGGTGATTTCTTCTTACTTAGCATTAGAAGTACATAAGAAGTTTAAAAGAAAAACAAAAAACTAAAATAACTATGAGGCAAGTTTTTTCCCTTCTTTTTATATTTCCACATTTCATGCAAAAATCTCGAATTTGTAATAAAAAGATTCCAGTGTCTTAAAATTGCAAACTTATTCACATATGCTTTCTTCTTTGTTATACTTGCAATCGGAATCATATTAAACTGAATATCTCTATGAACCCTTCTGCCAATTGACTCGAGTAGAGGGACCTTAATTTCATCACTTGTGCCATAGACGCCAGTGTTGTTAGTATTAGGATCAGATGTTGCCTTCATTGTACATTATGTTAGTTCTGGTGAATTAGTCCAGAGTCTACAAATTGCACTACTTTGTAAGTTTAAGACTTTTTGACTCTTGGAGGAACATGTAACTCACCTAGCTGGTAATTCTGATGGTCGCAACCTTTAACTGAGATGATCACTTGTTTTTTTGACTTTTGATTCTACTAGTAACTTTCTGGTTTTCACTTTGGCTTGTGCCTCATTTTAATGGACGAAATATTTGACCTCAAGTAAGACTTAATTAATGTATTGGCTAGTCCTGCAAGCTATTGAACTTGTATCAATTAAGATAATTTCATTCAAGACAAACAAAAATTATGCTACCTCTTGCTTCATATTGTAGAGTTGAAACAAAGAAATTTGAGAATTTGCTGTACTTTCTTTTATCAACTGAAATTATTTTATAATTCTTATTAAGAGTTTCTTCAAATTTTACCAACAATTATCTGCAGAAACATGCACTACCTACAGACATTATCTTGATTGGATTTTAGTTACTAGATAAAAGTATAATATTTTTCCATAATTCTGCTACAAGAATATGAAAATTGAACAAGATATTTGTGAATAATGTCTACTTATAAATTTCTCATTCAAATAAACAATTTCCCACTTCTCAAGTAGGGGGAAAAATAAAAGGGCAACCCTCTGCAAACCCAAAGGATCTGAATTGCCTCTTTTACAAAACTATTTTATCTAATCGAAGTTAGTATTGTCTTTGAAAGTTAGCACCCATTGAGGGAAGAAGTAATATGCAGGAATACATCTTCTTCACAAGGAATGGTGAGGGCACCCATTGGATGATCATATCCAAATTCTTCTTCAGCTTGACTTAACAACTCTTGAAATGAAGGTTGGTTCAAGTATGATATAGGGATCACAAACCTCTTCATTTTCTCTCCAACATTCACCGCAAGATATCCCTTTGGCACTTCACCAGATTTTGAAGAAGCTGGTTTTGCAGCAGATGAACTCCTTCTAATTCCAGGTAAATGAAAACCCATTGTTTTTGGTGTTGAGGAAGAGAATAAGAAGGGAGTGTTTGAATATAGATGCTTGAGAGTAGTGTGAATGATTTGTGTGTTGCTATTGAAAGCATACAAGTATAAGTATATATAGATGAAAGGATTTGCTTTTCTTCATTGATTGGTGGATTGAGGAAAGGCGGTGTGATAGGGCCCATTGAGAGAGAAAGGCTGATGGAGGTCACGTGGAGTTGTCTTGGAGGTCTTTTTCAGATACAATGGTGTGTTAGTCTGATGCCTAGAGACATGGGTGTGAAAGTTCATATGATTCTGTGTTTTCATTCCTTGAATATAAAAATCTGGTTCTTTTCAAAACATCAATCTGTTTTTATTTACATTTTAATTTTATTTATTGAACTATTCAGCAGAGAGCTCAATTATTGTTTAGCTGATGTGATGGCCGACTTCTGTTTCAGACATGCTCAAAATATATCACTTATGTTCTTCATATTGAAAAGCTACCTGTGCTTGGGATCTCATGAAATCTAGCAGATAACCATTGAATCAAAATGTTTGGAGGCAAGATAAGAACTGCAGTTTAGTGACAATATCCTAACTTATATTATTGGTACTTGGAAAGTGAGCAGGATACATGAGGTGTAATCCTACAAGTAGGCCAACTATTTGACTAGAAAGAGTTAAGTTTTCTACTTCAGAGAGACTACATATATAAAGATTGCCTCAAGTGAGCATCATTTTTTTTACACTTTAAATGTAAACAATAACTAGCCATATGTATTGAAATTTGACAAGTATAGCTTTGGTAATTGAATTTTAGAAATTAACTGTCAAGCATAGTCCAAACATAACTAGACATGGAAACAAACAGCTTTGGATAAACCATTTGCATCTTTAAAATTATGTCCATGAATATTAGTCCATCATTAGGTTTCCCAAATTTGAGGGAATGATCAAACCCTGAATCTTAGGCCACGACCAACGTGGGTTTGCCTTAAAATCAATTGTGCATCTTCAAAATCTTGGGATGATCAAGGGAAGGGTTCTAGTTGCAATAAAAAGTATAATTGCCAGATTCTAAGAATAAACAGAAACAGATGAGCTGTTGAACTCGGGATCAATTAGAGAAAAAAAAAATCAGGGATTACTTTGTTCATGAATATCTAATTTAGATGAACATTTGATTTTTTCCGCGTCCAAGAGTAGAGAAAGAACGAAAAAACCTTTACAAGGTAATAATACGCCTATATTACTAAATTTGATCACTAAATCTATGTCAGCCGGTCGGTCTCTTTCACTTTGCTTTATAACCCATTGAATTGAGAAGTGATATCTAAGAACACATCTTCTCTGCAAGGAATAGTAAGGCCACCCATTGGATGGTTATATCCGAACTCTCCCTCAGCTATACTCAGCAACTCTTGAAACAAAGTTTGGTTCAAGTATGATATGGGGATCACAAAACGCTTCATTCTCTCTCCGACATACACTGCAACATAGCCTTTTGGGACTTTCCCAGATTTTGAAGCTCTTGCACTAGAACTAGAAGTAAATGAAGACCTTCTAATACCAGGTAATCGAAAACCCATTTCTTTTGTTTCTTTGCTGGGATGGTTTGGTAGTGTTTAGATTTTGGATCTTGAGAATTGGAATTAGTTGTGTTGCTTGTGAAGGGGTGAGGGAATGTGTATATATAGTTGTTAAAGGTGAGCTATAGAGTGGGGTTGCAATAAGGGTTGTGTCATGTGTGTAACATGAGAGATCACATGGTGTTGTCTTGGACGTATTTATCAAGGATTGAAGGAGTCACAGAACAACAGTATAAGATTGAAGGCGTACCCCACCTTGTAAAAGAGAGTACATTAGGGTACCCTCTTGAAACCAACTAGATTGTTCTTGCATTGTTTTCAAAGGCTACTACATTTTGTAGACATGCTTCAGACATCTCATATGTTTCTTCGTATTGATATCTCAATTGAATGCTTTTATATCACTACCAACTAATATTGATTGTATGAAGGAGTCTCACCTTAGGTGTTACAGGTTATCCCTCCATTTCTCTATGTAAGTTATTTAAATTTTTAGTACACAGATTGAGAAATATAATCAATATGCTAGAATCTTTTTATTTTTTATTTCTAAATTTTCTAATGTGCCCTTAATTTATTATTATATAATTTTATGATAAGTATGTAAAATAATTGGTGAAGTTAATTGTATAATTAGAAAAATAACAATTAATGTTATCTTGAATTTTTATAAGGTCATATACATAGAAACAAATATTTTTTCTTAAAAAGCTTGTATAAAGAAATGGAGGGAGTAGAATTATTATATAATACTTTACTATAAATTAAATGGAGGGAATAGAAACAATACTTAACTTGCAATCATTTCTTTTCTATAAATTAAACCCATTTATTTTATTTTCGAATTTTAACTTTCCATCTTTTTAAATTTATAATTAAAATATAATTCAAATTCAAATTTCTCTTTTGGAATTTTGTGCCCATCAATCAATTTATTTTTCATTCTTAATTTATTTCTTACATAATATTATTTATATTTGGAACATACTGTTGCATGGGAGCATTTTCAAATTAGGAATATATAATTTGCTTACAAAAGGACAAGACATTGTCTTATAGTAAACTTTCAAGGATCAAGATGTTAAATGAGAATGCATACAAGTATCAAGCCAACTCATATTAGATAGATTAAAATCTGGAAATCTTGAGGAGGACCTAAATTGATGCATGATATGTCATAGTGTTTGGAGACAAGAATAGCATGATCACTGACTTTTATAGGCAAGACCACGTGAAGAGTGCATGAAGTTTGGCTCCATAGTAGTACAAGATGACCTAATTAGAATTGAATGATTAGCTTTACTTGCGATAATTGTTCTATAGTGTTGATACATGATACGGAAAACCAAATGGACCACATATCATTTATGAAATCTAGCAGCAAGTGGTTTTAACTATCTGTAAACTTCTATATTTTTACTTTGACATGTGTCTTATTTTTATGGATAAAGTATGCAATCGTGTGACTTAGGACTTGATTATTAATTCAGTGGACACAATTCACCAAAATCTATATATAAAGAAGCTAAGTTGACCAAGAATGTTAATTTAGTTCCTAGTCCTACCGGTCATTGAATTGAATTCACATTTTTTTAATAAATTGAGACAATATAATTGAAGACAAAAACATATAATGATGTTACCATTACCTTTATAAAAAATAATTAATATTTAATGATTGGCCAAAAAATATAATTACTTGAGTTGTAATTAAAAATTAGTAATAGAATTTACTTTAGGAAATATAGATTTATTTTGAGTATCGATTAAAATTATCTGTTTTTTTTTTTTAAAGATTTTCTCAAGTTCCTAGGATTAATTTGCTTTCACTTATGTGCAGACGCTTAACCTATAGCAAAATCTTGATTATTTTATTTCGATTAAAGAGCTCAATATTTTATTTTGCAATGGGAAAAGAATACAAATACTCTTTAGTCATCCAAACTAAAAGTTAAATGCCTTTGATATTCATATATAATTGATTGAGATATTGTGGAAAATGTCTATTTATAAACATCTCTCAATTCAGATGAACACTTTTTCACTTTCCAAGTAGAGGAAGGAAAAGAACAAAAATCTTTACAAAGCATAAGGATTTGAATTGCTTCCTTTACAAAACTGTGTTGACTAATCTAAGTAAATCTTGTCTTTACAAGCTAGCACCTATTGAAAGAAGAACTGACATTTAAGAAGAAATCTTCTCTGCAAGGAATAGTGAGGGCACCCATTGGATGATCATACCCAAATTCTTCCTCCGCCTCACTTAACAACTCTTGAAATGAAGGTTGATTCAAGTAAGCTATAGGGATCACAAATCTCTTCATTTCATCGCCAACATATACCACAAAATATCCCTTTGGCACTTCACTGGATTTTGAAGAAGCCATTTTTACTGCAAATGAAGCCCTTTTAATTTCAGGTAAACGAAAACCCATCTTTTGTGTTTTTGGAGAAGAAGGAAGTGATTTAAATTAGATACTTGAGGATTGAGGGTATTGTTGAAGAGTTGTGCTGCTTCTGAAAACCTTGCAAGGAAGAATATATATAGATCGATGAAAGGATTCTTTTCCTTCAATAATTGGTGGAGGAGGGGCTCAATGATATGGCCCATCGAATGACAAGGGCTCATTAGAGATCACATGGTGTTGTCTTAGAGGTCTTTTTCAAAACGCAAGAAGTTAGGATTGGCCTAATGAAGAGAGGACTCCAAAACCCATTTGGTTGAGATATGATTGATGAAGCGTTAGCTAATTGAGGTGTAGTCCAGTCTTGAGACATGGATGAGAAGAATCACGTGATTTTGTTCGATGTCTGTTTCAAATACCAAGAAGGATCATTTCAACAATTCAAACCTTGATGTGCATCAAAAAATTTTTATAGTCGTCATATAAATTTCAAGTAATGGTTGTTGGGTCTGCATTGAACTAAAAAGTGTTAGTTTTGCTGGGTGGGGGTGAATTGGGAAGTTTGAAATTTTTCTGCAAAATTATAAGAAAATAGTAAAAGCAAAAGTTGCAAAAAAACAGAGTGCAAAATGTAATAAGGCAATAAGCAAGGTATAAGAAGAAGGACACAGAGATTTTGAGGAAAAATGAATCTCTTTATTCTGAGTTGTTTCTTACAAGGGTAGGAAGCAATGAATATATACACCACAAAATGAATCTCACTAATAAATGCCTAATCACCCTAATAATTACAAATATGATCTTATGACTCAGCATATCAAAACAAATATTTACAAAAAAGGAAAGAAATTGAGCTAGATATTTCTTACTAGAGGGAGGTGAATTGGGAAGTTTGAAATTTTTCTGCAAAATTATAAGAAAGCAGTAAAAGCAAAAGTTGCAGAAAAACAAAGTGCAAAATGTAATAAGGCAATAAGCAAGGTATAAGAAGGACACAGATTTCGAGGAAAAATGAATCCCTTTATTCTGAGTTGTTTCTTACAAGGGTAGGAAGCAATGAATATATATACCCCAAAATGAATCTCACTAATAAATGCCTAATCACCCTAATAATTACAGATATGATCCTATGACTCAGCATATCAAAACAAATATTTACAATAAAGGAAAGAAATTAAGTTGGATATTTTTACAGATTTATCCTGGTTCGCTCTATTCCTCTTAACCTACGTTCAGTCCTCAAGCCGCTACTTGAGATTTTTCTCTATCTTGCAAGAATTCGGTTGGCTCCTTGCAATGCCACTGTACAACTTTATGCTTTGTTTCAAGAGCTTATAGTTTCACTCTCTGCACTCTAGCTAAGTGCTTCCCAAATCCCTTGTGAAGTTCCCTCACAAGAAAATCTTTCTTCCAGATGAAGATAAGATTATTTACAATAAGAGAAACTCTCTAATACAAAGTATGTTTGACAGTTGAAGAGCAATAAATGAAATGTGTGAGAGTAGAAGGCTTTGTCTGAAGATTTTGACAGAGTTTCAATATATACAATATAAATTTGTTACCCACATCTTCAAATGAAGTTCTATTTATAGATTCATGTCTTAACTATACGCTAGAGACAAGATCTAGTCGTTAAAGACGTTACCCAACGGTTACTCTACAAAACTAGCCGTTCACCAACCGCATTTAATGCGTATGACGTCCAAAGTTCGAATTTTGGGGTGTCAACAGAAGAATTTCGCAAAGATCATAAGTTAAAGACTTTAACGTTGAACTTCAAAGTTCGTTTGTTCAGAGGTGAAATTCGAATTTTCGTCTTGACAAATATTTTCCATGTTAGAACATGCGAATTTTCAAGTTTAAAGTGCTTATGATAAGTGTGAACAGTTGTTCCATATTGCTACACTGCACTCGAAGTTCGAATTTTGGGGTCTAAAATTCGTCTGTCAGTGAGTAACTTAATATGGCACAAAAGTTCTTCTTTTTGAAATTCGAATTTTGAGTCTTCAAAGTTCGTCTATCAGAGAGACTTCTTATCAGACTTATACTCTTTCATTCCAAAGTTTGAATTTTCAAAAACCAAAATTCGTCTGTCAGAGGGACATCTAATCAGGCTTACACATTTTCATTCCAAAGTTCGAATTTTCATAACTAAAGTTCGTCTATCAGAGGGATTGACTTAGAACTCTTTTTGCGCTCTAAATTCAGAAGAACTTTGACATATCTTCAGACAAATTTTTCATTTTTCACAAATTATAACTCGAAATTCGAATTTTAACAAGCTGAAATTCGTCTGTCAGAGGCAATATCTTACTAAGTTCGAATTTCAGCTATCAAAGTTCGAATTTTCTAAGGCAACATATGAAGTTTATCAGTTCAAGATTCGTCTGTTAGTGAGTATTTTTCAAATATATCGTAAGTTAACATAGGATTATTGAAAAACACATTTTAAAAACATTGGGTGAAATATCAAAGCCTTTTACTTCTGTGAATACTATGAGAAATCCTACAAACTAATCTTGTACTCATTTATTCCCGGATTTCTTCACTTGAGATCTCTTGTACTCCTTTAATAACTTCCTTCCAAGTTCCGGCTGTTTGGAATCATCAAAACACGTAATTCAACAAAAAGTACAAGTAATGGTTGACATGTCTTGAAATTAAAAATAAATATTGATCCCTTTGAAAGTGTCTTGTATAGAATTGAAATAAACATGGTTCTTTAGATCATGTCAATAATTGCCAGGACTGTTGGCTCTCAAGTGGATTTTTCTTGGCTTATTCTTGGGAGAAACTCTGGTTTTATTAATCTTAAAGATGGAAAACTTTGTTACGATTAATGAAGTTATGGATGGAATTCATGTACACAAAAAAGCATCTTGCATCTTTACATTCCGACCTTTAACTGTCTGTAAATATTTTTACTAAATCATTATGGTCAATGCTATAGGAATAGATTCTCTATTTTGTATTGTTGTTAATGCAGAACATGGCTCCAAGCTCCATCTTCCTAGTAAGCTGACTTCAGGTTCTAATTTGCTCTGCTTTGGTGATTTCTACCTACTAAGCACTAGAAGCACATGAGAAGTTTTAAAAAATGAAGAAACTTGAAATAATTAAGAGGGTTCTTTTTTTCTGTTTCAACATTTCATGCAGAACTATCAAAAGTAATGAAAAGATACAAATGTCTTAAAATTTCAATCTTATTCACATATGCCTTCTTCTATGTTATACTTGCAATTAGAATCATATTAGGCTGAATATCTCTGTGAACCCTTCTGCGAACTGACTCATGTAGAGGGACCTTAATTTCATCACTTGTGCCATAGACTCCAATGATGTTCGTATTAGCATCAGATGTTGACTTCATTGTACATTATGTTAGTTTTGGTAAATTAGTCCAGAGTCTACAAATTGCACTACTTTGTAAGTTTATGACTTTTTGACTCTTGGAGGACCATGTATCTCACCTAGCTGGTAATTCTGATGGTCGCAACCTTTAACTGAGACGATCACTTGTTTTTTTGACTTTTGAATCTATTTACAGCTTTCGGAATTTTACTTTGGCTTTTGCCTTACTTTATGGATGAAATATTTGACCTCATGTAAGACTGAATTAATGTAGTGGTTAGTCCTACAAGCTATTGAACTTGTATCAATTATGATAATTTTATTGAAGACAAACAAAAATGATGCTACCTCAAGAGAATTTAGAGAATTTGCTATATTTTCGTGTATCAAAATGAAATTACTTTGTAATTCTTTTTAAGAGTTTCTTGGAATTTTACCATCAATTATCTGCAGAAACTTTTGGTCCTTCAAACAACATCTTGGTTGGATTTTCATTACCAGATAAAAATATATTTTTCCACAATTTTGATACAATATGAATATGTACTCACATAAATTCAAAGTTTGATGAATTTAATATTGAAAATTGATCGAGATGTAGGTGAAAAATGTCTAATCATAAACTTCTCATTCAAATAAACAATCTCCCACTTCTCAAGTAGGTGAAGAAAAAATAAGAAGCAACTCTTACAAAACCAAAGATTTGAATTGCCTTTTTTACAAAAGTATTTTAACTAATCTAAGTTAGTCTTGTCTTTGCAAGTTAGCACCCATCGATGGAAGAAGTGATATGTAGGAAGACATCTTCTGCACAAGGAATAGTGAGGGCACCCATCGGATGATCATACCCAAATTCTTCTTCAGCTTGACTTAATAACTCTTGAAATGAAGGTTGATTCAAGTATGATATAGGGATCACAAACCTCTTCATTTTCTCTCCAACATACACTGCAAGATATCCCTTGGGAACTTCACCAGATTTTGAATAAGCTCGTTTTGCAGCAAATGAAGTCCTTCTAATTCCAGGTAAACGAAAACCCATTGTTTTTTGTGTTTAGGAAAAGAATAAGAAGGAAGTATTTGAATAGAGATGCTTGGGAGTATTGTGAATTTGCGTTGCTACTGAAAGCATACATGTATGATTATATGTAGATGAAAGGATTTGCTTTTCTTGATTTATTGGTGGATCGAGGAGAGGCTGTGTGATAGAGCCTGCTGAGAGACAGGGCCTCATAGAGGTCACATGGAGTTGTCTTCGAGGTCGTTTTCAGAGACAATGGAGTGTTAGTCTAATTAATGCCTAGAGACATGGGTGTGAAAGATCATATCATTCGGTCTTTTATTTTCTTGAATAGAAAAATGTGTTTCTTTTCAAAACATTAATTCATTTTTATTTACATTTTAATTTTAGTTGTTGAACTATTCTGGTGTGAGCTCAATTATTGTATGGCAGATGTAATGGCCTGCTTCTTTTGTTTCAGACATGCTCAAAACATATCACCTATGTTCTTCATATTGAAAAGCTACCTGTACTTGGGCTCCTGATGAAATCTAGTTGATAGCCATTACATCAAAATATTTGGGGGCAAGAGAAGAACTGCAATTTTGTGATTCTATCCTAAGTTATATTATTGGTGCTTGGAAAGTGAGCGGGATACATGCGGTGCAATCCTTCAAGTGAGCCAACTGTATGACTAGAAACAGTAAGGTTTTCTACTTTAGAGGGACTACATATATAAAGTAATCTTGCTCAAATGAGCATCGTTTTTTTCTCTTTTTTCCACTTTAAATGTAAACAGTAACTATTTGAGAAGTATAGCTTCGGTAATTGAATTTTGGAAACTGTCAAGCATAGTCCAAACATAACTAGACATGGAAACAAACAGCTTTGGATAAACCATATGCATCTTTAAAATTATGTCCATGAATATTAGTCCATCATTAGGTTTCCCAAATTTAGGGGAATGATCAAACCCTGAATCTTAGGCCACGACCAACGTGGGTTTGCCTTAAAGTCAATTGTGCATCTTCAAAATCTTGGGATGATCAAGGGAAGGGTTCTAGTTGCAATAAAAAATATAATTGCCAGATTCTAAGAATAAACAGAAACAGATGAGCTGTTGAACTCGGGATCAATTAGAGAAAAAAAAAATCAGGGATTACTTTGTTCATGAATATCTAATTTAGATGGACTTTTGATTTTTTCCGTGTCCAAGAGTAGAGAAAGAACAAAAAAACCTTTACAAGGTAATAATACGCCTATATTACTAAATTTGATCACTAAATCTATGTCAGCCGGTCAGTCTCTTTCACTTTGCTTTATAACCCATTGAATTGAGAAGTGATATCTAAGAACACATCTTCTCTGCAAGGAATAGTAAGGCCACCCATTGGATGGTTATATCCGAACTCTCCCTCAGCTATACTCAGCAACTCTTGAAACAAAGTTTGGTTCAAGTATGATATGGGATCACAAAACACTTCATTCTCTCTCCGACATACACTGCAACATAGCCTTTTGGGACTTTCCCAGATTTTGAAGCTCTTGCACTAGAACTAGAAGTAAATGAAGACCTTCTAATACCAGGTAATCGAAAACCCATTTCTTTTGTTTCTTTGCTGGAATGGTTTGGTAGTGTTTAGATTTTGGATCTTGAGAATTGGAATTAGTTGTGTTGCTTGTGAAGGGGTGAGGGAATGTGCATATATAGTTGTTAAAGGTGAGCTAAGAGTGGGGTTGCAATAAGGGTTGTGTCATGTGTGTAACATGAGAGATCACATGGTGTTGTCTTGGACGTATTTATCAAGGATTGAAGGTGTAATGTCCCTTAAATAGAGTTTTTAAAATAGAATATTAAATAGTAAAATTATTAAATTAATTATGAATTCTCTTTTAGTGTACCGAAAGCTGGGTGTGACTGAAGGAGTCGTAGAACAACAGTATAAAGATTGATGCATACCCTTCCTTGTAAAAGAGAGTACAATAGGGTACTGTCTTGAAACCACCAAGATTGTTCTTGCATTGTTTTTAAAGGCTACTCCATTTTGTAGGCATGCTTCAGACATCTCATGTTTTTTCTTCATATCAATATCTCAATTGAATGCTTTCATATAACTAGGAATGATTGATTTAAGGAATTTCACAATAGGATTTACAGGTAGTACATACATGTGGTATTTAATGGACTCGAGTCTTCAATGATGCTCTTCAATGAGCTTGAATTTTTTATCATATGATATTTAACTTTAAACAATTAATGAGAGGGAAAATTTTTGACATTACTAGCACATTTTTTACCTCAAATTAATGGTTCATTGGTCAATCAAACTTATGACAATCAACTAATTAATATTTATGTTGTCAAGTATCTTTTCAATATAATCAAATTAAAAATTCGATTAAACATTTGTACATAACAAAAAAAACAAAGAAAAAGAAAAAGAGAAGAACTACGATTATGCTTGACGATGTGTTGCTTATTTGCTTATGAACTCAAGAATCAATATATTTATTAAAGCTACTGGAACTTGCACCTTTTATAAGGAGCCATGAGCAGTACTGCAGTTCTTAGTAGCTTACTAGCTTTGTGTGCTTGACCTTCTCTTTTCTATTATCTAGATCTTGTATTCCAAATTTTTAACTTTCCATTTTTTTTCAATTTATAATTATAATATAATTCAAATTCAATTTTCTCTTTTGAAATTTTGTGCCCATCAATTAATTTAATTTTCAATATTCTTGATGTAAATATTTTTTAACATAATATTTATATATATTTGGAACATCTTGTACGTTACACGAGGGCATTTTCTAGCTAGGAATATGTATATATCTATATAATTTGCTTACACAAGGGCCGTAAAAGATCACAGAAACGTGATATTGTCTTATAGTTAGCTTTGAAGGATCAAGATGTTAAATGAGAGTGCATACAACTATCAAGCCAACTCATATAAGAGAGATATATCAAAGTCTGGAAATCTTGAGGGGGACCTAAATTGATGTATGCTATGTCATAGTGTTTGGAGACAACGAATAGCATGATCACTAACTTGTATAGGCAAGACCACATGAAGCTTGGCTCCATAGTAGTACAAGATGATCTAATTAGAATTGAATGATTAGATTTTCATGCGATATTCATTCTATGGTGTTGATGCTTGATAGCAAAAACCAAATGAACCATGTATTATTTGTGAAATCTAGCAGTCATTGAATTGAATTCGCAGTTTTTTAATAAATTGAGATAATATAATTGAGGACAAAAACACATAATGATGTTTTACCTTTACCCTTATGAAATATAATTAATATTTAATGATTGACCAAAAAATATAACTGCTGAGTCATAATTAAAAATTAATAGAATTTACTTAGGAAATATAGATTTATTTTGAGTGTCAAATAAAACTATTTTTCAATTGTTTCTCAAGTGTTTCCTAGGATTAATTTGCTTTCACTTATGTGTAGTCGCTTTTGTTAAGGAACACTATATTTTATTTTGTGGCAAGAAAAGAATTCGAATACTCTTTTGTATAAATGCCTTTGATATTCTTATGTAATTGATTGAGATATCTTAAAAAATGTCTATTCATAGATTTCTCATTCGGATGAACAATTTTTGAATTCCCAAGTAGGGGAAGAAAAAAAGAACAAAAATCTTTACAAAGCATGAGACGGGAGCAATTTGAATTGCTTCCCTTACAAAATTGTGTTGACTAGACTAAGTAAATCATGTCTTCACAAGCTCTCACCCATTGAAAGAAGAGGTGACATTTAAGAAAACATCTTCGCTGCAAGGAATAGTGATGGCACCCATTGGATGATCATATCCAAATTCTTCTTCAGCTTCACTTAACAGCTCTTGAAATGAAGGCTGATTCAAGTGAGATACAGGGATCACAAACCTCTTCATTTCATCTCCAACATACACCGCAAGATATCCCTTTGGCACTTCACTAGATTTTGAAGAAGCCATTTTTGAACCAAAAGATGTCCTTCTAATTCCTGGTAAATGAAAGCCCATTTTTTCTGTTTAGGAGAATAAGAAACAAGTGCTCAAATGCAGATGCCTGAGGATATATATTAATATTGTTGAAGAGTTGTGTTGCTTCTAAATGGCATGCAAGTATGAGTATATATAGATGAAAGGATTTGTTTTACTTTAAGAATTGGTGAAGAGTTATAATTTGATAGGGCCCATTGAAAGACAAGGGCTCATTAGAGATCACATGGTGTTGTCTTAGAGGTCTTATTCAAAACCAACAGTTAGTCAGGATGAATCAAAAGAATTGAGATATGATTGATGAAGGTTTAGATAGCTGAATGAGGTGCAGTCCAGGCCCAAGACATGGATGAGAAGGATCACATGATTCTGTTTGATGTCTTTGTGAAATATTAAGACGGATCACTTGAACAGTCAAAGCCTAATGTCTATCTAAGGATTTTTATGGTTGTCATTTTGATTTCTAGACATGCTTGAGACATCTTATGTTTTCTTTATCTGCATCAGTCGAACTGATAGCATGTTGGAGCAGCATTTAACTGAAAAGTATATAAGGGACAGTTGGCATGTCTTAAATTTCAAAATATAAAATGAGACTTTTGAAAGTGTCTTCTATAGAATGGCAATAAACATGCTTCTTGAGATTTGATAAATTGTCAGGAATGTTGCCTCTCAAGGGGGTTTTTCTTGGGTCATACAGAGGCGCAACTAAAAATTGAAAACAGAGTTTGGTTACTTGATTAACATTAGAAATTTTTTAAAGCTGAAGATGGCAGACTTTGTTGGGATTAAGGAAGTTATGAACGTAAGTCATGTCAACTAAAAGCAATTTGCTTCTTTGCATTTCAAAATTCATAGTCTGTACAATTTCTTTACTGATACATTAGAGTGAATACTATAACAAAAGTATCTATTTTGTATGTTAAAAATTCAAACATGACTCTATATATGTTCCAACTTCCAAAGTAGGCTTACTTCTGGATCTATCTTGCTTTTCTATGGTAACTTCTACCTACTAGGCACTAGAAGCACTTGAGAAGTTAGAAAACAAAAATAAAAAGGAAAAGAAAAGGAAAAAAAGAACACATGCATGTCTGTGAACCATCTGCGAACCGTCCCTAGTAGAGTGCCTTTTATTTCATCATTTGTGCCATATGATGATATTGCCTTCAGTTGAGAGTTCATGAATCTTAGAAAGACATATATCTCTTCTAGCAGGTAATTTTGGTGGTCATGGTGATCCCTATCTGTCTTCATAGAAAGCCACACTCTTCATTTGTCATGAAGAATGTGGTTCATCTTAGACTCTGTACAATGCATAGGACTCATCTCTAGTTATCCTTTAAATGTAATCAAATTTATAATATGGTTAAAGACTCGCAAGAAAAAGAATATATTTGGACAAAAGAAAAGAAAAGAAAAGAAAATTTGAGAGGAAAAATTTTCCATCGTAAAAATTTTCGTATCACAGAGATGGATTAAAACCTTGAAATCTTGAGGACGACCTTAATTGATGGATGCTGTCATAGTGTTCGGAGGCAAGCATAGCATGATCACTAACTTGTATAGGCAAGACCACGTGAAGAGTACATGAAGTTGGGCTCCATAAATTGTAGTGGTACAAGATGATCCAACGGACTATATTTGTTCTATGGTGTTAATACTTGATACCAGAAACCATGCCAAATGAACCATACATTATTTATTTTGAGTTGTGTTATATTTTTATGGGTGAATTATGATCTCATGTGACATAAGGCTTGACTATTAATTCAGTGTCCCCCAATGCACCAATGAGTATTGATGCAAGAAATCTCCAAAGAGACAAGTGGAGCAAAAAAGTTCAATTTATTTAGTTTCTAGTGTTACTAGCTCTTGAATTGTATGAGTTCACATAATTTTATAGAGATAAGATTATTGAAGACAAAACATAAATGATGTTACCTCTACCCTTATAAAATATAATTACTGAGTTGAAATTGAAAATTAATAGAATTTGTCCAGGAAATATAAAATTATTTTGATTATCAAATAAAACTATTTTTTTTAATTCTTCTTATGAGTTTCCTAAGGTTAGTTTGTTTGCACTTAAATACAGACTCTCATGTTTCTCTAAAACAAAACTTGATTTGAATTTACTGAATACAACTTTTTTTTTAATTCCCCTCAATCCTTGCCACTTGAAAGACAAATTTTTAGTCACCTAAACTAAGAGTCCAATGCCATAATTTGATGGGTATTCATAAGACAAAATTGTCTATTGATAAATTTCCCATTGACACAAACAATTTTACACTTCCCATGTAGGGGAAGAAAAAGAGCGAAATAAAAAATCATTACGAAGCAAGATGATCTAAATTGCTTTCTTTACAAAATTGTGTTGACTAATCTAAGTTAATGTTGTCTTTGCAAGCTAGCAGCCATTGAAGGAAGAAGTGACTTTTAGGAAGACATCTTCTCTGCAAGGAATAGTGAGGGCACCCATTGTATGATCATACCCAAATTCTTCCTCAGCTTCGCTTAACAACTCTTGAAATGAAGGTTGATTCAAGTAAGATATAGGGATCACAAACCTCTTCATTTCCTCTCCAACATACACTGCAAGATGAGCCTTTGGCACTTCACTAGGTTTTGAAGATGTCATTTTTGCAGAAAATGAAGCCCTTATGATTCCAGGTAAGCGAAAACCCATTTTTTATGTGCTTAAGAGAGCTAGAAGGAAGTATTTGAATTTAGATGCTTGAAGATGTCAAGAAGAGTTGGGTTGCTTCTGAAAACATGCAAGTATGAGTTTATATAGATGAAAGGATTTGCTTTCCCTTATGATCGGTGGAGGAGAGGCTATGTGATAAGGCTTAATTATTGGAAGACAAGGGCATATTAGAGATCACATGGTTTTGTCTTAGGTCTTTTTCAAGAAACCAACAAGTCAGGATTCGCCAAATGAAGAGAGGACTCCGAAATCCATTTGGTTGAGCTATGATTGATGAAGGGTTAGTTAAGGGGTGTAGTCCAGAGACATGGATGAGAAGGATCACATGATTATGTTTTTATGTCTTTGTTAAATGTCAAGATGGATGATTGGAGCAGTTCAAAGCTTAATGCCTATCTAAAGAATTAATTTCTAGACATGCTTGAGACATCTCTTAGGTTTCCTGTATCTTCATCAGTCTAACTGATTGCATGTTGGAGCAGCATTCAATTGAAATTTGTAAGTAATAGTTAGCATTTTTTAAATTCAAATTAAATATTGAGCCTTTTGAAAGTGTCTTTTATAGAATTACAAGAAACATGCTTCTTGAGATCAGGTTAAAAAGTTGTCTGGAATGTTGCCTCTCTCAAGAGGATTTTTCTTGGCTCATTAATTCTTAGGGGCAACTAAATAATGAAAACACACTTAGGTTACTTGATCTACATTAGGAGTCTTTTAATGTTGAAGGAAGATTCAAACTTTGTTGGGATTAATTAATGAGGTTATTGATGGTAGTCGTATAAACAAAAAGCACATTGCTTTTTTCCCCAATCTTTAATTATATGTAAATTTCTTTAAAGTAGAGTATTAGATTCTATACTATTTGGAAAGTTTCTCTATTATGTATGTAAAAATATAAGAATGTAAAACAGGGCCTCTTGTCAACACAGAACATGGCTCTATGTTCCGATTTCCCTATAATCCATGTAGTATATAAAGGCTTGATTCTTCATATTTACAAACTGGTCTCTAGTCAAAAGGTGTTACACAATAGTAGAACACAAAGTTTTGAACACCCATTGAAGCCTTAATTTTTTTCTTGTATAATATTTTAACAATCATTGAGAGGGGGAACCCATTGAGCTATATTTTATATTTCATGAACTAATTAACACTTTTCCCCTAGCATTAGGAGTTAGCTTATGTTTTTGTCTTTCTTGATTCTGAAAACTAACTTGGACCTCACAAGTATATGCTTGACTTCAAAATTCAAGGTTAATAGATCAATCAAAGTTATGACAATCAACTAATTAACGGTTATATGTTGTAAAGTATCATTAAGACTTTGGAAAAACTTGTTAGACTAACATTCTTGAAACTGCAGAAACATAATTGCCATTGATGGTTGATGAGGAAGATATAGGAGAAAACTTTGCTCCTAGAAGATGGCAACAATCTTGAGGCATATCCTCTTCCTTCTCCTTGACTTTATAGTGACATGTTTGACTTCAGAATTAAAGGTTCATAGGTTAATCAAAGTTATGACAATGAACTAATGGTTTTGTTATAAATTATCTTTTTTTAATATAATCAAATTAATAATATTAAAGATTTGTACGAGAAAGAAATGTTTGAATCTCATGTTACTTTAGGATGGTTGTTTGAGAACTCAAGAATTAGGAATACATAATTTGCATACAAAGGGACAAGGACCATAAGAGATCACATGAAATTGTCTTGTAGGTACTTCTCAAGGATCAAGATGTTAAATTAGAGTGCATATACATCTTTCAATCCAACTCATATAAGAGAGATGGCTCAAAATCCAGAAATCTTGAACCGGACCTGAATTGACGGATGCTGTCTCACACTGTTTGAAAGAAAGAATAGCATGACCTCTCCCTGACTTGTATGGACAAGACCACGTGAAGAGGGCACGAATAATTAGTTCCTAGTCTTACCAGCAATTTCCACTCCCAAAAACCATTTCTCCCTAAATTTTTTTTCTTTTTTTTTTAATAAATTGAGATGTTATCATTGATGAAAAAAACATAAATGCTGTTGCCTCTTCCCTTCTAAAACATAATTAATTAAAAATTAATTTAATTTTCCTTGGAAATATAGATTTATTTTGACTTTTTAAATAAAACTGTTTTTTAATTCATCTGAAGAGTTTCCTAGGATTAATTTGCTTGCACTTTTGTTACCCCAAAGCTAAATCTTGATTCAAATTTACTGGATTAAAGAATATAATAATTTATTTTCAATTCTACTACACGATATGAATACAAATTCTTGGTCACCCAACCTGAAAGTTCAACACCTTTGATGTTCATAATTGATAGGCAGAATGTGAAAAATGCGTGTTCATAAATTTCTCATTCATGTAGATAATTTTTCACTTCCCAATTAGGGGAACAAAATGGAGAAAAAAAGTCTCTACAAAGCAGAAGGATTTGAATTGCTTCCTTTACAAAATTGTATTGACTGAACTAAGTTGTCTTTGTATGCTAGCACCCATTGACAGAAGAAATGACGTGTAGGAAGACATCTTCTGCACAAGGAATGGTGAGGGCACCCATTGGATGATCATACCCAAATTCTTCCTCCGCTTGACTTAATAGCTCTTGAAATGAAGGTTGATTCAAGTAAGATATAGGGATCACAAACCTCTTCATTTCTTCTCCGACATATATTGCCAGATATCCCTTTGGCACCTCGCCAGATTTTGAAGAAGCCATTTTTGCTGCAAACGAAGCCCTTCTAATTCCAGGTAAACGAAAACCCATTTTTTGTGTTTAAGATAAGCAGAAGGAAGTGGTAGAAATTAGATACTTGAGGATTGAGGATATTGTTGAAGAGTTGTGCTGCTTCTGAAAACCTTGCAAAGATGAGTATATATAGATTGATGAAAGGATTTCTTTTCCTTCAATATTTTTCGTGGAGGAAAGGCTAAGTGATAGGGCCCATTGAAAGACAAAGGCTCATTAGAGATCACGTGGTGTTGTCTTAGAGGTCTTTTTCAAAAAGCAACAAGTCAGGATTGGCCAAATGAAGAGAGGACTCTGAAACTCATTTGGTTGGGATATGATAGCTAAATGAGGTGTAGTTCAGTCCTGAGACATGGATGAGAAGGATCACATGATTCTGTTCTGTCCCTGTCAAATATCAAGAACGATCATTTCAGCAGTTCAAACCTTGTTGTCCATCTAAAAATTTTCATAGTTGTCATTTAAATTTCGAGACATGCTTGAGATATCTCTTATATTTCCTTTATCCTGATCAGTCCAACTGATAGCATGTTGGATCAGCATTGAACTGAAAAGTATAAGTAATGGTTGGCATGTCTTGAAATTTAAAAATAAATATTGATCCCTTTGAAAGTGTCTTGTATAGAATTGAAATAAACATGGTTCTTTAGATCATGTGAATAATTGTCAGGAATGTTGGCTCTCAAGTTGATTTTTCTTGGCTTATTCTTGGGAGAAACTCTGGTTTTCTTAATCTTAAAGATGGAAAACTTTGTTACGATTAATGAAGTTATGGATGGAATTCATGTACACAAAAAAGCAACTTGCATCTTTCGATTTCGACCTTTAACTGTCTGTAAATATTTTTACTAAATCATTATAGTCAATGCGATAGGAATAGATTCTTTACTATGTATCGTTGTAAATGCAGAACATGGCTCCAAGTTCCATCTTCCTAGTAAGCTTACTTCAGGTTCTAATTTGCTCTGCTTTGGTGATTTCTACCTACTTAGCACTAGAAGCACATAAGAAGTTTAAAAGAAAAAGAAAAAAGAAAACTAGAAATAACTATGAGGGGAGTTTTTTCTATCTCCACATTTCATACAGAACTCGCGTCTCGAAAGTAATGAAAAGACACAAATGTCTTAAAATTTCAATCTTACTCACATATGCCTTCTTCTTTGTTATACTTGCAATCAGAATAATATTAAGGTGAATGTCTCTGTGAACCCTTCTTTAGCTATACTCAGCAGTTCTTGAAAAAAGGTTGGCTCACATATGATATGGAGATAAAAAATGCTTCGTCTTTTCTCCAACATATACAGCAACGCAGCTTTTTGGGACTTCAACAGATATTGAGGCTCCTTCATTAGTAATATATGAAGCCCTTCTAAAATGAGGTAAACGAAAACCCATTTCTTTGGTTTCTTTGCTAGAATAGTCAGGTAGTGTTTAGATTATGATTCCTGAGGATTGGAATGGCTTGTTGCTTATGAAGGAACGAGGGAATGTGTATTTATAATCATTAAAGGCTAACTATACAGAGTGGGGGAGATATTGTAGAACATGAAGTTTTGAACCTCTGGTGAAGCTTGAATTTTCTTATATGATATTTAATTTTAAACAATTAGCGAGGGAAGCCTATGGAGTCAACATGTTTCCCCTTCAGGAATTATTAACTTATGTTTTCCTTCTTGTTTCTAAAAGTAAAATCTTTTATAATCACTTGTTGGACTTCAAAATTAAAGGTTCATAAGTCAATCAAAGTTATGACAATGACCTAATGGTTATATTATGAATTATATTTTTAATATAATCAAATTAATAATTAATAATAATAAAGATTTGTACAAGAAAGAAATGTCTGAATCTCATGTTTCTTTAGGATGTGCTGCTTGAGAACTCAAGAATTTAGTATTTATAATTTGCATCCAAAGGGACAAGGACCATAAGAGATCACATGATGTCATGTAGGTACTTTTTAAGGATGAAGATGTTAAATGTACAACTATCAATCCGACTCATATAAGAGAGATGGATTAAAATCTGGAAATCTCGAAGAGGACCTAAATTGATGGATGCTATCTCATAATGTTTGAAGGCAAGAATAACATTATCACAAACTTGTATAGACAAGACCACGTGAAGAGTACTTGTAGTTTTGCTCCTTGGTACTAACAGATGATTTAATACACTTGAATGATTAGTTCCTACTCTTACCATGGACGGATCCAGAACTTGATAATTGGGTGGGGGGGGAGGAGGGGGAGGAGATGTGGGTGGGTGTGGGGCGGGGCGGGGCACTAAAATCTAATTTAGAAATTTTATACGAGTAAAATGTATAATTTTTACCAGAGGAATCGTAAAGCATAGGGGGCGAGCCCTTCCCATCCGTCCCTGAGTCTTACAAGCTGTTGAATTGTGTTCACATAATTTTTATAAATTGAGATGCTATCATTGAAGACAAACATAAATGCTGTGTTACCTCTTTCCTCATAAAATATAATTACATACTGAGTTCGAATTAAAAAATTAATAAATTTGCTAAGGAAATGCTTAATTATTTTGACTTTGAAATAACACTTTTTTTTTTTTTTAAAAATATCATCTTAAGAGTTTCCTAGGTTTAATTTGCTTGCATTTATGTCCTGACACTTTTGTTACCCTAGAGCAAAATCCTGAATTAAATTTGGATTAAAGAATATGTAATATTTTTTCTCAATTTAACTAGAAGTTAAGCATAAAAATTCTTAGTCATCCAGCCAATAAGTTCAATACCTTTGAAATTCATAATTGATTGAGATAACGGGAAAATGCCTTTTCATAAATTTCTAATTCAGATAAATAACTTTTCACTTCCCAAGTAGTGGAAGAAAAAGAAGAACGAAAAATTCTTTACAAAGCAGAAGGATCCAAATTGCTTCCTCTGCAAAATTGTGTTGACTAACCTAAATCTAAGTTAATCTTGTCTATGCAAGCTAGCACCCATTGAAGGAAGAAGTGACATGTAGGAAGATATCTTCAGTGCAAGGAACAGTGACAGCACCCATTGGATGATCAAATCCAAATTCTTCTTCAGCTTGACTTAACAGCTCTTGAAATGAAGGTTGGTTCAAGTATGCTATAGGAATCACAAACCTTTTCATTTCCTCTCCGACATACACCGCAAGACATCGCTTTGGGGCTTCACCACATTTTGAAGAAGCCATTTTTCCAGCAAAAGATGTCCTTCTAAATCCAGGTAAATGAAAGCCCATGTTTTGTATTTAAGAGAATGAGAGGGAAGTTCTCAAATTTAGATGCTTTGAGGATATTGTTTAAGAGTTGTGTTGCTTCTGAAAACCATGCAAGTATGAGTATATATAAAGGAAAGGATTTGTTTTCCTTCAATAATTGGTTGAGGAGATGCTATCTAATGAGGCTTCTTGGAAGACAAGGGCTCATTAGAGATCACATGGTGTTGTCTTAGAGGTCTTTTTAAAAAAGCAACAAGGATTAACCAAACGAGGAGAGGAAGCCCATTTTGTTGAAATGTGATTGATGAACGGTTAGCTAAATGAGGTGTAGTCCATCCCAAAGACATGGATGAGAAGGATCACATGATTCTGTTTTGTGTCTCTATTAAATGTCAAGAAGGATCATATCAACAGTTCAAAGCTTGATGTCCTTCTAAAGATTTTTATAGTTGTCAGTTAAATTTCTAGACATGCTTGAGACATCTCTTATTTTTTCTTTATCTTCATCAATCCAACTGAGAGTATGTTGGATCAAGATTGAACTGAAAAGTATAAGTAATGGTTGGCTTCTTGTGAAATTCAAAATAAATTAAAAATATTGATCCCTTTGAAAGTGTCTTTTATAGAATTGAAATAAACATACTTCTTGAGATCATGTCAATAAATTGTCAGGAATGTTGCCTCTCGAGTGGATTTTCCTTGGCATTCTTAGGAGCGGCTATGTTTTTAACAGAAACATTTGAGTTAATACTATAGGAATCAAGTCTCTATTTCGTATCATTGTAAATGCAGAGCATGGCTCCAAGTTCTAACCTCCTAGTAAGCTTACTTCAGGTTCTGATTTGCTCTTCTATGGTGATTTCTACCAACTTGGCCCTAGAAGCACATAAGAAAAGTTAAAAATAAAATAAAATAACTATGAGGAAAGATTTTTCTCTCTTTTTTTTTTTTGGGCATCCTCCAATTTCGTTCAGAACTCTTAAATTTGTTATTAAAAATTAGATTCAAATGTCTTAAATTTTCAATTTCATTCACATATATATGCCTTATTTACTTTTATGGACGAAATTAGATGACCTCAGATCATGTATGACACATTTAATGTAGTGATTAGTCCTACAAGCTTCTGAACTTGTATCAAATAGGATAATTTTATTGAAGGCAAACAAAAACGATGCTATGTTCTCTTGCTTTATATTACAGAATTGAAACAAATAATCTAGAGAATTTGCTATATTTTCTTGTATCAAATGAAATTATTCTATAATTCTTATTAAGAGTTTCTTGGAATTTTACCAACAATTATCTGCAGACACTTTTGATACCTTCAAACGTCTTGATTTGATTTTAATTACCATATTAAAATATAATATTTTTCTGCAATTCTGCTACAAGAACATGAATATGTACTCACATAAATCCAAAGTTTGATGAATTCCATATTCAAAATTGATCAAGATATGTGTGAAAAATGTCTACTCATAAACTTCTCATTCAAATAAACATTTCCCCCTTCTCAAGTAGGGAAAGAAAAAAATAACAAGCTACTCTTTAAAAAAATGAAGGATCTGAATTCCCTCTTTTACAAAACTATGTTATCTAATCTAGGTTAGTCTTGTCTTTGCAAGTTAGCACCCATCGATGGAAGAAGTGATATGTAGGAAGACATCTTCTGCACAAGGAATAGTGAGGACACCCATCGGATGATCATACCCAAATTCTTCTTCAGCTTGATTTAATAACTCTTGAAATGAAGGTTGATTCAAGTATGATATAGGGATCACAAACCTCTTCATTTTCTCTCCAACGTACACTGCAAGATATCCCTTGGGAACTTCACCAGATTTTGAAGAAGCTCGTTTTGCAGCAAATGAAGTCCTTCTAATTCCAGGTAAATGAAAACCCATTGTTTTTTGTGTTTAGGAAAAGAATAAGAAGGAAGTATTTGAATAGAGATGCTTGGGAGTATTGTGAATGATTTGTGTTGCTACTGAAAGCATACATGTATGATTATATATAGATGAAAGGATTTGTTTTTGTTGATTTATTGGTGGATCGAGGAGAGGCTGTGTGATAGGGCCTTTTGAGAGACAAGGCCTCATAGAGGTCACATGGAGTTGTCTTCGAGGTCTTTTTCAGGAAACAATGGAGTGTTACTCTATCTAATGCCTAGGGACATGGATGTGAAAGATCATATCATTCGGTCTTTTCTTTTCTTGAATATAAAAATTTGGTTCTTTTCAAAACATTAATTCATTTTTATTTACATTTTAATTTTAATTTTTGAGTTATTCAGCTGCGAGCTCAATTATTGTTTGGCTGATGTAATGGCCTCCTTCTTGTTTCGGACATGCTCAAAACATATCACTTATGTTCTTCATATTGAAAAGCTACCTGTACTTGGGCTCTGATGAAACCTAGTAGATAGCCATTAAATCAAAATGTTTGGGGGCAAGAGAAGAACTGCAATTTAGTGACGATATCCTAACTTATATTATTGGTACATGGAAAGTGAGTGGGATACGTGAGGTGCATTCCTTCAAGTGAGCCAGCTATTTGTCTAGAAACGGTAAAGTTTTTTACCTTAGAGGGACTACATATATAAAGTACTTTTGTTCAAGGAAGCATCTTCTTTTTTTTTTTTTTTTTTTGGTAATAAATTTTACACTTTAATTGTAAACAATGACTATTTGAGAAGAATAGCTTAGGTAATTGAATTTTGGAAACTGTCTAGCATAGTCCAAATTTAATTTTAGATGGAAACAATCTGCTTTGGATAAATCATTTGCATCTTCAAAATTATGTCCATGAATCTTAGTCCATCATTAGGTCTCCCAAATTTAGGGGAATGATCAAACATTGAATCTTGGGCCGCATCATAAACGTGGGTTTGCCTTAAAATCAATAGTGCATCTTCAAAATCATGGGATGGTCAATGGAAGGGTTCTAGTTGCAATAAAAAGTATGGTTGCTTGATTCTAAGAATAAACAGAAACTGATGAGTTGTTGAACTCGGTTAGATAAAAAAATCAGGGATTACTTTGTTCATGAATATCTAATTTTGCTGGACATTGGTTTTCTTCCACTTCTCAGAGTGGAGAAAGAACAAAAAACCTTTACAAGGTAATAATATGCTTATATTGCTAAATTTGATCACTAAATCTATGTCAGCCAGTCAATCTCTTTCACTTTGCTTTATAGCCCATTGAATGGAGAAGTGATATCTAAGAACACATCTTCTCTGCAAGGAATAGTAAGGCCACCCATTGGATGGTTATATCCGAACTCTTTCTCAGCTAAGCTCAGCAACTCTTGAAACGAAGTTTGGTTCAAGTATGATATGGGTATCACAAAACGCTTCATTCTCTCTCCAACGTACACTGCAACATAGCCTTTTGGGACTTTCCCAGATTTTGAAGCTCTTGCACTAGAAGTAAATGAAGACCTTCTAATACCAGGTAATCGAAAACCCATTTCTTTTGTTTCTTTGCTGGAATGGTTTAGTAGTGTTTAGATTTTGGCTCTTGAGAATTGGAATGGTTTGTATTGCTTTTGAAGGGGAGGGGGAATGTGTATATATAGTTGTCAAAGGCTAGCTATAGAATAGGGTCGCAATAAGGGTTGTGTCATGTGTGTGCCATGGGAGATCACATGGTTTTGTCTTGGAGGTCTCTATCAACCATTGAAGGAGTCGTATAACAACAGTATAAAGATTGAAGGCATACCCCACCTTGTAAAAGTACAATAGGGTACCCTCTTGAAACCAACTGGATTGTTCTTGCATTGTTTGTAAAGGCCACTACATTTTGTAGACATGCTTCAGACATCTCCTGTTTTTTCTTCATATCGATTCCTTAATTGAATGGTTTCATATAACTACCAAGTAAGATTGATTGCCTGGAGGAATTTCACTGTAGAAGTTACAGGTAATACTTGCATGTGGTATTTAAAGGACTTGAGTCTTCCATGAAGCTCTTCTCTCATCAATTAGTGTTATTAATTAGTAGTAAAACACGATGTTTTAAGCCCTGGTGAAGCTTGAATTTTCTTGTCATGTGATATTTAACTTTAAACAATTAACCAGCGGGAAAACTTTGACATTGCAAGCACATTTTATACTTCAAAATTAGTAGTTCATAGCTCAATCAAACTTACGACAATCAACTAATTAATAGTTAATTATCTTTTAAATATAATCAAATTAAAAATTCAGTTTAACACTTGTACGTACTAGAAAAAAAATATTTGAACTCCGATTATGCTTGAGGATGTGTTGCTCTCTTGCTTGTGAATTCAAGAATCAATATATTTATCAACCAACATATTTATAAAAGCTACTGAAAGTTGCACCTTTTATAAGGAGCCGTGGGCAGTACTGCGGCTCTTAGTAGCTTACTAGCTTTGTGTTCTGTGCTTGACCTTTGTTTTTTTTTTCTTTCTATTATCTAAATCTTGTATTTCAAATTTTAACTCTCCAATTTTTCAAATTTTAATTATAATATAATTCAAATTCAATTTTCTCTTTTGAAATTTTGTGCCCATCAATTAATTTAATATAATATTTATATATATTTGGAACATCTTGTACATTACAAGAGAGCATTTTCTAGCTTGGAACATACATACATATACACATATAATTTGCCTACACATGGGCCCTAAGAGATCACAGTAACATGATATTGTCTTATAGTTAACTTTAAAGGATCAAGATGTTAAATGAGATTGCATACAACTATCAAGCCAACTCATATAAGAGAGATTTATCTAAGTCTGGAAATCTTGAGGAGGACCTAAATTGATGGATGCTGTCATAGTGTTTGGAGACAAGAATAGCATGATCACTAACTTGTATAGGCAAGACCACGTGAAGCTTGGCTCCATAGTAGTACAAGATGATCTAATTAGAATTGGATGATTAGATTTTTCATGCGATATTTATTCTATGGTGTTGATGCTTGATACCAAAAACCAAAATGAACCATGTATTATTTATAAAATCTAGCAGCAAGTGGTTTTAACATCTATAATTATAAACATCAAAATTTTTACGTTGACAGTTGTCTCATTTTTATGGATAGAGAATGATATCATGTGAGATAGGACTTGATTGTTAATTCAGTGGACACAATTCACCAAAATCCATTATGAAGCAAAATTGACCAAGGAAGTTAATATAGTTCCTAGTCCTATCAGTCATTGAATTGAATTCACATTTTTTTAAATAAATTGAGATAATATGATTGAAGACAAAAATATATAACAATGTTACCTTTACCCTTATAAAATATAATTAATATTTAATGATTGGAGAAAAAATATAATTGCTGAGTCATAATCAAAAATCAATAGAATTTACTTAGGAAATATAGATTTATTTTGAGTATCAAATAAAACTATTTTTTAAATTGTTTCTCAAGTGTTTCCTAGGATTAGTTTCCTTTCACTTATGTGTAGATGCTTTTGTTAAGGAACACAATATTTTATTTTGCAAAAAGAAAATAATACAAATACTCTTCTGTATAAATGCCTTTGACATTCATATATAATTGACTGAGATATCGTGGAAAATATCTATTCATAAATTTCTCATTCAGATGATCAATTTTACACTTCCAAAGTAGGGGAAGAAAAAAAAGAACAGAAATGTTTGCAAATCATAAGGATTTGATTTGCTTCCTTTACAAAATTGTGTTACTAATCTAAGTAAGTATTGTCATTGCAAACTAGCACCCGTTGAAAGAAGAAGTGACATTTAAGAAGACATCTTCTCTGCAAGGAATAGTGAGGGCACCCATTGGATGATCATACCCAAATTCTTCTTCAGCTTGGCTTAACAACTCTTGAAATAAAGGTTGATTCAAGTAAGCTATAGGGATCACAAATCTCTTCATTTCATCTCCAACATATACCACAAGACATCCCTTAGGCACTTGGCATGATTTTGAAGGAGCCATTTTTGTACCGAATGAAGTCCTTCTAATTCCAGGAAAACGAAAACCCATTTTTTGTGTTTAAGAGAAGAAGAACGAAGTGATTGAATTTAGATACTTGAGGATTGAGGATATTGTTGAAGAGTTGTGCTGCTTCTGAAAACCTTGCAAGGATGATAAATATATATACATCGATGAAAGGATTTCTTTCCTAATAATTGGTGAAGAAGAGGCTATGTGATAGGGCCCATTGAAAGACAAGGGCTCATTAAAGATCACATGGTGTTGTCTTAGAGGTCTTTTTCAAAAATGCCACATGTCAGGATTAGCTAAATGAAGAGAGGACTTCCAAACCCATTTGGTTGAGATATGATTGATGAAGGGTTGCTAAATGAGGTGTGGTCCATTCCAGAGACATGGATGAGAAGGATCACATGATTCTGTTTTGTCTTTGTGAAATGTTAAGACGGATCATTGGAACATTTCAAGGCTCAATGTCTACCTAACGATTTTTAAGTTGTCATTTTAATTTCTAGACATGCTTGAGACATCTCATGTTTTCTTTATCTTCATCCGTCGATCTGATAGCATTTAACTGAAAAGTATGAGTTACGGTTGGCATGTCTTAAAATTCAAAATATATATTGTGACTTCTGAATGTGTATTTTATAGAAACTGCAATAAACATGCTTCTTGAAATCAGGCTGATAAATTGTCAGGACTGTTTCCTCTCAAGGGGTGTTTTTCTTGGCTCTCACGGAGGCACAGCTATAAAGGGAAAACAGAATTAGGTTACTTGATTAACATTAAAAGTTATCTAATGCTTAAGATGGCAGACTTTGTTGGGATTAAGGAAGTTGTCGATGTAAATCGTGTCAACTAAAAGCAATTTCCTTCTTCCCTTCCGAAATACAATTCTGTAAAATTTCTTTACAGATACATTAGAGTGAATACTATAGCAAAACTGTCTGCTTTGTGTACCAGAAATTCAAATATGACGACTCTATATACGTTCGTTCCAACTTCCGAAGCAAGCTTACCTGATGATTTTGTTTTTTGGTGCAAATGAGGGCTAAGGCCCAGAAAAATTACTCATTAATAACAAGGGGGACAGAGGTCCCAGTACAATGAGCAAGTAACAAGTCCTGAACACACTCAGGAGTCCCAGCATGAAAACAGAATTGGTGTTTAACAGACAAACACCATTTAGCTAAAGTGTCAGCAATTCGGTTACCATCACCTGGAATAAAAGAGAATTTTAGATCCCACTGGAAGTCCATCCGTCTTCTAATTTCAAGAACCCCAGTGGAAATATTGGGACTGAGGGGCGCCTTAGATGTGAGAATGTCAATAATATTAAGAGCATCGGACTCAACATGCACTTTTCGAAATCCCAAATTCCAGCTCAGTTTTAGCCCCTCCAAAATGACCAGAGTCTCAGCTTCAGCAGTAGAACAGGTCCCAAGAAATTTGGTGAAACCACCTAACCATCTTCCATTGTGATTTTTGAGAACGCCACCTATACTGGCTGAGGATCTATTTTGCTTTGCTATGGTAACTACTACCGACTAGGCACTAGAAGAACATGAGAAGTTTGAAAAGGGGAAAAAAAAAAAACATGCATGTCTCCTACAAAATTCTTGATCGAATTTGTAATGGAAAGATTTAAATATCTTGAATTTTCAATCTTATTATTATTAACACATGCATGTCTGTGAACCTTAAGCGAACTGTCTCCAGAAGAGTCTCTTTAATTTATTTCGTCATTTGTGCCAAATGATGATATTGACTTCAGTTGAGAGTTCATGAATCTTGGAGAGACAGATATCTCTCCTACCAGGTAATTCTGGTGGTTATGGTGATCCTTAGCCTTCTTCATGCCTGGAAGCCATACTCTTCACTAGTCATAATGAGTACAGTTCACCTCAGACTCTATGCAATATACAGAACCCATCTTTGGTTAAATGTAATCAAATTACTAACACGGTTAAAGACTTAAAGACCTGAAAGAAAAAAAAAAATATATATATATATATATATTTGAACTGATGATGCTCCAGGATAACAACTTAAGACTTAAAACAAAGGGAAAGAATTGTCATGAAAAGTTTTCCGTTGCCAAAAATTTTGCGTAGCCCTAGTATGTTCCATTGAAAACAATTTGCGATGGATTTTAACCTATCTGTGTGATTGAGCTCACTTGTCAGCGTTGCAAGCTTCATATAGTTTCACGTCACCCTATTGCAAGTGTAGTGGGGCTTGCATTCTTATCGCCCTTGTTCCCTTGTAAGCATATATAAAAATGTTTCCCCAAACAAGGAAAATATTGAATGAATTGATTGTAAATTTTAAGATTTTATGATTTCTGGATTCTCTAAGGAAGAACAAGGCTTGACTGTCAATCTAGTGGCCACAATGCACCGAAGAGGAATGATGCAAAAAAAAAAAAAAATCTCCAAACAAGTGGAGCAGAAAAGTTCAATTTAAATTTCTAGTATTATTAGCCGTTGAATTGAGTTCACATAAATTAAGAGAGGTAATATTATTGAAGACAAAAAAAAAATAATTATTGGGTTGAAATTTAAAATTAATAGAATTGTCCAGGAAATATAGAATTATTTTCGTTATCAAATAAAACCATTTTTTTCAATTCTTCTGAAGAGTTTCTTAAGATTAATTTTCTTACACTTAAACACAGATCAATCTCTTGTTTCCCTAAAACAAAACTTGATTTGAATTTACTGGATTAAGGAATATAACATTTTTCCCCTCAATCTTTGCCACGAGAAAGACAAATTTTTAGTCACGTAAACTGAAAGTCCAATGCCTTTGATGGGTATTCGAAAGATTGAAATAACGTCAAAACTGTCTATTTATAAATTTCCCATTGACACAAACAATTTTACACTTCCCAAGTAGGGGAAGAAAAAGAGGGAATAAAAAAATCATTACGAAGCAAAATGATTTAAATTGCTTCATTTACAAAATTGTGTTGACTAAGTTAATGTTGTCTTTGCAAGCTAGCAGCCATTGAAGGAAGAAGTGACTTTTAGGAAGACATATTCTCTGCAAGGAATAGTGAGGGCACCCATTGGATGATCATACCCAAATTCTTCCTCAGCTTCGCTTAACAACTCTTGAAATGAAGTTTGATTCAGGTAAGATATAGGGATCACAAACCTCTTCATTTTCTCTCCGACATACACTGCAAGATGACCCTTTGGCACTTCACTAAGTTTTGAAGATGTCATTTTTGCAGAAAATGAAGCCCTTATGATTCCAGGTAAGCGAAAACCCATTTTTTTTATGTGCTGAAGAGAACTAGATGGAAGTTTTTGAATTTAGCTGCGTGAAGATGTCAAGAAGAGTTGGGTTGCTTCTGAAAACTTGCGAGTATATATAGATGAAAGGATTTGTTTTTCCTCATGATCGGTGGAGGAGAGGCTATGTGATAGGGTTTACTTATTGGAAAACAAGGGCATATTAGAGATCACATGGTTTTGTCTTAGTGGTCTTTTTCAAGAAACCAACAAGTTAGGATTCGCCAAATGAAGAGAGGACTCCAAAATCCACTTGGTTGAGATATGATTGATGAAGGGTCAGTTAACGGGTGTATTCCAGAGACATGGATGAGAAGGATCACATGGTTATGTTTCATGTCTTTGCCAATTATCAAGAAGGATCATTGGAACAGTTCAAATCTTAATGCTATCTAAAGATTTTGACTATTTGACTCTTAATTCCATGAGAAATGATGCCTCCAATATTGTCTAAAATTTGATCATCTTGTCCTACTACGTACAGAATCAAACCTCATTTACTCTTCACATGGTCTTGCCTATGTGTACAAGTTAGTGACCGTGCTCAATTATTACTCTTCCAATATGCATGTCTCACTTATATATTTGTTGGCTCGGTAGCTATATATATATGTCAACAATATTGCAAATCTCTAAAGAAATTACACGTGAGTGTCCAATGCATGTCTACAAATTAAACGAAAACTCTGTATTGCATGTTAGTGCTACATGTCCACCTTTTATAGGTTTTGTATAATGAATTGATGAAACAATATTTGTGTCTAAGATGGGCCATGCATTCATTTTGGTGAGATTCTTTCACGAAACTTACAAAAGAAACCCACCCTTATCAAGTTGTAATAAAAGGAAGAAATCATGTACCTTCAGTGCTGCACCAATTATCTGTGACTCTTGGTGTGGGACTCTATTCCCCTAGATCTTAGTTGATAGGTATATATCATCGTCAAACTAGGGCTTCAATATGAAGGGAAAAAATATGTGAAATGTCTAAAGCATGTCTTCAAAATGGAGCATCCATTGAAGTATACATGAACAAGAGGGAAACTTATTGTCCTCTCTTTCACAAGGTGGGGTCATCATTCATTGCTATATAACTTCAATCCTTAACAGACATTTCCAGGACAACACCACATGATCTCTCATTGCACACACATATGCCCATGTCGTTACTCTATTATTTAGACAACCTTTAACAACTATAAATACGCACTCCCTCTTGCCTTCACAAGCAACACAAGCCATTCCAATTCTCAAGAGCCAAATAATCAAATTCTAAACAGTACCTTACCATTCTAGCAAAGAGACAAGAGAAATGGGTTTTCGTTTACCAAGTATCAAAAGGGCTTCGTTTACTTCTAGTGAAAGAGCTTCGAAATCTGTGGAAGTCCCAAAGGGCTATGTATCAGTGTACGTTGAAGAGAAAATGAAGCGTTTTGTGATCCCCATATCATACTTGAATCAACCTTCATTTCAAGACTTGCTGAATATAGCTGAGGAAGAGTTTGGATATGATCATCCAATGGGTGGCCTTACTATTCCTTGTAGAGAAGTTATGTTCTTTGATATCGTTGCTCGATTCAATGAGCTATGAAGCTTAAGGAGTCTCACTGACTGACATAGATTTAGGAAACTTTTTGCAATATGACAATTCTAGCTAAATAAGTTATTCATCAATATAATATTCTTTTTCCATTTGTTCTTCGGCAATATTTTTGTCTAATTATAACAAATTCAACATCTCTCGTTGCTCTTCTTTTCCTTTTGTTCTTAACAGCACGTAATTACATTTTTTTTTGCAATCAGAACTTTCCTTTGATCATCCCATATTATTGAAGAAGGAACTATTAATTCTGAGGTAGACCCAAGTTAAAGGTGGACTAAGATTCACGGTTTGATCATTCCCATAAATTTGAAACCCGCTACACTAGCAATTGGTTTTACTCAAAAGGTTTTCATAGATTTATCTACAGCAATTTTCTTCTTTGTATAGTGATGTTTTACTTTTAATTATGTCTCGAATTTTCAAAAATTCATTTTTTTTTCTAAATTCAATTATCTGGGCAATATTATTATCCAATTTCAGTGCGTATGATTAGTTATCGTTCACATTACTGACTCAAAGTGTAAAATTAAAACCGTTGGAGCTAACTTCCTAAGTAAAACAAATATCCTAAATCAGTCAATCTATCATGGTAGGGTTTGCCTTCGCTGATCATTATAATCCCCTTAAAATATTGTTAATCATAATTTAATGAATTTATATATGATTAGTTCTGATGAGAAAACTGAGAATTCAGGGGTCAGTGAGCTGCTATTTTGGATAAGAACCCAAAAAATCCTTATATCATATTGTGGGATCATAGATTACAAAGGTTGTAACATATTGCCCTCCTCTAGAAGTACGGAGGTTTAGCTCAACCAGATGTGTATAAAAATTTTCATGTTCTAATTTCTCTCTTCTATAAACTGCAGAGACACTAATTATTTTCAGGTGTGATGGACATATTTTATTGTGTTCACAAGGTCAATTGCTAGCACTAGTCTACGGGGTAATTTCTACTAGACCTTGTAAGGTCTTAGTGAGCGCATTAATAGAAAGTAGTGCAACTTGAAGACTCTGGGGTTATTAATTACCTAAACTAACATAAATAATCTAATGAAGGAAATAGCTGATCGATACTAAAATAATTGGAGTCTATGGCACAAATGGTGAAATGAAAGTCACTTTACTCGAGACAGTTTGCAGAAGGGTTCAGAGACTTATGGTTCTGATTGCAAGTGTAATAGAGAAGGCATATGTGAATAAGATTGAAATTTTAAGACATCTGAATCTTTCAATTGCAAGGAAGTTGGAACATAGAGCCATTTTCTGCATTGGCAAGAGGCCCAGCTTTACATTCTTGCATTTTAACATGTGAAATAGAAAAACTTTTCCTATAGAATAGACTTTGCGTTTCTGTGAAAAATATTTACAGACAATTAAAGGAGGGAATGGAAAGAAGCAAGTTGCTTTTTGTTCATGACTTACATCAATAACTTCATTAATGGCGAAAAAGTTTACCACCTTCTTAAACAATTGAATGTGAATAAGATTGCTTTTTGTTTATACCTAATTCTTTGATTTCTAAGAGCTTATGTGAGTTGGGTACTGGAAGCTCTATTAAGTAACCTATTTCTGTATCCCCTTGAGAGGCAACATTCAAGACAATTTATAAACCTGATGTCAAGGAACATGTTCATTGCAATTCTGTATAAAAAGACACTTTCAAAAGGCTCAGTATTTAGTTTGAAACTAAAGACCTGCCAATGCCAACTCTTTACTTATACTTTTCAGCAAAATGCTGCTTCAACATGTTGGACTTCTGAAGATACAGGAAACATATAAGAGGTGTCTCAAGCATGTCGAGAAATTGAAATAACAGCCATATAAATTTTTAGATAGACATTAAGCTTTGAACTGTTCAAATGATGCTTCTTGACATTTGACGAAGACATAAAGCAGAATCATGTGATCCTTCTCATCCATGTCTCAAGACTGGACTACACCACGTTAGCTAATCCTAGCTGCTTTCATCAATCACATCTCAGCCAAATGGATTTCGAAGTCCTCTCTTCATTTGGCTAATCCTGACTTTACTTTTTGAAAAAGACCTCTAAGACAACACACCATGTGATCTTTAATGAGCCCTTGTCTTTCAATGGGCCCTATCACAGCCTCTCCTCCACCAATTATTGAAAGAAAAGAAATCCTTCCATCTATATATACTCATCCTTGCAAAGGTTTTCAGAAGCAGCACAACTCTTTAACTATATCCTCAATCCTCAAGTATCTAAATTTGATCACTTCCTTCTCCTTCTCTTAACACCCAAAAATGGGTTTTCGTTTACCTGGAATTAAAAGAGCTTCATTTGCAGCAAAAATGGCTTCTTCAAAATCTGGTGAAGTACCAAAGGGATATCTTGCTGTATATGTCGGAGATGAAATGAAGAGGTTTGTGATCCCTATATCTTACTTGAATCAACCTTCATTTCAAGAGCTATTAAGTCAAGCGGAGGAAGAGTTTGGATATGATCATCCAATGGGTGCTCTAACTATTCCTTGCACTGAAGATGTCTTCTTAAATATTACATCTTCCTTAAATCGATACTAGTTAGCAAAGATAATATTAGCTTAGATTAGTTGACACAATTTTGTAAAGGAAGCAATTCATATCCTTTGCTGTGTAAAGATTTTTTTGTTCTTCTTTTCTTCCCCCACTTGGGAAGTGAAAAAATGTTTGTCTGAAAGAGAAATTTGTGAATAGACATTTTCACGTTATCTCAACCAATTATGAATATCAATGGCATTGAACTTTCAGTTTTGGTCACTTAGAGTATTTGTATTCTTGTATCAAAATTGGAAAAAAAAAATCGTGTTCTTTAATCGACTAAATGATGTTGAATCAAAATGCATATTTTTTATGATTCCAAAACAACTATAGTTTAGACATAAAGATATCGAGGGAGTAAAAGCTCAAAATCTTCAAGTAACCAAGTAAAGCATCAAGCCAAATGGATGAAGTCCTAGCCATTAGGTTATTTTCTTGTTTTACTTAGGTTAAGTGGTTAGTGATGCTTTAATGTTATTTAACTTTATTATCACTAAGCTTAAATAAGCATAATCCTGAAGTTTTGGCACTTAGCTCAAAGTTTTTAAATTTGTTTTCTTGCCAAAACCTCAATAGCTGCTAGACGTACATCATAGGGTCGAATGCATATTTTGATCATGCTTTGTCATGTGTTTCTTGAAAACCTTGCGTTGGATGTTGGCAAATATGTCCTACCAGTCCAATTAAGCTAGGTGAATGAATGATAATGTAGTATAACGATGTCCACCTAGGTCATTCACACTGTACTGGAGCGAGTAATGATGCAAGGACTCGAATGAATTGAATGGACTAAATGCAATTGATCCTAAACTAAGATACTAAGTAAGTGAAATATAATATGATTATGAAAACTTATTGACTTAACCTAATCTAGTTGAATGTAGAATGAATGGAATTCTTTTTTTTTTGGTGAGAAGAATGAATGGAAAATGATTGAATAGTGGATAACTAAATAATGAATGGTTGATGGATGATAGGTAGAATGTATTGAATGAAAACTAAATGAATGAACTTGGCCTAAGTAGGATTAAGACTAAATGCAAACTAGATGCTTGACAAAATGCCTAACACTAATGCAAGCTAACTAACAACTATTTGAAAACCAAACTAGACTAGGAATATGAAGATAAATGAGTGTATATATGAGTCCATGTATGTGAATGGAAGTAGGCAACTAGATAAATGAAAATGTAATGGAAGAGATGTAAGAATCCTCACTAGAATTGAAAATTCCTAAGTAACTAATATGCAAGTGTGTGATGCAATGTTATGTTATGAAAATGTATGCAAACACTACTAGAGAAATTGATATTAGTGACAAATGACATAGTAAATTCTGTCACTAATTTTAGAGAAATATGGCATCACTAATTCAAGTAATGGATACATATTAATCATTAATTTTGTGACAGAAATATCCGTCACTAAAATAAAACCTTTCAGTCACATTTTTTTTGTTGAGTATTTTTTCTTAAAAAATAAATATTATCATTTAGTTGCTTCTTTTTCTTCTCCAAGTTCTAACCCACAATCTCCAACACCCATGTTCTCTCATCCAAGTCTCAAATTTAAGACCTCCAACACTTGAAGCCTTAGACACTTTTGCATTGTCAGTTGAGCTATGAGAACCATTCATTCTTTAATATACATTATTTAATTAGAAAATGAAAATTTAGCATAAATTTGTGTTTTTTATTTTAATTTAAAGTTTGAAACACCAATATATAAAATTTATATTGAATTGTTTATTTTTATTTTTATTAATTTTGATAATTAAAAAATCTGTCACTAATCCATCAATATCACCAAGTCTAAGAAGGTTATGCCACTGACCTTTATCCTCAAATCAATCATCCCCTTGTAGCATCCACTTGACCAATTCAAGACTTTATTCTTTACATGTACTATTTACCAATTTTAATAAGCTCATCTGTTACCACAGTTCGGATGTGAGCATCAATATCACAACTTATTACCATGGTATAAATTTAATGCTTCATCAGTTCTTCTTGCACCACAGAGTCCACCTAGTAATGCAGGGGAGTAAAAAAAGGATACTTATTGAAAGCAAAGCCTCTTAGTCATGTAAATGAACAATTCCATGGCAAGAGATGGAGACGCCCAGACCTACATAAAGGATTTTAGAATTGCTAGAGGCTTTTAAAAAAACAGGTTACAGTGCCTTTTATGTCCCTTATAAAAGAGCAAAAGACAAGAATAGGGTTTGTGAAAGAAAGGTTTTAGCTGCCACAATCTTTGGTAGACTACTGTTCCCTTTATATATATATATATGAGAATACAATGACCTAGGTATGTAGAAAATAAGCCACATATACAATAGTACATTGAGTGGTTGAGAAGGAAAGGAATAAAAGAATATGCTATACAAAAATGAAAGAATAACATAGATTAATTAATTCTAAAATCCTTTAATCCTTAACACATCTCCTCAAAAGAGAGGGTGTGGGAAACTACCCGAGTTTGCCTCGAAAAACACCAAATTAAGGTTGAGGAAGCGCTTTGGTCAAACAATTAGCAATTTGATTTGAACAGGGAACATATCTGACATCAATTCTTTTGGCCAGAACTTGATCTCAAACAAAATGCACATCTATTTCAATGTGTTTTGTTCTAGCATGATGAACTGGGTTAGCAGCCAAGGCTTTAGCACTGAGATTATCACACCAAATGAAGGGTATATGAGGCAGTGAATATCCAATCTCAGAAAGTAGTGAGCAAATCCAAGATACTTCTGTAGTTGCATCAGTTAGAGCACGATATTCTTACTCTGTGCTAGAACATGATACAACATGTTGCTTCTTTGAAGTCTAGGATATTAGATTATCTCCAAAATAAACACAATACCCAGCCATGGATTTCCTGTCAAACACGCATGTTGCCCAGTCAACATTTGTGAAGGCAGTGATGCTGAAATCAGGCGAAGTTTTGATATGTAAGCCATAATGAAACGTTCCTTTAAGATATCTGGGAATCCGTTTAACATCTTGCAAATGAACATTTGTTGGATTTGAAAGAAATTGGCTTAACTTATTAACGGAGAAGGCTATATCTGGATGTATAGTAGTTAGATATTGAAGAGAGCACATAGCTTTCTATGCTATTATAATGCCGAAATTTTTATAAACGATATGGTGATTTATGTCTTGAAATGATTATTATGATGTTTTGAAGGTTTTATAGCATGCATGATAATGTAAATGTTTGAGATGTGACTAGCTACTGGGATTTCCAAAATCTCATCACCCAAATAATAACATGATAGGTCCAAGTTATGGAAGAAATCCAAGGGAGGCAAAGAGCTAAAGGAAAAGAGGAAGAGAATGATGAGTGATATTATTATGCAAGTCTTGATGTTATGTTTTGGGAATTTGTATAAATTCGTATGAAAGGGGATAAATCCTGTTTGATGCCTTGAATATATTCTTTTAAGTCCTCCATGATATTATGCATGAAATTGGAGCACTAAATGTCAATGTAAATGTGTTATGAAGCTTATCATGTAAGTTATGGCATAAGTTCGTTGGAGATGACCAATATTGATTTGAGCAGGGGAACTCTGTTCTAAACAGAGCATCTTATAAAAGTGTTATATATGCTCTTAAAGTAGACAGAACAAAATTTTCATAGAGCTAAATAGCACCTAAATTGGATAAATGTATGAATTATAATGAATTTTTGAAGTAAGGGTTTAGAACAGGACAAGAAGGGGGAAAACTGAAATCTCGAAAGTAAGTACTAGAAAATTCAAAGGATAATATAAAATCGTACAAAACTCCAAAAATTCAGTGGTTTATATGTATAAAAAGTTCTATGTTTTAAGTTTTGTATGCCACTGATTTGGAGTTAATTGGAGCTATATAATAGGAGATATAGAGTTTTTCCCAAAACTATTCCAGTAAGAGTCAAATTCTGACCCTTCATGACTTAAGTTAAAGTTATGCCCTGTGTAAAGGAAAATAAATGTGTAATAAAAATATGTCATTAAGTATACATGTAGAGCTTTCAAATGACATAGATTATGCATAGTTTGGAACAGAATAGAAGGAGATATAATTTTTCAAAGTTGAGGTCAGAAAACTGGAATATAGCAAATTGACCAAATGAACAGTACCCTAAATTTTGTAAAATTCTGATTTTATTATATTATGATTTTAGTCTCTAAACCATGATGAAAGACATCTAAAATGATCTAATACATGGGAAATGGGCCCTAACATAAGGTGTTACAGTATCCACACGAACGGTGAGTCCAACTTGAACGACGTGCTAGCACCTCTATTTGTGAATGTTCATACGTCCTCTATTCATCCGTACGTCCTCTGTTCATCCATACACTTTTTCTGTGTAAGTGTTCGGCCATTCAGTCTCTAAGGTGAATAGAGACTCTCTTTTGATTCTATCTTTAATAACCCTAATCTATATAATTATATAGATAAGGTTTATTATTTGATTAATTTAAATTAATTATTTAAATTAAATCAAATCTTAATTAAATAGATTAGTTTAGATTTAAATCTATCTAATAGAATAATATCTAAACCAACTATCTAATCTAAATCTAGAATAAAATATAAATCAAATTTAGATTATGACATTAGTTTTTAAATTTAAATCTATCACATAGAATTAAATTTAAAACTAATTCATTTAAATTAATTTGAATAAAATATATATATTTCGAAATAATATAATATATATCAAATATATATACTTCAAATTTTATAATATATATATCAAATATATATATAATTCAATCACCCTAAATTGAACGTTAAATTTATTGAATCTAGACACATTTTATATTCAATAAATCTGGACATTCTAGCTCGAGTTGGCTCATTCTTGTGTGCGACCCTGTAGGCCCATATGATGTTAACAGTAAGCCAATAACACTATTAGACCCATAAGTCACAAGTGGCCTCTAGCAAGACTTTGTGACTATCCAAATCCTATGAGATTAGTGATCTGATGTAACATATCATATAACTCAATCACATCCCTTTTGTCTTATGATATATAGTCAAGTATGAGGCATGAAAATGTCATCTTCATATTACTCGACCATCACTTTCTCGATCTTCGAGCAGATTGACAGAACAAATGGCAACTCTTCCATTCGAGCACATCCATACATTTCTCAGTTTCACTCATCAAGGAGCCCAGATATATCTCTCCATTAATTAGAGGGACAAATTCCATCTTGACCATTCATCTTCCTCCACATGAATTCCATTATACCCGATCATATACTTTATGATCTTCCGACTAAAGGTGACTTTTGACTATGCCAAGGTATAATGTTCCCCATGTAGAAAGTCATGGTGATTCCAGGTCTGAGGGTTTGGTGACACGGTTATATATGAGATATACTTGTAACTTGATCCATGCAGCTATCTTATGACGAGTCAATCCAGCACCTATTCCCTAATAGGAGCTTATGATTTTGATTTGTATCTTAATACATAATTATCACATAATTATCAATCAAAATTATACTAGCCTTAATTCATCATTATTCCCACAAAGATGATTGACTAGGGACATTTAGGATAAAATGATTTATCCAATAATATTATTATAAAGATAAACATACAAACAATATAATAAGGTAATAAAAGGAAAAAAAACTTTCTTTTTTCATAATGAAATACAATGTTCATAATACAATGATTGACCTAAGGCACAATCTTCAACAGTAACCATAGGGTGGATATTGGATTTCTCTAGTAGTGTGTGTTGAGAATGAGGCCTAATATTTGGAGAGTCTGATTGAAAAATTGACGGTTGGCTAGACTGAGAACTTGGACTCAGTTCAGAAGGCTAATTAGGTTGAAGATTCAGACTTGATTCAGCAGAAGAAATTAACTCAATTACATGTTTATTTGAATACGGACTCAAGATTGTATTCAATGAAATTGAAACAGAGTTAGATAAGTCTGATAATGGCGTCTGACTTGCAAAAGGACGTCAAACAAAATTATCATGGTCTCTCTGAGAAGAAGATAAGAACAAGTTACTTTGATTTGACCGAAATTAGATTCCAGGCTGTAACGCACCACGTGAATCAGTGCTTGGGCTATTTAATTCGACTTCTTGCATCTAATGGCTATTGGTATAGAAACTATTACTTCTGTTGATGAGGCTCGACAATTCAGAAAACCCAAAGCAAAAGGAAAACGTGTAGGATCAAACACAACATGTCGAGATATGATTACTCGTCTGGTTGAGGTAAGGCACTTATAACCTTTTTGATTAGAGGCATAGCCGAGAAATACACACCTTTGACTATCATATTGAAATTTGTGATCATTACATGGTTTGAGATAGGGGTAGCAAGCACACCTAAATGGTTTGAGTGATTTGTAATCAGGGTCCCTTTTGAATAGAATAGTCAATGGATTTGATCCTTTAAGCACTAGAGTTGGTAAAGAGTTAATAAGGAACACTACAGCTTGAAAGGCATCAACCCAGTATGTTAGAGGCATTTGGGCTTAAGCAAGGAGAGTCAACCCAATTTTCACATTAAACCCAATTTCCACATTATGATGGTGCTTTCTCTCTGCACAACCGTTTTGTGGAGAAGTATATGGACAAGTGTATCTTAAGTTAATGTCATTTGCTTGTGCTATAGCTATAAAAGGTCTGTATTCAGTTCCCATGTCACTCTATATATTCTTGATTTTAGTTCCAAGCTTATTTTCAACATGAGCTATGAAATGATTAAAGACATTAATTGCTTCTCCTTTGTGTTTTAGAGGATATAGCCAGGTATGTTGACTGAAATCATCAAGAAAGTGTATCTAAAATTGGAAATTGGAGATAGATTACATAGGAAAAGGGCCCCCAAAGATCTGTGTGAATCAATTCAGGAGGTGAAAAGGACTATGAATTTGATGGAGGAAAAGGTAATAAATCAGACCCCCTATACTGGCAAGCCTCACAAAATAGTTTTTCATTAGGGTCAATCTTTACATCACAAGCATTCAATATTTGTCTTAAGGTCTTATCACTAGGGTGTCCTAATTTTTTATGCCAAACTTCTAACTCAAAAAATGAAGCAGTAGGACAAATTGCAGCAGTAGCCTTCTTGATTTGGAAATATCTTATTCTTCATTGTCCATTAGAAAGAGACCTTCCTTGACTTTCCCGTGCATTAGTAATTGACCTATCACTGATTCCTTCACAATACAACTAGAACGGTTAAATCCAACATCAACATCATTGTCATTAACCAGTCTATAAAGACTAATAAGATTCTTTTTCACTAAAGGGGCTAGAAGAATATCTCTAAGCCAAATATTTTTGTTATTGCAAAGTAAACGTTTGGAACCAATACTAGTAATAGTAGCCTTTTCTCCATTGCAAGTAATTAAATTTAACTTACCATTGGGACTAAGATGGTCTAGGTGATCAGGATTGTTGGCATCAAGAAAATTTGTATCATTATCCATGTACCAAGAGGAATCACTCACAGTGCTGGGAGTAGCATGAGTAGCAAGATAAGCTTGAGGTTGATGACTGTTTTGACCTCTTCCAAAATCAGAAATTCCTCCAAAAGCAAGTTTGTCATATCTAAAATAGCAGTTTGCACCAAGGTGTCCAACTCGTCTACAGATTTGGCAGATGGGTCAACTGTTCCCTCTGAATCCTTTGCCCCCTAAACCGATTGCCTCTAAAATTTCTTCCTAAACGCCAGTTTCCTCTATTGTACTATGCACCTTTGTTATAGATTCACCTCTTTGAGCCAGATTTGTAGTTGGTTGGATGCTAAGGTTGGAAAAATGGTTCAGTTGTTCCAACCTATTCTCAAATGCCATAAGGGCTGCTTGAAGCTCTATCCAAGATAGATTAGGCTTTTCAAGTAGTTTAACAACTATGGCATTATATTCTGAGTCCAGTCCATACAAGGTATGAGTGACTAAATCCTCTGTTGAAACATGAGCTTCTACAACAAACAATTGATTAGCAATATTCTTCATCTTAGCAAGGTAGTCCTCCATCTTAAGTCACCCTTTACAAGTCCTATGTAACTCCATTTTGTAAAGCATCACATGAGCTTTGGTATGAGTTCCAACTAATTCTTTAGCCTTTTTCCATAGATTCGTAGCAGTTTTGCAATGTAAAAGTTAAGAGCCGTTTTTAGGTGTCATGGTATTTCTTAACCATCCAATAAGAAGTCAATCTACTATCTTTCATTCAGCATATTCTAGATCAGGCTTCATTCCAACTTCTTCTGGTATGAGCTCTAGTGGTGAAGACCTGGTTCCATTAGTATAATTTGTGCATTCAAGCTTCACTAAATTAACTTGATTAAAAGAGCTGAATAAGGGGTCAAGTTTCATAACTATGTTAACAATAATGGTGGGGCTATAGCTAATGAGAGAGATGGTTTAAGAAGAAAGCGGGGAAGATGCCATTTCTGGCTCTAATTCCAAGAAGAGCAAAAGACAAGAATAGGGTTTGTAAAAGAAAGGTTTTAGCCACCATACTCTTAGGCAGACTACTATTCCCTTTATATATTTGAGAATACAATGACCAAGGTATGTAGAAAATAAGTCATGTAGACAATAGTATATTGAGTGGATAAGAAGGAAAGGAATAAAAGAATATGCTATACAAAAATGAAAGAATAACATAGATTAATTAATTCTAAAGTCCTTTGATCCTTAACAATTATCAATCTAGGAACAAGAGAAAATGAATCATTATTTGGAATTCTGCAAATCTTGTACGTAAATAAGGGAAATCATTAAAAGGGAAAAAGTGACACTTTTATGGGAAGAAAGAAGGCCATGTCAAAATGAGACTTTTCATTGTTGAAGTACAAGGAGAAGAAAGAGGATATGCCTCAAGATTGTTGTTGCTGCCTTCTAGAAACTAAAGTTTTGTACAATCTCCTATATCTCCCTTATCAACTATCAATGGCCCATTATGTTTTTGTAGTTTCAAGGTTGTTAGTGTAACATGTCTTTCCAAACATGTTTTTCCAAAGACTTAATTACTACAATTCCTTTTATCAAGGTTCTAATAAGTCAAGTTGGCATGTGGACCTTTTGGCCTCCTTAATTACCTATATATTTCTTCATTCCACTTCTTCATTACATAGTATTAGATTGTAGGAGTTGCTTCATCTGGAAGAAACATAAGGTTTTAAGTTACAGAATTTGTTGAGCTAAGAAGCAAATACAAACCTTGTATATCATTTTCTTCAACAAATTGCTTGAAGAAACATTTCTTGCTTATATGCTACTAAATTATCACAGAAAACAAAGCAAAATTACATAATATGACAATCATGCAATTGACGCATACCAAAACATAATGTAAGCCTGTCAAAATAGACATAAATTGGAATGCTCTCAATAAAAGCCCAAAACTTTCATCGATCAAGAGAATGAGACCATGACATTTGTCTGGGGTATGCATGTGGTTGGATAACCCTCTTCACTAGTGGAAGTGAGCAATATCTTGCAAGTAGTGCGACTTACATCAAATGGGATTCCTACCACACCCAAAAATCACTGAGTGTGATGAAATTTTTTTTGCTTATTCTTTAACTTATAGAGCAATTCACTGGTTCTTTTATTTGTAGACTTCTCATGAAAGTTGAACCCCAATTGACTCTTCTTGAATATTATTCACATTAGGGTTTTTGATGACCATTGCATTGAGCACTTTATTGTAATGATCCTCAAATTATTGTCCTAGACTTAGCCCTAAGCTAATAAGGAGTATGATTGTTGAATTGTGTAGCACCAGAGGGATCATGACCAGATAAAGGACTAAAGTGGACCAAGTTTTTAGAAAAGAGGCTGAAGACTCTTGCGCCGCGACGAGAAAAATGTAGGACTTCAAATTTTTCAAGGCAGTAAAGGCTCACACTGCGGCAAGCTTATCATGGTTGGTAAGTGGTTTTCCCTCTCCTCTCCTCTCTTTTCTCATGGTTTTTTGTTGAAATCCGTGGGAGTATTGAAGAATTCGACTTGATTGATGTTTCTACTGATTGAAATAGTTGTAAATGTGTTATTGATGTATTGTGTAGCTTTCTCAAGTCTTAGGTGAAGAATTTTAAGTGATTGTGAAGTGGTTTTTCCCAAACCCTAACCTCTAAATTTGGAATTCTTCATGATATCCAAATTGTATAAGTTCATGATTTGTTTTGGGAGTTAATTTGAGTATATGGATGAGTAGGTAAGTAGTTGATATCTTGGTTTTGTTGGGTTTTATGTGTGGAATGTTGGTTTGAACTATATCGAAGGTTACAATTTGTACTGATGTGTGTGTGTAATGAATTATGTAGGGTATGTCTTGCTTTGTAGAAGTGATTATGCTCCAAGAAGATGTTTAGAAGCAATAAACTCTTTGGTAAATGGTATTTTGATGTATGAAGAATTTATGCATTGATTTCTATGAAGACTTTGATACTTGGAAATGGTTGTTTTAGAGTCTTTGAAGTGGTTTTGAGCTAGTTTTATAATCGGGATAATGTGAATTGACTTGGATTGTCTTTCCCTTATGTGTTGTAGCTGGTGACCTAGTGGCCCACCATGTTAGCATGTGGGTTTGGACAACTCGAGATAACCGAGGAGTAATTTTAATTGTCAAATAAGTTTTGAACCTTTCATGTCATGATATGTGTATTTATATCATAACTAGTAAGTTATCTCAAATCCTCCTTCGTTTCCCAAACTATGATGTTATGTTGCTAATGCCATGTTATAAGTATATGTATATGTGTATATATGTGTTAAAGTGTAGTGCAATGGGAACAGTAGGTGAATGTGGTACTCTCCCTTGATCCTATTTTGTACAAAATGCTATGTGAGTCGATGACGATACTAAAAGAAATAATAAGAATAAGAATGGTAATGATTGAAATGGTTAATGTAAATGTATGTGTATAGTTTTTTACTTTGAGAGTGATGCATGGTGATATGTATATATATATGTATGATTAATGTGCATCCCCATGAAATATCTTGCATGATGGAGTTATGCTAGCATGATAATAGTGATAATGATGTTGATGATGATATTGGCCTATATGTATTGCATGATGACATGTTAACATAACATTTAGGCATCGTAACTACATTATGCATATTGGGACATTGTTGGTTGGGTGATGACGTCTTGTGATATGATAATACCATGTGGTATATTGATCCACTGGTGGGACATGCGAAGCCTCGTGTTTAAGTGATGAGGTTGAAATATAGATATCCTTGCCACTAAATCATCTTCCTCTGGCTAGGAGAGTCAAGTGGCAGTGGATTGAGGATGCATCTTCCCTAAATCACCACCAATTTGGGTGGTCTAGGGGGAGAGGAACCATGATCTACTCACTAGTGGAATGACCTTTGGCCGAGTTATAACTAGTGGTAGTGAGCTTAGTAGTTACCCAAAATCAACCTTCACCAGTTGTTGGAAGAGGGCTGCTTATTGAAGTCATCTTGTGATATTGACTAGCCCACGGTTCTTACCATGATGGATATGGGTCTTTGCATGACATGTGCATTGCATTCTGCATAATACATAGTGCATGAATGTGATATATGGAATATCTGTATTTAGCTTTAAGTTGTGTGGTTATACATGTAACCCTTTTGCAGATGTATTTGGTTTCTTTGGTTGCCCTGATTATTGGGACGTTTATCTCACCCCTTAGGGATAACATTTATAGGAAATCGAATCCATTTCTAGCAAGGAGTAGTAGAGGCAAACAAGTCCTCTCGGAACGGGATATCTGAGTACCTACATCGGTATATGTTGTTATAGAACGCATGTTATGTTTAGTATTGTGCCAAGTGTAGGTTGTTTAATGATGCCATATGTAATTATGCTGAATGTGTTTCCTAAAGACTTTGTGTATTCTTGTCCCTCGCATATGTTCTATATTACTATCGACTTCAGGGATGATTGAGGCTTTCTTGGGTTAGAAGTGTTTGTTGAGTCAAGTGTGTTTATATGCATGGATGACTTGGTAATATAAACCATCTTGATGTCTTTTGTGAGGCTATCTGCAGTGATTATCTTGTATGCCAGGGTCATTGCCCATTGATGTCATTGCGAGTTTGGGCCACAAGCAATGGATGGCCCATGTGTGCTTTGTCCAGTATGAGTGGATTTTGAGGCTTGGCTTGAGATTTGATAAGGTTTGGAGAAAATGGGTATGTAACTCATTAAGATTCAAGGAGTTGAATCTTAAGGAAGTGGTTTCCTTAAGGTGATGGTTTGTGACCTTTTAGAAAAGATTTAGTAGTTAAAAGGTGTATGGTTTGGAAATGAAGGTGTGTTGAAATGAAGTTTTGACCAAAAGTGACCATTTCGGTCACAAGTGTCAAAAATTTTCATATGGAAGAATTTCGGAATGCGTTAGACTTTGGAATCATGTCAATCAAAGGTCCAGGCAGGAAGATATGCGCGTCTGAAATTTACCAGATTTGACAGCATTTTGTTGTCAAAACGACAGCTGATAGCACTGTGGCGCCATAGGGGAAATTGGTCTCCCTCATTTTTCCTATCATCCAATCATAGTTCGAGGTTCTCCTATCATGTCTAACCCCATTTTTTCATTTACTCCTCGTCTCTCACCTCTTGTGTCTCCCTTTTGGCCGATTTTCATTTATGTCTTATTCCTTGTCGAGTCGGGTTATCTTCTGGTATCGTTTTATGGCTCTAAGTCTTAGGATGTTACACATATCAAACAGTTTGTCTCTTTTAACAGTATCATCATTGATCAAACTCTTTTGAAGCAACAAAGTGTCTTTGATCTTATTATCTGACTCGTAAACTTCAATTAAATGAGTATTTGGATCAGCAATGTCTCCATAACATCATTTAGAATCGGCTTCCTCCATTCTGAAGCATCCAAAGCTTTGGAATTAGTCATACACACTAGAGCATCTGATTGCAAAACCGGTGTATCATAATGTTCAATGCCCTCAACTGTTCTGTTGATTCCTTTGTTCTGCTTCTCATCTTCAGTTGTGGCTTCTCCAGGTGACTTTCGCTTGGAATGAGAAAATGACGAAGAATATCCCAAATTACAGAAAAGCCAATAATTTGTAATTGCTACAGAAGCCCTAGTTAACATGATGTAGAAAAAGAACTCATAACATGAGCGAATCTATCAGTACACATGAAATTAATTCAGTGCAGAACATGGAAATACAGTAACAGAAAAGTACCTTTGTTAAGGAAATGAATGAGAAGAATAGAAGAGTTGTTATTTGTGACTTCAAGAAAGCCAGCTGCTATTTCTGTGAATGCACTTCAATTTGTGATTTGAGCTTTGGATGCTACAACTGATTCCTCTGGGAAGGAGAAGAAGACAAACAAAACAGCATGAAGGAAAGGAAGATCCTAGATATTGTGGTGCAGCCTCATGACGATTCTTTAACGAGGGAAGTAAAGAGCAAGACTACAATTTTCTTTTTTCGTAAAATTCAATTGTCTGAATTCCCGTGTTCCTTTCACCATCCACCACTAACTTTATTTTTTCCCATTATACAAACATTTTGTTAGCAGTGTTTTTGTATTACAGAAGTTATTCTTAATTTTTCCAGAAGTTTAAAGCTTCAGAATAATTTCCCTCACGAGTAGGTTTGTCTGTCCTCAGATTTTTATTTATCTAACAGATTTAGAAATGCTATAAAAAAGAAGTAATAAAACTATATGATTGCTGGGATAACCCATTAGTTTCCTTTCTCAGTCAGAGGAGTTTTTTATGAAGAGATTAACTAATTGAGCTTTTTGCATTTTAATGAAGATATGGACAGCCAAATAGTGAAAGTTCGATTACTCTATTTCTCCCTTACTTTTGTCAAACGATATTTCTGCTGAAAATTTTAGTTCTCTGATGTAATTACAGAACGCAACAGACACTTGCTATAATACACAATTCTATGAAGGAGGGGGAAAAAGCTAACATAATAAGCCCGTTAAAACAAATATAATAAAGAAACTCTAAACAAAAGCCTGAAGCTTTCATCAATGAAGAGAATCAGACCATGAAATTTTTCTGGGTATGCATCTGGTTGGATAGCACCTCTTCAGTTGTAGAGGTGAGCAATATCTTGCAGCCGGTGTGATCTGCCCCATATGGAATTCCCGCCTTTCTCAGATCAAGGCCCCTGCAGAGGTCACAGAGTACAATAAGAATTTTCTGCACATTCTTTATCCTATGAATAAGTTCGTTGGCTCTTTTATCTTTGGACTTCTGATTATAAGAGAATCCTAGTTGGCGTGCAATCTCCTCTTGAATCTTGTTCACATCAGGTTTTTTGGTGACAGTTGCAGTCAGAATTGTATCAAACAGCTTGTCTCTATGAACTCTTCTGTAAACTCTTTGAAGCAGAGTGTCTTTAATCTCATCATGTAAGCCATAAACTCCAATCAAGTGAGTGTTAGGATCAGCTAATGCCTCCATAACTTTCTCTAGGATTGGATTTCTCCATCTCAAAGCATCCAAAGCATTGGAATTGAAGCTATTTCCTGTCGCCGTCCCTTCGTTGTATCGAGGCTTGACCTTAACATAATCTTCGAATGGCTGACTCCACTCTGATGCACCAAAAACATCGGGTTTGAATATCATCGCTTCTTGTATGCGCCTAGCTTTGTTCTTCTTCTTGTCTTTGGATTGAGGCATCTCCGTGTCGGTTTCAGTTGAATTAAGGTAATGACGAACAGGATGCCACATTGCAGCAAGGCCAACGATTCCGGCAATTACTGTAACAGTCGTCATCGGATCCTGTAGAGAAAATCAAGGCACAAGCGAATCTACTATTACTCGTGAGTGTAATTAATTCACGGCAAAAAAAATAGAAAGACAGTAGCAGAGGAGTATCTTTCTCAAGGAGATCAATGAAAAGACTAGAAGGGTTGATGTTTGGGACTTCAGAAAACTACCTTCTCTTTCTAGGAATCCAATACTAAATTTAAAATTTAGCTTCGGATTCCACAAACTGTTCCCTTACCGAGGAAGAAGAGAAAATATAGGAGTATGAAGGAGAGAAAGTTTCCGGAAATTGATATGAAGCTTCGTGATCACACTTTGATTTAGGAGCATGAAGGAGAGAGATCCTGGAAATCGATATGCAGCTTCGTAATCCTTGACGGAAAAGGTGGAGACTTGGATGGCAGGAACTTCATGGGCCGCTCATCACAGTTTGCTTTGTAAAAATCAAAAAAATAAAAGAAAATAAAAAGTACACTTTTAACCTTTTACTCTAGCCAGGTTTTCAGATTCCATTTTAGTTTCTTAATTTTAATTTATTTCATTTTACTCATTTTTAACTTTTAAAAAAGTCCAAAATTTTCTTTATTACTAACACATTTATCTGTATTAAAATAAAATATTAACAAAACATTTTCAAGATGGTAAAATATTTTTTAATATTTATATATTTATTTAACTCATTTTTATAGCAAAAAATAATAAGATTCATATTTAATTTAGGAATTGCTTATTTGTAATTATTTATTTTTAATTTAATTAAAAATATTTTAAACCTAAAATTAATTATTACATAATGATATTAATGATATGGTAGTGAATATTAACATATTAATCTAGAATAATGCTTTATTAGCATGTGAAAATATTTTGTTATTATTTATTATTAATATAGTTAATAGTGTTAGTAATAGAAAAATTTTTAATCATATTTTGAAAATTAAATAATTAAAAAAATAAAATAAAGTTATAAAACGTGGTGTAAAGTTGAAGGAGTAAAAGTGTAATTTTGGTCAAAAAAATGTTTGCTTTCTCTTAATATTTTTGTTTTTGTTTTTCTTGTTGGAAGAAAAAAAAAACCTATTCTATGGTAAAATTAAATTCTCCTAAAATTTGTCTTTCCTACACCGTCCTTCATGATACATTATTCTTCCCGTTAGAATATATAACAACACTCAATATCTAGTAAAGAATACGGGTTACCACATCAAAATTTGAATACAGACACGGATTTAAGATAAAAGTTGAGGTATCCGAATATAGTTCAAAAAGTTACAAATGTTTATAGTGACTGCTAAACATTCTTGCATTTAAGAGTTAAATGTTAGTATGGAAAGAAAGATTCCAGAAATTGTGATGCAGCTAAAGGTGAAGACTTAGGTTGGGTTGCAGCAAGGACTTAGTGCCAGTTTGTTTCTACTTTCAAAATTTCGTTTCAGTCCAAAACCAAGTTTTCCATTTTTCTATTGATATTTGGATGTCAAAATATTATCACATTACGACCATGATTTATGCTCAAAACAAAATTAAGGGAGAAACAGTTCAATTGATACTTTTTCGTTCTATTTTTTTATTTTTATCTATATTTATTTTAAAATCACACAAAAATAGACTAATAAAAATAAGAAAAAATAAAAAAATTAGGAAAATAAAATTTTCATAAAATTTCTCCAAAATATTCCTTCAAAATTTTAATTTTCATAAATTATAACCTGTAAGAAAATGTTATGTCAGATATACTTTGTTCTCAATTAAATAATTACAAATTAAATTTTAGTCCAAGAAAATTAAATTAATCATGAAATAAAGTTTAAGCTCAATTTAGAAAAAAATTATGAGTTTTGTCAAAATCAATTTTCAAATAAATTATCCAAGTATTAAGATGTTAATACAAAACCAATTTTTATTATAACTATATTGTAAAACCAATTTTACCAAAATTCATTTTTAACTAACTGAAAATCAAACGGGCAGTACACTTATTTGCTTTCTCTATTTGCCTTTTCTTAGGAAGGAAAAAAAAAAAACTCCCACGTATGATTAAATTCTTGGAATCTCCATCTTTCTTTTGTCATCTAACATTATCTATATATAATTAAAAGTAGAATGGAACTACACTGTGCATTAGTCATGTACAGTGCAACTTCAATCATTAAACTCCGTGTCCCCTCTTTCTTTTTTTTTATTTTTTTATTTTTTTAAGTGAGTCTAATTTTTTTTTATTCATTTATTTTTTCTTTTACAAATGAGATTTATCTTTTCCCATTATCTTAAGTAGGCTCCACTTTTTTTTTTATTTTCTCAATTTATATTAATTTTTATTAATATTATTTTATATAATTTTTTTTATGGGATAGGAGAAGTTAATGATAAAATTTCTTTTTAATTTAATATATTTTAAAATTAAATAAAACGTCTTTATATCTACGTGTGCATACGCGTTCCCGCGGGAAAATCAAGTTTTTCCAACTTTATAAAACAATAGAAGCCTGAAGCTTTTATCAATCAAGAGAATAAGACCATGAAATTTTTCTGGGAATGCAAGTTGTGGTTGGATAACACCTCTTCACTTGAAGTGACCAATATCTTGCAGCCTGAGTGATCTGCACCAAATGGGATTCCTGCAGTTTGCCCAAATCAAAGCTCTTGCAAAAAATAATTTATAATGAGAACTTTTTGCTCATTTTTTATCCTATAGAGCAATTCAATGGCTCTTTTATCCTCGGGCTTCTCATGAAAGTTGAACCCCAATTGACAAGTAATCTCTTTCTGAATATTATTCACATCAAGTTTTTGGGTGACTGTTGCAGTGAGAACCACACCAAACAGATTGCCTCTTTTAACTCTTCTGAAAACTCTTTGAAGCAAAGTGTCTTTGATCTTTTCATCTGACCCATAAACTCCAATTGAATGAGTATTTGGATCAGTTAATGCCTCTATAACATCATTTAGAAATGGCTTCCCCCAATATCAAAAGCCTTGGAATTGAACATAAACCCATGAGCGTCTGATTGTAAAAACGGTGTATCATAATGTTCAATCAATGCCCTTAACTGTTCCGTTGATCCCTTTGTTATGTTTCTTATCTTCAATTTTGAGGCTTGTCCATGTGAGTTTCACTCGGAATGAGATAATGACAAAGGAGATGCCAGATTGCCGAAAGGCTAATCGTTCTGGAAATTGCTAGAACAGCCCCCATTAACATCTTGTAGCAAAACAAAAAACGACATGAGCGAATCCACCCGTACACATGCAATTAATTCAACGCACGACATGGAAATACAGTAACAGAGAGGTACTTTTGTTAAGGAAATCGATGAAAAGAATAGAAGAGTTGTTATTTGGGACTTTAGAAAAGCTGGCACCTATTTCTGGGAACCCACTTCAATTTATGATTTGAGCTTCGGATACCACAACTAATTCCTTCTGGGAAGTATGTAAGTTACAGAACAGTATGAAGGAGAAGAATATCCTAGAAATCATTGTGCAGCTTCGTGACATTACTTTAATGAGAATTAAAGACCAAAACATGTAAATTGACTTGTATACAGTTTGTTTTTTTAAAGTAGTTTCTCTTAGAATGACTCACTAATTACCAATGGTAATTGGGTTGAATAAAATGAACTCAATATTTTTCAAACAATGTCTCAATTTCAAGCTTTTTGGTTCAATTTGTTATCTTTTTCCCTATTATTACGTCAAAAATACGTCCTTTCTCCCTTGCTTTTCTTGAAATATGTAGCTAAATAGTGAAATTGATGACTCTAGCTCTCCCACGCTTTTCTCTAATGATTTTGTAGATCTGTGTTGTGATTTAGTCTCTTGCCTTCTGTTCACGCAGCGAAGCAAAGAGAGGATAAAAAAAAATAAAAAACAAAAAAAACAAAAAAAAAGAAAGAGGACTAAATCACAAACCAACATGCGATTGCTTGGAAAGCATAGTATCTTTAACCTTGGGAGGAAAATGGGAACCTCGAGTCCCAAACTAGGGAACGTGCTCAAGTGGAAAGATCAGCACTTGGTTGAAGTGTGTGTATTTGGATCTTTTATGATGTGATGACGAAATGAGAAAGGGAATCAGAATTTCTTACAAATACAAACAGAAACACACCTTACATGGGATCATGTATTACTTTTTGTAGAAGATTGCACTAAGAAACAAATTTCTTCAGCACACACGCTTCTAAGCCATACACCAAAAACTGAACAAAACTACAGAACACAACTGACTTATGTATTATGTATTGTAATACATAATCCTACTAAAAAAACCAAGCAAACAATCCCTCTATAATTCGGGAACTCTTAACAAAAGGCTGAAGCTTTTGTCAATGAAGAGAATCAGACCATGAAATTTTTCTGGGTATGCATCTGGTTGGATAGCACCTCTTCAGTTGTTGAAGTGAGCAATATCTTGCAGCCGGTGTGATCTGCCCCATATGGAATTCCCGCCTTTCTCAGATCAAGGCCCTTGCAGAGGTCACAGAGTACAATGAGAATTTTCTGCACATTCTTTATCCTATGAATAAGTTCGTTGGCTCTTTTATCTTTGGAATTCTGATTATAAGAGAATCCAAGTTGGCGTGCAATCTCCTCTTGAATCTTGTTCACATCAGGTTTTTTGGTGACAGCTGCAGTCAGAATTGTATCAAACAGGTTGTCTCTATGAACTCTTCTGTAAACTCTTTGAAGCAGAGTGTCTTTAATCTCATCATGCAAGCCATAAACTCCAATTAAGTGAGTGTTAGAATCAGCTAATGCCTCCATAACATTCTCTAGGATTGCATTTCTCCATTCGAAAGCATCAAAAGCATTGGAATTGCACATTCCTGAATGCACTTGAGCATGATCTTCGAATGGCTGACTCCACTCTTGTATGCGCCTAGCTTTGTTCTGCTTCTTGTCTTTGGATTCAGGCTTCTCCGCGTCGGTTTCAGTTGAATTAAGGTAATGACGAACAAGATGCCACATTGCAGCAAGGCCAACGATTCCAGCAATTACTGTAACAGTCGTCATCGGATCCTGTAGTGAAAATCAAGGCATGAGCGAATCTACTATTAATCGTGAGTGTAATTAATTCACAGAAAAAAATAGAAACACAGTAGCAGAGGAGTATCTTTCTCAAGGAGATCAATGAAAAGACTAAAAGGGTTGATGTTTGGGACTTCAGAAAACTACCTTCTGTTAAAATTAAAATTTAACTTCGGATTCCACTAGAGTCCTGTAGTGAAACTCAAGGGATGAGGGAACTTATTATAACCACGCACATATAAATGGAAATATAGCAAGAGAGGAGTACCTTTCTTAAGAAGATCAATTAAAATGATTGTTTTTTGGGACTTCAGGGAATTTGATTGTATTTCTCTGACAATCCACGTCAATTTATAAAGTTAGCTTTGGATACCACAAACTAGTTCCCCTGGGAGGAACAAGAGAAATTTACATTTGAGTATGGAGGAGAGAAAGATCCCAGAAATTGTGATGCAGCTTCGTGATTATACTTTGGAAAGGAAGAAGACTTGCGGATGACTTGACCTGTAACATCAGCTTGCTTTACTTTTTTTTTAACACCTATCTTGTTTGTATTATTAAATTCCCCAAATGTCCGCGTTTCCTCCATTATCCATCACTAACATCATTTTTGCTGTTACACAAAACCTTTTGCTAGGTTTACAGTACACTTATATTTTAGATGTTATTATTCTTGCAACTTCTCCTCCTCAAGTTTAGAGCTTGAGAATAATTTCGATCATTGGTAAGTTTTAAGGGCTGGTTTGTCTGCCCTCAGTTTAGTCTTTTAATTTTAAAGAAATTTAGAAGTTCTGCAGTAAAGAAGCACTAAAACTATTTGATTGGACAAAAATATTCCTTTCGCCAAAGGATGGAAGTGAAAATGACAAAAACAGTTGATGGCAGAGACAATATTTGTTGTTCACAAAATAAAGGGGTTTATTCTTAATTACTTGACTAGAGAAAAAGTTTTCTGAATACCTATTGAAAGCTGCGTTGCTGAGGCATGCCAGATGTAATAAGACCATAAATATAAGTCAAGCTAGATTATTGATTATTTCAGGCTTAGGAATCTCCATCCATGAACTCTTGAGGCTCTCCGAAGAAATTTCATACTACTCCATAAGACATTTTATATTAATTACACATATAAGAAAATCAATTTTTCAACTCAAATCAATGCAAAAAGTACCCACATTTCTTATTTTACCCTTATTAAATATCACACTTTATTATCATTGGAGAGTTATAAATGAAGAGAAATAAAGTATTAAAGGCATGGGTAAAATGGGAAACAAAATATCTAATGCCCTATATTTTGGACCAAATACTTGTTATATAATATGCCTTATAATATGGACCGGAGGGAGTATTTATCTACTGAATATACTTTTTCTTGTCAGCTTTTTTAAATCTTGTCTTCAAATTTTTTTCTCTCAGTTATTTGATGGTATTTTTTTAATCTTTATTTTAAATTAATATCAAAAAATGAAAATGAGGAAATGATAAGCAAATTAATTGGCATTAGACCATTAGTAAAATAAAATTATGATTAATAAATAAATATCATTAAAAGGGCCTAAGAATATTCGTAAATAAAAATAAAATTAATTGAGAAAGAAAATCAATTGGGGAAGAAAATAACTGAATATTTATAAATAATGAAAAGATTAGTATTACTAAAATGTAAAAAATTACAAATAAAAAATAAGAATAAAATTAATTGAGTAAGTGGAAAGCAAATTGATGGGTATTAATAAATAAAAATTATTATTAATAAATATAATGGAGCTAAAAAATTAGTATTAATAAAAAATGATGCTAGAAAATGGTGGTTAAGAAATTTTAACTAATGATAAAATTAGTATCAATGTAGTATAAATAATAAAAAATAAACATCAATAAAAAAATTGTGGTTAAAAAATTATTATTAGTTAGTAGGGAACAAAATGAAAAGAAAATTAAATAATTCTAAAAAATAAGAAGGAAATTAAAAATGAGGAAGTGATATGAGAATTGATGGGAAAATAATAAAAAAAATAAAATAAATGAGAAAGTATGAACCGAATTGATGAGAAGAATGGGAAGAATATGGAAAGGTTAGTTCCACCGCAAAAAGAAAAATGGGACCCACACGTAAAGAATTGACCAAAAAAAAAAAGAATTGACTGGTTGCAAAAATTAAGGTTAAAAGAAGACACATTGCAACATCAAGACATATATGCAAGGGGCCAATAAGGAGTCAAGCTTTATGCTTTTTTTTATGGTATATTTAACTTTTAGAAAGATACTTTAATTCAAATTATAAAAAAAATAGTCATATGTACTTAAAAAAATTTTCAATTGTACCACTTATTTAATTATATGTAATAAATAAGTTTTATTAAATTAGAAAATAATATTAAAAATATTTTTAAAAAATTAATTTGAGATATTTTAAAAAGCTAACAATTTTTAACTAATTTTTTAAGAATTATAAAGTAGTTAATTTTTTTCTTATGTCCGGGAGATAATTTTATATATAAAGAGCTTCCTGATAATATTTTAATAGGGGGAGTTTAGGTGAAGACGTGTTGCAACAAGCACTTTATTAAATAGGGTTAGGTCATTGACTTGAAAATTGACTTGTAATAGTTTGTGATTTTGTTATTCAGCTATTACTAGCTGCTCATTTGTTTAAGCTTAACAAAAGATATTTAAAAAAGTGATTAATTTACTTAACCAGATTATTAGTGTACAATGTTTAATATTAAAATTTATTTTTTCAAAGAATTTGAAAGTTGCCTTTTGAAAATTAATGTATACTTCCAGTCTCAAATGTAAGAAAATTTTGAAAGGATAGTGTTGGTCCAAAATATTAAAAAAAAGGATATTTGGTGTAATAAATAACATTTCCAATATTACCTCTCATTAATTAGAGGAAGAATTGTGTTTTTCAATAATTATTAATTGATTTGGTGTAAAATAAAGACTATTAGTTAAAGGGCAATTCTGAGAAAAAAAAGTATATTTTAGTACAAATTAAATGAGGTCGATTAACAATATTAGTATGTATGAAATATTTTATTTGTCTTTTAAAGTTTTGGTATAAGGATTAAGAAAGATAATAAATAAATAAATAAATAAATATTGTAATTTTACTAAATTGTTCTTAATTAATACTCATTTATTATTCATACTATTGACTTCTTAAAACAATATACTATTAAATTTTAAGGGTATAGTTCGAAAAAATAATTAATTTTTTATTAATTTTCTAAAATGATAAATAAAATGAGACATTTAAAATTCTCTAAAATGACACATAAAATAGGATAAAGGAAGTAATTTTTTTGTTATATTTGAAACTGAAGGGAGTAAAGTTTAACAGTAAAATTCAATAGCGATGTTGAACATGAATGTAGAGATTTAACATAAAAGTGGAGGTACATGATTCCTAAAGTTACTAATCTTGATGCTTGGTTTGGAATTGTCACTATTTAGATTAGAATAAAGATGACTATGTTTGATGTTTGTGTGTTTAGTTCCCATTCCATTCTTGTAGGAATGCTCATTCACATGAAATTGGGTGTAACATCCCAAATTTTTATGACTACATTATTATGCATATAGATGTAATAGACTAAGGAAGAGATTAGATCCTTAGCTAGAATTAAGTTTCCTAAGATTCTTAGAAGGAAATATGTTTGGTCTTTAAATGTAATTAATTTTCAATTTCTTTTTGAAAATTAAATGATAATTTTGAAATTAATATGGGAAAATATTGAGATGTCAAAATGTAAGAAACTGCAGAATGTAAAATCGAATGAAAAGTATATATGTGGATAATATAAAGGCATTTTGGTTCAAAGGAAAATTTTTTTCTCTCTAATCCTCTCTAAACATGCCTAAAGAATGTTTTAGGAAAGAAAATATGTCTCTCCCCAATCTCTTTCTTAGTCGGAATTTGTTAGATAAGCTGGCTTTGTTAGCAAGGCTGACTTCCCAAGAGGGGGGGTGAATTGGGAAGATTGAAAATTTTCTGCACAAGGTGAGGTAAGTTGAGATATCACAGTATAATGAAAATAATGCGTAAAACAGAGCAAGCTGAAAAGTGAAGATAGGGAGAAGAAAACTCAGTAATTTATCCTGGTTCGGTCTTTCCACTTGACCTACATCCAGTCCCCAAGACACCTCTTGAGATTTATCCACTATACAGCAAGAATTTCAATGGGCTTCTTGCTAAGGCCACAGTACAACGAGTATGCTCTGTTTCTGAGCTCTCTCAAACTCTCCAAGCACTTTCACTGTGTGCTTCTCAATCCCCTTGTGAATACCCCTCACAAGTAAATCTATCTTCCAGATGAAGAGTAGATTGATTACAATGAAATAACTCTCTTGAAAAGAGTAGATATGAAAGTTTAAGTACAAGTTTAGAAGTTGAGAGGGTAAAAGCTTTTGAGAAGAAGATTTAGCAGAAATTCGGTATATACAAGTTTGATTCGTTACCCATAACTTCAAATGATGTTGTATTTATAGATTTAGGTCTCAAATATCCGTTAGAGACTAAATCTATCCGTTGGGGAAGTTATCCAACGGTTACTCTGAAAAACTATCCGTTTACCAACCGCATTTAATGTTTCTGACATACTGAAATTCGAATTTTGGTTGGTCAACAGACGAATTTCGAAGGAACCGAAGGTTAAAGCTTTCAACGTTACAACACGAAGTTCGTCTGTTCATGAAGTGAAATTCGAATTTTGAAACTTATAAAACATTTTCACAATGTGACATACGAATTTTCAAGAAGAAAGATTTTTGGTTAAGTGTGAACAGTGTTTTCAATTTGCTACAGTGTCTTCGAAATTCGAATTTTGGTATCCAAAATTCGTCTGTCCATTGAACGTATAAAGAGACACAGTAGTTTACTTTCTTCGAAATTCGAATTTTGAAAGGGTGACATTCGTCTGTCAGAGAGCAATTTTGAGACTTAACTCATTCTTGATCTCAGATGAACTTTAACATAGTTTCAGACGAATTTCTTCTATTTTCTCAAGTTTTGTTTTGTCTGAAATTCGAATTTTGAAGACTCAAAGTTCATCTGTTGTCAAGAAGCTTCTTTCAGACTTATATGAAAATTCGAGTGTTGGAATCTCGAAATTCGTCTATCAGAGAGCATTTTTCAAGCTGAATATCTTTTGATTTCAGATGCACTTTGTCATGGTTTCAGACGAATTTCTTTGGTTTTCACAAACTTCATTTTACTTGAAATTCGAATTTTGGAAGTGTGAAGTTCGTCTGTCACCAGAAAGGCTTCTTTCAGACTAGATGAAAATTCGAATTTTGAACCACCAAAATTCGTCTGACAGAGAGCCATCTCTTCAGACTTAATCAGTTTTAGCTCGAAATTCGAATTTCCAAAGGCAAAGTTCGAATTTCTAACTTGACAGTTTAGTTTAAACTTTTAACCTTCGTCTGTTTGTGGGTGTTTTTCAAATATTCAAGGATTTAACATAAAATCAAAGTTTGAAAACATCTTTTCTTCAAATTAAAACCTTTTACCCAATCATAACAAAAACTAAAGATCCTACAAGAGATCTAACAGCAAATACTCAGAAAATCTTCACTTGGAACAGCTTTGATCTCCTTTGATATCTTCAATCCAAGATCTTGAGTGTTGGTTTAAAATCATCAAAACTCTTTCATCAACATTCTCCCCCTTTTTGATGATGACAAAACAACTCACAAACTGGATTAGTACTTGGGTTTGCTTTCATAAGCTCCCCCTCAACATATGCATAAGATATCAAAATAACAGATTAAGTGAAGAGATTTAACGCCCAAAATATTGCAATCAAGAACATACTATATATCACCAAACTATTGTAATACAAATTCCAATTAAAGAGTAGTTCTTAAAATCAAACAACCAAATACAAAACACCCAAATAAAACAAGATACAACAAGAATAATCAGCCTAAGATCTAAGTCATCACTTCTTCTTTGGCTTCTTGCTGTAAGTCTTTCCTTTTCCAGATGGCTCAGCAGATTTTCCAGCTTGCTTGGTCCCAGTTTGCTTCCCAGTTTGCTTTATCTTCTCCCCCTTTTTGGCATCATCAGGAAGTCCAACAAAGTCCATTGGAGGAGGTATCTGAGTGATAGGAACAGCACGAAGGGGGACAGGAGCAAAAGGAATCTCTGGCTGAACTGGTGCAGGGGGCTCAGCAGGTTCTTCATCATCATCAGAGACCTCAAGCAGTACTTGCATTTCCTGCCTAGAAAGAGCTAGTTGAGCTCTTTGGTGCTCTGAAAGCCCATAAGCAGCAATAGATTGAGAAGGTGGTTCAGCAGGAGGAAACATTTCTTCCAGCCTTCTCCTTTGAGCTAGCAGCAGAGCATTGTGAGTAATGGCAAGATAATCTACAACAGGCACAATGCTCCTTTCCACATTGCTTGCTCCTTCAGGCACAGAAGAGGTTGAAATGGCTTCAACCAGTCTTTCAACTTGCTCTGATTCTTGAATGGACAAAATTGAATCCAGAGCATCTTCTTGCATTGGCTCAAGAGGGCTTGATTCTTGAAGACCTTCTCCTTCTAATCCATAGTCCAAGGGTGGACCAGGACTTGGTGTTTTCATAGCACCATCACCATCCATATCAGTATCATGGTCAGAGGAGGCAATCTCAAAGGGACTTGGAGGCACAGGGGATGGAGACAGAGTAGGCTTAGGGACACCAGGCTGAGGTGGAGCTGAAGTGGTAGGAATTGCATTTCTTATCTCTTCATATGCATCAGCCACCACCTTCATATTCACTGCCAACTGATGGATCTGATCTTGTAGATGAGCAAATTTGGCATTTTGCTCATCTTTAATGCTGAGAATGAGTGTTGACAGACTGTCAAACAACTCAGTGATCTTAGTTGGCTTGGCTTGTGAGGAGGGAGTGGAAGGAGGGTGAGTAGGCCTGGAGGGAGATGGAATTGTCTGGGAAGGCTGAGGTAAGGATCTTTCAGGGGCCTCAGAAGTGCCTTCTTGTTGGAGGGATGCATCAGGGACAAAGAACAGGTCTTCAGTTTTTCCTGCTCCCTTTCCAACCCATCGTCCTTCATCTTTCTCAATGCCCATTCTTTGCAGTTCCTCCTCCTTGAATGCCTCAGTGAGTTTCCCTTTCCCTTTCTCAATGTGCTGAATCCTAGCATGCTGCAGGATTCTTGAAACAATTGCAGCATAGGGGAGTGTGGAATCCTTCCTCTGATCCCTTGCCTTTATCATTCGCTGAAGGATGATATGACCCATATTGATCAGCTTCCCACGAATGATAGCAGTCATCACATGAGCCTCTGCCCTTGTTATCAGATTGAAGCTACCACCCTTGTTGAAAATGATCCTTGACACTATGTAGTGCAGGATTCTGACTTGTACACTTAGGTCTGTGGGCTTCAACAGATTTATTGTTGGCCTGTTCTCTCTTCTCCTGAATAAGGTGTCCAAAATGGTGCTCTCCTTGTAGTACAGAAAGGATCCACCTTCTTCATCTGCTGTGCTTGCCTCATCCATATACCCAGAGGCTGTTAAGTCAACTTTTAGCCCATCTTGTCCTGGGATTTCTAACACCTCATTGAATGTTTCATCAGCAAGCCAAATGGTCCTTGATCTCAAGGTGACCTCCCATTTCATCTTCTTGCTGTGTTATACTTAAGAGACGCATACCAAGTCTTCACTACTTCATCATCATATCTTTCAGCAATTTCCAACAAATTTTTATATCTTAACAACCATATAGCAGCATCAAAATTGTTGGAAATCAGAAATTCCACATTCACACAATGAGGCTTGATTACCTTTTTGTTGGAAAACTTGGTAGTGTACTCTTCTTGAATCTCAGGAGTGCTCCATAGTGGTAGTGTAGTCAATTCAAACTCTCCAGATTCAGTACTGGAAGAGGCAGAAGAGGCAGCAGCAGGAGCAGACGGTTCTGCACTTTTTGAAGAGGAGGGGCCAGATTTCTGGGATTCTGCTTTGGATGAAGATTTCTGGCGTTTAGAGGGAGTAGCTTTACTGGGTTCGGCTTTTCTCTTTGATTTCTCTCCTTCTTTGGTAGCATATTGTGATTTAACATTCCTTTTTGGACGGGCCACAGCTTTTCCTGTTCCAGGAATTTTAACTCTTGCCATTTCTCGGTTGAATGAAGCAGAATGTGGCTGAGAATGGGTTTATATGATGCGAAAGGAAGTTTAATCGGTGGAAAAAAATGGTTTTTGGACAGAAGTTAAGAAGATTGAAGAGAGAATCAGAACAGACTTAGAGAGGTTACAAATAGGGTTGCGTCTGTTCTGTGGAAAACTGACGCATTTAACGTGTGTAACCGTCTGACAGACGAATTTTGAGAGGTCAAAATTCGAACTTCGGGCAGTTACAAGTTAAACCGTTCAGCGCAGCTTACTGACAGACGAATTTTCATCTTGAAAGTTCGTCTGACAGTGGCTTGAAACAAACAATACAAGCACATCAGACGAATTTTGTTCCAACAAAATTTGAATGTTGAAAAGAAAAAGGCAGACAATAATCAAATCAACAGTCAATAGACGAATTAAGCATTCAGAACTTCATCTTTCAGTGATACAATCAACAAGAACATGGTTCAACAGACGAATTTTGAGCTTGACAATTCGAATTTTTCAACTTTTGTCAAGATTGTTCAACATTCGTATGTTAAGAAGTAATGCTTCATATAGCAATGATGAACAACTATGACGTTGAAAATATATATATATATATATATATATTTTTTTTGTCTTTGAAAATTCAAACTTTCAAGCATCAACAGACGAATTTCGAGGCATAACCGAGAACTGTTCCAAGACATAACAGGCCAAAGTTCGTCTGTTAGTCAACCAAAATTCGAATGTTGACCACGTTGACTAGTTCAAAAACATAGATTATCAAAGAGATTTTTCTAGTATTCAAACAACATACAAATTTCAACTTTAAAAACTTACAGAATGGATCCAGAACTCAGAATGATTATCATTCTCTTCATTTTCTGGTTGTTCCAATCTGGAGTGCTCCAATCTTTCAAACTTTTAGCCATTGATTTTCACAAGGAGCACCTGAAACTATACTAAAACATACTCCGATGCTCAAGTTAGAATTTATTCTAATATTAAAAGTTCTAAAGACAGACTTGCACAGAAATGACTTACAATTCATTGGGATTTACCATTCCCAATTCTCTCCTTATTTTGCAGTGTCTGTCTTCTGATAGAGGCTTTGTGAGTATATCAGCAACTTGATCCTCTGTTGGGATGTACTCCAATCTAACTTCTCCTTTCAGAACGTGATCTCTTATGAAGTGGTGCCTAACTTCAATATGTTTAGTCCTCGAATGCATGACAGGATTCTTGGTGATATTTATAGCACTTTGGTTGTCACACATGATTGGTGTCTCTTTCATTTTAACCTCAAGATCTTCAAGCTGCTGTTTCATCCAGATGACTTGGGCACAACAGCTTCCAGCTGCAACATACTCAGCTTCTGCAGTGGATAAGGCCACACTGTTTTGCTTTTTGCTGAACCATGAGACCAGGGATCCTCCAAGAAACTGACAGGTTCCACTTGTGCTTTTTCTGTCAGTTTTGGATCCTGCAAAATCAGCATCAGTGTATCCTTTGAGATCTTCTCCATTGCCTTTTGGATACCAAAGACCCATCTGTGATGTTCCAATAAGATATCTAAAAATTCTTTTCACAGCTGTTGCATGGGTTTCTTTGGGGCATGATTGGAACCTTGCACACATGCAGACACTGAACATAATGTCAGGTCTGCTGGCAGTTAGGTACAGCAGAGATCCGATCATTCTTCTGTACTGAGTAATGTCAAACATCTTCCCATTCTCATTCATGTCCAGTTTGGTTGCAGTAGCCATAGGTGTTCCCATTGGCTTGGCATTCTCCATACCAAACTTCTTTAACAGCTCCTTTAGATACTTGGATTGACTGAGGAAGATACCATCATTTAGCTGTCTGATTTGCAATCCAAGGAAGAAATTGAGTTCACCCATCATAGACATCTCGAATTCTCCCTGCATTAACTTAGAAAATTCCTTGCAAAGAACCTCATTAGTAGCACCAAAAATAATATCATCAACATAGATTTGAACAATTAGTAAATCTTTATTTTCTTTCTTAGTAAATAAGGTTGTGTCAACTTTGCCTCTGTTAAACCCCTTTTCAGTTAGAAAATTGCTCAGTCTCTCATACCATGCTCTAGGGGCCTGTTTTAAACCATAGAGAGCTTTCTTCAGTTTATAAACATGGTTTGGTTTTGTAGAGTCCTCAAAACCTGGAGGTTGATCAACATAAACCTCTTCCATGATATATCCATTCAGAAAAGCACTTTTTACATCCATTTGATATAATAAAATATTTTTCATGCATGCATATGCCAGTAGTATTCTTATAGCTTCTAATCTAGCTACTGGTGCAAAAGTTTCTTCAAAATCAATACCTTCTTCTTGATTATACCCTTTAGCAACTAGTCTAGCTTTATTTCTGATTATTGTTCCAGATTCATCAAGTTTATTTCTGAAAACCCATTTGGTACCAATAACAGGATGATTTTTGGGTCTAGACACTAAATCCCAAACTTGATTTCTTTCAAATTGATTTAATTCATCTTGCATAGCCAAAATCCAGTAATCATCAGTTAAGGCCTCTTCAGTACATTTGGGTTCTATTTGAGAAATGAAAGCACAGTTGAGCATCTGTTCTCTTAACTGTTTTCTGGTTTTGACTCTCTCTAGAACATTCCCTATTACTTGATCAACAGGATGATTCCTTTGATATCTCCAAGCTCTAGGAAGTTCTTGAGATGTTTCCTCATTGTTTTCTTCATCAAACTCTTGCTCCTGGATATCTTCCTCTATATTAACAGATTCAGATATCTTTGGAGGTTCAGTTTTACTCTTATCAGAAATTCCTAGTTTTTCAAAATTGAAAGTAAGATCATCCTCATTGATAGTATGTTTTGAAACAGTTTCATTTTCAATGAAAACCACATGTACAGATTCTTCTATTACATTTGATCTTTTATTATAAATTCTATATGCCTTACTCCTACTTGAATAACCCAGAAATATACCTTCATCGGATTTGGCATCAAATTTACCTAGATTTTCTTTACCATTGTTGTGAATGAAGCATTTGCACCCGAACACATGGAGGTGTGACAGATTTGGCTTTCTTCCCTTGTACAGCTCATATGGAGTCTTCCCAAGGATTGGTCTGATGTAAGCTCTGTTTATGATGTAACTTGCTGTATTTACTGCATCAACCCAGAATACTTGGGAGAGTTCCTTCTCATTTAGCATAGCTCTGGCCATCTCTCCAATAGTTCTATTCTTCCTTTCTACTACTCCATTTTGTTGAGGAGTTCTTGGTGCTGAGAAGTTGTGATCAATCCCATGCTCATTGCAGTACTCCAGGAAGTATGCATTTTCAAATTCTCCTCCATGGTCTGACCTGATAGACACAATAGAAATACCTTTCTCATTTTGCACTTTCTTGGCTAAGGTTGCAAATGCATCAAAGGTATCACTTTTGGAGGAAAGAAATAATGTCCAAGTAAATCTAGAATAATCATCAACAATTACAAGCACATACAGATTACCACCAAGACTTTTCACCCTAGATGGTCCAATTAAGTCCATATGCAACAATTCAAGTGGTCTAGTTGTGGTAACTACATTTTTAGATTTAAATGATGATTTGGTTTATTTTCCTCTTAAGCATGCATCACATTCTTTATCCTTTTCAAAAGATATTTTTGGTAGACCAGTTACTAGCTCATTTTTAATTAGTTTAGACAGTTGATTCATGTTCACATGAGCTAATCTTCTATGCCATAGCCAACTATCATTATTCTGACTAATTAAGCATACAGAATCTAAGGGAGGAAGTTCATCAAGATCAATAGTATAGCAGTTACCATCCCTTTGAGCTTTGAGGATAACTTTGTGATCACTTTTTCTGATGACCAGGCAAAACTTTGAGTCAAACAGCACCCAGTTTCCTTTGTCACAGGTCTGACTCACGCTTAGCAGGTTGTGGTTGAGTCCAATCACAAACAGCACCTCTTCAATGGATGTTTCTGGATTTTTACCCACAATTCCAATACCAATGATTTTGCCATATTGGTCACCTCCAAAGGTCACCTTTCCTCCTTTCTTGTCTCTCAGGGTGATGAACTTCTCCTTATCACCTGTCATGTGACTTGAGCAGGCACTGTCCATATACCATTTGTTGCTTTTCTTAGCTTTGAGACAGACCTGTAAAACAATGTTTACGTTTTCCTTTTAGGTACCCAAATTTGCTTGGGTCCTTTTAGGTCAGTATATTTTTCCCTAGATGCAGATGCAACTTTGGGAACCCATTCAACTTTCCTGGCAAGCCCATTTTTCTTCAAGGCACAAGAACTGGAAATATGTCCCTTTTTGTTGCAGAAATGACAGGTAGTGAAAGGACTGCTAGATTGAGATGCAGGAAGAAAACAGTGCAGATAATACTTTTGTCTAGCATGCCTTGGTTGATCATATGTTTCAATGTGATGTAATGCATTAGTTTTCTTTTTATTGTTCTCAGCATGCACAAAATGTCTCATATAAGCATTCTGATTTTTCTTCCTAATCTTTTCCTTGACAGCACATGGATCATAGCCAAGACCAGCTTTGCCTTGTGATATTCTTTGGCTCCCCATTAATGCAAACAACATGTCTTTGCCTCTAGTGAGCCTAGACATGCTTTTAACTAAATAGTCATTAGTTTGCTTGAGTTCAATGCATGAAGTGCAACAAACAGATTCAGTAGTGGGCAAAGAGGCAATTTCAGAAACTATGCTTTGGGATTCCAGCTTATTTATCCTTTTCTTTGCCAATTTCAGTTCTTTAGCAACTTTAATGAATTCATCATGAAGCTCATGAAATGCATCTTGTAATTCAGAATAGGAAGGTTCAGATTCATATACCTCTTCTTCCTTATCACTGCTGCATGAGGGTAAGACTTCTTCTGAGGCAAGTGCCATTAAACAAATGTTGGCAACCTCATCCTCATCTTCTTCTTCCTCATCTGAGCTGTTGCCCCATATGGATGAGATATAGGCTTTCTTCTTCTTCCCTTTGTCTGCAGCTTTCTTTTCTTTTTCCTGCTTCTTAATGAATTGGGGACAGTCCCACTTAATGTGTCCCTGCTTCTTGCACTCATAGCAAGTTACAGGTTCTTTTGCCTCTTTCTTGCTTTCTCCAATTACTCCTTTCTTGAAGAATCTCTTGCTCTTCTTCTTGCTGTAGAATCTTCCGAATTTTCTGACCATCATAGCCAGAGTTTCCTCATTCAGCTCATCTCCTTCATCAGATTCTTCTTCCTTTTCATCAGCAGCTTTGAGGGCAAGGCCTTTCTTCTTTCTGTCCAGCCCAGCTTCCTTGAGTGCTTTGATCTTTCCTTCATATTCCTCAAGGCTGCCGAAGAGAGCTGTGACAGAAGCCATTGATTCTCCTCTGGCCTCTTCTATAGCTGTCACCTTGGGCTGCCATTCCAGAGGTAGAGCTCTGAGTATTTTTCTCACTTTCTCAGACTGTGTGTATTCTTTTCCCAGGCTCTTCAGTTGATTCACAATAAGAGTGAATCTCTTTTGGAGCTCCTTTACAGTTTCTCCTTCAGCCATTCTGAAGCTTTCATACTCCCCAATGCACGTGTTCAGTTTGTTTTCCCTGACTCCAGAAGTTCCTTCATGTGCAATCTGTAGAGTATCCCACATTTCTTTTGCAGTGGAGCATTGTGAGACTCTGTAGAATTCATCCTGGTTAAGGGCACTGACCAAACAATGCTTTGCTTTGAAGTTCAGTAGAACTCTCCTTCTGTCTTCATCATTCCACTCTGCTTCCAGCTTCTCTTTGTGTCTTCCATCTTCTGTTTGAGCCATTGGAACGAAATCTCCTTTTTCAATCACTGACCAGATGTCAAGGTCAATTGATTGAAGGTAGATCTGCATCCTCATCTTCCAATATCCATAATGCTCTCCACTGAAGCCTGGTGGTCTGTTAGTGTTGTTTCCTTCAAGAAGTATACTCTCTCCAAAGCCAGCCATTTTAATTCCCGGACTGTGAGTTCCTTTGAATGGGAATCCGGGCTCTGATACCACTTGTTAGCAAGGCTGACTTCCTAAGAGGGGGGTGAATTGGGAAGATTGAAAATTTTCTGCACAAGGTGAGGTAAGTTGAGATATCACAGTATAATGAAAATAATGCGTAAAACAGAGCAAGCTGAAAAGTGAAGATAGGGAGAAGAAAACTCAGTAATTTATCCTGGTTCGGTCTTTCCACTTGACCTACATCCAGTCCCCAAGACACCTCTTGAGATTTATCCACTATACAGCAAGAATTTCAATGGGCTTCTTGCTAAGGCCACAGTACAACGAGTATGCTCTGTTTCTGAGCTCTCTCAAACTCTCCAAGCACTTTCACTGTGTGCTTCTCAATCCCCTTGTGAATACCCCTCACAAGTAAATCTATCTTCCAGATGAAGAGTAGATTGATTACAATGAAATAACTCTCTTGAAAAGAGTAGATATGAAAGTTTAAGTACAAGTTTAGAAGTTGAGAGGGTAAAAGCTTTTGAGAAGAAGATTTAGCAGAAATTTGGTATATACAAGTTTGATTCGTTACCCACAACTTCAAATGATGTTGTATTTATAGATTTAGGTCTCAAATATCCGTTAGAGACTAAATCTATCCGTTGGGGAAGTTATCCAACGGTTACTCTGAAAAACTATCCGTTTACCAACCGCATTTAATGTTTCTGACATACTGAAATTCGAATTTTGGTTGGTCAACAGACGAATTTCGAAGGAACCGAAGGTTAAAGCTTTCAACGTTACAACACGAAGTTCGTCTGTTCATGAAGTGAAATTCGAATTTTGAAACTTATAAAACATTTTCACAATGTGACATACGAATTTTCAAGAAGAAAGATTTTTGGTTAAGTGTGAACAGTGTTTTCAATTTGCTACAGTGTCTTCGAAATTCGAATTTTGGTATCCAAAATTCGTCTGTCCATTGAACGTATAAAGAGACACAGTAGTTTACTTTCTTCGAAATTCAAATTTTGAAAGGGTGACATTCGTCTGTCAGAGAGCAATTTTGAGACTTAACTCATTCTTGATCTCAGATGAACTTTAACATAGTTTCAGACGAATTTCTTCTATTTTCTCAAGTTTTGTTTTGTCTGAAATTCGAATTTTGAAGACTCAAAGTTCGTCTGTTGTCAAGAAGCTTCTTTCAGACTTATATGAAAATTCGAGTGTTGGAATCTCGAAATTCGTCTGTCAGAGAGCATTTTTCAAGCTGAATATCTTTTGATTTCAGATGCACTTTGTCATGGTTTCAGACGAATTTCTTTGGTTTTCACAAACTTCATTTTACTTGAAATTCGAATTTTGGAAGTGTGAAGTTCGTCTGTCACCAGAAAGGCTTCTTTCAGACTAGATGAAAATTCGAATTTTGAACCACCAAAATTCGTCTGACAGAGAGCCATCTCTTCAGACTTAATCAGTTTTAGCTCAAAATTCGAATTTCCAAAGGCAAAGTTCGAATTTCTAACTTGACAGTTTAGTTTAAACTTTTAACCTTCGTCTGTTTGTGGGTGTTTTTCAAATATTCAAGGATTTAACATAAAATCAAAGTTTGAAAACATCTTTTCTTCAAATTAAAACCTTTTACCCAATCATAACAAAAACTAAAGATCCTACAAGAGATCTAACAGCAAATACTCAGAAAATCTTCACTTGGAACAGCTTTGATCTCCTTTGATATCTTCAATCCAAGATCTTGAGTGTTGGTTTAAAATCATCAAAACTCTTTCATCAACAGGCTTCCCAAGAGGGGGGGTGAATTGGGAAGATTAAAAATTTTTCTGCAAAACATCAAGAAAGTGAAGAAAGCAAAGAGTAATGGTAAAATAGAGTATAAATGAATAAACAGTAAAAGTAGCAGTAGGGAAGAGAAGACTCAGATATTTATCCTAGTTCGGTCTCTCAACTTGACCTACGTCCAGTCCCCAAGTCACCACTTGAGATTTTCCACTATTCTACAAGAATTCAGTGGGCTTCTTGCAAATGCCACAGTACATCGTTGATGCTCTGTTTCTAGAGCTCACACTTTCACTCTTTGCACTCTCACTAAGTGCTTCTCCAATCCCTTGTAATATCCCATCACAAGAAAATCTTTCTTCCAGATGAAGATAAGATTGTTTATAATGAATAAACTCTCTTAATCAGAGTGTATATGAAAGTTAGAGTACAAATATTAAAGTATGTGAGAGTAGGAGACTTTAAGTAGATGATTTGGCAGAGTTTCAGTATATACAAAGTAATTTCATTACCCACATCTTCAAATGAAGTTCTATTTATAGATTTCTGCCTCAACGATACGTTAGAGACAAGATCTAGCCGTTCGATATGTTACCCAACGGTTACTCTGTGAAAATATCTATTCACCAACCGAATTTAATGCTTCTGACACTGAAAGTTCGAATTTCAGTTGGTCAACAGACGAATTTCGCAGAAACTAAAAGTTACAACATTTCACGTTGAACTCTCGAAGTTCGTCTGTCATGAAGCAAAATTCAAATTTTCATCTTTAGAAAATGATTCTATGTTGGAATATACGAATTTTTATGTTTAAAGTCGTTCTGTTAAGTGTGAACAGTAATTTTAATTTGCTACAGTGTCTTCGAAATTCGAATTTTGGAACCCCAAAATTTGTCTGTCAGAAGCTGGTTCAATGAGGCACAATAGTTCATCAATTCGAAATTCGAATTTTCAAAGGGCAAAGTTCGTCTGTCAGAGAGACCTCTTTTCAGACTTACTTTAAAGTTCAAATTTCTGAATATTGTCATTCGTATGTCAACATATCAATACAACAGAGTCAAACTTTATTTCTGAAATTCAAATTTTCAAGTTCAAAGTTCGTCTGTCAGTGAGCAATTTTAAGGCTCTTTTAAACTTATTTTCGAATGAACTTTGACATATTCTCAGATGAATTTTTCAATTTTCATAAGTTGCATTTGTCTGAAATTTGAATTTTTAACATCCAAAGTTTGTTTGTCAGAGAAAGGCTCTTTTCAGACTCTTTTCAGACATATGTCAAAGTTTGAATTTCAGACTACAAAATTCGTCTGTTAGAGAGAGCTCTTTTCAGACTTGCTCATTTTCAACTTGAAATTTGAATTTCCAAGGCCAAAGTTCAAATTTTTAAAATAGCAAATCAGTATAAACCTTTCAAACTTTGTCTGTTGGTGGGTGTTTTTCAAATATTTCATGGATTACCATAGAATCAAGGTTTTAAAACATCTTTTCACCAAATTAAAATCTTTTACTCAAATTAAAACATTACTAAACATTCTACATCTATTCTTGTACTGATTTTTCTAGAATTCCTTCACTTGAAATCTTTTGTGCACATTTGATATCTTTACTGTAAACTTTTGAAGGTTAGTTTGGAATCATCAAAACACTTGATTTAATAGAATTAAAGGGGTAAAAATGAAATTTTAGTGTGTCAATTATGATGTCATAATTAGATCGAATGATGTCATAAATATGATATCATAATGATGATATCATGAGAATGTTGTCAAAAGAATGATGCCATGAAGTTGGGCAAGAAGGAGAAAGAACTTTTAACGAAAGAAAGATAGCTTACAACGCGAGTTGGTATAAATTAGTGGCCAAGTCTTTGAGAGCTCACTACTACAAAATTGGAAATTGTTGGCGCATTTATACAGGTGGTTATTTGCAAAAAGGTAAAGAAATGTCAGAAGGGAGGTTTTTATAGGCGGTTGTTTAAATAACCGTCTACAAATCTGTTAATAATTTAAAAATAAAAAATAAAAATATATGGAGTAAATAACGAAGGCGGTTATTTAAAAAAACCACCTACATTTCTTTTTTAAAAAATATTAAAATAAGTAGGCAGTTGTTTTAAATAACCGCTTATGTTTATATTAAATATAATTTTTTTTATTTTTAATTTTAAATAAAACATTGGCGGTTAGTTTAAATAACCGCCAACGTTTATTTTTTTTTAAAAATTAAAATATGTAGGCAGTTTTATGAAATAACCGCCTACGTTTTATTTAAAATTAAAAAAAATATGTTTTAATATAAACCTAGGCGGTTATTTTAAATAAAATAACCGCCTAGGTTTAATTTTAAAAAAACAACGTAAGCGGTCGCCTATGTTTGTGTTAACCTAACTTCTATTTCTCTAGTGCGGCCGCATACTTCAGAAACAAACTTTCGGCCTCGTACTTCAGAAACAAATTTTTTCACTTGCATAACAGCCGTCACTCTACAAGTCTCTGGCTCCCGTCCAATCTCCACCTCCACGCCGGCCAGTTGTTCTTCCCACTAGTCTCCACCTTCAGCTTCTCTTTAGCTCACACTTCATCGGTCTAGTCTCTCTTCATCTCTGCAACATCTCCACCGGAAAATAGTAAGCTTCATTTCTCCCAAATCCAGTGTCGTTTCACTCCTCAAGCAAACATTCCTTCTTCAATCAGATTCAAAGACACCTAGATTCGGACTACATTTTGCTCTTGTACCCACACTAAAGGCAAGTATAGTTAATTACTTTGTTGTCTTATTGTTATTCAGATCTAATAAGTTCAGTGACAATGAAATTAACTGCAGTCACAATTTACTAAGTTATCTAGGTGAGAAGACACAATAAGCTTTGGCAGAAGGACAATAAGCCTTTGGTACTCAACGGGAGGAAACCATGAATGTCTATAGGTATGTTCTTTATTTTCATACTTTATATATATATTTTAGTATATTATACGTAGTAGCTTGATGATGTAGGACTTGAAATAAGGGTTGTCTTAAAGATTGTATACGAGTTTTAAAATTTGATGAAAGTATGAGGTAATAAAATTGCATAAGAAAAAAGAGTATTTAAAAATATGCTAACACTGAACTTGTAGACTTGTCAACAAAAGCACCTTATATATAATTCCATGATGACTTTTCATGGAAATTTAAATCTTGCCTTTTAGAAAATCACTGTTAATAAGAAATTAGATTTTTGGTCTCTAATTGTTGTGCTTTTTTGCTGTCAATTGTTACTTCCATGGTGCATTGTCTCTTGATAGAAATTTTCAGAAGCACAAATATGTCCCCTATATAATTCTATTTATTCCTATTATTTTCCCCTATTTTTTATGATAAGGTTACTAAAATATGTTCCTCTTTCCCCTGATTTCAGGATGAGAAAAATTTGATTTGGTATTCAGGACAGCAAGAAAAACATTTGCGGTTGAGTGCAGTCACAAAAATTATTCAAGGATAGGGAAATGCATGAAACAAACATTAATGCCTTCTCACTCATTTCACTGTCCACATGAGTCTAATAAATTGCTCCCCATTTTCAGATAAAGTCCCAAAAGCTAAGTCAAATTGGGAAAGAGTGCCATTCATTTTCTCTAATTTATGCAAATGGTGAACACTCACTTGATCTGGTAATATGTGTTTTTGCTTTATTCATACACATTTCATGCTTTTTAAAAATTCTAATTCTAGTTTCAATTCTTGTCAAATTTATCGCTTTTTGACTAGATATGCAAGGACAAAGCACAGGCCACTTCTTGGTTTTTGGGCTTGAAAGCTGTAATTTCTCAATCCCAACATTCAAGACCTTTTAGTAGTTTAAGAAGCTGCAAAGGTATATAGAGTTATGTTGGTAGCTAGTCTAGCTGGAATTTTATGAAGAGAGAAAAACCTTGGCCTTCTGGAGGATACTGCTGAATTTACAAAGGTTTCATAAATATGCTGCATTACTTTCTCCCTAGAGTTCTTATTTCTTTCCTTTCATGTCCTTTGAAAAAGCTTATACTTGAAAGTAAAGTCTTAGATATTTTCTTGTGATTGCCTCTGACTTTGTTCTTTTTATGTTTTATTCTAGCTATTAATGAAAAAACTGATTGATCTTTCCTTCATGACATTGTCATTACTATTATAATAATTGAATTTGGGTTCAGACCACAAGTTAAATTATTGATATACATTAGTTACATACTATGATAATAAAGGTTTCTCAAGTGATTTTGATAAAAAAATATTATTTTATTTTTCTAAAACCCAATTAGTAAGAGAGAATTGAGAGACTACCAAACTAAATCTCATCCAGATGAATAAGATAGGATTTTTTACACATTACATAAAGTGTGGATTTTTTTATTGATAGGAGGATGTAATATTGGTTATGATTCTCTTTTTTTTGAATAATTTGAAGATTATGAGCTAACTGTGGTTTCTTGTGCACTTCTTTTCATTAATATTCTCATATTGTTTACTTAATCATTGTGCATATTGATTTTACTAGGTTGTTGGCTAGAATTGTTGATTCTTTAGTGTCTCTCCTAGCTAGAAAGTGGTGCTGATTGAGATCCAGAGATCAGTGAGTAGGTAAGCTATCATCTTGGGCTTTTTTTCATCATGGGGAGAATTATGCAGCTTCTCATTTCAAGACTTTCGTAGTTTTTTTCTTTAAACATGCCTTAAATATGTCAATCCATAAATCCAAAAGAAATTACTTAGTTGTGTTTGGTCATATTGTAAAATTATTGGTGTGATGCCTACAACTAATTTCTTTGAGTGTTTATTAGGCCAAGCCTATATCTTTCAAAGAAATCTAGTGTTTATTGTGCTAAGGAGAATAGATCTATCATATCTTCAAATTATTCATAGGTATTGATTTTAACTTTTGATCTTTATATCAATTATGTTCACTCAAGAGTTATTATATAGATCAGTACCATGATATGGTGGGGTTTGCTTGAATTTATTGTGCACAATAAATTCTGTACATGTGACCATGGTGAGCTCTGTTTGAATTTATAACTAGTGCTGTACATGTTAGATATACTATAAACAAATCCAATTACTCCCACCTAACCATAGTTACATGAAACTAGCCTATAGCTTAGTTTATCTATCAAACATGTTAGCTCTTTGCTTGTAATGTGTTTATGACTAAGTAGTGCAGTAAAATTTTGTGAATTATGGATGGCAAGTTAATAATAGAGGAAGCATAACCACAAAAAAGATTTCAATATTCAATGAATAGCTCTTTGGTTGTAATGTGTTTGTTTGGTGGATCAAAGTAATCTTCTCCTAGCCTTTTTGTTTCTATAGTTTATTTGGAACTTCATTTATAACATATATCTTGTTGTATTGGTTATGGAAATCTATAATTCTAGATGAATTTATATTCTCTCTATGCATTTACTTCCTTTATCTATAGCTTTTTTTTTTTATTTCTCTATTATTCTGGTTATGATTATATAGCTTAGGTTGTTTGGGATTGGCTGAAAAATGGTCATACTTATAATTAGGAAGTCTAACTTTCTTGTGAGATGTTGTTGTAGAATTATTGCACCCTCAACTTATAAAGGAGGCTCTGCCAAAATTGATACACATCTCAGAAGTATGGATCAGTCATGGATGTCTATGAATCGTTTGACTCAGGAGTATAGGGATGGAGTGAAGGAGTTCATTAGTTTCGCAGTTGAGCATGCAGATGACCCTAATAACATTTTATGCCCTTGCTTAAAGTGTTGTTATGGAAAGCTAGTTAGTGCAAAGGACCTGGGAGATCATTTAGTGTGTCATGGAATTGATCGAGGTTACAGACGTTGGACAAAGCATGGTGAAACGAATGATGGGTATAGTAGCTTGGGTTATAGTGGATTGAATGATTTTGACACAACCACATTTGAGGCTGACCGTCTTGAAGAGATGGTGAATGTGATTGAGAATGAGCTTCAAGATTGTCCTGAGATGTTTGACAGGTTGAAAAGTGATACAGAAAAGCCATTATACTATGGTTGTACTAAATTCATAATATTGTCAGCTGTGTTAAAGTTGTACAACTTGAAAGCGGGTAATGGATGGAGTGATAAGAGCTTCATAGATTTGCTTGCACTTTTGAAGGATATGCTGCCAGAGGGTAATGACCTTATTAGCCGAACATATGAGGCTAAACGGATACTATGCTCTATTGGGATGAGCTATGAGAGGATACATGCCTGTCCTAATGATTGTGTGTTATTTCAGAAAGAACATGCATTGTTAGACAAATGTCCTAAATGCAACGCCCCACGATATAAGAAGAAAGAATCAAGTCCAACGAAGGTCATATGGTATTTTCCTATCATACCTAGATTTAGACGCTTTTACAAAAGTCCTGAAATTACGAAGCACTTGACATGGCATGCAGATGAAAGAATTGAAGATGGAAAATATCAACATCCTACAGATTTTCCGCAATGGAAAAAAATTGATAGTCAATATGAAGAGTTCAGGGCAGAAGATAGAAACCTAAGCCTTGCATTATCTACTAATGGAATGAACCCGCATGGTATGCAGAGTAGTACTCACAGTACGTGGCCATGATTTTGGTTATTTATAACCTACCACATTGGCTATGTAGGAAGCGGAAGTTTATGATGTTGTCTATGTTAATCTCTCGACCCAAACAACCTAGAAATGATATAGATATATATTTGGCTCCATTAATTGATGATTTGAAGCTACTATGGGAGAGGGGTGTAAAGGTGTATAACAGATATAGGGAAGAGATATTCAAATTAAGAGCTATGTTGTTTGGTACAATCAATGATTTTCTTGCATATGGTAATTTGCCAGGCTACAGTATCAAATGAGAGTTTAGATGTCTTATATGTGAAGAAGGAACACATTTGATACGGTTAGAGCATGGTTCAAAATTTGTCTTCCTTGGATGTCGTAGATTTTTGCTTGAGGGACATCATTACAGGTGGTGGAGATAAGCGTTTAATGGGAATACAGAAGAAGGAAAAGGACCTTTGCCATTAAGTGGTGAGCAATTGTTTGACAAGGTAAAGGATTTGAATAACAACTTCGGGAAGCCTTTTGCGCGATACCTTGGGACTAGTGGGTGGAAGAAAAGGTCAATTTTCTTTGAATTGGAATATTGGAAGTCTTTGTATGTGAGGAACTTCCTTGATGTTATGCATATAGAAAAAAAATGTATGTAAAAGCATTATTGATACATTACTTAATGTGCCGGGAAAGACTAAAGATGGCGTGAAGGTAAGGCTGGACTTAGTTGCTATAAGAATAAGAGGAGAGTTGGCACCAGTGAAGGAGAAACACCATACTTATCTACCTCCAGTGGCATATACACTATCTAGAAAAGAGAAAATCACTTTTTTGTAAATCTCTTGATGGGGTTAAAGTTCCAGAGGGGTACTCCTCAAATATTAGGAACCTTGTTTCTATGAAAGACTTGAAGTTAAAGGGTCTGAAGTCTCATGATTGCCATGTTTTGATGGAGAATTTCGTTCCGGTGGCTATGCGATCCATTTTACCCAAAAAGATTCGAGGGACAATCACTAAACTATGTTTCTTCTTCAAGTATATTTGCAGCAAAGTGACTGACCCTGTGAAGTTACCGGCATTGCAAAGAGACGTTGTTGTCACTTTGTGCGAACTTGAGATGTATTTCCCACCTTTATTCTTTGATATGATGGTTCATCTAACGATTCACCTAGTTAGGGAGACACAGTTATACGGTCCAGTTTATATGAGGTGGATGTACCTAATTGAGTGTTACATGGAGATATTAAAAGGTTATGTGAAAAACCGAGGTAGACCAGAGGGTTGTATTGTTGAACGGTATATAGCCGAAGAAGCTATTGAATTTTATACTGAATACTTATCCAATGTTGATAACATTGGCATTCCTAAGTATCGTCACATGGGAAGAACATCTGGGGAAGGGATTATGGGAAAGGAAATTGTTAGCATATCCAGGACACAATGGAAGCAAGCTCACTTGTATGTTTTACACAACTCTGATGAGGTTCTTCCATATGTGGAAATGCACAAGAAGAAACTTAGAAGCTTAAACCCCAATAAGAATGAGAGTTGGATATCGAAAGAACACAATTGATTTGTTATAGATTGGCTGAGAGATCATATTATTTCAGAGTGGGAAAGGAATCATGGTTCAGTTTCAAACAAGTTGAGATGGTTAGCTAATGGTCCATCTATGCATGTCTTCTCTTACACCAGTTACCTCATAAATGGCTACACATTCTATACCAAAGAGCAGGATGATCAGAGCACAATGCAAAACAGTGGGGTAACCCTTATAGCTCAATTAATGCATATTTCTAGTGCCAAAGATAGAAACCCTATTTTTCCAAATATGTCATACTTCGGGGTAGTTAAGCTCATATGGGAGTTGGTTACATCTTGTTTCAGGCATCAGTTTTCAGTTGTAAGTGGGTTGACAACAAGAATGGCCTTCGAGTTGGTGAATCAGGGTTCATTCTGGTTGATCTTAATAAGATAGGATACAAAGATAAGCCTTTTATTTTAGCATCTCAAGCTCAACAGATGTTTTATGTCCCTGATCCTGCTAATAAGAGGTGGTCGATTGTCATGTTTACCAACAAAATAATCGAGCATCACAATCAAGGTGGAGACCAACAGGATGAAGATATTGAGGATGATCCATTTTCTAGGGCATCATTTGATGTTGGTTCCACTGGAGATGATGCCCTCTATATGAGAGATGATCATGAAGAGGGGATTTGGATCATGAAAAGGAGGGGAGGGATTATTCATGGTAGAACAAGAAAGAGGAAAATGTTTTATTTAAACATATATATATATATTGCCTTCAATTTATTTTTGTTATTTAATATAATGATCTTCTTATTTTGTTATGTAATTTATTTTTCATTATTTAATTAATCATTTTGATATTATTACAGGTAAATATGGCAAAGTGTGTCACATTACAATGAGAGATGGCGAAGCATCGACGTGGTTTGACAGTAATGAAAGAGGTTTGCCATGCATGAGATACTGGAAACAAGATCCATGTGGAATGGAATTACAAAAATCATCCAGTCAATGAAGGTAGGAAGAAGTTAAGTAGTTATATCGAAGTGGCTGTAAAGTTGAAGGTGTCCATCAGCCATTCAGAATGGGATGATTGGAGGAAAGTTCCCTTTGCTGTGAAGGATTTAGTTTTCCAAGACATAGTGGTAATTATAATTAATTTCAATACTTAGCTACATTTTTTTATGCATGCAAACCTATTATAATTAATTTGAGTATTTTGTTTTGTAGTCCGCTTTTGACATTGATGAAAACCATAGAGTGTATATATATCAAAAGGTAGGGATTTTGATGCTTAATTTTCAATATATCTTGACGAGGCACTTTATGAAAGATGAAGCTGGCAACATCAATGAGCATCCACCTGAGGAATTTAGAATCTACATAAAACAGGAATACTGGGATGGCTTTATTGATCTGCGGCGTCAGAAGAAGTTTAAGGTGAACAATTTTTCCTATTTATATTTAAATATTCTAATCCTCTTTGTTTATAATTATTTGATTTTAGTATTGAAATTTTTTCAGAAATTAAGTGAAGCAAATAGTCAAAGGGCAAAGAGTTAACAGTACCCTTACCGAGCCGGCCATCTGGGATACTCTGGAGTAGAGAGGAAGTTGGTAAGTGCATGTATATCTTATGTTTGTCGATACTTAAATTTATTCAAATGCACAATTATTATTTCCGTGAATGCACAAGTATTGAAGGAGGGATCCACGTAGACAAAAGTACCTCGTCATGAGCTGTGGTCAGAATCCAGGAAAAGCAAATAAGGGATGATTGAGAACGAGAATGTTCATAAAGTTGTTTTAAAAATAGTAAGTGCTACCTTACAACAATGATTTGAACTCTCATTTTTTAGAAGGACAAAAAATTATTTCTTGTTTTATTTTCACAGATCTAGATTTCAAATTAGACCTCTAAAGGCGAGCAAGGCTCAGGGTTGGATGTACTTAGCCAAGCACTAGAGCTCCCTAAACACCTTCTGTTGAATCAAGAAGTTTTGATGATTCCAAATCAACCTTCAAGAGCTTGGAATAAAGATATCAAAGGTACCCAAAAGGTTTCAAGTGAAGAAATTTTGAAAAAATCTGTGCAAAAATAGATGTAGGATGTATAGTTATGTTTTGATTTGAGTAAAAGACTTTGATTTGGTGAAAAGATGTTTTAAAACCTTGATTCTATGTTAAATCATGGAATATTTGAAAAACACCCACCAACAGACGAAGTTTAAAAGGTTAATACCAATCTGTCATAGTGAAAGTTTGAACTTTGACTTTGAAAATTCGAATTTTGTACTAAAACTGAACAAGTCTGAAGAGATACCTCTCTCACAGATGAATTTTGACTTGATGAAATTCGAATTTTAATAAGTATCTGAAAGGAGCTTTCACTAACAGACGAATTTTAGGTTTTGAAAATTCAAATTTCAGACAAAATGAAACTTATGAAAACTAAAGAAATTCATCTGAAATTATGTCAAAGTTCATCTGAAACCAAGTTTAGAGTGGATTTCAAAATTGCTCACTGACAGACAAACTTTGAACATGAAAATTTGAATTTCAGAAACTAAGCTTGTGAGTCTGTTAGAATGATATGTTGACATACGAATGACAGTAATTATAAATTCGTATTTTGAAGAAAGTCTGAAAAGAGGTTTGTCTGACAGATGAACTTTGCTCTTTGAAAATTCGAATTTTGAACTATATGAGCTACTGAGCCTTGTAAACCAGCTACGGACAGACGAATTTTGGGGTTCCAAAATTTGAATTTTGAAGGCACTGTAGCAAATTGAAAATACTGTTAACACTTAACAGAAAAACTTTCTACTTGAAAATTCGTATGTCACTACGTAGAAACATTTTCAAAATATCAAAATTCGAATTTCACTTCATGACAGACGAACTTCGAGCATTCAACGTTAAAGCTGTTAACCTTCGGTTTCTGCGAAATTCATCTGTTGACCAACCAAAATTCGAATTTCAGTATGTCAGAAGCATTAAATGCGGTTGGTTAACGGATAGTTTTTCAAAGTAACCATTGGATAACTTCTCCAACAGATAGATTTTGTCTCTAATGGATATTTGAGACCTAAAACTATAAACATAACATCATTTGAAGTTGTGGGTAACGTTTTTAACATTGTATATACTGAAACTCTGTCAAATCATCTACTCAAAGTTTCTTACTCTCTAACTTCAGTATTTTGCACTTCAACTTTCATATTCACTCTATTTAAGAGAGTTTAATCTTTGTAAATAATCTATTCTTCAATTGAAAGATAGATTTTCTTGTGAGGGGATATCACAAGGGATTGGGAAGCACTTTGTAAGAGTGCATAGAGTGATTGAGTGAAGCTCTAGAAATAGAGCAACATCTTTGTATTGAGGCATTTGCAAGAAGCTCACGTAATTCTTGCAGAATAGTAGAAAATCTCAAGTGGTGACTTGGGGACTGGACGTAGGTCAAGTAGAGAGACCGAACTAGGATAAATTTCTGAGTCTTCTTCTCTTTACTGCCACCTTTACAATTATTTGTTCATACTCTGTTTTACCATCATATATTGCTTTCTTCACTTTCTTGATATTTTACAGAAAATTTTTTAATCTTCTTAATTCACCCCCTTCTTAGGAAGCCAGCTAATCTAACAAGTGGTATCAGAGCCCGAATTCCCAATCAAAGGATCTCATAGTCCGGGAATTAAAATGGCTGGCTTTGGAAAAAGTATATTACCAGAAGGCAACAACACAAATAGACCACCTGGCTTCAGTGGAGAACACTATGGGTACTGGAAGATGAGGATGCAAATCTATCTCCAGTCAATTGATCTGGACATCTGGTCAGTCATTCAGAAGGGAGATTTTGTCCCAATGGCTTTGGAAGATGATGGAAAATACAGAGAGAAGCCAGAAGCTGAATGGAATGAGGAAGATAGAAGAAGAGTCTTGCTGAATTTCAAGGCAAAACACTGTTTAGTCAGTGCTTTGAATCAAGACAAATTTTACAGAGTCTCCCAATGCTCCACTGCCAAGGAAATGTGGGACACCCTGCAAATTGCTCATGAAGGAACAACTAGAGTCAGGGAAAATAAACTAAATACATGCATAGGAGAATATGAAAGCTTCAGAATGGCTGAAGGAGAGAATGTAAAAGAGCTACAGAAAAGATTCACCCTCATTGTGAATCAACTAAAGAGCCTGGGAAAAGAGTACACTCAAACAAAGAAAGTCAGAAAGATCCTCAGAGCTCTCCCTCTGGAATGGCAATCCAAAGTAACAGCAATAGAGGAAGCCAGAGGAGAATCAATGGCCTCTGTCACGGCTCTCTTTGGCAACCTCGAGGAGTATGAAGGAAAAATGAAAGCTCTCAAGGAAGCTGGACAAGACAGAAAGAAGAAAGGCCTTGCTCTCAAAGTTGCTGAAGAAAAGAAAGAAAAATCTGATGATAGAGAGGAACTTGATAAAGAAACTCTGGCTATGATGGTAAGAAAATTTGGAAGATTCTACAACAAAAAGAGAAACAAGAAAATCTTCAAGAAATGAGCAGCTGGAGATGGCAAGAGGGAAACAAAAGAGCCTATCACTTGCTATGAATACAAAAAGCAGGGACATATCAAATGGGATTGTCCTCAATTTCTCAAGAAGCAAGAAAAAGAAAAGAAAGCTACAGACAAAGGCAAGAAGAAAGGGCTTATATCTCATCAATATGGGGCAACAGCTCAAATGAAGAAGAAGATGATGAAGATGAAATTGTCAACATCTGTCTCATGGCACTTGCCTCTGAAGAAGCTGAAATCCCATGCAGCAGTGACCAAGAAGATGAGGTATATGAATCTGAACCTTCCTATTCTGAATTACTGGATGCATTTCATGAGCTGCATGATGAGTTTGTTAAAGTTGCTAAAGAATTGAAGCAAGCTAAGAAAAAGATTAACAAACTAGAATCTTAACACAACATTTCTAAAACTGCTTCTCTACCTATTACTGAATCTGTTTGCTGTAAATCATGCATTGAACTAAAGCAAACCAATGAATATCTAGTGAAAAGCATGTCTAGGCTTACTAGAGGTAAAGACATGTTGTTTGCTCTAATGGGAAGCCAAAGAATATCACAAGGAAAGGCTGGACTTGGCTATGATCCTTGTGCTGTAAGAGAAAAGATTAAGAAGAAAAATCAGAATATGTACATGAGACATTTTGTGCATGCTAATGGAAATAGAAAGAAATATCATATGTCACATCACATTGAATCATATAATCAACCAAGGCATGCTAAACAAAAATATTATCTGCATTGTTTTCTTTCTGCTTCTCAATCCAGCAGTCCATTTACCACCTGTCACTTCTGTAACAAAAAGGGGCATATTTCGAGCTCATGTGCTTTAAAGAAAAATGGACTTGACAGGAAGGCTAAATGGGTCCCCAAACGTATATCTGTATCTAAGGAAAAGACCACTGACAGAAAAGGACCTAAGCAGATTTGGGTACCTAAGAAGAAAACATGAACTTTGTTTTGCAGGTCTGTCTCAAAGTTAGAAAGAACAATAAATGGTATATGGACAGTGCCTGCTCAAGTCACATGACTGGTGATAAGGAGAAGTTCATCACCCTTAGAGACAAGAAAGGAGGAAAGGTGACCTTTGGAGGTAATCAATATGGCAGGATAGTTGGCATTGGCATTATTTGGAAGAACTCTGAAACATCCATTGAAGAGGTGCTGTTTGTAATTGGCCTCAACTATAATCTGCTGAGTGTGAGTTAGAAATGTGACAAAGGAAACTGGGTATTGTTTGACTCAAAGTTCTTTCTGGTCATCAGAAAAAGTGATCACAAAGTAATCCTCAAAGCTCAAAGGGATGGTAACTGCTATTCTATTAATCTTGATGAACTTCCTCCCTTAGATTCTGTTTGCTTGATCAGTCAGGATAATGATAGTTGGTTATGGCATAGAAGATTAGCTCATGTTAACATGAATCAGCTTTTAAAACTGGTTAAAATGAGTTAGTCACTGACCTGCCAAAAATTACTTTTGAAAAAGACAAAGAATGTGATGCATGCTTAAGAGGAAAACAAACTAAATCTTCTTTTAAACCTAAAAACGTAGTCACCACAACTAGACCACTAGAACTACTACATATGGATTTAATTGGTCCATCTAGAGTAAAAAGCATTGGTGGAAATCTGTATGTGCTTGCAATTGTGGATGATTACTCTATATTTACATGGACATTGTTTCTTTCCTCTAAAAGTGATACCTTTGATGCATTTGTAACCTTAGCTAAGAAAGTTCAAAATGATAAAGGTATTTCCATTGTGTTTATCAGGTCAGATCATGGAGGAGAATTTGAGAACTCATACTTTCTGGAGTATTGCAATGAGCATGGAATTGACCACAATTTCTCAGCCCCAAGAACTCCACAACAGAATGGAGTAGTAGAAAGGAAGAACAGAACAATTGGAAAGATAGCTAGAGCTATATTGAATGAAAAGGAACATTCTCAAGTATTCTGGACAGATGCAGTGAATGTAGCAAGCTACATCATAAATAGAGCCTACATCAAAACAATCCTTGGGAAGACTCCTTATGAGCTGTACAAAGGACGAAAGCCAAATCTGTCACATCTCCATGTGTTCGGCTGCAAATGCTTCATTCACAACAATGGAAAGGAGAATATGGGTAAGTTTAATGCCAAATCTGATGAAGGTATATTTCTGGGCTATTCTAGTAGAAGTAAGGCATATAGAGTTTTTAATAAAAAGTCTAAATTGGAAGAAGAATTTGTGCATGTAGTATTTATCGAAAATGAAATTGCTTCTAAACAAGTTACTGATGAGGATGATCTTGTTTCAAACTTTAAAAAGTTAGATATCTCTGATGAAGGCATAATTAAACCTCCAAAAATATCTGAATCTATTAATATGGAGGAAGATATTCAGGAGAGAGATTTTGAAGAAGAAAATAATGAAGAAATGTCTCAAGAACTCCCTAGAGCTTGGAGATATCAAAGGAATCATCTTGTTGATCAAGTGATAGGGAATGTTCAAGAGAGAGTTAGAACCAGAAAACAGTTAAGGGATCAAATGATTAATTGTGTTTTCATCTCACAAATTGAACCTAAATGTACTGAGGAAGCCTTAACTGATGAATACTGGATTTTGGCTATGCAAGATAAATTAAATCAGTTTGAAAGAAATCAAGTTTGGGATTTAGTGCCTAGACCCAAAAATCATCCTGTCATTGGTACCAAATGGGTTTTTAGAAATAAACTTGATGAATTAGGATCAATAATCAGAAATAAAGCTAGACTCGTTGCTAAAGGATATAATCAAGAAGAATGCATTGATTTTGAGGAAACCTTTGCTCCAGTAGCTAGATTAGAAGCAATTAGAATTCTATTAGCATATGCATGCATGAAAAATATTTTGTTATATCAAATGGATGTAAAGAGTACTTTTCTAAATGGATATATCATGGAAGAGGTTTATGTAGACCAATCTCCAGGTTTTGAGGACTCTACAAAACCAAACCATGTTTATAAACTGAAGAAAGCTCTTTACGGTTTAAAACAGGCCCCTAGAGCATGGTATGAAAGATTGAGTAATTTTCTAACTGAAAAGGGGTTCAACAGAGGAAAAGTAGATACAACTTTATTTACTAAGAAAGAAAATAAAGCTTTACTTATTGTTCAAATCTATGTTGATGATATTATATTTGGTGCTACTAATGAATCTCTTTGCAAGAATTTTTCTAAGTTAATGCAGGGGGAATTCGAAATGTCCATGATGGGTGAACTCAACTTCTTCCTTGGATTGCAAATCAGGCAGTACGATAATGGTATCTTTCTTAATCAATCCAAGTATCTGAAAGAACTGTTTAAGAAGTTTGGAATGGAAAATGCCAAGCCAATGGGAACACCTATGGCTACTACAACTAAACTGGATATGGACGAAAAAGGGAAAATATTTGACATAACCCAGTACAGAAGAATGATTGGATCCCTACTGTACTTAACTGCCAGCAGACCTGACATTATGTTTAGTGTCTGTATGTGTGCAAGATTCTAATCATGTCCCAAGGAAACCCATGCAACTGCTGTGAAACGTATCTTCAGATATCTTATTGGAACTTCACAGATGGGTCTTTGGTATCCAAAGGGCAATGGAGAAGATCTCAAAGGATACACTGATGCTGACTTTGTAGGATCCAGAACTGACAGAAAAAGCACAAGCGGAACATGTCAGTTTCTTGGAGGATCCTTGGTGTCATGGTTTAGTAAGAAGCAAAACAGTGTGGCCCTATCCACAGCAGAGGCTGAGTATGTTGCAGCTGGAAGCTGTTGTGCCTAAATCATCTGGATGAAACAGCAGCTTGAAGATCTTGAGGTTGAGATGAAGGAAATGCCAATCATGTGTGACAACCAAAGTGCCATTAATATCACAAAGAATCCTGTCATGCATTCAAGGACAAAACATATTGAAGTTAGGCACCACTTCATAAGGGATCATGTTTTGAAAGGAGAAATTAGACTAGAGTACATCCCAACTGAGGAACAAGTTGCAGATATCTTGACAAAGCCTCTATCAGAAGAAAGACATTACAAAATCAGAAGAGAATTGGGTATGGTAAATCCCAATGAACTGTAAGTAAATCTGTATGCAATTCTGTTTTTAGATTTTTCAACATTAAATTAATTCTAACTTTAGCATCGGAGTGGATTTAATTTAAGTTATAGGAGCTCCTCATGTGATTTAATGAGAATAAATCTGAAAAATGGAGCACATGAGAATGGAACAATCAAAAAGTGAAGAATATAGCAGAAATTCTGAGTTTCTGGATCCATTCTGTAAGTTTTTAAAGTTGAAATTCGTATATTAATTGTGTATTAGACGAATTTCCTTGAAAAACTAAGGTTCTGAATAAGTCAGCATGGTCAACATTCGAATTTGGATGTCCAACAGATGAACTTCAGCCTATTAAAAGTTGGAACAGTTCTTGGTAATGCCTCGAAATTCGTCTGTTGGACCTTGAAAGTTCAAATTTTCAAGAACAAAAATTTCAAAGTTATGTTTGTCCAACATGATGATTATACAAATGATTATTTCTTAACATACGAATGTTGGAAAACCTTTACAAAGTAAAGAAATTTGAATTTCTGATTTAAAATTCGTCTGTTGAAGCACGCTCTTTATGTTGAATCTTTGAAAGATGAAATTTCACAAGCATAATTCGTCCGTTGTTTGCTAATTTGATTGCTGCTTAATGTTTTCTCTTCAAAATTCGAACTTTGTTTAAATAAAGTTCGTCTGTTCATCTTGTTTTGCTTGAACCTAGCCTTTGTCAGACGAACTTTCAGAAGAAAATTCGTCTATCAGTAAGCTTTGCTAAACGGTTTAACTTTTAACTGCTCGAAGTTCGAATTTTGACCCCTCAAAATTCATCTGTCAGGCGGTTACTTACGTTAAAATCGACGATTTTCCACTGAACAGACGCAACCCTACTCTCTTCCTCTCTGAGTCTATTCAAATCCTCTCATCAATGCTCTTAAATTCTGATAAAAAATCTTCATTTTCCACCGTTTAAACTGATTTTCGCACCCTATAAGCCCAATCTTGGCTTCATTCTGAATCATTCATCCACGAAAATGGCAAGAGTAAAGAATCCTGAAGCTGGAAAAGGAGAGGCTCGTCCAAAGAGATCGGTCAAATCCCAATATGCCTCAAAGGAGGGTGAAAAATCGAAGAGAAAGGCCGAATGAAGCAAGGGAACTCCTTCCAAACGTCAGAAAACTACACCAAAGGGTGAATCAAAGAAAGCTGGACCCTCTTCCTTGAAGAAAGCAGAACCTTCGGTCTTTGTTCCTACTGCTACTGATACTGTTGCTTCTACTTCTTCCTCAAGTACTAAATCTGGAGAATACCAACTCACTACACTGCCATTATGGAGCACTCCACAGATTCAAGAGGAGTACTCTACCAAGTTCACCAATAAAAAGGTAATCAAGCCTCATTGTGTGAACTTGGAAGATTTCTTGGTCTCTAACAGTTTTGATGCTAGAATATGGATGCTAAGATATAAGAATCTGTTACAGATATTAGAGAGATATGATGATGAAGTAGTAAAGACATGGTATGCCTCCTTGAAGTACAACAGCAAGAAGAAGAAGTGGGAGGTCAATCTGAGATCAAGGACCATCTGGCTCACAGATGAGACCTTTAATGAAGTGCTGGAAATCCCAAGGCAAGATGGCCTCAAGATTGACATCACTGCCTCTGGATATATGGATGAGGCAGAGACTGCTGATGAAGAAGGTGGCCCCTTTCTGAACTACAAGGAGAGCACAATTCTGAGCACATTGTTCAGAAGAAAGGAAAACTGGCCAACCATAAACCTGCTGAAGCCCACAGACCTCAGTGCCCAAGTGAGGATCCTACACTACATAGTGTCTAGGATCATATTCAACAAAGGAGGAAGCTTCAATCTGATCACAAGGGCAGAGACACATGTCATGGCAACTATCATGCGTGGAAAGCTCATCAACATGGGACATATCATACTCCAACGCATGATCAAGGCAAGGGATCAGAGGAAAGACTCCACACTGCCCTATGCAGCTATCATTTCTAGAATTTTGCAATATGCTATAATTCAGCATCTTGAGAAGGGGAAAGGGAAACCCACTGAAATCTTCAAGGAGGAGGAACTTCAAAGGATGGGGATTGAAAGAAATGAAAGAAGATGGATTGGGAAGGGAGCAGGAAAATCTGAAGATCTTTTCTTTGTTGAAGGTGACTCCCAACAGCAAGAAGGTACCTCTGAGGCTCCTGCTAGACATACACCTCAGCCTTATCTGCCTATCCCATCTCCATCCAAGCCTACTCATATTCCATCCACTCCCTCCTCTCGTGCCAAGTCAACCAAGATCACTGAGTTGTATGATAGCCTGTCTACACTCATACTTAGCATTAGGGATGAGCAAAATGCCAAATTTGCTCATCTGCAAGATCAGATTCATCAGTTGGCCAAGAATATGAAAGTGGTTGCTGATGCCTATGAAGATATTCGGAGTGCAATTCCTGCCACATCAGCTCCACCTCAGCCAGGGTTCTCTGTGCCTATTCAGTCTCCAACTCCTGAGCCTCCAAGCCCCTTCAAGCTAGCCTCTTCTGAGCATGATGATGATGTAGATGGTACTGAGCCTACTGGTACGATGAGGACACCAAGTCCTGGTCCACCCTTGGACTATGGTTTGGAAGAAGAAGGACCTCAGAAAATAGGCCCTCATGAGGCCATTCCAGAATATGCTCAGGATTCAATTCTTTCCACTCAAGAATTTAAGCAAGTAGAAAGACTAGTGGCAGCCATTTCTACTTCATCAATATTGGAGGTTTCTAGCAATGAAGAGAGAAGCATTGTGCCTGTTGTAATTTTGAAGCTATTGCTCGCAATGCTCTCTTGCAAGCTCAGAGAAGAAGGCTCATCTGCCTTTTGATCCTGTGCCCCTCCAAGCTATTCCAGTTTCTCAGATCCCTCCTCCGGCTGATTTTGTTCACCTTCCTGATGATGCCAAAAAGAGGGAGAAGAATAAGCAAACTAGAAAATCTACTGCTGAGTCATCTGGAAAGACTTACAGCAAGAAGACCAAGCCAAAGAAGAAGTGATTAGAATTTAGGCTTGAGTCCTCTTGTTATGTCTCAGATGTTTGTTTTGATTGTTTGTGTTTTGTATTTGATTTGTGTATTTAGAAGAACTTTGCTTAAATTGATCTCTGTAAAGCAACATTTGATTAAATGAAAGAATTCCTTGATTGCAATAATCTGTTCTTATTATTCTTTGAATTCCTTCACATGATCTACTATATATGATATCTTTTGAAATATAATGCATATGTTGAGGGGGAGCTTATTAAAGCAAAACCAAGTACTAATCCAGTTTGTAAGTTGTTTTGTCATCATCAAAAAGGGGGAGAATGTTGAATCAAGAAGTTTTTATGATTCCAAATCAACCTTCAAGAGCTTGGAATAAAGATATCAAAGGTGCCCAAAAGGTTTCAAGTGAAGAAATTCTGGAAAAATCTGTGCAAGAATAGATGTAGGATGTATAGTTATGTTTTGATTTGAGTAAAAGACTTTGATTTGGTGAAAAGATGTTTTAAAGCCTTGATTCTATGTTAAATCATGAAATATTTGAAAAACACCCACCAACAGACAAAGTTTAAAAGGTTAATACCAATTTGTCATAGTGAAAGTTCGAACTTTACCTTTGAAAATTCGAATTTCATACTAAAACTGAACAAGTCTGAAGAGATGCCTCTCTGACAGACAAATTTTGACTTGCTGAAATTCGAATTTCAGACAAAATGAAACTTATGAAAACTAAAGAAATTCATCTAAAATTGTGTTAAAGTTCATCTGAAACCAAGTTTAGAGTGGATTTCAAAATTGCTCACTGACAGACGAACTTCAAATATGAAAATTCGAATTTCAGAAACTAAGCTTGTGAGTCTGTTAGAATGAGATGTTGACATACGAATGACAGTATTTATAAATTCGTATTTTGAAGTAAGTCTGAAAAGAGGTCTCTCTAACAGACGAACTTTGCTCTTTGAAAATTCAAATTTTGAACTATATGAACTACTGAGCCTTGTAAACCAGCTACGGACAGATGAATTTTGGGGTTCCAAAATTCAAATTTCGAAGGCACTATAGCAAATTGAAAATATTGTTCACACTTAACAGAAAAACTTTCTACTTGAAAATTCGTATGTCACTACATAGAAACATTTTCAAAATATCAAAATTTGAATTTCACTTCATGACAGACGAACTTCAGGCATTCAACGTTGAAGCTGTTAACCTTCGATTTCTGCGAAATTTGTCTATTGACCAACCAAAATTCAAATTTCAGTACGTCAGAAGCATTAAATGTGGTTGGTTAACGGATAGTTTTTTAAAGTAACCGTTGGATAACTTCTCCAACGGATAGATTTTGTTTCTAACGGATATTTGATACCTAAAACTATAAATATAACATCATTTGAAATTATGGGTAACGTTTTTAACATTGTATATACTGAAACTCTGCCAAATTATCTACTTAAAGTTTCTTACTCTCTAACTTCAATATTTTGTACTTCAACTTTCATATTCACTCTATTTAAGAGAGTTTAATCTTTGTAAACAATCTATTCTTCAGCTGGAAGATAGATTTTCTTGTGAGGGGATATCACAAGGGATTGGGAAGCACTTTGTAAGAGTGCATAGAGTGATTGAGTGAAGCTCTAGAAACAGAGCAATATCTTTGTACTGAGGCATTTGCAAGAAGCCCACGTAATTCTTGCAGAATAGTAGAAAATCTTAAGTGGTGACTTGGGGACTGGACGTAGGTCAAGTGGAGAGACCGAAACAGGATAAATTTCTGAATCTTCTTCTCTTTACTGCCACCTTTTGCAGTTATTTGTTCATACTCTGTTTTACCATCATATATTGCTTTCTTCACCTTCTTGATATTTTGCAGAAAATTTTTTAATCTTCTCAATTCACCCCCCTCTTGGGAAGCCAGCTAATCTAACACCTTGGACGTGTTAGAGGTGCTGGATTTGGTGTTACTAACAGGGCCTATTTTGGGACCAAACGCTGCCACTCTGACGCTGCAGCTAGGGTTCTTGAATTAGAGGCAATCATCCAACAACAACATGAAACACAATCTGACATGGATAGACGATTAGCCCAGCTTGAGTTATTGGTCAAACAAGCTGCGTTGTAGGGGAGCCAAAGGGTTGCAGTCAGTCATAGTGTGAAAGATCGTTGTACTCCTCCATCTGAGCATCTCCCTCCAGTAATTACTTCTCTTATTGACTAAATTTATAGTTAGTTGTTGATATATATTAATAATTTCTAATGTTATGATTGGTATAGGGTATAGGGTATAGGATAATATCTATTATGGCTGGATGACCCACGGCATGTGGATGCAAAAGGGCAAGTGCATAACATCCCAGGGGACATGCTTCATAATGCACCCTTGCCTGCAGAACATGTCAAAGTATCGATTGCACTTCCCGAAGAAGAGACAGCGAGGTTACCTGTGCCTATCGAGGGAGCAGAAATGGTAGAATAGGCCGTGGGTGAATTTGAGCATGGCCTGTTAATCTCATTACTATTGCTCCACCGAAAAAGGTATATATTAGTTGACAAGCCAATTAATTACAATTTGTTTGTATGTTAATCAATTGACTACTTGTGTTGCACAGTCCACAGGAAAGAGTCAAGGGAAGAAAGTTGTGTCGGGACAATCGGGGGAGTCAATCATTGCACTAGCGAAGGGACAGCCTGAGTCATCAAACTCACAAAATCATGAATTGCTTAATGGTATATTAACCATGGGGTTGTGGAAAATGATACGCATTCCTTATGATGCAGGGGTTTATGGTAAGGAAGTATCTGAAGTGATAACTGAAGATATGATCTCCTACATCATTGATCATGGATGGCTTGGGGTACAGAATATTAACATATACATCAGGTATTGAAATTAACATAAATGAATTGATCCTTCATTTGACTATGTGATACTAATCTATTACTTTTTCCATTTTAGATTTTTGCATGAAAAAATTGTAGTCCCTTCTCAGCTGACTGACAGATTTGCCTTCATCCACCCACAAGATATTTCAGCTTATACATCGGGTTTGATGCCACAGAGAAAGATCACATAATAGTTACAAGATGTGGCAAATGCATTGACTGCAAAGGGGGGTGAAGGGGTGTTATTTTTTACACCATTTATGCAAGGGTAAGTCACTTATCACTAAACTTTTAAATAATGTCTTATTTCACGTTGGACTGCTTTATTTTAAGTTTCTTTGCTAAAGCTAGTAAATTTTTCTCCTAGGAATCATTGGATGTTGATTTGTATTGAAGCAATCAAACCAAAAATATATTTTTTGGATCCCAAAGGAAATTCGCCAGACTATCGCCCATAGATGCTAGAAATGATAAATCAGTAAGAATATGCAATTATATTATGTATTTTTGTATTTTTATATTTATCAACCTCAATTTTTTTCTATATTAATTTTCTTTTATAATGCTTAACAGAGGTGTGAGTATGTTTCGAGCAGCACACGGGCTAAGCAACAATAGTAAACCCAACAATCAAAAGACTCCACAAGATCCAGCCTTACTGTATAAATGGACACGTATTCAGGTATTTATAATTTAATACTCAATCAACTATTGAGATTAACATTTACTGTAATTAATCTAGCATTCGTATAATTTTATTCAATGTCGAAAACAATCTAATGATAATGATTATGGATACTATGTGCTGAAATATATGAAAGATATCATTTTACATCGACAAATCTCGATCCCCTCCAAAGTATGTACATAATTCATTGTTATGATATTTATATAAAATTTTAATAATATAAATTGCTTCTGTAATATGTAATATTTTTACTTTCAGTATTTTCTAGATACATACTCTGAGGGATACTCTGAAGCTCAGATAAAAGAACTCATAGAGGAGTGGAGCCAATATGTGGTTGGACTTAGGAGGTGGGTATAAGTGAACACATTCTATAGTGTTATTTGTAGTTGTTTGGTTGTACTTTGTAGCTGTTTGATTTTGGTTCTATTATATAGTTATATTCAATTGGTGGTTCTAATATGTTTTGGATAGCTTATGAATTTAAAATTGATCATGTTGCATGCAGTATAAGGGAAGAAGCATAGACTGATCACTTCTAAAGGCTACAAGATGGATGATTTTTTTGTTCTCTTGGTCATCATATATGGCAGATAGTTTGATATGTAGCTTTTGGTCATGTGTATATATATTAGTTGTTAGTGTAGAAGCTATAGATTAGCCTGATATATATGATACTTTTGGAAATCTAGTTACTCGATAATGTTAATTAGGTCTATTATATCATTTTTTACTCCTATCAATTGGATATAAATATTGTCTATAACTTTTTATTGAGATATTTTGAATATAATATAACTTTTGCTTTAGATAGATGTCTTTTAGTTATGAGTATTCGGTTCTGCATATTGACATTAAAGCAGGTTCGAGGGATTGCAAAAATAATAAAATGTAGGGAAAAAAAACATAGGACTACATTTTATACATGGTATTAGGATGCAAGATTTTGTTTCTTTAACCAAAATTAGGTCTTCCTAAAATTAAATATGCTTTCTATTCTATTGTGTTAAATATTTTAGTTTATGACCCTAAAACAGATATTCAAACTTAAACATGAGCCTTTCAAATTAAATATTTTAGTGTATACCCCTAACATAGTGTTTGATTCAATTGAGAGATTTTCAAGAGTTGAATTAAAAGATTGAGAGTTATTGTTTGGAACTTCAAAAAACCAGCTTCTTTTTTCTGGGATCCAAGTAAATTTATAACTCTTGCTTTGGATTGAACAAACTAGTCTCCTCAGGAAGGAAGAAGTAACAGAAATTAAGTAGGAGTATGAAGGACAGAAAAATTCATAAATTGTAATACAGTTTCGTGATTATATTTCAATAGGGGGTAATAGGTGAAAGACTTGTGTTGCAGCAAGTACTTAAAGGGCAGAAGTACTTTTTCTTGCTGGAAAATTGAGCTGTCACACTTAATACTTTCTTTCCTTTTTCTTTTTGGATTGTATTATTCGATTTTATAAATGTAAGTGCCTCTTGCGCCATCATAGCACACATGAAGTTTAAGGCTTGAGAATAATTGCCCTCATCAGTAGGTCTTAAGGGCAGGTTTGTCTGGTCTCGGTTTAATTTCTTCTAGTTTCAAAGAAATTTAGAAGTTCTGCGATAAAGAAAGCACTCAAACTATTTGATTGGACAAATATTTTCCCTCCCACAAATGAAAGAAATGAAAATGACAAAAACAGTTCATGGCAGAGACAATAATTGTTGTTCATAACTGATAGATGTCTTGTGTGAAACCTGTGTTTTACTCCAAATTAAATATATAACATGGCCAAAATAAAAAAGAAGAAGAAGAAAGAGGTTTATTGTTAATTACTAGATTAGAGAACAATTTTTCTGAATTGTTATTGAAAGCTTCGTTGCTCAGCCATGCTAGATATAACATCACTACAACATTTTCCATATATAAGACCATAAATATAAGCTAAACGAACTTATTCAACAAAGTACACCATATGTGTGTAATCAAGGAAAAGGTGCTCTGAGTTTCATTTCAGTTTCTTCAATGTCCATGGCGAATCCCTTCCCATGTTGCTTCCAGTAATCAGCCAAAGGATTGATCATTTCAGGCTCAGGAATCTCCATCCTTGAGCTCTTGAGGCTCTCCGAAGAAATTCCGTACTTGGCATCCCTCTGTTGAAGCCGCTCTGGTCTCAGAATCCCAGGACTCACTGGTTGAGGAGACATCATTAATGCTGGTGCTCCCATTGGAAGCCTGTCCCCTGTTTTACCCATTTTCCACCATCAAAATGAAACATATAAACTTAACAATACAACTACTTTGAAGATAGTTTTGTGTGTGTGTACCTCGATCTACTTGCCAAGTGCATCAGAATTTGCCGTAAGTTTTGGCGAGGTTTTCAAGCTCTGGCTTCGCGATCATCTCAGGAACTCTGGGCGTCACCCATATCCCTGATTTTATCTGCACCCATTCATTCATATATCTTTTTAACATTTCTCAGATAAGGAAACAAGAAGAGTCATCAAATTATTACTAATTTGAATTGCTCAAAACCTCGTAAGCATGAGAATTCTAAAGCTTCTGATCCTCCGGTGACAGAGTTTCATATATATTATGAGGAATGATGTACGCCACACCTGTCACCAAAACAGAACATCAAAAAATTCAAGCTCTGCCTTCGCGATCATCTCAGGAACTCTGGGCGTCACCCATATCCCAGATTTTGTCTGCACCCATTCATTCATATATCTTTTTAACATTTCTCAGATAAGGAAACAAGAAGAGTCATCAAATTATTACTAATTTGAATTGCTCAAAACTTCGTAAGCATGAGAATGCCAAAGCTTCTGCTCCTCCGGTGACAGGGTTTCATATATATTATGAGGAATGATGTACGCCACACCTGTCACCAAAACAGAACATCAAAAAACACACATAATAATTAAGTGGCTCATTCAGACAAATCTTCCTTACTATATATGGCTTATTAGCGGCATAATTAATTTACTACAAATTTTATATTTCATCTTAAAGATAATATGCATGTCACACATAAAATAAAAGAAGAGAAAGATAAAGGGGAAGTGGTGGGGACCGAGGAATTTGGCATTTTCCTTGTCGGAATCGTAGACGGCGCATGGCAGGAAGCCCTGGGTGAGGCGGGAGCAGTAGTGGTGCGTCTCGATCTGGCGGCTCATGTCGTGGCTGGGAATTGCGAAGCTGCACCCATGCAGGCTCATCTGCTTGATCGGTTTCAGCGACTGCAGCATCTGGGCTCTCCTGTCGATCGCCGTCTGTCTCATCGACATTGGCTCACCGGGGGAGTCGGTTCCAATCCCTTCGCCGGATTTGTACCCGGCGCATGGTCGGTGGAAGCCATGCAATGGAAAGCTTCTCTCTTTCTCACCGTGGCTACTGGTGAAAGAGACTGAATCTGGAGATGGCTTAATTGTAGCGGGAGATAGAGGAGGAAGATGGAGGAAGGGAATGCGTTACGTGGTTGGCGGGTTGCGTCCCACGTAGACATGCATGGTGCTTACGTGGCAGATATTACTGAGCTGTGTTGCCAGTTGGTGAGATCAGAGTAATATGGGGTTTTAGAATGCAAACTCGGAGAATGTGGAATTTTTCATATAACAATTTTTCAGATACAGAATGTGTGAATATCATACTCTTTCACGTTCAAATGGTATTTATTATATAAATAAATCTCGTCTATTTTGTATCTTTTCCTGTCCCATTTACCGGGGAAAAAAAAAACAGAGGGAGAAACAGAAAATTTGAAGTCATTCATATCTCCTTATAAATTTTCAATCCGTTTGATGATGGAAATCCTCAGTTTTTTAGATAAGAATTCTGCACTAGTTCTAGTATTTTAAGCAAAAACACAAAAACAAAATTTTATACATCATATTAGTAAAATTAATGTGAAATAAATAAATAAGTTATATCATTGATAAAAAAAATTAATAAATATATTGGTCATTAATGAACATCCAAATGAGAAAAAAAAATCATATCTTCCAAAAACTATGGTAAAGTAATTTAAACAATTCATAAAAGATTCTGGCCCAAAAAAATAAACTTCATAAAACAATTTATAGCATTCACTTAAATAAACTAGGTTTGTGAAACTCGAATAGCATAGAATACATTATTATTTGAGAAAATATTTCTTCGATCCAAAATATAAGTCCTTTTTGATAAAGTGTACACAAACCAAGAAAGAGAATTAAACTATTTAAATTTATCAAAAACCTATATTATTTTTCAATATTAACCTTAATAAATACAATGTCCAAAATAACTTTCTTTCTCATAAGCTAATTAATGACAAGGGTAAATTAGAAAAAAAAATCATTAATACTTTTAATTTTATCTAAAGAGGACTTATATTGTAGTCCAAAAACATGTTCTAAAAGAGGACTTATATGTTGGAGCGGAAGCAGCAAATATTACATGGACTGAAGTATTTAGTTAACCATGTTGTGAAATGAAGTAATAATTTGGTAATTGGCTGGCTTAAATAGTTTCTCTTAAGCAACAATGGTATATATTTGGTTACCAAAGTTGTGATACATGCCTTAAAATGGATTATTCTTAGTTCTATAGTTTTTTTTTTCTTTTTTAATATTTTTTGTCATGAAGTAGAAGCCCTCACATACTAGTTGTTATACACTAACATTCTACCATCACACAACTTACACGTAATATATAATACACGTTCCTGTGGAGAAAAAATATATAAGAATACATAAAACAAGCCCTTCAATAATTCATAGACTCTCAGCAAAAGCCTAGATGTATCATCAATAAGGAGAATCAAACCATAAAATCTTTTAGCATGCATCTGCTTTGATAACACTTCTTCACTTAAACAAGTGAGCAATAACTCACTTCCTGCTTGATCCCATCAAACCAAATGGGATTCCTACTTCACCCAAATCAAAGCTTTTGCGAAGATTACAGAGTATAATTTGGAAACTCTCAAAGAACGCCTGAAGCTTTCATTATTGAAGAGAATTAGACCATGAAATTTTTCTGGGTATGCATCTGGTTGGATAAAAGCTCTTCTCTTATAGAAGTTAGCAATATCTTGCAACCTGTGTGTTCTGCACCATATGGAATTCCTACCTTTCTCAAATCAAAGCCCTTTGATAGATCACAGAGTGCAATGAGAATTCTCTGCTCATTCTTTATCCTATGAAGCAGTTCAATGGCTCTTTTATCTTTGTGCTTCTGATTAAAAGTGAACCCTAGTTGGCGTGCAATCTCCCCTTGAATCTTGTTCACATCAGGTTTTTTTGGAGCAGTGCTAATCAGAACCATATCAAACAGTTTGTCTCTCTGAACTCTTCTATAAACTCTTTGAAGCAGAGTGTCTTTGATATCATCATGTGAGCCATAAATTCCAATTAAGTAAGTATTAGGATCAGCTAATGCCACCATGACATTGTCTAGGATTGACTTTCTCCATTCCATAGCGTCAAAGGCATTGGAATTGGACATCATACCAGTACTAATGTGCGTAACTTCATTCTGTTTCTGCAGGTCTTTGGAATGATGCTTGTCTATGTGAGTTTCGCTTGAATTAAGATAAGGACGAACGAGACGCCATATTGCAACTAGGCCAGTGATTCTTGCAATTACTTTAACAGTCCCCAACAGAATCCTGTAGAGAAACTCAAGGCATGAGCGAATCTACTAGTAGAAAATTCAGTAACAGAGGAGTACCTTTCTTAAGGCGATCAATGGAAAGGGTTAATGTTTGGAGCTTCAGAAAAGTAGCTTCTTTTTTCTGGGATCTTGGTCAATTCATTATTTTTGCTTTGGATAGAACAAACTAGTTTGCTCAGGGAGGAAGAAGACACCGAAATTAAATAGTAGATAGACTTGCGGGTAATGCAGCTTCGTGTTTACTATATTTTAATAGATGAAGTAAAGGCGCAGACTTGTGTTGCAGCAAGAAATTGAATAGGGCCACGTCAATTTTTTTAATTGGAACTTGTAACAGTTTGCTTTCTCTTCTTTCAACATTTTGGTTGTAAAATTCAATATTCCAACTTTTCGTGTTCCCTTATTGTCCATCAGAAACCATATTATTCCCGTTATACATAACGATTGCTAGATTCATACGACACTATGATTTTACATTTCAGGTGTGATATTCTTATAAGTTTTCGTAAAGTTTAGAGCTTTGAAAGTTTTTTGAGAAGGAAGTGGTATCAAGTGGGATGACTAAAGAGTTTGAGTCATTATTTGAAAAAGAAATTTATAAAAAAAAAATAAAAAGTCAAGAATGACCTCCTAAGTCATCTATAACTATTCTAAACTCAATTTCTGTTGTTACTCCAAATTAGGGTCAAAGAAAGAATGACTAATAATTAGTATCATTACTATAAAATTACCTCTAATCCATTGAAATGCAATTTGCAATAATCATCCTAAATACTTGGTTCCCAGCTAAGCTATCTTCCTATTTTCTCCATTATGTCAAACTCTCCTACTCCATTGTTAACTCCTATTAATCTCTTTAAGGCATAACAAGGAATTAGCGCACCCCAACTATGATGTTGGTTAATTCTCTTCGTTGCCTGCCTGTTCTTTTTTCTCCTTACTGATGTGCCAGTACATCGATTTTGTTTGATGTAGATACTCTTTTGTAATTTTTGTTAATATATTCCCCCGTTTTCCCAAAAAAAAAAAAACCCTTCTATTAGTCTTTTCTTTTATTTTCTATCCAAGACGTCACCTATTCACAATTTTATATGAGTATTTTAATATAAAGTTGGTCAATTGGCTTCCGTTCTCTTTTGCCTGTCAGAACTATCGAATCATCGTCCTTTAATAAGCAACCAATAGTACACAAACGAATTCTTTACTTTACTCATAATGACTTCCTATATAACTAGACTTTACTCTTGCGCCATAAGCGGGATATTATTTGTTATTTTTGTAATTTATTATTATTTATTTAAAGAAAATCTATATGTTAGTATGACTATGGTACTTAAGATTTATTATCCTGCTTATACTTGGAAGATGATTGGGGCCAACACATAATACCCCTTTGAAAAGAAAATATGATGAGGTTGGTGAGTGAAATATACAAACATTTGTTTCAATAACATGTGTTTTGGAATTTTTCTTCTTTTTTATTTTAAGAATTACTAACCAATTTGACGGACAATTTTATAAGTACCTCATGCCATAATTTTCTTGGAAAAATAACGGAAAATGAATTATTTAAAATACAATGCAAACTGAAAAACTTTCATATTTCTATTTAATTTTAAATGGGTAGCAACTATAATATTAACTTGTCAAACTGATTTTAACTTCAATCCTTCACACCTAATTTTCTTGGCCAAGTGAGTCATGACCTTTTCAACTTTTTTCCTTTCAAAAATTCTTAATCAAAAAAATATATATACGATCGATACAACAAAGGAAAATATTTATATGATTTTGGTTATATAATTTTCATCTTATTTTTTAATTAAAAATTAATATGTAGATTAATTTTAATATAATTATATATATGAATATTAATTTTTTATATTTTAATATTAGGTTATGAAGCTTATTAATAATATTTTTTAATTTTTTATTTAACATATGAAATTAAAAAAATATTAATTTTATTACTACCGATTTAATTTTGGTTGAATTACGGTTAAACTATTAAACATTAAACTAGTACATTGACCAATTTAAATGTATGGTTCGGTTTTTAGTACATTGATCAAAATACCCTCAAGTTTCCCTTTTCCTTCCCCACCATTGTCAAAATGGCCACTGGCAACAGTTCGATTGCCAGCAGTAGGTGGTTTGCAATATTCTTTTCATATTTTGCAACTCAGTTTTATAATTTTTACAATTATTAATTATTACAATGATTTGAAACTTTTTTCTTTTCAAATTTTGCAACTTAATTACTCTAATATTTTAAATCATTTTTCAAATTTTTACTGTCAATTATTCTATTGGTTTGCAACTTTTTTTTGTAATTTTTTACAACTTACTTACTTTAAATTTGTAAATTTTTTTTTCAAATTTTTACAATGAATTGTTCCATTTCTTTGCAATATCTTTTCTAGAATTTACAACATTTTTTACTTTAATTTTACAACTTATTTTTTCAAATTTTAACTATGAATTATTCTAATGGTTTGCAACTTCTTTTTCGAATTTTATAACTTACTTATTTTGAATTTGCAATTTGTTCTTGAGATTTTTATTATTAATTATTCAAGTGCTTGCCATTTCTTTTTTTTTTTTTTTTAGATTTTACAACTTATTTGCTCTAAATGTACAACTCAATTTTCATATTTTTTCTACATAAAAAATTGAAAATATTTAGTAGTTAAAATTATATTCTTTCATAGTAAAAATTTAAGGAAAAAAATTGAAAATTTAGAGTAATTAAGTTATAAAATCTAAAAAAAATTACAAATTATTGAAATAATTTATAGTAAAAATTTAGAAAATGAGTTGAAAAATAGAGTAAACAAGTTGTAAATTTAGAAAAAAAAATTGCAAATCACTATAATAATTATTAGTGTAAAATTGAAAAATTGAGTTGTAAATTTAAAATAAATAAATTATAAAATTTAGAGAAAATATTGCAAACCACCAGCCATTAATGACCGGTGACCAATTGATGTTGACTGGTAGCTTGCTGGCATTGACCAATGGTTGACTAGTCACTGGCCATCATTGATCAATAATAGTGGAGATTGAAGACATGCTAAGGATGTTTTGATAATTTGACAACTTTTTACATTTTAGGATCATTGGTCTTTCTATATAATTTAATAAATTTCAAATTTCAAAACTTAATAAATTATTTATTTTGGTCACAAATAGTAATTATCCTTTATCTATTATCTATTATATATATAAAAGCAGGTGGGATTGGGAGAATTCTGTGAGGCCATGTCAGCAAGATTTCGGAAAAGAAAATATGATGATTCACTGATTATGTAGCATATGATGTGGATACTATTTGTGTAATTAAAATTTCATACTTTAGTGCAATAAATGACTATTGTAATTGAATGATAATATTATTGGATTTAATATAATTGCTCTGATTGGTAAAATTATTAGTATTTATATTGAATGTCATTTATATTCTTTTATTGTTCATGAATTGTTATAATTTTAATATTATTGTGTACTCAATTTTATTTTAATTTTGTTTTATGGCATGAGATAAAAAAGCAATTGATTATTTATTGATTTTATATGTGATTTTTGAGATCTATATATAGACTAGTCATATACCTTGTTAATAGTGAATATATATACTGTAATAGGGATTAAAAAAATTACATTCCCAACAAGAACAAAATACTAATTGATCCAACTAAGTAAATAATATATAAATGATTATAATATAGTTTTTCTTGGCCTGAGATTATAATAGAGTTGATAATATCATATTTGGAATATATGATTTAATTTAATGAAGTTATATTTCCAATGCATATATTATTTGGATATATTGAGACGAATTAGTAATTATAGTTAGTCATAGGTAATAATTAGCAATTATTATCAATTACACCTTATTATTAGTATGATATCAAATTTGATTTTTCTAAACAATCAAAATTAATAGATATTACATTTGGTTGGGAAACAAAAAACTAGAGATTATATTTCATAATATCTAAATTTTATCTGTTCTTTAATAAAGAAATCATGATTATATAACTGAAACTATTATTACTCAACAAGTATTTGAAAATGAGAATACTTGAAAAGGTATATGATTTTACTACTTGTAGATCCCACAAAATACGGAATCAAATCAATAAATAATTATTGAGAGTTATTAAATAGATATCAATTAATATTTTAAAGAATCAAACTAAAAAGAAATTTGATACGCTTGGAAACTAAATGATAAGAAAATATTTGATGTCTCATTTTAATTCAAAATTCAATTAAATGCGTTTTAATTATTCCTTCAATCAATTGATTATTCCTTTAATCAATTAATATCTATTAATGATCATTAAGTTAGTTAGAAATATTGAATCTTCCTAGGGGAGTTTTGTTGCAATAAGAATAATCTCCTTCATTTCTCTTTTTTAGTTTTTCTCATTTGTTTGCATTTTTCTATAAACTTTTGTTGTACAAGGATATTTTCTCGGTCATCACTCTCTTTTTTCATATGAGGAAAAGCCTTATATTTATTCAACTAAAGATTCGTGTTTGATAGTGCTTCTCTTGATCTTAGCATCTATCGATAAAATCCCCAACTCAATTTTTCTTTCTTTTTTTCCCCATGGCTTTTAGTTTGTGTTTGTCAACCAATCTTCTTATTCTTGAAGTTGGGATAATTGCTACAATTCAATAGTTTTATAGTGAATTTGGTAAGTGTATCAGTATTTCATGATCACTCATTTTTTTCATTTTGATTAGTCAATAATGACTGCTTGCATTTTGATTTATAATTTAATCATTTCAAGTTGATTTATTTTATTTTATTTTATTATTTTTTTTTTTGCCTATACGATGCCTGCCAAGGATCATCCACCTCTAGAAGACTTGATATTTAGCATGGATGACCATCACATTCTGCAATATTTTATTTTTTCAATAAAATAGCATATTTCATGGAACATTTATATTGCTATGTAGAAGTTTACGCTGATATTTAAAACCAAATATCAATCTCTAATTCCTTTACCTCTTGATATATGTTTGTGTTAGAATTTTTTTCTGGCAAGTTTGTGATCAGATGTTCTTTTGTCCTAATAAGCATATATCTCATCAAACTCCATCTTTTTTCCTTATTTTTTGCTCCAGCTACATCTTTTCTTATTTTCTAATTGCCTTTTGCTCCAGTTTTGTGTTTTTATGGTTTCTTTTTTAATTTTTTTATTTGGATGATTTTTTAATTTAGAGGTAAAAGTGTTTATCTCCAATCATATGTTTTTCTTGATTGATCAATAATGCCGATATATTTCTTGATTGATGCATAAACTTGATACATGTGATATGTTGAAGACAATTATTTGGAGTTGCGCATTCTTTATAAAAAAGAGTGATCAAAATAAATACACTAAAATTTATTGTCATCTAATGATAAAAAATTACTTTTATTTTCAGTCATGACAAAAAGTTGCTGTAAATTATCATATTCAATACTATTTTTAACTCAATTTGTATAAATTTTAACTTAATAATTCTATTAAATTTCAAGTTTGCTACGAATTACTATAATCAAATCAACATTAATTTTTTTTCAATTGATAAACAGTCCAATTAATGATAATTGATAATGATCAATGAGAAATCTCCCTAAATCATTTTAAATTAAATAGTTGATCTAATGATGAATATAAATTGAATTTTGTTAACCCACATTTATATACTTTAAGTTTTGAGGACTGATGAAACCAAAAAGAAGTGATGGTCAGGGAAAACGAGTATCCTTTCACAATGGCAAGTGGGGATACGAATTCAACACTATCAGGTAAAGTATTGTCATTCTATTTAAAGATTTTGTTATATACTTTTCATTTAGATTGAGATGTTTCATATATATATATATATATATGTATGTCATTCATATTCATTCAGGAATGAAATGACCAATGGAGCATTTTCAAACTTATTCAGATGATAGCTCTCCTACCATGGATCAATACATATCACCATCTCCTTTGTCCGATATTATCAATGGTGTTCCTTTTTTATAATGTCCTATTTTGGATATATAAAGAATATAATTATTCATATATTAATTTACAATCTGCATAAATTTAAATAAATTAACTTTTACTTTGTTAGGTGTTAATTTAATGGGCTCTAGGATGTCACATAAGCAATCAATTCATTCCCAGAAAAATGCAGGAGTATTGTCAATTAATCCCTAGCATAAAGATCAAGTGTTAGAAGATTGTTCAGGTAATAAGACGTCTTCTTATTTTAACTCATATGACAGTATGTATAATGTGAGGACTCTATTAGTTTGTTTAACTATGCATAAAATATCACTTATTAATAAAAAAATTGAAATTTAAGTATTAATTTAAATTTTAACATATGTGAAAAAATGTTTTTGGAATTGTAGGTGCATTTTTTTATATTTGTGAAATGTATTTATTTTATGTCATTTTATATCAAGAGGAATAATGATGATGATGGATTATGTGATTGAAGTAATTCTTAATGTTATACTTTGTGATAATTTATGTTTAGATTATTCATATTTTTTTCATTTTTGTAGTGGCATATGACCTGAAAAAGGTGCATGCAGATGCAAGGCGTCAACTGATTGAAATTAATCGGAAAAAATGTATGCTAAATATATGAATTTATATTTAGTGGTGATTTATTATGTACACTATTAATAATATAGAACTATATTTTATACTATGACCATGACATTAAGTTAATGTATATGTATATGATATGATTTATCTTAATGCTTTTAATAAACTACTTCATATTGTCATTGTAAAGGATCATGGCTAAAAATATCATTAGAAATATGCTAACAATTGAGCACAGGGAAGAAGAAATTAGTATCAAAAAATCGATCTCCATTTTCTGATATTACTAACAATAAGAAAATTTTAGTTGAGTTAACTAATTATATTCAATTTTTAGTATGAGCAAATTACATTTGCTCAATCATACTGTGTAATAAAGTATTATATGTATATGTGTATATATAATTATATATGTTATTTATAAACAATGGATGAATACTTAACTTATTAAAGTTATTAAAGTGTTCTTTATCTATACTAGAGATTCCTACTATCAATGAAAGTTCGAGTACATATTTTGTGGAGAAAGGTTTGATTGGGTCATCAAATCCTAGTAAGACTAAAACCATAATGATTAATTGGTTAAGTGTTTATTTTAGCATTTTGACTCACTAAAATTTTTTTTGCATGTTACAGCTTCAAGTCAATTTGTTGGGAGCAATGGATGTACTCAAAGATCCACATCTAAAAGATTAAAAAGTAAATCATTCATGATTGAAGAAGTTTGCAACCGTTCAATTCCTGATGATGATAAATTATCATTTGAGTACATTCTTTTTATATGATTTATGTAATGTAATATATAATTTGGTAGTTATAATTAGTTTTAGTTTTATTATTGTTATAAAATTTAAGGATAATTATATATATTATTATTTATTACTTGAGCAGAAGTTCCAAGTAATATTAACTCTTGCCAAGTAACTGATTGGATACAGTTTACAGCCGCAGTGATGCCAGCAATAATTGATTTATTTGAATTATTAATTATATTGTCTTTTTCAACCACTTTTATACATTTTTTCATGAGATTTTCAATTAATGATAGTTGGAAATCTTTTATTATCTTAGACAAACATCTGGCATATATATCAACTCATGAAGAAGGTATAAATATGGACTATATGTTTTTTATGTCTTATTTATGATAAATTTATTTTATATTAAATCTTTGAAGTATTGGCAATTAAATTAGTACGAGTAGGGTAAAATATTAATAATAGGGTGATAAGGAAATTGTTATTGTGATTATTTTATATGTTAAATTTAATATATGATACTAATTTTTTTATCTCTTATTTTAGAGTATTACGACATTGGAGATTAAACATATGTCTGTGAATTTTACATGGCAAAGTTTTGGTACGGCAAAAGGTTGAAAAAAGAGTCATCTAGAAATTCCCAATTTGGCATATGTTGTATGCAAGGAAAAATTGAACTTCCAATAGGCAAGAAGATCCCTGATACCCTTGATATGTTGTTAAATGGTGGAGATTGTAAAAGTAGGCATTTTCAAGATAATATCTGAATGTATAATATGATGTTTACTTTTACATCAATGTGAGGTAAAGTTAACAAAAATATCAACTACAGTTGTGGTCCATATGTATATAGGATGTCGGGACAGAATATTCATATGATTGGGAGTATCAAACAAGATAAATGTAATATGGTAATACTTTATAACATATAAATTACAATTTAATTCTTATTATTTTTTATTTGATATAATTATAGCATCCTTTTTATTATTTCTTTGCAGTCAATACAATGATCAAAGTCAATATGATAATGAAATTGTTCAAACTTTGAAAAATTTGCTTGATGATTGCAATATTCTTGTGAAAACATTTTGAGCAGCCAGGGATATGATAGGAGCAAGAGAAGGTGAAGTTGTAAAGATTAGATTATTGCATAAACATGGAACTGATGGAAAGAGATATAATCTACCAACTTCTACGAATGAGATTGCAGCTTTAATAGTTGGGGATATTGACTCTATTGAACTTAACAGAGATATCATTGTTCAATATAAGTTAGATTTGCTGGAGAGAATATCAGCGACTCATTCACTTTTTCTTCCTATGTAATACCCGTTGTTATATCTGTATGGTGAGGATGGTTACAGGGAAGACATTCTACATAGTGATAACACTCCTCATGAGAAACGAAACAAATTAACTATGAGGGAGTACTTTGCATATAAAATTCAAGATAGAGATAATGATTATTTTGCAATAGTTAAGTCAGGGAAACTATTTCTATAGTTTTTAGTTGATGGTTATACGATGATTGAGTAAACCAGATTGTCATTCATAAGAAACAATCAAAAGAAGTTAAGGGTACAGCTATATAAAGACTTGCATATTCAGTCTTGAGAGGAGAGATTATGCCATCATCAATTGGAAAAAAAGATCATTCTCCCTTTATCATTTACTAGTGGTGTAAGGCACACAGTTCAAAACTATCAGGATGTAATGGCTATATGTAAATGGGCAAGCTATCCAAATTTATTCATAACATTCACCTGTAACCCAAAGTAGCTTGAGATTACTAGAGATTTACAGTATAAGAATGCATGTGTTGAAGATTTTTCTAATATTATGTCAAAGGTTTTTATGGTTAAGGCTGATATGATGACAAAGGCTATGCGAAAGAATAATATATTTGAGGATGTTAGATTTGGTAATCTTATTTACAATATCTCCTAATTCATTAATTATAACAATTTGATAATTGAGTTATTATTTTATTAGTATTATATAATGATATATTTTAAATTTTTCTTGCATAAGTATGGATATATGCAATAAAATTCCATAAGTATGGATTACCTCATGCTCACATTTTGTTATTTCTATTAGTCAAAAACAAATTTCCCACTCCTACAGACATAGATAAAGTTATATCTGCTAAAATTCCTAATTCAAATCAAAATCCCCAATTGTGTGAAGTAGTAAGTTCTTTAATGATGCATGGACCTTGTGGTTCTATGAATCCTAACTCTCCTTGCATGAAGAATAGTAAATGTTCTAAACACTATCTGAAGCCATTTAATTCAAATACTAAAATTGAGGAGGATGATTATTCACAATATAGGAGATTAGATAATGGTAGAACCATAATTACAAAGGATGGTGTTGAACTCGATAATAGATTTGTGGTGCCCTATAACTCTTTCTTGTTACTTAAGTATAATACTCATATTATTGTTGAGAGACCTAACCAAGCTAAATCTGTAAAGTACTTATTTAAGTACGTTAATAAAGGACATGATAAGGTTACTATTTTGTTTTATAGTGATTCAGCTGATTGTGACAATAATAGGGAACATGACGAAATTAAGATGTATTATAATTATCATTATATATCTCCTTATGAAGCTGTGTAGAGAATATTTGGCTTTAATATTCAATTTAGAGAACCATCTGTTGAGAGGCTATCATATCATCTACCTAATCAACATAGTGTTGTATTTGATGATGATGAACCTTTAGATTTTGTCTTTGATCATAATTATGAAAATGTCATAGTGTTTAAAGCATGGTTTAAAGCAACAAGAGATTATGTTCACACTAGAGAGTTATATTATTATGAATTCCCAACTAAATTTGTTTTCAAGAATGACGCATAGGAAGAGAGGTTTCTCCATTGGTAGATTATACTTTACTCCTGGTAGTGTTGAGTTACACTACATGCGGACTCTGTTAACTATTGTTAAAGGTTGTCAAACTTATGAGGACATTAGAACGGTTGATGAGATTACAGGGCATGAAGGTATACATCAGTATTAACTATTATGTCATATTTTTTTAAATTTAATGATAAAAATTTTCATATTAATAATTAATCATGTACGTTAAATTATTAAATGTTGAGTAGTGACTTCTTATTTTGTATTTTCAGGTTTTGAATTGACAGAATCTTAGATTTAAAATCTCACTTTGATTGAAATAGAGAACATACTTCAATGCAATGGGAGAAGCCTTGCTAACTATGATTATATGCCTTATCCTGATTTTATGAGCATAGATCTAGGGGTAAATAAGCTGATTATTGCATAGCAGAATTATGATAACGATACTTTGTCCTCTCAATTTAATGTGTATCTAGAATCATTAACTATAGAACAGATGAGAATTTATGATCAAGTTAATACAGCAGTTGAATCTGCCAAAGGTGGAATATTGTTTGTGTATGATTATGGAGGTATAGGGAAGACATAGTTTGGAATACTCTTTCAACATCAGTGAGATCTAGAGGTAAAATTGTTTTAAATGTTACTTCAAGTGGTATTGCAGCTCTTCTTCTTCCAATAGGAAGAACTGCACATTCTCAATTTTGTATTCCACTGGCTGTTAATGAAAATACTGTGCGTAATATTAAACAAAAGAGTCAACTTGCCGAGCTATTACTTCATACATCTCTTATTATATGGGATGAAACCCCAATGGCTCATAAGCATTGTTTTGAAGCTCTTGATAGAAGCTTGAATGATATTATGAAGTATAGTAATTTAGCTCCAGAACATAATGCATTTGGTGGCAAAGTTATTGTATTTGGTAATGACTTTAGACAAATTCTTCCTGTTGTTCCTCGAGGAACTAGGGAGAATATAGTTTTTTTCACCATTAATTCATCTTACATATGGGAAGAATGTAAGGTTTTAATGCTGACAAAAAATATGAGGCTTATACAAAGTAGTGATGTTGAGATCCAGAGGCAAATTTAGGAATTTCTATTGGTGATGGAATAATGAAAATAATGAAGGATATGATGACATCCAAATTCCTCCTAATTTATTATTGGATTACTCTAATGATCCTATTAAAGCAGTTGTTGAATCAACTTATCCTGATCTTGAAAGTCATTTAAATGAGTCATCTTATTTCAGAGATAAAGCCACTTTGTCTACAACATTATCTGTTGTTGAATAGGTGAATAAGTATATGTTTGATATCCTTGCTAGTGAGGAGGTTGTTCACTTGAGTTCTGATAGTATGGTGAAAGATGATGTTAATGTGGATTCAGTACGTGGCATTCATTCCACAGAGTTCTTGAATTCTATTTCAATGTCAGGACTGCTAAATCATGAGATACGCCTTAAAGTTGGTGCTCCAATCATATTGTTAAAGAATATTGATCACTTGGCTTGTGTAATTGTATGCGTTTGATTGTGTTGAATACTGGTAAGCATGTCATCTAAACTACAATGATGTTAGGAACCAATGAAGGTTTGTATACCTAGAATTGCTATGTACCCATCTGATTCAAGATTGTCATTCACATTCCGTAGAAGATAATTTCCCATCATATTAATTTTTGTTATGACTATCAACAAGAGTCAAGCTCAGATCATATGCAATGTTGGGTTATAGTTACCAAAGCCTATCTTTACATATGGTCAATTATATGTTGATGTGTCTCGTGTACGAAGCAAAGAAGGATTGAATGTTTTGATTCTTGACTAGAATGGCAACACAAGCACCACAACAAGAAATGTGGTATTTAAAGAGGTTTTTAATAATATACATTCATGTAAAGTATGATGTTAATATTATTATTCAATATTTACCATTTCTTAGATGTTGAATTATAATGTTGCTGTTTATATTTTATAATTTATTCTATTTATAAATTATCATATTATGATGTTCAAATTTTGATTTGAAATTTATTTTTTTCACGGAAACCGTGCATCATATAGGTGTATAACTAGTATATATAAAGATGAGTGGAATTGGGGAAAATCTATAGCACCACACCAGCTAGGAATTCTGAATCCCCACCTCAGCAATGAGTTAGAAGAATTATACTGATTATGTGGAGGTCCTTAAATCCCACTAAAATCTATTATCCTTTTGGTTAATTCATATCCCATAGAAATAGCCATTGTTCTTTGTCATTATTTTAATACTGAATGATTGATGTATTTAGTAAAATCTTTTCTATTTTACTATGGTATTTATATCACCATTTATGTGTTTTGTAATTGTATTTTCCTTTAATATCTCCATTTGTGTTTTTGTAAAATTTGGTATGTTTTCTATTTAAAATATATTAGATGCTAAATGTATTAATATATAATTTCAATTAAATGACGGTTTTTGACCAACAATTAAATCACTGTTACATTTATACTATTCTACTAATTGATTTGTAAATATTACAAATCACAATCATTTATCTCTTGAACATTCACTGGCATTTGTATTTAATTTTGTGTCCAAATTTATTACTAGCATTCCAAAATATATTTCCAAAATACTATTAATTATATTTAATGTATTTATTATTTTATAAAAAATCGCTGTCAATAAAATTTCAAATTAACATTTAATATTTTAATGCATTGATTATTTAATTTACGTTAATTTGCATTTGCTCTTATATTCTCTCTATTTTATTTTATTTGTCATTTTAGAAAATTTCAAATGTGCCAAATTATCTATCATTTTACATTATCAATGAAAAATTAATTATCTTTTTTACTATTTTATCCTTTATTAAAAATAGTAATAAATAGAGTATAAGTTTTCTTTAATATTTAAGTCTAGAATATTTTGGTAAAATACTATTAAACTTTATTATAATCTAGATTATTTAATACTTTTACTAATTTGTGTAAAAAATTTTAAAATGACACATAAAATAAGATAGAGGTAGTATACATCATACACGGCTTTCCATATTTAGTAACGATTCCCAATTATTTCGGGAGCATGCAATTAACCACCATTTAATTGAATTAATTTACATTAATTCAAAGGTTAGGTGCCAGCAGTGCACTGGCCCCTATATTAACCCATCTGATATGATTTCCAAATGCAAGCCATGCATATCCATCCTAATTGCCTAGAAATTTGTCTATTGCTCATCAGTTGAAGAGGATGACTTGCAGCTCTGTGTAAGGATCTTTGAATCCACTAATTGGTAACTTAAACGGCTACTTTTGGGTTGATCCGTAGTATGGTATTGTTTCCTATACATGCTTTCTCATATTGATTGATGATTGATTGTATAATTCACATGAGCATTACTACGAAGATGATGATTCATCATGCTCCTCCATCTTTCTTTCTGCATTTTCTGCTTTCAGGTGAATAAATTATTTAAACCATCAACGGATCTCCATCATACATTCTAAAATGGCAGCATGTTAGGATTGTATCTATTAAGAGGCATGTTGCTGTGGATCATATGGTTAAGCAAGGATGTGCTTCTTTTGAATGTGGCATCCATTTTGAGTTTAATTTAGTGAACCCAGTCTATGTATGTTCAGCGAAAAAACCCATGCTTTTTATATCTATGTGTTGCGGTTTTACAATATTATATTTACTGCATAAGGCAAGTGATAATGGATCAAACACCATTAAATTTCTCTGTTCATATATATCTCACATCACCTGGGTTTGTATATATATGTATACATATGATTATTAGTAGTGAAACAAAAAATAAGCCCCATAATAAATATATAAATTATGAGTTGATTGAGATTGTGATTCGAAACCATGTAACTCATGCATTTGAGTTATAACAGACATAAATATAAATCAATCCTACATATTTAACATAAAAGTACAAACTCACGTTGAAGTTTCACCATAACTCAAAAGTATCATCTATTATACTTCCTCCTATCCATATTAATTATGATATAATTTATAAATGTACGGTTATATTCAACAATATGTATAATAGTTTACACTTAATAGTGTTATTATTTTATAAATTAATGTGAAAATTATTATATTAATATGTTAACAACTTTATAAATTTATAAATCTATCATTTCGTATTTAGTTCTTAAGTTCACAAAATGATATTTATAAATTAGATCATAATTAAAAACATACTTATCTAAGATTTATTTTTATCACTTTCAAAATGGTTAAAAATATGATATTTCATAAAATCACAAATTAATAAATTTTCGAATTAGTAAGGCGCATTTTATGTAGAATTGCTTTTTTCCCAATAGAGCAATTCAATGGCTCTTTTATCCATGGGCTTCTCATGAAAGTTGAAACCCAATTGACAAGTAATCTCTTTCTGAATATTATTCACATCAGGTTTTTGGGTGACTGTTGCAGTGAGAACCATACCAAACAGATTGCCGCTTTTAACTCTTCGGAAAACTCTTTGAAGCAAAGTGTCTTTGATCTTGTCATCTGACCCATAAACTCCAATTGAATGAGTATTAGTCTGTAATGATTTTGTAGATCTGTGTTGTAATTTAGTCTCTTGGATTCTGTTTACGCAATGAAGCAAAGAGAAGATAAAAAAAAAAATTTAAAAACAAAACAAAAACAAAAAAAGAAAAGAAAGAATACTAAATCACAAACCAAGATCGATTGGTTGGAAAGCATAGTATCTTTAACCTTGGGAGGAAAATGGGAACCTCGATCCCAAATTGGGGAACATGCTCAAGTGGAAAGATCAGCACTTGTTTGATGTGTGCGTGTACTTCGATCTTTTATGATGTGATGAAGAAATGAGAAAGGGAATTAGAATTTCTTACAAACACAAATAGAAACACACCTTGCATGGGATCATGTGTTACTTTTTGTAGATTGTACTAAGAAACTTCTCCAGCACGCACGCTTCTAAGCCATACACCAATAACTGAACAAAACTACAGAACACAACTGACTTATGTATTATGTATTATAATACATAATCCTACTAAAAAAACCAAGCAAAAAATTATAAGTCCCTCTATAATTTGGGAACTCTCAACAAAAGGCTGAAGCTTTTATCAATGCAGAGAATCAGACCATGAAATTTTTCTGGGCATGCATCTGGTTGGATAGCACCTCTTCAGTTGTAGAAGTGAGCAATATCTTGCAGCCTGTGTGATCTGCCCCATATGGAATTCCCGCCTTTCTCAGATCAAGGCCCTTGCAGAGGTCACAGAGTACAATGAGAATTTTCTGCACATTCTTTATCCTATCAATAAGTTCGTTGGCTCTTTCATCTTTGGACTTCTGATTATAAGAGAATCCTAGTTGGCGTGCAATCTCCTCTTGAATCTTGTTCACATCAGGTTTTTTGGTGACAGTTGCAGTCAGAATTGTATCAAACAGCTTGTCTCTCTGAACTCTTCTGTAAACTCTTTGAAGCAGAGTGTCTTTAACCTCATCATATAAGCCATAAACTCCAATTAAGTGGGTGTTAGGATCAGCTAATGCCTCCATAACATTCTCTAGGATTGAAGCATCAAAATCATTGGAATTGAACATACTTGCTTGTATATTCATGTGTCGAGGCATGTCCTTAACATAATCTTCGAATGGCTGACTCCACTCTTGTACGCGTCTAGCTTTGTTCTGCTTCTTGTCTTTGGATTCAGGCTTCTCAGCGTTGGTTTCAGTTGAATATAGGTAATGACGTACAAGATGCCACATTGTAGCAAGGCCAACGATTCCGGCAATTACTGTAACAGTCGTCATCGGATCCTGTAGTGAAAATCAAGGCATGAGCGAATCTACTATTACTCGTGAGTGTAGCAGAGGAGTATCTTTCTCAAGGAGATCAATGAGAAGACTAAAAGGGTTGATGTTTGGGACTTCAGAAAATTACCTTGTGTTAAAATTAAAATTTAACTTCGGATTCCACTAGAGTCCTGTAGCGAAACTCAAGGGATGAGGGAACTTATTTTAACCACGCACATATAAATGGAAATACAGCAAGAGAGGAGTACCTTTCTTAAGAAGATCAATTAAAAGGATCGTTTTTTTGGGACTTCAGGAAATTTGATTGTATTTTTCTGAGAATCCACGTCAATTTATAATGTTAGCTTTGGATGCCACAAACTAGTTCCCCTGGGGAGGAACAAGAGAAATTTACATTTGAGTATGGAGGAGAGAAAGATCCCAGCAATTGTGATGCAGCTTCGTGATTATACTTTGGAAGGGAAGAAGACTTGGGGATGACTTGACCTGTAACATCAGCTTGCTTTTTTTTTTAACACCTATCGTGTTTGTATTATTAAATTGCAAATGTTGTTCACAAAATAAAGGGCTTTATTCTTGATTACTTGATTGACTAGAGAAAAAGTTTTCTGAATACCTATTGAAAGCTGCGTCTCTGACATGCTAGATGTAATAAGACCATAAATATAAGTCAAGCTAGATTATTGATCATTTCAGACTCAGGAATCTCCCTCCATGAACTCTTGAGGCTCTCCAAAGAAATTCCATACTATTTATCTACTGAATATACTTTTTCTTTTCAACTTTTTTAAATCTTGTCTTCAAATTTTTTTTCTCTCAGTTATTTGATGGTATTTTTTTAATCTTTATTTTAATTAATATCAAAAAACGAAAATGAGGAAATGATAAGCAAATTAATTGGCATTAGATCATTAGTAAATTAAAATTATAATTAATAAATAAATATCATTAAAAGGGCCAAAGAATATTTGAAAATAAAAATAATATTAATTGAGGAAGAAAATTAATTGGGATAGAAAATCGGCTGAATATTTATAAATAATGAAAAGATTAGTATTAATAAAATGTAAAAAATTGCAAATAAAAAATAAGAATAAATTTAATTGAGTAAGTGGAAAGCAAATTGATGGGTATTAATAAATAAAAATTATTATTAATAAATATAATGGTGCTAAAAAATTAGCATTAATAAAAATGATGCCAGAAAATTATGGTTAAGAAATTTTAACTAATGATAAAATTAGTATTAATATAGTATAAATAATAAAAAATAAACATTAATAAAAAATTGTGGTTAAAAATTATTATTAGTTAGTAGGGAACAAAATGAAAAGAAAATTAAATAATTCTAAAAAATAAGAAGGAAATTAAAAATGAGGAAGTGAGATGAGAATTGATGAGAAAATAATAAAATAAATAAAATAAATGAGAAAGTATGAACCGAATTGAGGAGAAGAAGGGGAAGAATATGGAAAGGTTGGTCCCACTGAAAAGAGAAAAATGGGACCCACACGTAAAGAATTTGACCCAAAAAAAAAGAATTGACTGGTTGCAAAAATTAAGGTCAGGAGAAGACACATTGCAACATCAAGATATATATATATATATATATATGCAAGAGGCCAATAAGGAGTCAAGCTTTATCCTTTTTTTTTTATGGTATATTTAATTTTAAGAAAGATACTTTAATTCAAATTATAAGAAAACATAGTCATATGTACTTAAAAAAATTTTCAATTGTACCACTTATTTAATTGTACATAATAAATAAGTTTTATTAAATTAGAAAATAATATTAAAAATATTTTAAAAATAATTATTTGAGACATTTTAAAAAGCTAACTATTTTTAACTAATTTTTTAATAATTATAAAGTAGTTATATTTTTTTCTTATGTTCTAATAGGGAGATAATTTTATATATAAAGGGCTTCCTAATAATATTTTAATATGGGGAGTTAAGGTGAGGCCGTTTTGCAACAAGTGCTTTATTAAATAGGGTTAGGTCATTGACTTGAAAATTGACTTGTAATAGTTTGTAATTTTGTTATTCAGCTATCACTAGCGGCTCATTTGTTTAAACTTAAAAAAAGATATTTAAAAAAGTGATTAATTTACTTAATCAGATTATTAATGTACAATGTTTAATATTAAAATTTATTTTTTTTAAAGAATTTGAAAATTGCCTTTTGAAAATTAATGTATACTTCCGGTCTCAAATGTAAGAAAATTTTGGGAGGATTGTGTTGGTCCAAAATATTAAAAAAAAATAGATATTTGGTCCAATAAATAACATTTCCAATATTAGCTCTCATTAATTAGAGGAAAAATTATGTTTTTCAATAATTATTAATTGATTTCTTGTAAAATAAAGACTATTAATTAAAGGGCGATTTTGGGAAAAAAAGTATGTTTTAGTACAAATTAAATGAGGTCGATTAACAATATTAGTAAGTATGAGATATTTTATTTATGTTTTAAGGTTTTGGTATAAGGATTAAGAAAGACAATAAATAAATGAATTATGTAATTTTACTAAATTGTCCTTAATTAATATTCATTTATTATTCATACTATTGGTTTCTTAAAACAACATACTATTAAATCTTAAGGGTATAGTTGAAAAAAATAATTAATTTTTTATTAGTTTTCTAAAATGATAAATAAAATGAGGCATTTTAAATTATCTTAAATGACATACAAAATGAGATAAATGGAGTAATTTTTTTCTTATATTTGAAAATGAAAGGGGGTAAAGTTTAACATTAAAATTCAATAGCTATGTTGAACATGAATATAGAGATTTAACATAAAAGTCGAGGTACATGATTCCTAAAGTTACTAATCTTTATGCTTTGCTTGGAATTGTCACTATTTAGAATAGAATAAAGATGACTATGTTTGATGTTTGTGTGTTTAGTTCCCATTCCATTCTTGTAGGAATGCTCATTCACATGAAATTGGGTGTAACATCCCAAATTTTTATGACTACATTATTATGCATATAGATGTAATAGAATAAGAAAGAGATTAGATCCTTAACTAGAATTAAGTTTCCTAAAATCCTTAGAAGGAAATATGTTTGGTCTTTAAATGTAATTAATTTTTAAATTTTTTTAAAAATTAAATGATAATTTTGAAATTAATATGGGAAAATATTGAGATATCAAAATGTAAGAAAGTGCAGAATGTAAAATCAAATGAAAAGTATGTATATGGATAATGTAAAAGCATTTTGGTTCAAAGGAAAAAAATTTTCTCTCTAATCCTCTCTAGACATGCCTAAGGAATGTTTTAGGAAAGAAAATATGTCTCTCCCTAATCTCTTTCTTAGCCGGAATTAAAAGGGTAAAAATGAAATTTTAGTGTGTTAATTATAATGTCATAATTAGATCAAATGATGTCAAAAATATGATGTCATAATGATGATATCATGAGAATGTTGTCAAAAGAATGATACCATGAAGTTGGGCAAGAAGGAGAATGAACTTTTAACCAAAAAAAGATAGCTTACAATGTGAGTTGGTTCAACTTAGTGGCCAAGTCTTTGAGAGCACTATATAAGGCCTTCCACCCCCTTCATTCTCCACAATCAACGTGAGGAAGAGAGGGAGAGGGAGAGGGAGAGAGAATGGCATGAGTGAAAGAGAGGAAGAGAGAAAGAAAGAAAGAAAAAGAAAAGAAGAGAAAGAAAGAAGGAAGGGGAAGAGGAAGAAGAAGGAAGGAATTAAAGTAAGGAATCAAGGCTAAGTTAAGTAAAGAAGTATAGATTAAGGCAAAGATTAAGAAAATGATAAAGTTATGAGGTAATGACTTGTACTACTTTTATGTTATTGTAAAATTTTCATATTAAATTATATATGTTTATGAATGATTAACACGTTTTAAATGTTTATTTTGATATCTTATTTATATTATGATGAAATTATGCCAATATTTTTAAAAGCAACATAGATTTCATATGATTATTTTACAAAGGCTTTGAAATGTTTTCAAAGTTAATATAATGATATAACTATATATACTGTGTTGCTACTGAGATGTCGAATCTCACCCCCATAAGATTCCAAATGCTAGGAACAAGCTTTTTCAAGTGCAGGAGTGTGAACCAGGAAGAATAATGGAAAAAAAGCTAGTTTAGAAACTGCTTTTATTAAGAAATGATTGTTTAGGAATGGTTTCTATATTGATGTAACTGCTCGTACTTTATTGATATGTATAAGTCCATACTATTGCTTGAAAATTTAATGGGTCAAGTTTCCATATATCTTTATGTGTTAGTTTCCATTTGATACTATATGAATGTATATTAAATTTATACAATAATAGAAATGAATATTTTTTGCAAAATTGTGCACATTTAGAAACAATTTTGAATAGAAATGTTTTTAGAATAAAATGTATTGTTTCACGTGATAAAAGTCTAATTTCTTATTTTGTTTCTATGAAATTTAAAATGTAAGCTATTTTTAAAGATATGAACCACTGTGAATAATTTTTAAGGAATTAGGTATGAACTTTTGAAAATTGCTGTACAAATAGGCAAAAGCGGCATGAAATAATTGTACAGTTTTAGGTTCAAAGTTAAGTTTGAAGTATTTAAAGACCAAGTTTTTATATTAAGTTAAACTTATAGAGAAATGCAAGATATGACCTTGGCAATGTGGATTCCATTAATACTTTAATGGAATGGCGGTTGAGAATGGGGTGGTCTGTTACTATTTTACCCTTTTGTCCCTTTTGTCTTAGAAGCACTAAATTACAAAATTAATATTAAATCAAAGATAATATTTGAAAGATAAGTTTATTATTATTGACACTTAAAATTTTAATAATTTAACTATTAAAAAATGCATTATTTCGCTATTGGTGTAAAATTATTTTTTGCAAATTTAAAAATATAAAAAATTTTTATTATTTTAATTAAATATATGTTTCAAATATTTTTAGTTAAATCTTAATAAAAAATATTTTAGTATACTTATATATTAGAGATATTATTATCCAACCAAATATAAATATCTATTTCTTTCCATATATCATGTGAAACACATTTATCTCATTTATTTAAACTTTACTCACATTTAAGTGAATACTGCGAATCAAATGGGACATTTAAGTGAATGCTGAACGTTGACACATTTGACGACAGTAAAATAGCAGTAGCACCAGAAAAAAGGGGGGTGGGGGAACAAACGTAGGACTATATTTTATACATGGTATTAGGTATTAGGATGCAGGATTTTGTTTCTTTAACCAAAATTAGGTCTTCCTAAAATTAAATATGCTTCCTATTCTATTGTGTTAAATATTTTAGTTTATAACCCTAAAACAGATATTCAAACTTAAACATGAGCCTTTTAAATTAAATATTTTAGTGTATACCCCTAACATAGTGTTTGATTCAATTAAGAGATTTTTAAGAGTTGAATTAAAAGATTGAGAGTTATTGTTTGGAACTTCAAAAAACCAGCTTCTTTTTTCTGGGATCCAAGTAAATTTATAACTCTTGCTTCTGATAGAACAAACTAGTCTCCTCAGGGAGGAAGAAGTAACAGAAATTAAGTAGGAGTATGAAGGAGAGAAAAATAAACAAATTGTAATACAGTTTTGTGACTACATTTCAATAGGGGGTAATAGGTGAAAGACTTGTGTTGCAGCAACCATTGTTGTAAAAACCGGACCGGACCGGCCGGTTCGACCGGTCGGACCGGGAACCGGTCCCTAGTCCGGTCCGGTCATAGGTTTCAACCGGTACTGTTCAGAACCGGTGAGAACCGGTCCAAAACCGGTGAAACCGGCTTTGAACCGGTAGAACCGGTTCTGAACCGGTCCTGAACCGGTTTGAACCGGTTCTGATTTATTTTTTTTTTCAAAATTTTTTAAAAAATTCTTTTTGATTTTTAAGATAAAATAGCATCATTTTTAGTATAAAATATTTTTTTTATATATTATAATATTATATAAGCATTATTATGATATATAACTATTAAAAATTATATCTTTACTTGATAAATAATAAATAATACATTATTAATTTATTATTTTAAACTCAAAATATGATTATAGATGAATATTAATTTATTTAAATTAAAATATTGAGTTATGAAACTCATTAATAATTTGTTTGTAGTGAATAATATATTGATAATTGAATATTATTTAATTTGAGACTTTAATTAAGCTATAAAATTTGTTTAAACTTAAATTATTTTTTTTAAATATATTATTTTAATCACTCCCGGTCCGACCCCGGTTCGACCTCGATCGAACCATTGAACCTTGAACCAGTGACTTGTCCGGTTCAATGTCCGGTCCGGTTCTGACAACATTGGCAGCAACTACTTAAAGGGCAGAAGTACTTTTTTTTGCTGGAAAATTGAGCTGTCACACTTAGTACTTTCTTTCCTTTTTCTTTTTGGATTGTATTATTCGATTTTATAAATGTAAGTGCTTCTTGCGCCATCATAGCACACATGAAGTTTAAAGCTTGAGAATAATTTCCCTCATCAGTAGGTCTTAAGGGCAGGTTTGTCTGGTCTCAGTTTAATTTCTTCTAGTTTCAAAGAAATTTAGAAGTTCTGGGATAAAGAAGGCACTCAAACTATTTGATCGGACAAATATTTTCCCTCCCACAAATGAAAGAAATGAAAATGATAAAAACAGTTGATGGCAGAGACAATAATTGTTGTTCATAAATGATAGATGTCTTGTGTGTTGTTCATAAATGATGGATGTCTTGTGTGAAACCTGTGTTTTACTCCAAATTAAATACATAACATTGCCAAAATAAAAAAGAAGAAGAAGAAAGAGGTTTATTGTTAATTACTAGATTAGAGAACAATTTTTCTGAATTGTTATTGAAAGCTTCGTTGCTCAGCCATGATAGATATAACATCACTACAACATTTTCTATATATAAGACTATAAATATAAGCTAAACGAACTTATTCAACAAAGTACACTATATGTGTGTAATCAAGGAAAAGGTGCTGCGAGTTTCATTTCAGTTTCTTCAATGTCAATGGAGAATCCCTTGCCGTGTTGCTTCCAGTAATCAGCCAAAGGATTGATCATTTCAGGCTCAGGAATCTCCATCCTTGAGCTCTTGAGACTCTCCGAAGAAATTCCGTACTTGGCATCCCTCTGTTGAAGCAGCTCTGGTCTCAGAATCCCAGGACTCACTGGTTGAGGAGACATCATTAATGCTGGTGCTCCCATTGGAAGCCTGTCCCCTGTTTTACCCATTTTCCACCATCAAAATGACACATATATACTTAACAATACGACTACTTTGAAGATAGTTTTGTCTGTGTGTATACCTCGATCTACTTACCAAGTGCACCAGAATTTGCCGTAAGTTTTAGCGAGGTTTTCAAGCTCTGGCTTCGCGATCATCTCAGGAACTCTGGGCGTCACCCATATCCCTGATTTTATCTGCATCCATTCATTCATATATATTTTTTTCTTGCCCTTTTTAACATTTCTCAGATAAGGAAACAAGAAGAGTCATCAAATTATTACTAATTTGAATTGCTCAAAATCTCGTAAGCATGAGAATTCTAAAGCTACTGCTCCTCCGGTGACAGAGTTTCATATATATTATGAGGAATGATGTACGCCACACCTGTCACCAAAACAGAACATCAAAAAACACACATAATAATTAAGTGGCTCATTCAGACAAATCATCCTTACTATTTCTGGCTTATTAGCGCCATAATTAATTTACTACAAATTTTATATTTCATCTTAAAGATAATATGCATGTCACACATAAAATAAAAGAAGAGAAAGATAAAGGGAAAGTGGTGGGGACCGAGGAGTTTGGCCTTTTCCTTGTCAGAATCGTAGATGGCCCATGGCAGGATGCCCTGGGTGAGGCGGGAGCAGTAGTGGTGGGTCTCGATCTGGTGGCTCATGTCGTGGCTGGGAATTGCGAAGCTGCACCCATGCAGGCTCATCTGCTTGATCGGTTTCAGGGACTGCAGCATCTGGGCTCTCCTGTCGATCGCCGTCTGTCTCATCGACATTGGCTCACCGGGGGAGTCGGTTCCAATCCCTTCGCCGGATTTGTACCCGGCGACTTGTCGGTGGAAGCCATGCAATGGAAAGCTTCTCTCTTTCTCACCGTGGCTACTGGTGAGAGAGACTGAATCCGGAGATGGCTTAATTATAGCGGGAGAGAGAGCAGGGAGATGGAGGAAGCCGGGAAGGGAATGCGTTACGTGGATGGCGGGTTGGGTCCCACGTAGACATGCGTGGTGCTTACGTGGCAGATATTACTGAGCTGTGTTGCCAGTTGGTGAGATCAGAGTAATATGGGGTTTTAGAATGCAAACTCGAGAATGTGGAATTTTTCATACTGTTTCACGTGCAAATGGTATTTATTATATAAATAAATCTCGTATATTTTGTATCTTTTCCTGTCCCATTTATCGGGAAAAAAAAAACAGAGGAGAGAATGAAACAGAAAATTTGAAGTCATTCATATCACCTTATGAATTTTCAGTCTGTTTGATGATGGAAATCCTCAGTTTTTTAGATAGGAATTCTGCACTAGTTCTAGTATTTTAAGTAAAAACACAAAAACGAAATTTTATACACCATATTAGTAAAATTAATGTGAAATAAATAAATAAGTTATATCATTGATAAAGAAATTAATAAATATATTGGTCATTAATGAACATCCAAATTAGAAAAAAAATCATATCTTCCAAAAACTATGGTGAAGTAATTTAAACAATTCATAAAATATTTTGGCCCAAAAAAATAAATTTCATAAAATATTTTATAGTATTCACTTAAATAAATTAAATTTGTGAAACTCGAGTTGCATAGAATGCATTATTATTTAAGAAAACACTACTCCGGTCCAAAATATAAGTCCTTTTTGATAAAGTATACACAAACCAAGAAAGGAAATTATACTACTTAAATTTGTCAAAAACTTATATTATTTTCCAATATTAACCTTAATAAATACAATATCTAAAATAACTTTCTCTCTTATGAGCTAATTAATGACAAGGGTAAATTAAAAAAAAATTATTAATACTTTTGACTTTACTTAAAAAGGACTTATATTGTAGTACAAAAACATGTTCTAAAAGAGGACTTATATGTTTGACCAGAGGTAGTAAATATTACATGGACTAAATTGCTTAGTTAAGCATGTTGCGGAATGAAGTAATAATTTGGCAGTCGTCTGGCTTAAATATTTTCTCTTAAGCAACAACGACATATATTTGGTTACCAAAGTTGTGATACATGCATTAAAATGGATTATTCTTAGTTCTATAGTTTTTTTTTTCTTTTTTGGTATTTTTTGTCATGAAGTAGAAGCCCTCACATACTAGTTGTAATACACAAACATTCTATCATCACACAACTTACACGTAATATATAATACACATTCCTGTAGAGAAAAAATATATAAGAATACATAAAGCAAGCCCCTCAATAATTCATAGACTCTCAGCAAAAGCCTAGATGTATCATCAATAAGGAGAATCAAACCATAAAATCTTTTAGCATGCATCTGGTTTGATAACACTTCTTCACTTAAACAAGTGAGCAATAACTCACTTCCTGCTTGACCCCATCAAACCAAATGGGATTCCTACTTCACCCAAATCAAAGCTTTTGCGAAGATTACAGAGTATAATTTGGAAACTCTCAAAGAAAGCCTGAAGCTTTCATCATTGAAGAGAATTAGACCATGAAATTTTTCTGGGCATGCATCTGGTTGGATAAAAGTTCTTCTCTTATAGAAGTTAGCAATATCTTGCAACCTCTGTGTTCTGCACCATATGGAATTCCTACCTTTCTCAAATCAAAGCCCTTTGATAGATCACAGAGTGCAATGAGAATTCTCTGCTCATTCTTTATCCTATGAAGCAGTTCAATGGCTCTTTTATCTTTGTACTTCTGATTAAAAGTGAACCCTAGTTGGCGTGCAATCTCCCCTTGAATCTTGTTCACATCAGGTTTTTTTGGAGCAGTGGTAATCAGAACCATATCAGACAGTTTGTCTCTCTGAACTCTTCTATAAACTCTTTGAAGCAGAGTGTCTTTGATATCATCATGTGAGCCATAAACTCCAATTAAGTAAGTATTAGGATCAGCTAATGCCACCATGACATTGTCTAGGATTGACTTTCTCCATTCCATAGCATCAAAATCATTGGAATTGGACATCATACCAGTACTAATGTGCGTAACTCCATCCTCTTTCTTGTCTTTGGAATGATGCTTGCCTATGTGAGTTTCGCTTGAATTAAAATAAGGACGAACAAGATGCCAGATTGCAACTAGGCCAGTTATTCTGCCAATTACTTTAACAGTCCCCATCAGAATCCCGTAGAGAAAATCAAGGCATGAGCGAATCTACTAGTATAAAATACTGTAACAGAGGAGTACCTTTCTTAAGGCGATCAATGGAAAGGGTTAATGTTTGGAGCTTCAGAAAAGTAGCTTCTTTTTTCTGGGATCTTGGTCAATTCATTATTTTTATAAAAAAAAAAAGAATAGTCAAGAATGACCTCCTAAGACATCTATAACTATTCTAAACTTGATTTCTTTTGTTCCTCCAAATTAGGGTCAAAGAATGAATGACCAATAATTAATATCATAATTATAAAATTACCCCTAATCCATTGAAATGCAATTTGCAATAATTATCCTAAATACTTGGTTCCCATGCTGAGCTATCTTCCTATTTTCTCCATTATGTCATGCTCTCCTACTCCATTGTTAACTTCTATTAATCTTTTTAAGGCATAACAAGGAATTAGTGCACCCCAACTATGATGTTGGATAATTCTCTTTGCTGCCTGCCTGTTCTTTTTTCTCCTTACTGATGTTGCTGTACATCGATTTTGTTTGATGTAGATACTCTTTTGTAATTTTTGTTAATATATTCCCCTGTTTTCCAAAAAAAAAACCTTCTATTAGTCTTTTCTTTTATTTTCTATCCAAGACGTCACCTATTCACAATTTTATATGAGTATCTTAATATAAAGTTGGTCAATTGGCTTACGTTCTCTTTTGCCAATCAGAACTATGGAATCATCGTGCTTTAATAAGCAACCAATTGTACACAAACAAATTCTATACTCCTAATGGCTTCCTATATAACTAGACTTTACTCCCGCGCCATAAGCGGGATATTATTTGTTATTTTTGTAACTTATTATTATTTATTTAAAAAAAATTTACATGTTAGTATGACTATGGTACTCAAGATTTATTATTCAGCTTATATTTGGAAAATGATGGGCCCAACATAATACCCCTTTGAAAAGAAAAAATGATGAGGTTGGTCAATGGAATATACAAACGTGTGTTTCAAAAACATGTGTTTTGGAATTTGCACACACCCTTTCCTCTTTTTTTTTTTCCTTTTATTTTAAGAATTACTAACCAATTTGACGGACAATCTCATAAGTACCCCATGTCATAATTTTCTTAGAAAAATAACGGAAAATAAATTATTTAAAATACAATGCAAACTGAAAAACTTTCATATTTCTATTTAATTTTAAATGGGTAGCAACTATAATATTAACTTGTTAAAATGATTTTAACTTCAATCCTTCACATCTATTCTTCTTGCCCAAGTGAGTCATGACCTTTTCAACCTTTTTCCTTTAAAAAATTCTTAATTAAAAAAAATATACAATCAATACAACAAAGGAAAATATTTATATGATTTTCCTTATATACTTTTCATATTATTTTCAATTAAAAATTAACATGTAGATTATTTTTTAATATAATTATATATGAATATTAATTTTTTATATTTTAATATTAGATTATAAACCTTATTAATAATATTTTTTAATTTTTTTAGCTAACATATGAAATTAAAAAATTATTAATTTTATTACTACTAATTTAATTTTGATTGAATCACGGTTGAACTATTAAACATTGAACTAGTGCCATTCAAATGTCTGGTTCAATTTTTAGCACATTGACCAAAATACTCTCAAGTTTCCCTTTTCCTCCCCTACCATCATCGAAATGGCCGCAGGCACTATTAACGTTAGATGTCGACTTGTCCATACTTTATATATAATAATAAAATTTTTTAATAATAATAATAATAAATAAATGAATAAATAATAATAATAATGAGAAATAATATAATGAAAAAATTAATTAAAGACAAAATATATATATAATAAATAAAAATAAATGGGAAATAGAATAATGTAAAAATTAATTAAAGAATATATATATATGTATAATAAATAAAAATAAATTAAATTAAAATTAAAAAATTAATTAAAAATTTTGAATAAGCAAAATAATAATAATAATAATAATAATAATATAATAAAATTAAAAAACAAAACATTTGGACTAAAACGCTGAAACTCAACGTTTTAGCCCAAATAACCCTGAGCCTAATTGAGGGCTTAGGGACGAGTGAGCATGAGGCTCAAATGCAAAGTAGAGGGAGCCTTAATCAGGGCTAGGGCAAAGAAATTGAGGGAGCCTCTGGGTAGAGGCTCAAGCATGAAATTGTAGAGGGAGAGCTCAGGCATGAGTGAGGTAAGGCCGAAGGAAAGCTAGGGCTCGAGTGTCCATGAGGCAAGGAGAGACCAAGGGTGCTCAGTTGTGAAGAAGACTGAGGGAGTCTGGGTCAAGGGAAATGGTGAGGCTAAACGCGAAGGGTGCGATGAGTGAGGGAGAGCTCGGTACCAGAAAATGACGGCTAATTTCCCTCCCGTACTCTGTACCAAGTATGGTGAGGTAGTGGGAAAAAGGGGAAGCCGAACAAAGGAAGGGACGAAGGCATGGGACAGAGGAGCAAGGCCACGAAATGACAAAGCAACATCTCCACTACTCTATACTTGGTATGGCAATGTAGTGCTGAGAATGGGCACAGGGGATGAGCGTGGACTTGGATCCGAGAAACAGAGGAGGAAGCAATCACGCACTCACTTGGTTCATCCCATCACCCTCGATGTCACCTATAAAAGGCCATGGAAGGAAATCCTAGGGGGGTAGAGAAATTAGGAACAGAAAGAACCCTAGGAGATTTGAGCTCTGAAAAACCCTAGAGGAGCAAAGGAAAATTGGGTCCAAAGGAGAAGAGGGCTCAGAGAAAACCTAATAGAGAAGCTATGAGAAAATTACAGCATGATTTCTTATGGGAAGGAGGCCTGAACGTGAGGAAAATGCCAAGGAATATCGCAAGAGGAAATGAAGCTGCAGGAAAGGTCACGGGAACGAGTTCGATCAAAGTAGGAAGTGAAGATAGCACTGAGTGCTTCCTCTATTACAGTACAAGAGAAATCCGATTTTGTGTAGCAGAGTTATTGGTTTGGTAAATTTTTTTTATTTGAGTTTTGAATCAAGTTCTGTTCCTTTAAATGATCTCAGTGCTGTCACATAATTTGCTGCGTTATATCTCTGTTTCCACACAAAATGAATATATGGTTAAATTCCTGACATCCTCGTTCGAATTGTTGATTGTTCTCGTTGATGGGTTTTTCTCTTGATATCACCCTATTTTCTGGAGAGTAACCTTAAGCTTCTAGTTGGTTCCGAATCTTATGTTTAATGTGTCTGCCTTTGAGATTTCTTGACTAGGTTAGTTACCAGATGCATTTGTTTGTACATTTTGGCTATTCAAAAATTAATGATAAAATGACCAGTGATTTTACATCTGGAAAATGTGGAATTGTATTTTGGTTATGGGTTTGTTATTGATGGTCACTGAAGAAAGCTTTTGTGAGAGTTTGGATGATTAATCCGTAGAGGATCCTTTTTTTGTTGTGAACTTTAATCTGTTATAGAGGAATTTATATTCAATTTGATTCTTATATGAAAGCTTGTAGGCCTGAATCTGTGGAATTATTTGGATGTTTCTTTCTCTTAAATGTGATACACAAAGATTTTTTGATAGGATTCTTTTATGCGGATTTTGCTATTAGGAACCATGTTTGTCTGAGTTGTTAATCTAGCTTTTTTTTTGCAACAAGGTTTACCGTCTCTTGTCTCTGTTCACATCTTCTTATTTATCTTTGGAGAATTCTGAGAACTCTAATGGCATATTAGTTTAGTTACCCACTGAATTGATTTCTTATTTTATTATTTAGAGCTATCATTTTGTTGTTTTAAAAAAGAAAACAATTTATAAGTGAAGGGTTTTTTCAGGGCTATATGAATGTGTTAATAAGCATGCTTATAATAGTAGGTTTTAATGGCACATTTATTAAATTTTATTTTTTCTATAATAATAATAATAATAATATATGTAAGTACAATAAGTAGAATGGTTTAAACCTATCTCAGCTGGTCTTCTTAAAACTAGGCAAACACATGTAGATAGGGCTGATCACATAACCCGGACAACCCAATCCTGCCCAGCCAGATCAGGTCAGGTTGAGCCCGGTGCAAAGCTGTCCAAAGACTAGAGAAAGAGACGAGACTGCGTTACTAATCTAGGTAGGACTGGGTCCAGGGTCATATATCTTGACCAATGGCCCCTGTCTGACCCGGGGGTATCATGTATTTTTTTTTATTCATTTATAACGACAGTGTTTCATCCTCAGACCCCAACATATGCCCTAACTCACCATCTCTTGCCATTTCTCGACCCTTTCTCAAATTTGCTCAAAATTGCTTTCGTCTCCGTTGGCAGCCATCATCTATGGCTCTCTCCTCTGTGTAGCCTTACATCATCTTCCTTGGCAATCATCACTATGTGCTCTCATTCATCTATCCGTCGCAGCACAACTCTTGTCTCCCCTCAAAATGTAGGTATGAGGTTTTGATTAATGCCCTGCCTTGAGTTGATGATGTCTTGTAGGAGAGTAGGAGTGACTATTTTTTGTCGTGGCCATTTTTTTCTGGCTTTTTTTTCCTGTGCTACGACCCATCTGTAGCTGTTTTTTCTCTATTGCAATTTTTCTGTTTTCTTTCTCCTTGTCTCTATAACACCATTGTAAGTCTGCAACTTGCTTCTCCTTTCTCTCTCTACCCTCAGCTTTCTCCTTTTTTTTTTGCATTACTACTCCTCTCTCTCTCTTACTGGTTATTATGCCATTGTAAATAATGGGTCACTTTCTCTCTGCCTCTTTGGTTTGCTATGAGAGTCCACAGAGAAAAGGGAAATAATGCAAGGCAATCCATTTTACTAACAAGGACAAGCCCTTTCTCATTCACAGCTTCATTCTTACTCGATTTCTAGGCATTGAGCTAACTTTTTTTTTCTATTAGTATTGTTATTGCATCCCTCTCATCATTTCATTCATTTATTACTTTCTAGTTTGACCTCCTCTGTGTTATCAATTATAGATAGAGACTCCATGCTAGACTATTAGCTAAGGTAATTAAATTTTCACCAATAATAATTCAAAGTAATTCAACTACTTGTACCTTGTCAATAAATGAATAATGATGACATCATACCATGAATGTTTATCACATTTTCTTTTTTTTTTTAGTTGATGCAATCATAACTTCCTTAATTTTTAATCAAATAATTGAAAATGAGACTAAAAAGAAATATCTCTTTTGACTATATATTATTTGGCACATGCATATGTACCTATGGGGCTTAGGTTTGTAGGACCATTGAAGTCAAATGAAGCACGTTTTTTCAATACTAATGACTTGGGTGGATATATATATATATATTCAATTTCAAGAATCAGATTTAGACAAAGTAAATAAAGTAGTGTGAAGACATGTCGTGTCATGACCAAACTATGCTTAACTATACAGGTAAGCTCAATTAAGTCTTACAAGTTGTCATGCACTTGGATCACACTTATAGGAGGCTAATGAATGTGTCAGTTACCTTGTTATAACTGCGTATAGTTTGATGTGGATGCTTTTTTTTTTAACCGATCTTCCTCTTGATTGTACGAGGTTGATCGAGCATGATAAACAGAGTATGTAATATATTATGTTTTGTTCTCTTTGTAATGCATGTTGTTTTTATCTATCATAATATGTTCATGAACTCATAAACAAATGAGTTGGAAATGGGGTTCATTTATACTATATTACTCTTTTGAAGTGTTAAGTGGAATTGATTAATGAATGTGTATATTTTAATGAAAATGTCCAGGTTTCTTAATGCTTTCTTTGGCAAATTAATTATAAAATATTATTACTATTTACAGGTATATTTGCAATCTTAAAATGACGGACCAAGGTTCTACTGCTGAAGTAAATCAACCAATTACCAATAAAAGTACTGGTGGTGAGAATGAAATGCTAACCCCTACTACACCTATTGGTCTAAATGAGTCCACAGAAGCTGAAGCAACAACTCAAGAGGATAAGGGGGAAAAAAGAAAAGAAATGGAAAAAAAGCCACCCAAAGTAGCAAAACAATCAGATGTTTGGAACCATTTTGTGAAAATCCTCATGGAGGAAACTAATAGAGAAACTCGAGCCGCTTGCAATTATTGTGGACAAACATATGCATATGACCCAAACAAGCATGTGATGACGTCTTTGAGAAGGCATATAAAGAAGTGTAAGAAAAACCCTCACAACGCAACAACAATTCCAAAACAACTAATGTTGAATTATGTGTCGTCTAGTGGGATTACTGGGGAAGGTAGAAGTTTGGTTCCTCATATCTTTAATCAAAAGCATTGTTGAAGAGCTTTGGTTGAGTTTATAATTAGTGATGAGCTTCCCTTTCGAATAGTTGAGAAGAAGGGTTTTAGGAAATTTGTGAATGAGTTGGAGCCACGGTTTACTATCCCTTCTAGAATGACAGTTTCTCGAGATTGTTTGCAGTTGTATGAGGGAGAAAAGAAGTCATTAAAGAGGGTGTTAAAGAAGTTCTCTAATCATGTTTGTTTGACTATAGATTGTTGGACTTCTTGTCAAAATTTTTATTACCTTTGCTTGACTTCATTGACCCAGAGTGGAAATTGCATAAGAGGATTTTGAGTTTTTGCCAAGTTAAAAATCATATAGGGGAAACAATTGGCAAGACAATGGAAAAATGTTTGTTGGATTGGATAATAGAGAAAGTATTCACCATGGATAATGCATCAGCTAATGACACTTGTTTGGCATATATAAAGAGACGGTTGAGGAATTGGAAGGGTCTAGCATGTGATGGTGATTATCTGCAACTTAGGTGTGCTGCACATATCCTTAACTTGGTGGTTAATGAAGGATTGAGGGAATTGAAGGGCAGCTTTGATGCAATCCGAAATGCTATTGTATATGTTCGATCTTCCCCAGCTCGTTTCCAAAAGTTCAAAAGTTTTGTTGAAGCTAAAAAGTTGGATGCAAAAAGTCTTGTGTGCCTGGACGTGAATACTAGGTGGAAATCAACATACTTAATGTTAGAAGTTGCATTGAAATTTTAGAAGGTCTTTGAGAAGATGCAAGATGAAGATAGTGATTACCGTGATTATTTCATTGAAGAAAGAAGCCGTGAGGGCCCTCCTGGTGCATATGATTGGAGTAGAGCGCGAGTGTTCATCAAATTTTTGAAGGTTTTTTATGAAGTAACTTTGAAATTCTCAAGCTCCTTGGAAGTTACATCTAATACGTGCTTTCACCAAATTATTCGCATTCAAAATTTGCTGACCAAGAATACAAAAAATGTTGTTGATCCTGTTCTTATGGATATATCACTAAACATGCAAAGCAAATATGACAAATATTGGGGTCCAACGGAGAAATTGAATCCTTTATTGATTGTTGTGGTTATCTTAGATCCTCGATATAAGCTTGCATATGTTGAGGATAGCTTTCAGCGACTTTTTCCTGATATTGAGGTGCGCGAGGCAATGATTAAGAAGGTCAAAGATACCTTGAATCGATTGTTTGAAGAATATTCTAAGGGAGTTAACACTCAAACAAGTACCATTGCTCCATCTAATACCGCGAGGCCAACAAACATGGAGATATTTGATGATGAGGGGAATCCTGGAGACAAGTGGCTGGCAACTTTGAAAGAGAAAAGCACGGCAGATCTACAAACAGAGTTAGATAAGCATATTGCAACTAACTCACGTGATGATATTCTTACTAATTCAGAATTTGATGTCTTAGCTTGGTGGAAAGCAAATGCTACTAAATATAAAGTGTTGTCCTTAATTGCACGTGATGTCTTAACTATGCCGGTGTCTATAGTGGCTTATGAATTAGCTTTTAGCACTAGGGGCCGTGATGTTGACTCCTATAGGAGTTCTCTTTCAGCAAAGATGACGGAAGCACTTATATGTGGTCAAAATTGGCTTCTTCCAGGATTATCTCTTTCAGAATATGTCTATAATTTGCGTGACTTTGATAACTTTGAAGAAAGTGAAAATGTTGCTCAATCTGGTAAAGTTTTTCATTATTGATATGTTTGTAATTGATTGTACTTTAGTACTTTACATTTTTATTTGGCTGTTGACTACTTGTACTTTATATATTTTTCAGATCTTTCTAGTGTAACTGAAAGTGGAGAGGGTGATTTGATGGATATTGATTGACTTTGAATGGCCCTCCCGTTTCAGATTTTTCAACAATCTCATTTTCCAGATATTTGAATGGCTGTTTTTTTTTTATGTAGAATGACCCTTTTTATTGTGGCTAGTTAGATGAATATTGGATGACTTTTTTGTGATAAGTTGATATGGGCTAACACTTCTGAAGATGCAAATAGCAAGATTTAGGTTGGATTAAGAATGACATTGCAGTAACTTTTGCTATGAATGACAAGAATTAGACTAGAATGATCTTTTGTTGGTATATATTGATATTGAATGAATCATGATATGAAATCCTTTTGTGTAGCTTATGTGATCATTATGGAAGAATCACGAGGTGCACATTATGTAGTGATCTTTTGTTAATATAATTATATAGAATGAATCATGATTAATATATATTGATTCTGATTATTATTGCCTTCCTTATATATATTGATTATTATTCAAGTATATGTACATTCATATTTTTATTTTGATAATCTACTTGCTGAATAGAGGATTTGGGATCTTAACTTGATTGATTACTAGGGGTTAGTTTCTTCATTTCTCTCATTTGGGGAAAAGAATGTTACTTGTTTTAGTATATTTCTTACTTCCCATTGACTATAAGGATATGTGGTAGTATTTCTCATTTTCCATAATGTTATTGTCATACTAATAATGGCAAACTCTCAATGATGAAATTTTGGCTGGTGCATCTTGTTGCATTATAGCTTATAAGTATTTGTGTTTTGATTTTTGGTGCATCTATTACAGTAGAACTTTCAGTCGTATTAACCCATATGGGTATTTGTGTTTTTATTTATTCAAAATCATAGTTTGACCTCTAGTTGTATTTTATGTAAGAGTTTGTATTAAGATTTCTTTGTCCAATATTGAATAAACTTTTAGTTTGCTTTGTTTCTGGTTAGCATGAGGATCATTGTTAGTTTTATGTTGGATCTAATTTGCTTTGAAAGGAAGCCTCTCTATCCAAAATTTAGAGATGAAGTTTAATAAATTCAAGGCAGGGACACGATGAGACAATGTATGACGGTCTTCCAACCCGGTCTCGCCCCAGTCTCCTAACCCGGTGCTGTTTTGGTCTCGGGCTAGACCGGGCAGGACTGGTCCTTGGGCTCCAATCTTGTGGCCCGTCCCCATACATGACTAGACATCGGGTTGGCTGCTAACCTGGTCCTATCCGGTCTTTGATCAGCCCTACATGTAGACATATAAATTAAATTGAGAAATTTATCTTTATTAAAACAAATACCAATTTTTATAAATTTCTGTTGTTCTCTTCGGAAATATATATTTTAAAATCTTATGACAATAATGTTTTCATATTCTTCGCAAAAAATATATGCATAATAATAATATTATTATTATAAAAATAATTAGCTAAATAATTATACCATGTATAAGTCATATTACGCGCAATTCATCAAAATATATAATGATTATTTGTTAGGTAAGCCTTAAAGCTTGAATCACAATATTAATTTCTAGTAATTATTTTTAGAGTTTGGCGAGTGACTAAGTCTACGTGTACATATAGAGTGTCACTCAATTGTACCATGAGTAAGGAATTACCATAGTACTTATATTGAGTATGTCTTAATTTTTAAATATTTGTGAGTTCCAATGGTTATGCAAGTTTTCAAAAGTAAAATAATATTAAGTTTCTTGCTTATTAAAAGTAAATGTAAATATTAATTTTCTTTTTATTTAAAGTAAAATAAATGATAAAAAATATACGTAAGAGCCCTCAATTTTTCTTTTTGCCTTTGCGCCTCTAGTGGTAACACCGTGAACATTTAGGTATCAATCAGCGAACTGTGAGTGATAAAGTCACCATAGATGCTAACTGATCCCCTTTGAAGATACATGTAATAATCATACTTTGAATTCTTTTTAATGCTTTTTTTGAAATAAAAATGTGTTGTCATAGCCCTATTTATTTCAATTTTTATTATAAAAAATAAGAATAAAAGTAATTTAAATAAAAATTAGTTATTTTCCTCCAAGCTTTCATCCTTTTAACCTATATGCCTCGAGTGGTAATACCATAGGTATTTAGGTATCAATCAGCAAGTTGTGTGTGATAAGGTCACAATGTAAGCTAGTTGACTTTATTTTGTAAAAATAAAGATGTTTTCATATTGTAAAAAAAAATACATATATATATAATAGTCATGTTCAAAATTCTTTTTAATGCTTTTTTTAAAATTATGTTTCCATCATCATATTTATTTCCATTTTTATAATAAAAAATATAAAAATGATTTATACAAAACTATTTGTTTTCCTTCAAACATTTATTTTTTTACATCTTTTACCTTGAGTGGTATCGTCATAGGTATTTATGTATCAATAAGTAAGACTGTGAGTGATAAAGTCACCACAGGAGCTAGTTGATTTTATTCGATAAAAATAAAAAATAAAATTGTTTTCAAGTTCTTCCTTTTCAAGTTAAAAATAAAATATTCAAAGAAACACGAGTTTTTAATCATATTTTCTGAATTAAACAAAATCATATATTTTCTTCTTTTAGAAATTGAATGATAAGAGTAAAGGATGAAACTTAAACTATTTTTTATAAATTAAAACATAACTATCAATTCTAACAATCATTTTATTGGTGGAATGACAACTCATTTTTCATAATCTTCTCTTTTCAAAAAATATATGTATAATAAAAAATATCCACCTAGTGACACGTATTTATACCTTGAACTACGTCTTTGATCCTTATGACAAAGTACGTAGATCTCAGGCTCTGATTCTGAATCAAGTCCGCCCTTGTAATTAAATAATATTTTTCTTTTATTTTATTTTTTCCAACTTCTCATATTTTCATTTTATTCTTTATTTTCATTTTTACATTTTCTCTTATTTTTATATTTATTTTTACATGTGAATGATTAAAGGACAATCAAAATAAGTTTTAAAAACCATAAAAGCTGCACAATCAACTTAAGATAACCATTCTTAGGAACGAGTATCGTAGGGATGCCTAACACCTTCTTAACTTACAATCGTATTCCCGAACCTAACTCTGATTCGTAGACCATTCTTTTTCTTTTTATTTGGTTTTTCAAAATTTTGCCTTAAAATTTTGGTTGTGACTCCTCCAGAATCAGCTTTCGTCATGAAGGCTGATTTTATTTTTCTTTTTCTTTTATTTCCACGCTGTCCACTTCACATTTTTGGGTATGATAGTTATCATTTAATTGCAGGTTCAATTTTAAGTATTAGGTTCACACCCTAAATTGTTCAGATTTTTTATCCTCTTAGCTCTATGTTGTCTGTAAAAGAAGGAATTCATTAACTATTTTCACTTTTTTTTCTTTGGAAAAACACTAATTTCATAATCTTGTGTATTAGTTGGTTTGTTAATATAGAACGTACATTAAATAATTTAGGGGTATGAATTTGCATCAAACATATTAAATTTTTTATTTGTTTGAGATTTAGATTAATTAATGTGCCGCTATACAGTGCCCTAGGAAAATTTTATTGATGATATTATTGTTTTAGGTGAAAAAACAAATATAAGATCCTTTGAATCACAAGTGTTGCTCTATACTTTTTCTACATTTCAAGTCCTTAGCTTTAAATTGCAAATCACAGGTGTGAATTAATTGTAAGATCATATATACATTGGAGAAGGTAGAATTTAGAGAGAAATTGAAGTTAAGGAAAATGGGAGTGAGACTCAGAGATGTGGTGATGCTGGGTTTGGAGAAGAGAGAATAGGCAATTGAGAAAGTCACAAATGGGGAAAAAGGAAAAGGGAGTATCCGGGCTAATCCACAAACCCAAGCCCAGTGTAATTGGATTAGGTTAAACCTGGTGAAAAAAATAAGTTATTTATGCTAATTTGAATAAAATTACAAATATATATTGATTTTCAGATTTATATGTATAAGTATATAAAAACTTTTACATGATCAAGTAAAATAATACAAAAGGAGCTATAAAACCAAAGCAACCATAAAAAACACTAAATATAGAAATAGGATCAGCTCACCACTGTCTAGAATATATACGAGTACTTTTTGGTGGATTCTTAGCTGACATCAAATGTCATGTAGAGATAAATGTCTGGTCATTTAAGCTAATTATTTATTTACTATGTCTCACACTTAATGTTATTTTATTTTTTAATTGTTATATTTAATTAATACTTATTTTAAATTTTCTTATTATCGAATGACTTGCACGGGTGTTTTATTAGTTTAATAGTAAAAGATTGGTGATGAAAGGAGGCTAGTTGCATGGCACTTTCTTTGTTTTTAATTTTTTACTAGAACTTGCAAGACACCTTTAAAAACTTGATTTCTCTGCAACAATATATAATATAATTTTCTTTATAAAACTTTAAGAACTTTAAGAAGAAACCATTTTGAAATAATTATTATTATTCAACATTTTCTTCAAGCACCGAAAAAAAATAATATGCTTAAGTTAACTGCTCCTTTTAATTTTATTTATGATTTCAAAATCAGTCAAAATAATCTATGTCAATTTTTTTTGGTGAATAATATATGTCAATTTTGTCTCTCAAGAAGTTTTTAAATAAAATTCATTAGCATAGATTTTTTTGCCGCCATTTTAAGAACAAATTAAATCTCAAAAAAGATAGCTCATAGAATTTAAAGTATCAAATTTTTAAATTAAAGGTTATTAAATTTTGAATTTTTTATATATCATACTGGCAATAACTAATCTTAAAAAAATAGCTCACAAATAATTTTTATTTGTTAAAAAGTATTTTAATTATAAAACAAGCTATCCCAATTTTGAATTCCTTCAAAGGAGGTTGTGGTCTAATCCACACGCTCATTACAAATTGTGGAATTAGCGCCATCTAATTTGGCATTTAGTGGAGATGAAGATGAAAAGGCTAGAATTTTCAGAAGGTGAAATGATAAAATGATCTAATATAGCATTCAATGAAGGAGATGAAGATGCAAAGGCGGGAATTTTTAGAAGGTGAAATGATATAATGACCCATAGGTATTTTCTAATTCCAAATAATTCATTATAAGGCACATATTTTATAATTTATATTTCATAGTATAAACCATTTTATGGATTGTAATTTATTTATTTATTTTTTCCTAAATACCTCTAAGAAAACATCAAATGACTTGCCCTATATATTTTCCACTAATTCATGTGTCAATTATATTTAATAATATTAAATAAGAGTAACTTAGAAAATAAAAATATTTTTCAATTATTAACTACCACCCTTGATCTGTTGTAGTTAAAAATGCCTTATAAAACAAAACAAAGGGAGCATATAACAAATGGTTACTTAAAAAAACATAATTTTAAAGATTTAAAATATTTGATGTGTTCATTTTATACATATAAAATATTCATATTTAAATTCTAAATTATATCTAAATATGTTTATATTGATATATTTTAGTATGATTTGACATACTTTTGTATTATATAACGTTGTAGGCTCATTTGGAAACATTTGGAGCAAAAATGTTATAAATCGTTCATGCTAAAAGGTTCGACACCCTTCGGTATTTTGATCATAACTCTTACATATGAACTCTGATTGAGGTGATTTAAGATGCGTTGGAAAACTAAGACATAGATCTACAACTTTCATTTTTTAATTTTACCCAAATTCCAATTTTATCATGGTGAAAATCAAACTTAAAATATCAATATGAGCTGATAACGTTATGAAGCTGAGAGGTGCATGTCCGTACAACAGAACCCACCTGGCGCCAAGTCAAACCCATCCGGCGCCGGATAAACGCAAATTTTAACGTTTTTCTTCATTTTGGAAGCACCCAGCACCATATTAATTGATTTTATGGTCACTCGGCGCCGGGTCATGCAATAGGAATCCGTAGAAACACGTTTTTGACGTGTTTTCATGTTATTTTGGGCTTTTATGGGCTTCTAAAATTTTTCTGTATAAGGAGACACGGTAGAAACATAAGAAGAGATTCAGAAACACACTCAGAAGCCAGAGAACACGATTTTAAACGCATCTAAGAGCAACTAGAAGTATCTTATAGAAAGAAAGCAAGGAGATTTGGGGAGTATTGAAACAAGATTATATTTTTCTTTATAAACTCTTCCTTTTTGTTATTCTTATCATGATTTGGAATTTTAGTTTTGATTTGATTTTTATTTCTATGAGTAGCTAAGTTTTCCAGTTAGGGGTAGAGATGTAGTCTGATTGGAATAAATTGAATTTGTTTTCTCTAGTTAAGACTCTTTGATTTGTTCTTCAAGTTATATTTAATTTCTCTTTTTATTATATTTATCTCTTTTGTTCATTCATGTAGATTTTATGTTTAATCACCATAGAATCTAATTAATAGGTAAACTTGATGGACTGAGAGGTGAAGAGTGAACCTAGATTTAGAGAGATAAACATGAATAACTAATCTAGAGATAGAATTAGAAATTCATGGTGATATATGTTGTAGTTTTCAATGTTTAATTAGAAAATTTAGTTACGCGAGAACAAATTAAATCCCAATTAAATTAGGACTAATTGACCGAGAAGTAATTAGGATGCTTTAGAAACAACAGTCACTATAATTATATAAAGTCTAACTAAGAAATAAAATTTAGTTATTTCATAAGGTGAATCCTGATCCCTTGACGCTTCTAAAACTGAATCAAAACTCGGACTTCATTTTATTTTTTATTTCTTTTCTTTTTAATTTGAATTATTAATTTCATTATCAATTAATTTTTGGGATTAAAAGTTTGAACTATAAATTTACTACCTCCCTTGGGTTCAACCTTTGGAATACTCGAGAGATTTTTTATTACTGCGATCGACCTTGTATACTTGCAGGATACCGATCAATATTCTATCCTTTATGACTAATGGCTTCATATAATATATATATGAAAAGAAAAAAATAATTTCATACACGAATGTATTACTAGACTTATATTCATCTAATGATGTCAAATACTAATGTTGGGATAAAGGTTTTTTCCTAGATATCTATACCACCATTTTATTCAAAGTTATCTTTTAATATGCATATGGGACAATTCCCTCTTATGCTATTATTTACAACAACTATAAATAAGAACTTGGATCAAGGACTATGCAGTATTAGGTTATACAACCTAAACTTATATTCACCATGGTTATTTATATGATCTACTGCTCTTACTGTTATGTATCAAGAAATTTTCATTAATTTAATTTAACCATCTTTTATATTACTTTATTTAATCATATAATTATATCAAAATCCTGAATGATCAAAATATGTCTTTCCTCGCATTTATTTAGAATTTAACTTATTTGGTAGCAATTACATAGTAGTGCATCATATGATATTGATTTATGATATGATTTTATTTGAAGGGTTTAAGAAAACCCAAGTTAGATAAAGTTTGAATTAACTAATGCTACAAAAAAATTTTGTATTAAAATTACATATATATTATTTTCATTATGATAAATTGAATAATCCATACATCACACGAGTGCCGCACTAGTTTATATAAATGCTCCTCCAGGGTTCCTTTTCCCCTCAAAAGTCTTTCATGCCAAAAGCCACGAAAAATGTTACAACTTAAAAATTAATTTGATTTTTTAAACTATTAATCACCCAATATACATATCGCTAGGTGGAGTCTGCACGATTCGAAAACCACCTTCCAGCTGGCTCTTGTCTAATATAATACTCTCTTCTCCCTTGCTCACAATATAGAAAGTGAAATTTTTTCTTTTTTAACAATCTAAGATGCAGAGATTCAATTGGACAAGTTTACTTTTATTATATTTATTTGTGTGAGTTAACTGCTTCTTTTTCTCTTATACTTATAAAATTTATAGAAAATTACTTGATTTAATTATTTTAATATTTTCTTAAAAAATAGGGATAATTTTAAAATTTTTAATATATTTAAAAATATTTTTCAACTTTTTTAATGGATATAAAATTGGATTCCAAACTATCTAATATATAATATGAAGCAGAGGGAGCAATTAATAAAGTCTTGTTACTCATTCAGTTTATTTTATTCAAATTAAATTGTTTATTCCAAGGAAATGTACCCTCTGAACCACACATGACACAGCTCTTTTCTCTCTTCCTCAACGGTACAATATTCTCTAATCCATAAGCGCACCACTGGAGGTGGACAGAATCGACATCCTATACACAGTGAAGAAGACGGACGGAAAGAATCGACATCCTATGAACAGCGAAGAACACGTGGAAGCACAAGAAATATGAAATTTGAGCAATATGCTACAAATAAGAAAAAGTTACCAAAATACTACAATCTAAAACTTATTTACCTAAATGCTATAAAATTCAAATGACGGTGTATTCCACACCAATTTGCCATCTTGTCTGACATAGGAGAGTCTGTTTGGTTGATCTTTTAAAAAAAGAAACAATAATTTTTAGTCATAATTTTTTAAAAAAAAATATGTTTGGTTAAATATAAATTACTTTTTTAAAAAATAAAAAATGAGTTAAATTATGATATTAAAAAATGAATAAGATAATTATTTTCATTTTTCAAAATCATGGTTTTTTAAAAGGAGGTGGATACTGATTTTATATTATACACCTAAAAGTACTTTTAACTCTTATAATATAAATAGATTTTTTTTTCAAAATATAATTTTGTAAAAAAAAAATCTAAATATAATAACTTACAATAAATTTATTTTTACCAAACTTTATTTTTACAAACATCATTTATTTTAATTTATTTTTACAAAACTAAAAATCAAATGGCCAATATCAATGTGCACAACTCCAGGTTGCATGTAATTTTTTTTAATTTTTGTCAAATAGGATGGCAGGCTATAGATACTCCTCCCCCAATTTATCTCCACTTCCCGTTTCCGGATACCACAACTAATTCCTTCTGGGAAGTATGTAAGTTACAGAACAGCATGAAGGAGAAGAATATCCTAGAAATCATTGTGCAGCTTCGTGACATTAGTTTAATGAGAAATAAAGACCAAAACACGTAAATTGACTTGTATACAGTTTGCCTTTTTAAAGTAGTTTCTCTTATGACTCACTAATAACCAATCGTAATTGGATTGAATAAAAGGAATTTAATACTTTTCAAACAATATCTCAATTTCAAGCTTTTTGGTTCAATTTGTTCTCTTTTTTTCTATTATTACGTCAAAAATACGTCCTTTCTCCCTTGCTTTTCTTGAAATATGTAGCTAAATAGTGAAATTGATGACTTTAGCTCTCCCACGCTTTTCTCTAATGATTTTGTAGATCTGTGTTGTGATTTAGTCTCTTGCCTTCTGTTCACGCAGTGAAGCAAAGAGAAGATAAAAAAAAATTAAAAAACCAAAAAAAAAAAAAAAGAGGACTAAATCATAAACCAACATGGATTGCTTGGAAAGCATAGTATCTTTAACCTTGGGAGGAAAATGGGAACCTCGAGTCCCAAATTAGGGAACGTGCTCAAGTGGAAAGATCAGCACTTGGTTGAAGTGTGTGTATTTGGATCTTTTATGATGTGATGACGAAATGAGAAAGGGAATCAGAATTTCTTACAAATACAAATAGAAACACACCTTACATGGGATCATGTATTACCTTTTGTAGAAGATTGCTCTAAGAAACAAACTTCTTCAGCACACACGCTTCTAAGCCATACACCAAAAACTGAACAAAACTACAGAACACAACTGACTTATGTATTATGTATTATAATACATAATCCTACTAAAAAAACCAAGCAAACAATCGCTCTATAAGTCGGGAACTCTTAACAAAAGGCTGAAGCTTTTGTCAACGAAGAGAATCAGACCATGAAATTTTTCTGGGTATGCATCTGGTTGGATAGCACCTCTTCAGTTGTTGAAGTGAGCAATATCTTGCATCCGGTGTGATCGGCCCCATATGGAATTCCTGCCTTTCTCAGATCAAGGCCCTTGCAGAGGTCACAGAGTACAATGAGAATTTTCTGCACATTGTTTACCCTATGAATAAGTTCGTTGGCTCTTTTATCTTTGGACTTCTGATTATAAGAGAATCCTAGTTGGCGTGCAATCTCCTCTTGAATCTTGTTCACATCAGGTTTTTTGGTGACAGTTGCTGTCAGAATTGTATCAAACAGCTTGTCTCTATGAACTCTTCTGTAAACTCTTTGAAGCAGAGTGTCTTTAATCTCATCATGTAAGCCATAAACTCCAATCAAGTGAGTGTTAGGATCAGCTAATGCCTCCATAACATTCTCTAGGATTGGATTTCTCCATTCCAAAGCATCAAAAGCATTGGAATTGAACATATTTGACTGCACTGGCAGGGCCTTAACATAACCTTCTAATGGCTGACTCCACTCTTGTATGCGCCTAGCTGTGTTCTGCTTCTTGTCTTGGGTTTCAGGCTTCTCCGCGTCGGTTTCAGTTGAATTAAGGTAATGACGAACAAGATGCCACATTGCAGCAAAGCCAACGATTCCAGCAATTACTGTGACAGTCGTCATCGGATCCTGTAGTGAAAATCAAGGCATGAGCGAATCTAGTATTACTCGTGAGTGTAGCCGAGGAGTATCTTTCTCAAGGAGATCAATGAAAAGACTAATGTTTGGGACTTCAGAAAACTACCTTCTGTTAAAATTAAAATTTAACTTCGGATTCCACTAGAGTCCTGTAGCGAAACTCAAGGGATGAGGGAACTTATTTTAACCACGCACATATAAATGGAAATACAGCAAGAGAGGAGTACCTTTCTTAAGAAGATCAATTAAAAGGATATTTTTTTTGGGACTTCAGGAAATTTGATTGTATTTTTCTGAGAATCCACGTCAATTTATAATGTTAGCTTTGGATGCCACAAACTAGTTCCCCTGGGAGGAACAAGGGAAATCTACATTTGAGTATGGAGGAGAGAAAGATCCCAGAATTTGTGATGCAGCTTCGTAATTATACTCTGGAAGGGAAGAAGACTTGAGGATGACTTGAACTGTAACATCAGCTTGATTTGGTTTTTTTTTTTTTTTACACCTATTTTGTTTGTATTATTAAATTCCCCAAATGTCCGCGTTTCCTTCATTATCCATCACTAACATTTTTTTTCCTGTTACACAAAACCTTTTGCTAGGTTTACAGTCCACTTGTATTTTAGATAGATGTTATTATTCTTGCAACTTCTCCTCCTCATGTTTAGAGCTTGAGAATAATTTCGATCATTGGTAAGTTTTAACGGCTGGTTTGCCTGCCCTCAGTTTAGTCTTTTAGGGCTGTATAGTTTACCTTTTGGTAAACTAAATTATAATTTTTAACTATTATTTTTCTTAAAGTTATCTAAATGGATTCGTGATAAATTTCTCTATTTTTATCTAAATTTTATTTTTATAAGCTGTGATTATTCTAAATGATTTTTTATAAAAAGATAAATCAAATGGGTACTTAATTTTAAAGAAATTAAGAAGTTGTGCAGTAAAGAAACACTAAAACTATTTGACTGGACAAAAATATTCCTTTTGCCAAAGGATGGAAGTGAAAATGACAAAAACAGTTGATGGCAGGGATAATATTTGTTGTTCACAAAATAAAGGGGTTTATTCTTAATTACTTGACTAGAGAAAAAATTTTCTGAATGCCTATTGAAAGCTACGTTGCTGAGGCATGCTAGATGTAATAAGACCATAAATATAAGTCAAGCTAGATTATTGATCATTTCAGGCTTAGGAATCTCCATTCATGAACTCTTGAGGCTCTCCGAAGAAATTACATACTATTTATCTACTGAATATATTTTTTCTTTTCAGCTTTTTTAAATCTTGTCTTCAAATTTTTTTTCTCTCAGTTATTTGATGGTATTTTTTAATCTTTATTTTAATTAATATCAAAAAATGAAAATGAGGAAATGATAAACAAATTAATTGGCATTAGACCATTAGTAAATTAAAATTATGATTAATAAATAAATATCATTAAAAGGGCCAAAGAATATTTGAAAATAAAAATAATATTAATTGAGGAAGAAAATTAATTGGGGAAGAAAATCGGCTGAATATTTATAAATAATGAAAAGATTAGTATTAATAAAATGTAAAAAATTGCAAATAAAAAATAAGAATAAATTTAATTGAGTAAGTGGAAAGCAAATTGATGGGTATTAATAAATAAAAATTATTATTAATAAATATAATGGAGCTAAAAAATTAGTATTAATAAAAATGATGCCAGAAAATGATGGTTAAGAAATTTTAACTAATGATAAAATTAATATTAATATAGTATAAATAATAAAAAATAAACATCAATAAAAAAATTGTGGTTAAAAAATTATTATTAGTTAGTAGGGAACAAAATGAAAAGAAATTAAATAATGCTAAAAAATGAGAAGGAAATTAAAAATGAGGGACTGAGATGAGAATTGATGGGAAAATAATAAAAAATAAATAAATGAGAAAGTATGAACCGAATTGATGAAAAGAAAGGGAAGAATATGGAAAGGTTGGTCCCACTGAAAAGAGAAAAATGGGACCCACACGTAAAGAATTGACTGGTTGCAAAAAATTAAGGTTAGAAGAAGAAACGTTGCAACATCAATATATATATATATATATATATATATATATGCAAGGGGCCAATAAGGAGTCAAGCTTATCCTTTTTTTTATGGTATATTTAACTTTTAGAAAGATACTTAAACAATTTTTTAATTGTACCACTTATTTAATTATATGTAATAAATAAGTTTTATTAAATTAAGAAATAATATCAAAAATATTTTTAAAAAAATTAATTTGAGACATTTTAAAAAGCTAACTATTTTTAACTAATTTTTTAAGAATTATAAAGTAGTTATTTTTTTTTCTTATGTTCTAATTGGGAGATAATTTTATATATAAAGAGGTTCCTAATAATATTTTAATGGGTGGAGTAAAGGTGAAGACGTGTTGCAACAAGTACTTTATTAAATCGGGTTAGATCATTGGCTTGAAAATTGACTTGTAATAGTTTGTGATTTTGTTATTCAGCTATCACTAGCGGCTCATTTGTTTAAATTTAAAAAAAGATATTTAAAAAAGTGATTAATTTGCTTAACCAAATTATTAATGTACAATGTTTAATACTAAAATTTTTTTTTTAAGAATTTAAAATTTTCGTTTTGAAAACTAATGTATACTTCTGGTCTCAAATGTAAGAAAATTTTGGGAGGATTGCATTGGTCCAAAATATTAAAAAAATAGATATTTGGTACAATAAATAACATTTCCAATATTATCTCTCATTAATTAGAGGAAAAATTGTGTTTTTCAAAAATTATTAATTGATTTGGTGTAAAATAAAGACTATTAATTAAAGGGCAATTATGAGATAAAAAAGTATGTTTTAATACAAATTAAATGAGGTTGATTAACAATATTAGTATGTATGAGATATTTTATTTGTCTTTTAAGGTTTTGGTATAAGGATTAAGAAAGACAATAAATAAATAAATGAATGATATAATTTTACTAAATTGTTCTTAATTAATACTCATTTATTATTCATACTATTGATTTCTTAAAACAATATACTATTAAATCTTAAGGGTATAGTTGGAAAAAATAATTAATTCTTCATCGGTTTTCTAAAACGATAAATAAAATGAGACATTTAAAATTTTCTAAAATGATACATAAAATGGGATAAAGGAAGTAAATTTTTTTTTTATATTTGAAACTGAAAGGAGCAAAGTTTAACATTAAAATTTATTAGCGATGTTGAATGTGAATATAGAGATTCAACATAAAAGTCGAGGTACATGATTCCTAAAGTTACTAATATTTATGCTTGGTTTGGAATTGTCACTATTTAGAATAGAATCAAGATGACTATGTTTGATGTTTGTGTGTTTAGTTCCCATTCCATTCTTATAGGAATGCTCATTCACATGAAATTGGGTGTAACATCCCAAATTTTTATGACTACATTATTATGCATATAGATGTAATAGAGTAAAGAAGAGATTAGATTCTTAACTAGAATTAAGTTTCCTAAGATCCTTATAAGGAAATATGTTTAGTCTTTAAATGTAATTAATTTTTAAATTTTTTTTAAAATTAAATGATAATTTTGATATTAATATGATAAAATATTGAGATGTCAAAATGTAAGAAACTGCAAAATGTAAAATCGAATGAAAAGTATGTATTTGGATAATGTAAAGGCATTTTAGTTAAAAGGAAAAATTTTTTCTCTCTAATCCTCTCTAAACATGCCTAAAGAATGTTTTAGGATAGAAAATATGTCTCTCCCTAATCTCTTTCTTAGCCGGAATTAAAGGGGTAAAAATGAAATTTAAGTGTGTCAATTATAATGTCATAATTAGACCGAATGATGTCATAAATATGATGTCATAATGATGATATCATGAGAATCTTGTGAAAAGAATGATGCCATGAAGTAGGGCAAGAAGGAGAAAGAACTTTTAACGAAAGAAAGATAGCTTACAATGCGATTTGGTACAACTTAATGGCCAAGTCTCTTAGAGCACTATATAAGTTCTTCCACCCCTTCATTCTCCACGTGAGGGAGAGAGGGAGAGAGAGAGAGAGAATGGCGTGAGTGAAAGGGAGGAAGAGAGAAAGAAAAAGAAGAGAGTACGAAAGAAAGAAAGAAAAAGAAAAGAAGTGAAAGAAAGAAGGAAAGGGAGGAGGAGGAAGAAGAAGAAAGGAATTAAAGTAAGGAATCAAAGCTAAGTTAAGTGAAGGAATATATCTTAAGGCAAAGATTAAGGAAATGATAAAGCTATGAGGTAGTAACTAGTACTACTTTTATGTTATTACAAAATTTTCATATTAAATTATATATGTTTATGAATAATTAACGTGTTTTAAATACTTATTTTGATATCTTATTTATGTTATGATGAAGTTATGCCAATAATTTAAAAAAGCAACATTGATTTTATATGATTATTTTACAAAGGCTTTGAAATGTTTTCAAAGTTAATGTAATGATATGACTATATGTACAGTGTTACTATTGAGATGTCGAACCTCACCCTCATAGGATTCCAAATGCTAGGAACAAGTTTTTCTAAATGCAGGAGTGTGAACCAGGAAGAACAACGGAAAAAAGGCTGATTTAGAAACTGTTTTCTTAAGAAATGATTGTTTAGGAACGGTTTCTATATTGATGTAACTGCTTGTATTTTATTGTTATGTATAAGTTCATACTATTGTCCGAAAATTTAATGGGCCAAGTTTCCATATATCTTTATGTGTTAGCTTCCATTTGATACTATATGAATGTATATTGAATTTATACAATAAAAGAAATGGATTTTTTTCCAAAATTGTGCAGATTTAGAAACAATTTTGAACATAAATGTTTTTAGAATAAAATGTATTGTTTCACGCGATAAAAGTCTAATTTCTTATTTTTTATTCTATGAAATTCCGAATGTAAGCTATTTTTAAATATATGAACCATTGTGAATAATTTTTGAGAAATTAGTTATCAACTTTTAAAAATTGCTGCACAAATAAGCAAAAGCAACACCAAATAATTTTACAATTTTAGGTTCAAGTTGAGTTTGAGATTTTTAAATTTTTAGATTAAGTTAAACTTATATTCAAGATATGACATTGGGGATGTGGATTCCATTAATACTTTGATGGAATGGCGGTTGAGAATGGGGTGGTCTTTTACTATTTTACCCTTTTGTCCTTCTTGTCTTAGAAGCACTAAATTACAAAACTAATATTAAATCAAAGATAATATTTGAAAGACAAATTTATTATTATTAACGCATAAAATTTTAATAATTTAATTATTAAAAAAGCATTATTTCACTATTGATGTAAAATTATTTTTTGCAAATTTAAAAATATAAAATTTTTTATTATTTTAATTAAATATATGTTTCAAATATTTTTGGTTAAATCTTAATAAAAAATTTTTTAGCATACTTATATATTAGAGATATTATTATCCAACCAAATATAAATATCTATTTCTTTCCATATAATGTGAAACACATTTATCTCATTTATTTAAACTTTACTCACATTTAAGTGAATACTGCGAATCAAATGGGACATTTAAGTGAATGCTGAACGTTGACACATTTGACGACAGTAAAATAGCAGTAGCACCAGAAAAAAGGGGGGTGGGGGAACAAACGTAGGACTATATTTTATACATGGTATTAGGTATTAGGATGCAGGATTTTGTTTCTTTAACCAAAATTAGGTCTTCCTAAAATTAAATATGCTTCCTATTCTATTGTGTTAAATATTTTAGTTTATAACCCTAAAATAGATATTCAAACTTAAACATGAGCCTTTCAAATTAAATATTTTAGTGTGTACTCCTAACATTGTGTTTGATTTCAATTGAGAGATTTTCAAGAGTTGAATTAAAAGATTGAGAGTTATTGTTTGGAACTTCAAAAAACCAGCTTCTTTTTTCTGGGATCCAAGTAAATTAACTCTTGCTTCGGATAGAACAAACTAGTCTCCTCAGGGAGGAAGAAGTAACAGAAATTAAGTAGGAGTATGAAGGAGAGAAAAATACATAAATTGTAATACAGTTTCGTGATTATATTTCAATAGGCGGTAATAAGTGAAAGACTTGTGTTGCAGCAAGTACTTAAAGGGCAGAAGTACTTTTTCTTGGAAAATTGAGCTGTCACACTTAATACTTTCTTTCCTTTTTCTTTTTGGATTGTATTATTCGATTTTATAAATGTAAGTGCTTCTTGCGCCATCATAGCACACTTGAAGTTTAAAGCTTGAGAATAATTTCCCTCATCAGTAGGTCTTAAGGGCAGGTTTGTCTGGTCTCAGTTTAATTTCTTCTAGTTTCAAAGAAATTTAGAAGTTCTGCGATAAAGAAAGCAGTCAAACTATTTGATTGGACAAATATTTTCCATCCCACAAATGAAAGAAATGAAAATGATAAAAACATGACTACAACATTTTCCATATATATGACCATAAATATAAGCTAAACGAACTTATTCAACAAAGTACACTATATGTGTGTAATCAAGGAAAAGGTTCTGTGAGTTTCATTTGTTTCTTCAATGTCAATGGCGAATCCCATGCCGTGTTGCTTCCACTAATCAGCCAAAGGATTGATCATTTCAGGCACAGGAATCTCCATCCTTGAGTTCTTGAGGCTCTCCGAAGAAATTCCGTACTTGGCATCCCTCTGTTGAAGCAGCTCTGGTCTCAGAATCCCAGGACTCACTGGTTGAGGAGACATCATTAATGCTGGTGCTCCCATTGGAAGCCTGTCCCCTGTTTTACCCATTTTCCACCATCAAAATGAAACATCTAAACTTAACAATACAACTACTTTGAAGATAGTTTTGTGTGTGTGTATACCTCGATCTACTTGCCAAGTGCACCAGAATTTGCCGTAAGTTTTGGCGAGGTATTCAAGCTCTGGCTTCGCGATCATCTTAGGAACTCTGGGTGTCACCCATATCCCTGATTTTATCTGCACCCATTCATTCATATATATTTTTTCCTTGCCCTTTTTAACATTTCTCAGATAAGGAAACAAGAACAGTCATCAAATTATTACTAATTTGAATTGCTCAAAACCCCGTAAGCATGAGAATTCTAAAGCTTCTGCTCCTCCGGTGACAGAGTTTCATATATATTATGAGGAATGATGTACGCCACACCTGTCACCAAAACAGAACATCAAAAAACACACAATAATTAAGTGGCATTCAGACAAATCTTCCTTACCATTTATGGCTTATTAGCGGCATAATTAATTTACTACAAATTTTATATTTCATCTTAAAGATAATATGCATGTCACACATAAAATAAAAGAAGAGAAAGATAAAGGGGAAGTGGTGGGGACCGAGGAGTTTGGCATTTTCCTTGTCAGAATCGTAAACGGCGCATGGCAGGAAGCCCTGGGTGAGGCGGGAGCAGTAGTGGTGCGTCTCGATCTGGTGGCTCATGTCGTGGCTGGGAATTGCGAAGCTGCACCCATGCAGGCTCATCTGCTTGATCGGTTTCAGCGACTGCAGCATCTGGGCTCTCCTGTCGATCGCCGTCTGTCTCATCGACATTGGCTCACCGGGGGAGTCGGTTCCAATCCCTTCGCCGGATTTGTACCCGGCGACTGGTCGGCGGAAGCCATGCAATGGAAAGCTTCTCTCTTTCTCACCGTGGCTACTGGTTAAAGAGACTGAATCTGGAGATGGCTTAATTGTGGCGGGAGGAGGAAGATGGAGGAAGGGAATGCGTTACGTGGTTGGCGGGTTGCGTCCCACGTAGACATGCATGGTGCTTACGTGGCAGATATTACTGAGCTGTGTTGCCAGTTGGTGAGATCAGAGTAATATGGGGTTTTAGAATGCAAACTCGGAGAATGTGGAATTTTTCATATAGCAATTTTTCAGATACAGAATGTGTGAATATCATACTCTTTCACGTTCAAATGGTATTTATTATATAAATAAATCTCGTATATTTTGTATCTTGTCCTGTCCCATTTACCGGGAAAAAAAAAACAGAGGGAGAAACAGAAAATTTATAAGGAGATAAATTTGAAGTCATTCATATCTCCTTATAAATTTTCAATCCGTTTGATGATGGAAATCCTCAGTTTTTTAGATAAGAATTCTGCACTAGTTCTAGTATTTTAAGCAAAAACACAAAAACAAAATTTTATACATCATATTAGTAAAATTAATGTGAAATAAATAAATAAGTTATATCATTGATAAAAAAAATTAATAAATATATTGGTCATTAATGAACATCTAAATGAGAAAAAAAAATCATATCTTCCAAAAACTATGGTAAAGTAATTTAAACAATTCATAAAAGATTCTGGCCCAAAAAAATAAACTTCATAAAACAATTTATAGCATTCACTTAAATAAACTAGATTTGTGAAACTCGAATCGCATAGAATACATTATTATTTGAGAAAATATTTGTTTGATTTAAAATATAAGTCCTTTTTTATAAAATACACACAAACCAAGAAAGAGAATTAAACTATTTAAATTTATCAAAAACCGATATTATTTTTCAATATTAACCTTAATAAATACAATGTCCAAAATAACTTTCTTTTTTATAAGTTAATTAATGACAAGGATAAATTAGAAAAAAAAAATTATTAATACTTTTGATTTTATCTAAAGAAGACTTATAGTGCAGTCCAAAAACATGTTCTAAAAGAGGACTTATATGTTGGAGCGGAAATTTACTACATGGATTGAAGTATTTAGTTAACCATGTTGTGAAATGAAGTAATAATTTGGTAATTGGCTGGCTTAAATAGTTTCTCTTAAGCAACAATGGTATATATTTGGTTACCAAAGTTGTGATACATGCATTAAAATGGATTATTCTTAGTTCTATAGTTTTTTTTCCTTTTTTAATATTTTTTGTCATGAAGTAGAAGCCCTCACATACTAGTTGTTATACACTAACATTCTACCATCACACAACTTACACGTAATATATTATACACGTTCCTGTAGAGAAAAAATATATAAGAATACATAAAGCAAGCCCTTCAATAATTCATAGACTCTCAGCAAAAGCCTAGATGTATCATCAATAAGGAGAATCAAACCATAAAATCTTTTAGCATGCATCTGGTTTGATAACACTTCTTCACTTAAACAAGTGAGCAATAACTCACTTCCTGCTTGATCCCATCAAACCAAATGGGATTCCTACTTCACCCAAATCAAAGCTTTTGCGAAGATTACAGAGTATAATTTGGAAACTCTCAAAGAACGCCTGAAGCTTTCATTATTGAAGAGAATTAGACCATGAAATTTTTCTGGGTATGCATCTGGTTGGATAAAAGCTCTTCTCTTATAGAAGTCAGCAATATCTTGCAACCTGTGTGTTCTGCACCATATGGAATTCCTACCTTTCTCAAATCAAAGCCCTTTGATAGACCACAGAGTACAATGAGAATTCTCTGCTCATTCTTTATCCTATGAAGCAGTTCAATGGCTCTTTTACCTTTGTGCTTCTGATTAAAAGTGAACCCTAGTTGGCGTGCAATCTCCCCCTGAATCTTGTTCACATCAGGTTTTTTTGGAACAGTGGTAATCAGAACCATATCAAACAGTTTGTCTCTCTGAACTCTTCTATAAACTCTTTGAAGCAGAGTGTCTTTGATATCATCATGTGAGCCATAAACTCCAATTAAGTAAGTATTAGGATCAGCTAATGCCACCATGACATTGTCTAGGATTGACTTTCTCCATTCCATAGCATCAAAAGCATTGGAATTGGACATCATACCAGTACTAATGTGCGTAACTTCATTCTGTTTCTGCAGGTCTTTGGAATGATGCTTGTCTATGTGAGTTTCGCTTGAATTAAGATAAGGACGAACGAGACGCCATATTGCAACTAGGCCAGTGATTCTTGCAATTACTTTAACAGTCCCCATCAGAATCCCGTAGAGAAACTCAAGGCATGAGCGAATCTACTAGTATAAAATACAGTAACAGAGGAGTACCTTTCTTAAGGCGATCAATGGAAAGGGTTAATGTTTGGAGCTTCAGAAAAGTAGCTTCTTTTTTCTGGGATCTTGGTCAATTCATTATTTTTGCTTTGGATAGAACAAACTAGTTTGCTCAGGGAGGAAGGAGACACAGAAATTAAATAGTAGTATGAAGGAGAGACTTGCGTGTAAGTCAGCTTCGTGTTTACTATATTTTAATCGGTGAAGTAAAGGCGAAGACTTGTGTTGCAGCAAGAAATTGAATCGCGTGACTTCAATTTTTTTAATTGGAACTTGTAATAGTTTGCTTTCTCTTCTTTAAATATTTTGGTTGTAAAATTCAATATTCCAACTTATCGTGTTTCCCTTATTATCCATCAGAAACCATATTATTCCCATTATACACAACTTTTGCTAGATTCATATGACACTGATTTTGCATTTCAGGTGCGATATTATTAGAAGTTTTCGTAAAGTTTAGAGTTTTGAAAGTTTTTTCAGAAGGAAGTGGTATCAAGTGGGATGGCTAAAGAGTTTCAGTCACGATTTGAAAAATTTTTTTATAAAAAAATAGAATAGTCAAGAATGGCCTCCTAAGTCATCTATAACTATCCTAAACTCAATTTTTTTTTTCCTCCAAATTAGGGACAAAGAAAAAATGACCAATAATTAATATCATAATTATAAAATTACCCCTAATCCATTGAAATGCAATTTGCAATAATCATCCTAAATACTTGGTTCCCATGCTAAGCTATCTTCCTATTTTCTCCATTATGTCATGCTCTCCTACTCCATTATTAACTTCTATTAATCACTTTAAGGCATAACAAGGAATTAGCGCACCCTAACTATGATGTTGGTTAATTCTCTTCGTTGCCTGCCTGTTCTTTTTTCTCCTTACTTATATGCTTGTACATCGATTTTGTTTGATGTAGATACTCTTTTGTAATTTTTGTTAATATATTCCCCCGTTTTCCAAAAAAAAAAAACCTTCTATTAGTCTTTTCTTTTATTTTCTATCCAAGACGTCACCTATTCACAATTTTATATGAGTATCTTAATATAAAGTTGGTCAATTGGCTTTCATTCTCTTTTGCCTATCAGAACTATCGAATCATCGTCCTTTAATAGGCAACCAATAGTACACAAACGAATTCTTTACTCGTAATGACTTCCTATATAGCTATACTTTACTCCTGCGCGATAAGCGGGATATTATTTGTTATTTTTGTAATTTATTATTATTTATTTAAAGAAAATTTATTTGTTAGTATGACTATGGTACTTAAGATTTATTATCCAGCTTATAGTTGGAAGATGATGGAGCCAACACACATAATATCCCTTTGAAAAGAAAATATGATGAGGTTGGTCAGTGGAATATACAAACATGTGTTCCAATAACATGTGTTTTGGAATTTGCACACACCCTTTCCTCTTTTTCTTATTTCTTTTATTTTAAGAATTACTAACCAATTTGACGGATAATCTTATAAGTACCCCATGTCATAATTTTCTTAGAAAAATAACGGAAAATGAATTATTTAAAATACAATGCAAACTGAAAAACTTTCATATTTCTATTTAATTTTAAATGGGTAGCAACTATAATATTAACTTGTCAAAATGATTTTAACTTCAATCCTTCACATCTATTCTTCTTGCCCAAGTGAGTCATGACCTTTTCAACTTTTTTTCTTTCAAAAATTATTAATTAAAAAAAACATATACGATCAATACAACAAAGAAAAATATTTATATAATTTTCCTTATATACTTTTCATATCATTTTTTAATTAAAAATTAACATGTAGATTTTTTTAATATAATTATATATGAATATTAATTATTTATATTTTAATATTAGATTATGAAACTTATTAATAATATTTTTTAATTTTTTTAGCTAACATATGAAATTAAAAAATTATTAATTTTATTACTAGCAATTTAGTTTTGGCTGAATCATGGTTAAACTATTAAATCTTGAACTAGTGTCTTAACCGATTCAAATATCTAGTTCAGTTTTTAGTACATTGACCAAAATACCCTCAAGTTTCCCTTTTCCCCCCCTACCATCATCGAAATGGCCACAGTCAACTATCAACGGTAGATGGCGGCTTGTTCGGACTTTATATATAATAATAAAAAATTTTAATAAAAATAATAATAAATAAATGAATAAATAATAATAATAATAATGAGAAATAATATAGTGAAAAAATTAATTAAAGACAAAATATATAATAAATAAAAATAAATGAGAAATAGTATAATGTAAAAATTAATTAAAGAAAATATATATGTGTAATAAATAAAAATAAATTAAATTAAAATTAAAATTAAAAAATTAAATAAAAATTTTAAATAAGTAAAAATAATAATAATAATAATATAATATAATAAAATAAAATAAAAACATTTGGACTCAAACGCTAAACTCAACGTTTTAGCCTAACCCTGAGCCTAATTGAGGGCTTAGGGACGAGTGAGCCTAAGGCTCAAATGCAAAGTAAAGGGAGCCTTAATCAGGGTTAGGGCAAAGAAATCGAGGAAGCCTCTAGGTAGAGGCTGAAGCACGAAATTGCAGAGGGAGAGTTTAAGCAAAAGAAGGAGCTCAAGCACGAGTGAGGTTAGGCCGAAGGGAAGCTGGGGCTCAAGTGTCCATGAGGCAAGGAGAGACCAATGGTGCTCAGTTGTGAAGAAGACTGAGGGAGTCTGGGTCAAGGGAAATGGTGAGGCTAAACGCGAAGGGTACGGCAAGCGAGGGAGAGCTTGGTACCAGAAAATGACAGCTAATTTCCCTTTCGTACTCTATACCTAGTATGATGAGGTAGTGGCAAGAATGGGAAGCCGAACGAAGGAAGGGACGAAGGCACATGATAGAGGAGCAAGGCCACTAAATGACAAAGCAACATCTCCACTACTCTATACCTAGTACAGCAATGTAGTGGCGAGAATGGGCACAGGGGACGAGCGTGGAATTGGAGCCAAGAAACAGAGGAGGAAGCAATCACGCACTCAATCGGTTCATCCCATCACCCTCGGTTTCACCTATAAAAGGCCACGGAAGGAAATCCTAGGGGGGTTAGAGAAATTGCGAACAGAAAGAACCCTAAGAGATTTGAGCTCTGAAAAACCCTGGAGGAGCAGAGGACAATTGGGTCAAAAGGAGAAGAGGGCTCAGAGAAAACCTAATAGAGAAGCTGTGAGCAAGTTGCAGCATGATTTCTTATAAGAAGGAGGCCTGAACGTGAGGAAAATGCCAAGGAATATCACGAGAGGAAATGAAGCTGCAGGGAAGGTCACGGGAACGAGTTTGATCAAAGTAGGAAGTGAAGACAGCACTAAGTTCTTCCTCCATTATAGTACAAGAGAAATCTAGTTCTATGTAGCAGAGTTATTGGTTTGGTAAATTTTTTTTTATTTGAGTTTTGAATCATGTTCTGTTCCTTCAAATGATCTCAGTGCTGTCGCATAATTTGCTTAGTTATATCTCTGTTTCCACACAAAATGAACATCTAGTTAAATTCCTAACATCCTCATTTGAATTGTTGATTGTTCTTGTTGATGGGTTTTTCTCTTGATATCACCCTATTTTCTGGAGAGTGACCTTAAGCTTCTAGTTGGTGTCAAATCTTATATTTAATGTGTCTGCCTTTGAGATTTCTTGACTGGGTTAGTTACCAGATGCGTTTGTTTGTACATTTTGGCTATTCAAAAATTAATGATAAAATGACCAGTGATTCTTCCAGTGATTTTACATCTGGAAAATGTGGAATTGTATTTTGGTTATGGGTTTGTTATTGATGGTCACTAAAGAAAGCTTTTGTGAGAGTTTGGATGATTAATCCTTAGAGGACCCTTTTTCTGTCGTGAACTTTAATCTGTTGTAGAGGAATTTATATTCAATTTGATTCTTATATGAAAGCTTGTAGGCCTGAATGTGTGGAATTATTTGGATGTTTATTTCTCTTAAATGTGATACACAGATTTTCTGATAGGATTCTTTTATGCGGATTTTGCTATTAGAAACCATGTTTGTCTAAGTTGTTAATCTGGCATTTTTTTTTTTTGCAACAAGGTTTACTGTCTCTAGTCTCTGTTCACGTCTTCTTATTTACCTTCGGAGAATTCTGAGAACTCTAATGGCAGATTAGTTTAGTTACCCACTGAATTGGTTTCTTATTTTATTATTTAGACCTATCGTTGTGTTGTTTTAAAAAAGCAAACAATTTGTAAGTAAAGGGTTTTTTCAGGGCTATATGAATGTGTTAATAAGCATGCTTATAATGGTAGGTTTTAATGGCACATTTATTAAATTTTATTTTTTCTAAAATAATAATAATAATAATATATGTAAGTACAACAAGTAGAATGGTTTAAACCTATCTATGCTGGTCTTCTTAAAACCACGCAAACACATGTAGACAAATAAATTAGATTGAGAAATTTATCTTTATTAAAACAAATACCAATTTTTATAAATTTCTCTTGTTCTGTTAGGAAATATATATTTTAAAATCTTATGATAATAATGTTTTCATATTCTTTGTAAAAATATATACATAATAATAATAATATTATTATAAAAATAATTAGTTAAATAATTATACCATGTATAAGTCATATTACGCGCAATTCATCAAAATATATAATGATTATTTGTAAGGTGAGCCTTAAAGCTTGAATCACAATATTAATTTCTAGCAATTATTTTTAGAGTTTGCTAAGAGTGACTAAGTCTCCGTATGTACATAGGGTGTTACTCAATTATACCATGAGTAAGAAATTACCATGATACTTATATTGAGTAGGTCTTAATTTTCAAATATTTGTGAGTTCCAATGGTTATGCAAATTTTTAAAAGTAAAATAATATTAATTTTCTTACTTATTAAAAGTAAATGTAAATATTAATTTTCTTTTTATTTAAAGTAAAATAAATGATAAAAATATAGGTAAGAGCCCTCAATTTTTCTTTTTGCCTTTGCTTCCCGAGTGATAACACCATAACCATTTGAGTATCAATCAGTGAATTATAAATGATAAAGTTATTATAGATGCTTGTTGATCCTCTTTGAAGATACATGTAATAATCATACTTTGAATTCTTTTTAATGCTTTTTTTTAAATAAAAATGTGTTACCATAACCCTATTTATTTCAATTTTTATTATAAGAACAAGAATAAACATAATTTAAATAAAAATTAGTTATTTTCCTCCAAGCTTTCATCCTTTTAACCTATATGCCTCGAGTGGTAATACCGTAGGTATTTAGGTATCAATCAGCAAGTTGTAGGTGATAAGGTCACCATATAAGCTAGTTGACTTTATTTTGAAAAAATAAAGATGTTTTCATATTGTAATAAATATATATAATAGTCATGTTCAAAATTCTTTTTAATGCTTTTTTTAAAATTGTATTACCATGGTCATATTTATTTCCATTTTTATAATAAAAATATATAAAAATGATTTATACAAAACTATTCGTTTTCCTTCAAACCTTTATTTCTCTATGTCTTTTGCCTTGAGTGGTATCGCTGTAGACATTTAAGTATCAATGAGTAAGACTGTGAGTGATAAAGTCACCACAGAAGCTAGTTGATTTTATTCTACAAAAATAAAATTGTTTTCAAGCTCTTCCTTTTTAAGTTAAAAATAAAATATTCAAAGAAACGCGAGTTTTTAATCCTATCTTCTGAATTAAAGAAAATCATATATTTTCTCTTTTTAGAAATTAAATAATAAGAGTAAGGGATGGAACTTAAACTATTTTTTGTAAATGAAAACATAACTACCAATTCTGACAATCGTTTTATTTATGGAATGACAATTCATTTTCCATAATCTTCTCATTTCAAAAAATATATGAATAATAAAAAATATCTACCTAGTGATACGTATTTATACCTCAAACTACATCGATTTTGATCCTTATAACAGGGTACATAGGTCCTAGACTCTGATTCTAGGTCAAGTTCGCCCTTGCAATTAAATAATATTTTCTCTTATTTTATTTTTCCCAACTTCTCATATTTTCATTTTATTCTTTATTTTCATTTTTATATTTTCTCTTATTTTTATATTTATTTTTGCATGTGAATAATTAAAGGACAATCAAAATAATTTTTAAAAGCCATAAAAATTACATGATCAATTTAAGGTAACCGTTCTTAGGAATAAGTATCATGAGTATACCTAACGCCTTCTCCACTTATAATCGTACTCTCGAATCTAACTCTAATTCGCAAACCATCCTTTTTCTTTTTATTTGGTTTTCCAAAATTTTACCTTAAAATTTTGGTGACGACTCCTCTAGAATCAACTTTCATAGTGAAGGCCGATTTTATTTTTATTTTTCTTTTATTTTCATACCGTCCGCGTCTCATTTTCGGGTATGACAATTATCGTTTAATTGCATGTCCAATTTTAAGTATTAGGTTCACACCCTAAATTGTTCAGATTTTTTGTCCTCTTAGCTCTATGTTGTCTGTAAAAGAAGGAATTCATTGACTATTTTCACTTTTTTTTCTTTGAAAAAACACTAATTTCATAATCTTGTATATTAGTTGGTTTGTTAATATAGAACGTACATTAAATAATTTAGGGGTATGAATTTGCATTAAACATATTAAATTTTTTATTTGTTTGAGATTTAGATTAATTAATGTGCTGCTATACAGTGCCCTAGGAAAATTTTATTAATGATATTATTGTTTTAGGTGAACAAACAAATATGAGATCCTTTGAATCACAAGTGTTGCTCTATATTTTTTCTACATTTCAAGTCCTTATTTTTAAATTGCAAATCACAGGTGTGAATTAATTGTAAGATCATATATACATTGGAGAAGGTAGAATTTAAAGAGAAAATGAAGTTAAGGAAAATGGGAGCGAGACTCATAGATGTGGTGATGCTGGTTTGGAGAAGAGAGAATAGGCAATTGAGAAAGTCACAAATGGGCAAAAAGGAAAGGGAGTGTATGGGCTAATCAACAAACCCAAGCCCAGTGTAATTGGATTAGGTTGAACCTAGTGAAAAAAATAAGTTATTTATGCTAATTTGAATAAAATTACAAATATATATATATATATATTGATTTTCAAATTTATATGTATAAGTATTTAAAAACTTTTACATGACCAAATAAAATAATACAAAAGGAGTGATAAAACCAAAGCAACCACAAAAAACAATAAATGTAAAAATAGGATCAGCTCACCACATATACAAATACTTTTTGGTGGATTCTTAGCTGACATCAAATGTCAGATAGAGAGAAATGTTTGGTGATTTAAGCTAATTATTTATTTATTATGTCTCACACTTAATGTTATTTTATTTTTTAATTTTTATATTTAATTAATACTTGTTTTAAATTTTCTTATTATTGAATGACTCTGTACATTGTATGGGTTCTTTATTAGTTTAATAGTAAAAGACTGGTAATGAAAGGAGGGTACTTGCATAGCACTTTTTTTGTTTTTAATTTTTTACTAGAACTTTCAAGACAACTTTAAAAACTTGATTTCTCTCCAACAATATATAATTTAATTTTCTTTATAAAACTTTAAGAACTTTAAGAAGAAACCATTTTGAAATAATAATTATTATTCAACATTTTCTTCAAGCACCGAAAAAATATAATATGCTTAAGTTAACTGCTCCTTTAATTTTATTTATGATTTCAAAATCAGTCAAAATAATCTGTCAATTTTTTTTGGTGAATAATATATGTCAGTTTTGTCTCTCAAGAAGTTTTTCAATAAAATTCATTAGCATAAATTTTTTTGCCGCCATTTTAAGCATAAATTAAATCTCAAAAAAGATAGCTCACAGAATTTAAAGTATCAAATTTTTAAATTAAAGGTTATTAAATTTTGAATTTTTTATTTATCATACTGGCAATAACTAATCTTAAAAAAGATAGCTCACAAACAATTTTTATTTGTTAAAAGGCTTTAAAAAGTATTTTAATTATAAAACAAGCTATCCCAATTTTGAATTCCTTCAAAGGAGGTTGTGGTCTAATCCACACGCTCATTACAAATTGTGGAATTAGCGCCATCTAATTTGGCATTTAGTGAAGGAGATGAAGATGAAAAGGCTGAAATTTTTAGAAGGTGAAATGATAAAATGATCTAATATAGCATTCAATGAAGGAGATGAAGATGCAAAGGCGGGAATTTTTAGAAGGTGAAATGATATAATGATCCATAGGTATTTTTTAATTCTAAATAATTTATTATAAAACACAATTTTATATAGAATGCCAAGTGTACTTTGTTAAAGTAATACACTATACCTTTATGTTTATAAGGCACATATTTTATAATTTATATTTCATAGTATAAAGCATTTTATGGATTATAGTTTATTTATTTATTTTTACCTAAATACTCGTAAGAAAGTATCAAATGACTTCCCATATATTCTCCACTAATTGATGATATTGAGTTTAATTCATGTGTCAATTATATTTAATAATATTGAATGAGGGTAACTTAGAAAATGATGGAATATTTTGCAATTATTAACTACCACCCTTGTTCTGTTGTGGTAGTTAAAAATGCCTTATAAATCGAAATAGAGAGAGCACATAACAAATGGTTACTTAAAAACAACATAATTTTAATGATTTAAAATATTCTATTCTTTATGACTAATGACTTCATATAATATATATATATATATATGAAAAAAAAAATCATATATGAATGCATTACTAGACCTATATTCATCTAATGATGTCAAATACTAATGTTGGGATAAAGGTTTTTACCTAGACATCTATACCACCATTTTATTCAAAGTTATCTTTCAACATGCATATGGGACAATTCCCTATTATGGTATTATTTACAACAACTATAAATAAGAACTTGGATCAAGGCCTATACGGTATTAGGTTATACAAACCTAAACTTGTATTCACCATGGTTATTTATATGATCTACTGCTCTTATTGTTAAGTATCAAGAAATTTTCATTAATTAATTTAACCGTCTTTTATATTACTTTATTTAATCATATAATTATATCAACATCTTGAATGATCAAAGTATGTCTTTCCTCGCATTTATTTAGAATTTAACTTGTTTGGTAGCAATTACATACTAGTGCATCATATGATATTGGTTTATGATATGATTTTATTTGAAGGATTTAAGAAAACCCAAGTTAGACAAAGTTAGAATTAACTAATACTACAGAAAAATTTTGCATTAAAATTACATATATATTATTTTCATTATGATAACTTGAATAATCCGTATATCACGCAGAGTGTTGCACTAGTTTATATAAAGGTTCCTCCTGGGTTCCTTTTCCCCTCAAAAGTCTTTAATGCCAAAAGCCATGAAAAATGTTACAACTTAAAAATCAATTTGATTTTTTAAACTAATAATCACCCAATATACATATCGCTAGGTGGAGTCTGCACGTTTCGAAAACCACCTTGCAGCTGGCTCCTGTCTAATATAATACTCCCTCCCGGCCACAATATGGAATATGGGACCTAGTGGCGGACGGAGGACTCAAGTTTAATGGGGATGGTATAATCTAAAGGAGATTTAATTTAATAATCTCTCATCTCTCATCTCTCATCTCTCATCTCTCATCTCTCATCTCTCAACTCTCTCCCATACTAATTTAAGTTTTAGAAAAATAAAATAATATTTGTTATAAAAATTATTTGAGGGTTTAAATTAATTGATCTCTCTTCTTATAAATCACCTCAACATTGTTTTTATTAGACTTAATAAAATCTTCACAAAAGCTTTGAACTATGTATTAAAAAAAATTGAACTAAAATATATTCAAAACTTGAGTTTAGAGGTTAAAAAAATAAAATTTGAATTTAGTGGAATCAAAATATTAAAATTAATGGTGTCAAAATACTAAAAATTAATACTATAACATACAATTTTTTCAAATTGAGAGGGGTCAATTAACCCCCATAATATACATGTAGGTCCGCGATTGATGGGACTCATGTTTCTTTGATTTATAATATAAGATGTAGGGACTTAGATGGACAAGATTATATTTATTTGTGTGAGTTGACTGCTTCTTTCCTACATTTGTAAAACTCATAGAAAATTACTTGATTTAATCATTTCAATACTCATTTAATAAATAGGGATAAATTTAAAACTTTTAATATATTTAAATATATTTTTTAACTTTATTAATGGATGTAAAATTGGGTTTCACATTATATAATATGGACCGGGGAGTAATTAATAAACTCTTCTTACTCATTCAGTTTATTTTATTCAAATTAAATTTTTTATTGCAGGGAAATGTGCCCTCTAAACCACACATGACACAGCTCTTTTCTCTCTTCCTCAACGGTACAATATTCTCTAATCCATTTAAGCGCACCACTGGAGGTGGACAGAATCGACATCCTATGCACAGTGAAGAAGACGTAGAAGCACAAGAAATATGAAATTTGAGCAATAAGCCACAAATAACAAAAAAATTACCAAAATACTACAATCTAAAACTTATTTACCTAAATGTTATAAAATTCAAGTCACGGTGTATTCCACACCAATTTGCCATCTTGTCTGACATATAAGAGTTTGTTTGGTTTGGTTGATCTTTTTTAAAAGAAAATTATAATTTTTAATCATGTTTTTTCAAGAAAATGTGTTTAGTTAAATATAAACTATTTTTTTAAAAAATAAAAAGTGAGTTAAACTATAATTTTAGAAAATGAGTGAGATAATTACTTTTTCTTTTTTTAAAACTATGGTTTTGGAAAAGGAGGTAGATATTGACTTTATATTATATATTTAAAAGTACTTTTAACTCTTATCATTCAAATATTTTTTTTGTCAAACTATAATGTTCTAAAAAGAATATCCAAACATAACAATTTACAACAAATTTACTTTTAACAAACTTCAATTTTACAAACTTCATTTATTCTAATTTACTTCTACCAAATTGAAAACCAAATAGCCCCAATATCAATATGCACAACACTGAGTTGTATGTAATTTTTTTTTAATTTTTGTCAAATAGGATGGCAGGCTATATATACTCCTCCCCCAATTTATCTCCACTTCCCGTTTCTAATTAATGTCCTCCCCCATCCCCATGTAGTAATATATATTATTTATAATATCTATATAATATATTTGTCAATTGTCTTTTTGAATTTTTATTTCACTTAAACGAATTTAGAATATATTATCTACTCAATTGACAAAACTCTCCTTTTATAAAAAAATATATTTTTATTTTATTTGTAATATTTATTTTCTATTTTGTTTGGATTGAACTACATGATATCTAGTTACTAGATCCTGTTTAATTTGAATAGAGTTAGATAAAGTAATAGGGACAGCAAAATTTTTCCCACATGTATTTAGTTATTACTCTAAATGATTTTTAATTTATCCATCATTTTAATATAATATAAATTAAAATTATTTTAAATTTAGTCATCATCTTAATCTTTTCATTTATGTATAATTTAAATTTCAATCTTAATTTAGTCAACTAAATTTTAGTTTTGTTTATATTCATCTTTAAATCACATCTTAAAAAATTGTCTACAAATGTTGGTAAAAATGCAACTTATACCGCATAGATTCAAAATCTGCTACTAATATGAGAAATTAAATAAAATAATGTGATAATGAAAAAATAAAAATATGATATCTTGTCCAGACATATAAAAAAAAGATGAAAATGAAAAAGTAATTTTTTTTAGCTTTCAATTAGTTAATTTGCGATTATCTTTTTTTACTTTAATTCTTTTTTTACTCTAATTCAAAAAAATAAAAACATTATAAATTTTTTCTTTTAGAATAATACAAAATTTACTCCTAGTTCAACTCAGTTTTTTTAAGAATTTTCAAGACCTAAAAAAAAACTGTCATAAAATAGAGTAGATAATAGAGAATTTGATAGAGGTAGTAGAGATAGAGAGAATTTGAGAGAGTAAGAAATATGAATTACTAAAAGTAGGTGTGTTTTATTCATCTACAAAGAAAGTGTTTATACAAGATATGAGTAAAACCTCAATCCTAGAAAGGAAGAAATATATATATATATATAACTTAATAGAAAGATACATTTAAATTAATATATTATATAACTATTTTTTCTTATAAGCCAGAAAGAATATAATATAATTATTATATATATATGATATATATAATTTAATTAATAAAAAGACATATGTATTAATATAAATATAATTAATATATTAATTGCGATGAATGGGAGGGGCGATAAGTTACTTGGGTATGGGGGAGGGTTTATTGGAGATAATGCTGTCAAAATGGGTGGGGCGCAAAACGGCCAGGCCGAAAAGCCAGTTTACCAAATTCAAGCCTGAGACCGTGTAATCGGTCTGCGGGCCTACTCTTATTTAAAATATTTTTTTAATTTTTTAATATAATTATTTAAATTAATATAATAAATTATAAATTAAATTTTATTATTTATACATTATTAATTAACAAAATAATGAGTTTTTTAATATTCTAAAAAATTGGACCAACCCACCACGGGTTGGATCAAAAAAATCTATTTTTTATTCAGATTTCTATTCTTAAAACTTAATCTGCCTATTTTATTAGGTTAAATAAGATGATCTATCAAATTTAACACATATTACCAACTCTAATTGGAGAAAAGAGGTAATAGGGTGGCAGCATAGTTTGCTCTAAGTTGATCAAATTTGGAGTAAAAGACATAAATATAAATATGGTGCATAAAATAGTACAAATTGATTTGTTGAGAGCCGAGATGCTAAATTCAGAGCATTAGGGTAAATACTTTAGAAAGTATAGAATCTTGGTAATTTTAATTTTATTTTATAATGTTTGGGTAAAAACCCCAAGAAATACCTCTTTTATAAATCAACTCCCCAGTATAGGAAATCCTAATTTTAGTCATAGGTATAAGAAAAAAATAAATATCTCACATATACCAATATTATTATTATTAATTAACCTCATTTAATTTGTAATAAAATATACTCTTTTATTAAAATTGTTTTCAATTAATTATTTTTTTAACATTAAATCATGAAAAATACAATTTTTTTCCTAATTAATAGGGATAATATTGAAATATTTCATTTATCATAACGTTCAATGCCCTCAACTGTTCTGTTGATTCCTTTGCTCTGCTCCTCATACTCCCCTGGTTAAAGAATCGTCATGAGGCTGCACCACAATTTCTGGGATCTTCCTTTCCTTCATGCTGTTTTGTTTGTCTTCTTCTTTCCAGAGGAATCAGTTGTAGCATCCAAGGCTCAAATCACAAATTGAGGATGATTCACATAAATAGCAGCGAACTTTCTTGAAGTCGCAAACAGCAACTCTTCTATGCTTCTCATTAATCTCCTTGACAAAGTTACTTTTCTGTTACTTTATTTCCGTCTTCTGCACTGAATATGCCAAATTGCAGAAAAGCCAAAAATTTTACATCAGCCCTCATTAACATGATGTAGAAAAAGAACTCATAACATGAGCGAATCTACCAGTACAATTTTCTTTTTTGGTAAAATTCAATTGTCTGAATTCCTGTGTTCCCCTCACCATCCACCACTAACGTTATTTTTTTTCCCCCATTGTACAAACATTTTGTTGGGTTCATAGAACAGTGATTTTGTATTACAGAAGTTATTCTTAATATTTCCAGAAGTTTAAAGCTTCAGAATAAATTCCCTCGCGGGTAGGTTTGTCTGTCCTCAGATTTTTATTTATCTTAGAGATTTAGAAATGCTATAAAAAGGAAGTAATAAAACTATATGATTGGTGGGATAGCTCCTTAGTTTCCTTTCTCCGTCAGAGTAGTTTTTTATGAAGAGCTTAACTAATTGAGCTTTTTGCATTTTAATGAAGATATGTACAGCCAAATAGTGAAAGTTCGATTACCCTAGTTCTCCCTTACTTTTGTCAAACGATATTTCTGCAGAAAGTTCTAGTTCTCTGATGCAATTACAGAACGCAAGAGACACCTGCTATACTACACAATTCTATGAAGGAGAGGGGAAAAGCTAACATAATAAGCCCTTTTAAAACAAATATAATAAAGAAACTCTCAACAAAGGCCTGAAGCTTTCATCAATGAAGAGAATCAGAGCATGAAATTTTTCTGGGTATGCATCTGGTTGGATAGCACCTCTTCAGTTGTAGATGTGAGCAATATCTTGCAGCCAGTGTGATCTGCCCCATGTGGAATTCCCGCCTTTCTCAGATCAAGGCCCTTGCAGAGGTCACAGAGTACAATGAGAATTTTCTGCACATTCTTTATCCTATGAATAAGTTCGTTGGCTCTTTTATCTTTGGAATTCTGATTATAAGAGAATCCAAGTTGGCGTGCAATCTCCTCTTGAATCTTGTTCACATCAGGTTTTTTGGTGACAGTTGCTGTCAGAATTGTATCAAACAGCTTGTCTCTCTGAACTCTTCTGTGAACTCTTTGAAGCAGAGAGTCTTTAATCTCATCATGTAAGCCATAAACTCCAATTAAGTGGGTGTTAGGATCAGCTAATGCCTCCATAACATTCTCTAGGATTGAAGCAGCAAAATCATTGGAATTGAACATATTTGCTCGTATATTCATGCATCGAGGCTTGTCCTTAACATAATCTTCGAATGGTTGACTCCACTCTTGTATGCGCCTAGCTTTGGTCTGCTTCTCGTCTTTGGATTCAAGCTTCTCCGCGTCGGTTTCAGTTGAATTAAGGTAATGACGAACAAGATGCCACATTGCAGCAAGGCCAACGATTCCGGCCATTGCTGTAACAGTCGTCATCGGATCCTGTAGTGAAAATCAAGGCATGAGCGAATCTACTATTACTCGTGAGTGTAGCAGAGGAGTATCTTTCTCAAGGAGATCAATGAGAAGACTAAAAGGGTTGATGTTTGGGACTTCAGAAAACTACCTTTTGTTAAAATTAAAATTTAACTTCGGATTCCACTAGAGTCCTGTAGTGAAACTCAAGGGATGAGGGACCTTATTATAACCGCGCACATATAATTAATTCAAAGCACAAAATGGAAAAACAGCAAGAGAGGAGTACCTTTCTTAAGAAGATGAATTAAAAGGACAGTTTTTTTGGGACTTCAGGAAATTTGATTGTATTTTTCTGAGAATCCACGTCAATTTATAATGTTAGCTTTGGATGCCACAAACTAGTTCCCCTGGGGAGGAACAAGAGAAATTGACATTTGAGTATGGAGGAGAGAAAGATCCCAGAAATTGTGATGCAGCTTCGTGATTATACTTTGGAAGGGAAGAAGACTTGTGGGTGACTTGACCTGTAACAACAGCTTCCTTTACTTTTTTTTTTCCCACCTATTGTGTTTGTATTATTAAATTCCCCAAATGTCCGCGTTTCCTTCATTATCCATCACTAACATTATTTTTGCTGTTACACAAAACCTTTTACTAGGTTTGCAGTACACTTGTATTTTAGATAGATGTTATTATTCTTGCAACTTCTCCTCCTCAAGTTTAGAGCTTGAGAATAATTTCGATCATTGGTAAGTTTTAAGGGCTGGTTTGTGTGCCCTCAGTTTAATCTTTTAATTTTAAAGAAATTTAGAAGTTCTGCAGTAAAGAAGCACTAAAACTATTTGCTTGGACAAAAATATTCCTTTCGCCGAAGGATGGAAGTGAAAATGACAAAAACATTTGATGGCAGAGACAGTATTTGTTGTTCACAAAATAAAGGGGTTTATTCTTAATTACTTGACTAGAGAAAAAGTTTTCTGAATACCTATTGAAAGCTGCGTTGCTGAGGCATGCTAGATGTAATAAGACCATAAATATAAGTCAAGCTCGATTACTGATCATTTTAGGCTTAGGAATCCCCATCCATGAATTCTTGAGCCTCTACGAAGAAATTCCATACTATCGAATATACTTTTTGTCACATCCCACAATCTAGGTGTAACTGGCATGGAATGTGGAATAATCTCTCATTCCACAAGCCTTCAACACATATAGACTCTCATTTAAATACAAAAACACAATTATGATGTAAGAACCATAAGCATTATTAGTTTTTACATATAAAAAGAAGTTTAAACTTTTGTAGAAATTTTGGCAGAATTTTATCAGTAAATAGAATCTCCTAAAGTTCTACAATAGTATGATCCGATCAAAATACAATAAATGGAGCTCCACTCTGCAGCAATGCATGTTTCAACACATCAAAATACAAGGATCATGCCTATAATTTATGTGGAGCACATCTAAACTAAGTACAAAAACATTATGATAATAAGTTTGTCCCAAAGACAGACCAAGAGCTTCCTAATAGTAAAAGATGTCTTTTAAAGATATATCAGAGGTGGAGGGTCAACTCTACTATCTGAGATCAAAATATTTACTAGTAAATAATGTCCCATAATAAAATTAGTTCTAATAAAAACAAATCAAATACACAATTATGAATTGAACAACAATTATAATCAAGTTTTAAGTTAAAACCAAAAAAACAGAATTCCAATTTTTGTTCATAAACAAGGGTAATCATATAATGGCTAAATGAAAAGAAGCCCCATCATATCAAATTCACTCAACAATCTTAACAAAACTAACACAATATAATTAATATTAGATAAAGAGAATTAATGGCACATAAAACATAAGATAAGAACATCATCTTTAAAATCCAAAATAAAGAATAAAACTTCCTTGTAATTACTTTCTTAAGAGGATCTAAACAAAATGGAGTAACAGGCGTGGATATACAGTCCACAAGGGTAAATAAGCAATCCGTTGTGACTAAAGCCACGAAAACATGTGTGAGTGCTAAGCTCACAAATAACAGGCGTGAGTACAATGTTCACGAAAATCCATCCCTCCGTTCCACATGTGTTGGTCGACACACGGGGCTAGCACCTCCTATGTACTCTGCTAACTAGGTGTAAATCATGGTGCACCAAGGACTAATAGAATTGCCGTTAGTAACCAGCATTCTGCACTTGATCCTTCAAATACATTTTCGGCATGCATGGAATTTGAATATCATTGTAGCTCAATCATTCACAATACATAAAGCATAAGTAAGAACTTTGAAATTATCTCATTTGTTCCATGCATGTATAATCTTTGGAAAAAGAAATGGATGAAACTAAAATAATTAAAACTCTCAATGTTCACAAAACATTTTTATAGTCTCATCCGAAATATAAGAGCTTCAAAATAATAGAGGTAAAACACAGAAATTTATTGCAATTGAATTTAAATAATAAAAATAACTTTAAACTTGTAGTGGGATGTTATTTACTTACCTGGTATGTTTCCCATATGCATAAACTACTCGCTAAAAGACTTCACGGAAACTTATCTATAGAGGCACCTATGTACCAAAAAGAATAACCATTAATATTTTACATAATATTAATAACTTGATAAAACTATCTTTGCTTACCCAATAATTCCGAAGCTTTTACTATTTTGACAATTTTATCTTTACACCATTATAATGCTTCTTTCATTTATAATGAATATAAAAATGGTTTTGCTCAACATTGTTCAAATTATCCATTCAATAACCATTCTCTCCTACCATAATCTTATGTTTATATTGCTTCTAGTTATAATCATGAATTTATATAAAGAAAATAACCAAACATCTCTTTGCTTGATCACTATAGTGAGAATTTAAGGAAACCAATCTTAGACTTAAGTCAAACTAACTACTATATAGTCACATTGTTAAAATATTGTGTTATTATTAAAATTTTCTTACTAATTATACATCTATACAATATTTACTATACTCTTGGATAATCATGCTCCCAAATCTCACATTTATGTTTAGACACTTATTATCTTCTTCCAAATTATAAGGTTCTTAATTATAACTCTCCCAAGCTTAAAGTATTGTTTTTCTTTCCAAGTTCTAACATGAAAATTAAACAAATTATATATACACAATTTAGCCAATGTCATATCAACTCTATTTACTCATTCTTTTACTAAATTCCCTTTCTTAAACATTTTATCATGTACCCTATGTGCACCAAAATTCAAATTCATAAATTCATACAACAAGCCATTTAGGGATTAAATCACTACAAAAATAAGATTACTAATCCCACACAAACATGAAGTCAAAATGGAAAAGTATCATTAAGCTCTTATATTAATTAATTTCAGCCGTAGCAACAGTGATCTATTCCCTCCCCTGATAAAAAGAATATTGCAGAAAAATAAAGGGAAAAGAATGGACAGCACTTACCCCATGAACCAGATACGCAATGAAAGGAAAGAATGGGAATGGAGTGCTCAAAAATGAGGAAGGAAGAGGGGTATTGTTGCAACAAATGTGGAGAGGGAGTGAGCTTAGCCGCAAACACCTAGTATACACAACGAACAGCTAGGAAAGAGAAGAGGAGCAGGTTGGTGCATGGCAGGGGAAGAAGATAAAACTAATTTGTGATTGAAGACGAAGAAGGTTCGAGAGAGAGTTAGGGAGAGAAGGAATGGATACAAATTCTCTTCCTTCCTTTCAACTTGCTAGTGTTTGGCAATTTAAAAAAAAAAGGGGTGGTTGTGAGAATAACAAAAATACTCATTTGTATAATGAGACATAAAGAGAAGGAGGAAAGATATTTTAGTAACCTGAAAATTTGGAAGAGGAGAGAAAAAGAAAAATCTACTTGAAATACCAATTTGAGCTTTCAACTCATAACATCATAGAAACTTTAAGATATATTTACCACTAATTCTTAACTCTTTACTTGATGCTTATCCACTAAAATTTATTTATTTATTTCTAATTTTACTTCTTTTTTTTATTTTTTCATGAATCAATTAACATTAACATTTACATTTACTAAGTATTATTACTGTTATTATTATTTTTATTTACTATACATATATATATATATATTTTTTTTTTATCTTCTCAAAATTACTATTTTTTTATTTAAGAAAATTTTTAATTAATTAGGAGTCGTTACACTTTTTCTTTTCAGTTTTTTAAATCTTGTCAAATTTTTCTTCTCTCAGTTATTTGATAGCATTTTTTTAATCTTGATTTTAATTAATATAAAAAAAAAGAAAATGAGGAAATGATAAGCAAAATAATTGGCATGAGGCCATTAGTAAATAAAAATTATGATTAATAAACAAATACCATTAAAAGGGCCAAGGAATATTAGTAGATAAAAATAAAATTAATTGAAGAAGAAAATTTATTGGGGAAGAAAATCACTGAATATTCGTAAATAATGAAAAGATTAGTATTAATAAAATGTAAAAAATTGCAAATAAAAAATAAGAATAAAATTAATTGAGTAAGTGGAAAGCAAATTGATGGGTGTTAATAAATAAAAATTATTATTAATAAATATAATGGAGCTAAAAATTAGTATTAATAAAAAATTATGCTAGAAAATGGTGGTTAAGAAAATTTAACTAATGATAAAATTAGTATTAATATAGTATAAAATAATATAAAATAAAAATCAATAGAAAAATGGTGGTTAAAAAATTATGGGAAAATTAGGCTTTTAATCCTTCTAGTTCAACTGAACTTTGAAGTAAGTCCTTACATTTCAAATTTTTTTAAGCCACTCCTTACACTTTACACGGTTATAGCCGTTTGTCCTTACAGTTTGGAAAATAAAAGTTGAGGACTTTAACACCATTAAATTTAGCATAGTCAGCAAACGGTGCTTGTGTGGACTATAACGTGGATTCAAGTATTTTCCAGGTTCACAACACTAATTGCAGCGTAAGTGTTCACCAAACGCAAGGCAATGTTGCACGCATAGAGATTCGTCACTTTACATTGATTTGCAGATCTGAGAATGAACAACCTCTCTTCTGATACGCCTTCATCCACGCCTCCATCGTTGCAATTCTCGCTGATAACTGCAGCAATTTTGATTGCCACCTTTCAGCTTCTTCCTTTTTGTTGAAGATCATTTGAAGTGCTTTTTTAGCCTCGCCCTCATGATCACCCTGCATTACTTATTAACCACCTTACTGACTCTACTAGTTTTAACATTAAAGCTGTGAGAACAATTGAAGGAATTGTTGGAACACCAAGCATCCAAGCTTAAGTGATAACTTTCCAAAGAAATAGTTTGAGACATAGCCAAGCAAGACTCCCAGATTGCTGGAAAGGGTCTGGAAGAGAGGTTAGGAAGCCTCTATGTGACTGAACAATAATCATATAGCTTAGCAAAATTAATAAAACTATACGCTGCACATCTATAATAACTAATAAGCACCTACTTCTATATCTTTACATTTTTTAGGCATTGTTTATCATCTATATCCATGGAGTGATGGAGAGAAAAGGAAGGTAAGGAATATAGAGAAAAATTGTGTCATTGGGTTCTACTGCAACAATTATTATTACTCAACAAAATAAAATTAGTTACAAACAAACAATATAAATTGTATAGGTCATATATATCAAGATAATATACTTAGAGTAATGCACTTTCCATCTCCATTACCTAACTTGCTTCCATTCAAGATACTCTATTTACCTATGCTTTTTGTAACATAAAACAGAGGCTAAAGAATTACTGTGGGTACATGGTTATATATATATCACTAGTATAAAAATGTAATTTTACGTCATATTTTTTACGTCGGTTATATACAAAATTGACGTAGAAAAGTGACCCATGGCTTTTTTGTGAATAAATTCATGTTCATTTAAATTATTTGTGTCAGTTTATATTTTAACCGACGTAAAAAATAGAATTTGGACGTCGATTTCAATTATAACCGAAGAGAAAAATAAAAAATAAATAAATTTAAGATTTATTTTAAAATTAATGCATTTTACGCATCGGTCCCTAAAAAGAACCGAAGAGAAGATTGATTAGAATTTTATATCACCTCCAAAAATTTTCGATGTCCCTCCTCTTCTTCCTTTACCAATCGCACGGCCTAAGGAAGCAAGCGAAACTTCCTTCAATGCCCACTCGATCAATAGAGTCTTACCTCGCCATTCAGCCGTTTAGTCAACATCGTACTTCGTCCATTTCTGACCTCACCGTTCGTCTGAGGAAGCTATAATCAATGCCATCGTTTCTTCATTTGTGCGAGAGCAAGCCCTAATCACCATCTTTGTCTCTTTTTCCATCGTTGCCGTTGAAAACTGGTGGTACGCTAGTTTATTGCCAGAAACTTAGCAAGTCCTTTGTCTTTGATCTCGTCAATTTCTTGTGGGTGTTGCGTCAGAAACTAGTGGTTATTTGGGCTCGTCAATTTCTGGTGAGTGCTGTTTGAAAATTTCTTTGGGTTGAAATTGCTTTCTGCAGTAGTGTTGACCTTAATCCACTGCTCCCAGTGGCTGAAACCGAAGGAACTTCATAGCTTCCCTCATCCCTCCTAACCCTCCGATTCAGCTGCTCTGATTGTCAGGTACTTCAAATGAACATTCCCTTCCATAATTTGCTATGGGCACTTTACTTTTGTGGGCTTTCTATCTTTGATTACCTTTTTAGTTTTAAAGCTCAAATTATCTATAAATTTGTATTGAATTGAATTTTTGTTTCTTTGTGTCTTGTTGGCTTCAAGCTATGTTTTATCTTAATTAGTAGTTGGCATGATAATATCAGTGCTATGTTTATGTGTTTTACTTGGCAGAATTAACACACCGCTATTTTTTTCTTTTCCATGATGATCATTGCAGCATGGCCCATATGAGTGCTTATTGAACACTGTGGAAGCATGCACAATTAATATCTAGCCTAAATTGGTAAAACTTTCCTTTTCATAGTGAAAGAGACTAAGCAAGCAATGTGCACACTGGTCTAAAGACGGGGAACTCTAGTTCTCTTTGTTTTATCCTTTTTGAATTATGTGTTAGTTTTTCTTTAATTAGGGTCTGGCAGTGAAAGGATCTATGATTAACTGGGTAAGTTGAAGAAAGAAAGATATTAATCCAACTCATTATATAAATTTTATTATTATTTATTATAATGGTAATTAAGAACCATTATAGATATTTTCTTATTTTGTTACTATGATATGTATGCATGGATCTTTCGAGGAGTTTTACAATGCCAAAGCTGAGGAATGGATGTACAGAGGAGCTATATATGTCAATGCATCCAGTGGAACGGTAGCTGGCATAGATAGGTTGCAGTTGATTTATATTACTTGGTGAGCTCTTATGAAGGCCCATTAAATCCTCTTAATCAATTAGGGGTTGTGATCATCCATTAATTGTTCATTTTGTGGATCCTAAAAAACCTAAGATTGGAAAACATGGGCTTTGCCTTCTTTTCCTTTTATTTTCAAATAGAACTCTGATGAATTTTTTGGTAAAATTACTACTTATTGTTTGTTCCCTGTTTTTTGGGGTGGGGGTGTTTCTATTCAAGCAACTTCAATTACTTGTCATGTTGGCTACAAATCTATCTTAGCATGCTAAAAGGGTATTATTGAATTCATGTTTTGTTAGAACTGGGTTCTGTTCTAGTGATTAACTAACTGAGTACCTCATGTGCATATGCCTTACAACCCTTACTGGTGCATATTTTCAGTTACTGAATATATGTCAGCAATTTGTTAATGGAGAAAAATTTGTGGGAAATGGATTTATGTACTTATTCCTGCTATCTCTTACCCTATAGGGAGTGCGTTAGGTCCATGCTCTCAAGCACCAGCAGTTTGGTTGGTTTTGTTTCATCTTAGTCCTCTTATTCTTTTTTTTTTTGGGTACTATTTGCAAGACAAGTAAATGAGTTTCTGCTTAATGAGTTGTTGCAGGCCACTGTAAAACTTTGGTGATTCCATAGGAGGGAGTAATCTGCCTATGGCCCCACATCATTCAACAATTCCACACCCACAAGTTGCTCCTTATATTCAAAATTGGGAACCTGCTAATGATGTGGTGCAACAACCATTTCCTTCCAAACAAGCACATTCACAATTGTCTCCAATACCCTTACAACTAATCTAGGCTCAAAAATAATCTTCCCAACCAGTTGTTACTGAGGTGCAGAAGTAGTCACATCCAGCTGATTCATTAGCTCAAAATATGAAGCAGCAACTAAGTTCACAGGCTAGTGGCTAATAGGTAATACATTAATCAAGCATTATCTAGAACCTTTCTTTCAGATTTTTGTTCTGGTTGTGAAGTAAATTTAGTTATTGAAGAGGTAGGCCTACATAATTGCTGTAATATTTGTCTCTTATTGTACTGTCGAATACATTTTCTATAAGTCTTATTTCTTAAAACTATGTTTCTTGTTTCTCTTAGAAATTATCACCAAGAAGAAATTTAATCTTCCTTAATTGTTGTCTGTTATCATAGTCTCTCATTCCTTATCCAATTATTTTGTGCTATTTGGTTGAGAATATTTGAGCTATGTTTTTTTAGAAAAAACAATTTGAGCTTACATAATACTAATTAATACACTATAATACAGAACAAAGAAGTAAATGAGTCTATACTATAACCTTTTTGTTTTCTTGTTTTAAAAACATTGAACTAAATATGGTAGATCAACACAAAATTTATGCACTATGTTTAAGTGGATGAACAATTATTGCATATGCTCCCCTTGTTGCCTTGAGTGCCGTTTACTTTTGAGTGTACACAATTTTTCGTTTCTCAAATTCTTTAATACAGGGCATGAAGGGAGGAGCACATACTCCCTCAAACATTGGTGATATGTTTTCAGAAGGTTCTTTAAATCCCTATGTGGATGAACTCTTATTGATGCAATTTCTTTGTCCACAGTGGCCTTTTATTGCATGGTTGTATGTCTGGAACTTGGAAGGTATACAAGTTAAGGAGAAGAAGGAAACTACGAAGCCTGCTGAATTGGAAGAAGAACTTAGACTCAAATCAAGCGTCAAAGAGGTTGTGCTCAACCTTATTCAATGTATTACATGCACTTCCCTACCTATTTTCAAAGCCTACAAACTACCCCCAATTTTTTTTTAATTACCTATAAATGTTCTATTTTCATAGCCTGCACCTACCTTTCCATTGGAAACAAATTGCATGAATTTTTTAATGGTGTCGTCATCTGATAAATGCAAATATTTGTGCGGCTCTGAATGATTGTATAGAGTTTATGTGTAGTAGTGATATCCTTGAAATGGTAAATTCTTGTTGATGCTGTAAGTTTTCTTGTTCCCCATTTGCAAATTTGAAACATTATATTGTAGTAGTTGAACTACGATTAATTGAAATATAGGGACAAGAAAAAAAAAGAAAATTTCTTTCTTTTTTTTTGGGAAAAAGGAGTTTTGTGTGTTTGATTGGCATTGTTGTTCCTTGGCAAAAAAAAAAAACAAAGATTGGCATTGTTGCAGACCTTGATGAGAAGTTGTACTACGCTTGAGATTTTAGACTCTAGAGTTGATTAGTTGTTTACTATTTTAGAAGCTTTTATTCAATATTGGTTTTTGTATTATGAAATTGCTGGAATAGTTGAAATAGAGGGACAAGAAGAAAAAATACAAATTTTTTATTTATTTTTTTTTTAAAAAAAGGAGTTTCAAAAGCGTTTCATTAACAAGCGTTTTTGAAAGTTTTAAAAACGGTTATAAAGTGCTCTTTAAGTTAAAAAAAGGCTCCCGAAACTATGTCTAATTTTTTTCCTCCATTGCAAAAAGCAATTTTTACATCAGTTATTCATGCAACCGATGTAGAAAACACATTTTTTACGTCGGTTCCACAACCGACGTAAAAACCATATTTTCTACGTCGGCCTGATCAACGTCATCTCCACAACCGACGTAAATAATAAAAAACAACCGACGTAAAAAATTATTTTTCTACTAGTGTGTATATATATATATATATTCTGTCTCTTCACTAGGTACATGGTTATATATATAACCATGTACCTAGTGAAGAGATAGCATAAAGGTGAAGAGAGAGGGATATAATTTGCTAGGAAAATATTAATGCCAAGAAGCTTGAGTGATATTTCAGAAATAAATGCCAAGTAGAACTTATTAATTCCTGCAATATTTAGCAATCACTATCTTCAACAAATGAGACTTACAAACAAAGTAACCCATCAACATAGTATCATCAAAAGTCATAAAATTAGTATTATAAAAGTAACCCAAACCAAGGGATCAAGGATCTATTACTCTATTTCATACCAGTCGAGGCTACATTGCAAATGTCTGTGCTGTATATCAATATAATATTACACTATATCTACAAATTGTGAGGCTACAACATAATAGGCTACAATGCAAAGTAGGACCACTTTCAACAAACAAATCCCACAAAACCCATTTAAATGCCTGTTGGTTTCGCACACACCCCACCTTGGTCTTGTTGCACACCACCATGTTCTGTTGCCCTTCTTCGATGTTTGTCAATCACCGTAGGCTTCCTCTGTCCGTCAAGGCGTCAACAATTACAACAGTGTCTTGTATAGATTCTATAGGTTAGGTTTTAGGAAAAGAGTTTCTATCGGGTGCTTGAGTCCATTCAACACATGAATAAGCATCCTCGGCTTTTATTAATATTATGTGTTTAAAAATCAATTGTCACATCAACCACCGTTTACAATGTTAAAGTCCTCAACATCTATTTTTCAAACTATAAGGACACATGGTTGTAACTGTGCAAAGTTTAGGGAGTGGTTTATAAAAAATTAAAGTGTAGGGACCTACTTCAAAGTTCAATAAAATTATAAGGACTAAAAGTTTAATTTTTTTCAAAAATTATTATTAGTAATTAGGGAATCAAATGAAAAGAAAATTAAATGATGCTAAAAAATAAGAAGGAAATTGAAAATGAGGAAGTGAAAAGGGAATTCATGGGAAAACAATAAAATAAATGAGAAAGTGTGAACCGAATTTATAAAAGAGGGGGAAGAATATGGAAAGGTGGGTCCCACCCGAAAAAGGGAAAATGGGACCACACTTAAAGAATTGATAAAAATAAGAATTGACGGATGGCAAAGATTATGGCAAGAGAAGACACTTCGTAACATCAAGATATATCTGTAACGAGCCAAGGAGGAGCTGTGCATTAACCACAGTATGGCTTTATCTTTTTTTTTTTCAATGATATATTTGATTTTAAGGGAAGCGTTTTGGTTCAAATTATAAGAAAAAATAATTATATGTATTTAAAAAAATTTTCTAATTGTATCACTTATTTAGTTGTACGTAATAAATGAGTATTATTAAATGAGGAAATAATATTAAACATATTTTTAAAAAATTTAATTTGTGACATATTTAAAAAAATTATTTTTAACTAATTTTCTTAAGAATTATGAGGTAGTTATTTTTTATTTATATTCCAATTGAGAGGTAATATTATATATGAAGAACTTCGTGATTATATTTTATCAGGAGTATTAAGGTGAAGACGTGTTGCAACAAGTACTTTATTTATTAGGGTTAGGTCATTGACTTGAAAATTCACTTGTAGTGGTTTGTGATTTTGTTATTCAACTATCACTAGCTGCTCATTTGTTTAAACTTAAAAAAATATTTTAGAAATGATTAATTTACTTGACCAGATTATTAATGTACAATGTTTAACATTAAAATTTATTTTTTTAAAAAATTTGAAAATCACCCTTTGAAAATTAATGTATACTCTGGGTCTTAAATGTAAGAAAATTTTAGGAAGATTGTGTTGATCCAAAACATTAAAAAAAAAAGTAGATATTTGGTACAATAAATAAGATTATCCAATATTATCTCTTATTAATTAGAGGAAAAGTTGTTTTTTTCAATGATTATTAATTGACTTAGTGTAAAATAAAAACTATTAATTAGAGGAAATTTTGAGAAAAAAATATGTTTTAGTACAAATTAAATGTGGTCAATTAACAATATTAGTATGTATGAGATAATTATTTTTTCTTTTATATTTGAGACTAGAAGGAATAAAGTTAAACATTAAAATTCAATAGTGATATAGAGAATTTTGTTAAAAGATGAGGTACATGATTCCTGAAGTTACTAATCTTTATGCCTGGTTTGGAATTCTCACTCTTTAGAATAGAATCAAGATGACTATGTTTGATGTTTGTGTGTTTGGCTCCGATTCCATTCTTATAGGAATGCTCATTCCCATGACATTGGGTGTAACATCCCAAATTTTTATGAGTAGATTATCATATATAAGGATGTAATAGAGTAAGGAAGGGATTAGATACTTAATGAAAATTAAGTTTTCTAAGGTTATTAGAAAGAAATATATTTAATCTTTGAATATAATTAATTTCAAAATTTTTATGAAACTTAAAGGATAATTTCAAAATTAATATGGGAAAATATTGAAATATCAAAATGCAAGAAACTGTGAAATATAAAATCAAAAGAAAAGCGTGTATACAAATAATGCGAAGGCATTTTGGTTCAAAGGAAAATTTTTTCTCTAATCCTCTTTAGACATGCCTAAAAAAATGTTTTGGGAAAGAAAATGTGTCTCTCTCTAGTCTCTCTCTTGGCCAAAATTGAAGGGGCAAAAATGAAATTTTAGTGTGCTAATTATGATGTCAAAATTAGACCAAATGATGTCATAAATATGATATCATAATGAAAATGGCATGATAATGATGTTAAAGGAATGATGTCATGAACTTGGATAAGAAGGAGGAAAAACTTGCAAGGAAAAAAAGATAGCTTGGAAGACAAGTTGGGACTACTTGGTGGCCAAGTCTTGGAGAACACTATATAAGGCCTTCCACCCCCCTTCATTCTCCACAATCAACATCAGGAAGTGAGGGAGAGAGAGAATGGCATGAGTGAGAGAGAGGGAGGGAGAAAGAAAGAAAGAAAGAAGGAAGGAAGGAAGGGAAAGCTTAAAGAGGAATGATGAATAAAAGCAAGGAATCAAGGCAAAGAAGGAATCAAGACAAAGGAAGGTAAAGATTAAAGAAATGATAAAGCTCAGAGATAGTGACTTGTACTATTTTTATATTATTGCAAAATTTCCATATTGAATTATATATGTTTATGAATGATTGTCATATTTTAAATGTTTATTTAGATATCTTATTGATATTATGATTAAGTTATGTCAATACTTTAAAAAGTAGCATAGATTTTATGTGATTATTTTTGCAATTATAAAATGTTTCAATGTTTTTAAAGTTGATATAATGATATGACTGTATGCACAATATTGCTATTAAGATGCCCCATCTCACCTCCTAAAATTCCAAATGCTAGGAACAAGTTTTCTCAAGAGCAGGAGTCTGAACCAGAAAAAATAACGAAGAAAATGTTAGTTTAGAAACTGTTTTATTAAGAAAAGGTTATTTAGTTTCTATATTGATGTAACTGATTGTGCCTTATTGATATGTATAAATTCATATTGTTGCCCAAAAATTTAGTATGCTATGTTTCCATGTACCTTTATATGTTAGCTTCCATTTGGTACTATATAAATACATATTGAATTTATATAATAATAGAAATGGATGTTTTTGTAAAATGGTGCAAATTTAGAAGCAATTTGGTTTACTAGTACCTTAAAGAAATCCTTAGTTTAATACAACAGTATTACCATGAAAAGTTTGTTTTAAAACTAGACAGACAGAGCCTTTTTAGGATATAAAGTTTGAATATTTTAGCTTTGTATATGAGAAAAAATGACACATCAAAGTTGAAGCTGTGAAATTAGATAATTAAGTGGAGTGAATTTTGAACTATAAAGCTTTTAAAAAAAACTATACTGTTTCACGCGATGAAAGCCTAGCTTATTCTTTTTCTCATGAAATTCAAAATGTAAACTATTTTTAAAACTTGAAGCACTGTGAAACAATTTTTAAGAAATTAATTATAAATTTTTGAAAATTGCTGCACAAATGGGTAATAGCAGCATGGAATAGTTTTACAATTTTAGATTCAAGTGCAGTTTGAGTTTTCTAAAGATCGAGTTTTTGAACTAAATTAAACTTGTACTTCCTTCAGTCCAAAATATAAGTTTTTTTTGACAAAATACACATAAATTAAGGAAGAAAATTAGACTACTTAAATTTGTTAAAAACTTATCTTGTTTTCCAATATTACCCTTGATAAATACAACTTCCAAAATAACTTTTTCTCTTATGAGCTAATTAATGACAAGGGTAAATTAGAAAAAAAAATCATTAATACTTTTGACTTTACTTAATGATGACTTATATTTTGGTTCAAAAAATATTTTAAAGGAGAACTTATATTTTAAATTGAGGGAGTGTTTATGAGAAAGATAGATGAATGCAAGATGTAACATTGGAAATATTATTATCTAACCAAATATAAATATGTATTTCTTTCCATAACATGTAAAACACATTTATCTCATTTATTTCAACTTTACTCACATTTAAGTGAATGCTATGAATTAAATGCGACATTTAAGTGAATGCTGAACATTCTCACATTTGACGACAATAAAATAGCAGTAGCACCAGAAGGGGGGGAGGGGGGAACAAACATAGGACTACACTTTATACATGATATTAGGTATTAGGTTGCAGGATTTTGTTTCTTTAACCAAAATTAGGTCTTCCTAAAATTAAATATGGTTTCTATTCTATTCTGTTAAATATTTTAATGTATACCCGTAAAACGGATATTCAAACTTAAACCTGAGCCTTTTAAATTAAATATTTCAGTGCATACCCCTAACATAGTGTTTGATTCAATGGATGAGAGAGATTTAAAGGAGGTGAATTAAAAGATTGAGAGCTATTGTTTGGAACTTCAAAAAACCAGCTTCTGGGGTCCAAGTAAATTTATAACTTTTGCTTCGGATAGAACAAACTAATCTTCTCAGGGTGGAAGAAGTAATAGAAATTAAGTAGGAATACGAGGGAGAGAAAAATCCATAAATTGTAATACAGTTTCGTGATTATATTTTAGTAGGGAAAGTAATAGGTGAAAGACTTGTGTTCCAGCAAGTACTTAAAGGGCAGAAGTACCATATCTTGCTGGAAAATTGAGCTGTCACACTTAATACTTTCTTTCCTTTTTCTTTTTGGATTAATTGTATTATTCGATTTTATAAATGTAAGTGCTTCTTGCGCCATCATAGCACACTTGAAGTTTAAAGCTTGAGAATAATTTCCCTCATTAGTAGGTCTTAAGGGCAGGTTTGTCTGGTCTCAGTTTAATTTCTTCTAGTTTCAAAGAAATTTAGAAGTTCTGCGATAAAGAAAGCACTCAAACTATTTGATTGGACAAATATTTTCCCTCCCACAAATGAAAGAAAAGAAAATGACAAAAACAGTTGATGGCAGAGACAATAATTGTTGTTCATAAATGATAGATGTCTTGTGTGAAACCTGTGTTTTACTCCAAATTAAATACATAACATTGCCAAAATAAAAAAGAAGAAGAAAGAGGTTTATTGTTAATTACTAGATTAGAGAACAATTTTTCTGAATTGTTATTGAAAGCTTCGTTGCTCAGCCATGATAGATATAACATCACTACAACATTTTCCATATATAAGACCATAAATATAAGCTAAACGAACTTATTCAACAAAGTACACTATATGTGTGTAATCAAGGAAAAGGTGCTCTGAGTTTCATTTCAGTTTCTTCAATGTCAATGGCGAATCCCTTGCCGTGTTGCTTCCAGTAATCAGCCAAAGGATTGATCATTTCAGGCTCAGGAATTTCCATCCTTGAGCTCTTGAGGCTCTCCGAAGAAATTCCGTACTTGGCATCCCTCTGTTTAAGCAGCTCTGGTCTCAGAATCCCAGGACTCACTGGTTGTGGAGACATCATTAATGCTGGTGCTCCCACTGGAAGCCTGTCCCCTGTTTTCCCCATTTTCCACCATCAAAATGAAACATATAAACTTAACAATACAATTACTTTGAAGATAGTTTTGTGTGTGTGTATACCTCGATCAACTTGCCAAGTGCACCAGAATTTGCCGTAAGTTTTGGCGAGGTCTTCAAGCTCTGGCTTCGCGATCATCTCAGGAACTCTGGGCGTCACCCATATCCCTGATTTTATCTGCACCCATTCATTCATATTTTTTTTTTCTTGCTCTTTTTAACATTTCTCAGATAAGGAAACCGGAAGAGTCATCAAATTATTAATAATTCGAATTGCTCAAAACCTCGTAAGCATGAGAATGCCAAAGCTTCTGCTCCTCCGGTGACAGAGTTTCATATATATTATGAGGAATGATGTACTCCACACCTGTCACCCAAAACAGAACATCAAAAAACACGCATAATAATTAAGTGGCTCATTCAGACAAATCATAGTTACTATTTATGGCTTATTAGCGGCATAATTAATTTACTATAAATTTTATATTTTATCTTAAAGATAACATGCATGTCACACATAAAATAAAAGAAGAGAAAGATGAGGGGGAAGTGGTGGGGACCGAGGAGTTTGGCATTTTCCTTGTCAGAATCGTAGACTGCGCATTGCAGGAAGCCCTGGGTGAGGCGGGAGCAGTAGTGGTGAGTCTCTATCTGGCGGCTCATGTCGTGGCTGGGAATTGCGAAGCTGCACCCATGCAGGCTCATCTGCTTGATTGGTTTCAGCGACTGCGGCATCTGGGCTCCCCGGTCGATCGCCTTCTGTCTCATCGACATTGGCTCGTCGGGGGGAGTCGGTTCGGATCCCTTCGCCGGATTTGGACCCGGTGACTTGTCGTTAGAAGCCATCGTATGCTTCTCGCTACTACTCACTCTCTCACTGTGGTTATTACTTTGTTTTGAGAGACTGAATCTGGAGATGGTTTATAGAGTAGAGGGAGAGGGAGGAGGAAGATGGAGGAAGGGAATGCGTTACGTGGATGACGGATTGGGGCCCACGTAGACGTGCATGGTGCTTACGTGGCAGATAATACTGAGCTGTGTTGCCAGTTGGTGAGAGCAGAGCAATATATGGGGGTTGTGGAATGCTATCAAGCTCATGAGAATTTGGAATTTTTCATATACAGAATGTGTGAACATCTTAATCTTACACGTTGAAGTAACGGTGGCAAATGAATTTGGACTTACGAAGTTTGATTTCCTAAAATTTTTTAAACTAGTAATAATATAATTAAATTTTGATTCAAAACTCTAAGTGGACTGGAGTCCTATAATAAATTATGGTTACTAGGATGATTTTTTTAATTCTGATTTAATTTGAGATTTATCACGTGACCCAATTTTATTTTTGTTTGTTTTTATTATATGATCCTATTTATTGATATAATCGAATAATTTATATTATCATAATTGAACCTCTAATACTTATGGTTAACTATAAGATTTCAATATACTTTGAGATTTCAAATTTAAATAAAAATTTAGTCATATTATTATTACTTTAAAAAACTTTAAGAAATTACACTTTATGGATCCAAATTTGTAGTTGACACCAAATTTTCCGTGAAATCCAGCATATGTATATAACTAGATTTGCTAAACCTGTACACGATAATTGACATATTAAGATTTAATTAAGAAAATATCATAATTTCCACCGCCAAAAAAAACATATCATACAATATGATAGATATAAAATTAGACGCAAAAAACTATCATTTGTATAAAAATTAACTATGATTAATGATGAATAATCGTGTTAGACTTGAATAAAGTTAAAAAAAAAAGTAAAAAGTGAAATTGGTATGGTGCCCAAAATGAAGTTAAGCCAGAGTATTATTCACAAGAAATTGGTATTGTGCCCAAAATGAAGTTAAGCCATAGCTAATGATTAGAATAAGGGAATTTTTGGGCTTTACGACATTTAAACCGGAGATAAAATTAAGCAAAATATTAACATTTTGTCGCAATTTTTTTCTTGTCAATCAGGAAGCTACAATAAAATAGAATTATATGTAATTGTTATATTCTCCTTCTCTATTTTTAAGTAGCAAAAGAAAATTCATCAAAATGTCTTAAGCCTATAGGTTAAGATACAATTTAAGGTGAGAAACTCCTCTTTTGGTATCTGTTGTCACTGGGAATATCTTATAAAACTGATGGTGATTGTTCTAGAAAGTGCTTTCCAAAATTCAAAATGTGAAGTATGAGCACATGTTTGATCGCTATTTTTAAAATAGTTTTTTTTAAAATAGAAAAATAAAAAAACTTGGTAAACCTATTTTTTATAAACTGTTCTGGAAAACTCAGAACATCTTTAAGATGTTTTGTAGTTTTTGTTTTGAAAAATATAAGAAAAAGTAAAAAATACTCACCTTGTTAATGGTAAAATTATAAATTTTGAATAACTCATTTGCCACTTACTAATTATAATTTTGATAACAACTGTTCAAATAGATTTTTTTATTTTCTCATTTTCAAAACTTGTTCTCAAAAATAGTTTTACAAAATTATTTTTAGAACAATAAAATAGAAAAAGTTGTCAAACAGACTCTGTCTTAATTTTAGTACAATAATTACTTTATATATATATATATGAGAAATACCAACATGCCAATTATGTTCTAAAAACCCCCTAATCTCATGGATCAATTTTAAGTTAGCATTGAGGTGACGCTGCTATTTTAAAACCAAATTAACAACAATTAAATTGTCAATCTCAGCCCTATATAAGACAAAAACTATCTTACATCTATTCTTTTAAGAATTCACATTCGGTGCATCGAATGCTTATCAGGGAAACAAAATCTGGACAGTCCAAATTTAAAATTTTCATTTTAATTTTTTTTAATAATAAAAATGATTTTTTAAAAAATGATAATTGTAAAATTATCTTTATTTTATCTTCTACATCTAATAAAATAAAAATATATAAAAAATACTCCCTCCGTTATGCTATATAATACACTATTATGAGAAATTCATGTTTTAAAATATAGTGCATTGCACGGATTACATTGTGTTTTTTTATTGTCTTTCCAGTATTGCCCCTAATAAGTAAGCTTATATATTATGTGGTTACCAATATATTTAATGAAAAATCTTTAATAGTTTGATCAAATCATAAATGAATGAAGGAGAATTTCTCAAAAAACTTCACTTCTTACAATTATCAATGACTTATGGGAATTCGAAAAAAAATGAAGGAAAGAATGGATGCAATTTATTAATGTATGAAGTATTATTAAATAAGGGTAATTTAGAAAATAAAAGAAAAAAATTTTGGTTACTAATCATTGTCTTGGTACGTGTGTAGTAGTTAAAAATGCACTATAAACTGGAACAGATGGAGTATAATACTAAAACTAAATTAAATTTCAGCCATCCATTTTTGATCTAGATAATCCAAATTTTCTGATGAGCATCCGGATAGCATCGAATGTGAATTCTTCTTTTAACCGCCCTCCATCCCCTATACATTGGGAGTTAAAATTTTTTATTTAACAAATAAGGGAGTTTCTCAAACTTCTCTTTGAGAGCTTGGTCTCTCTCTCTCTCTCTCTCACACGGCTCTCTCATTCAAAGAAGTCTGTTTTTAGGCATTGGGTCAACTGAAAAGACAAGACAAAAGTTTATTTTGATTAATATTCACTTCAAATGAAACCCAAAAACGTCTATGACTCAACGTGAACTTCATAAATTTTAGTGCCCATTTAATTTTTAGTTAGATAAAAATAAATTTTGGTATAATTAATTTTACAATATGATTATGATAAAAATGGATTTTAAACTAATATATTTATATTTAGATGAGTTATTTAAAAATTGGTTCTAATAAAACTTATAATTTTTCTTTAAATTGAGTTTAAACTCTATTTCATGATTAATTTAATTTACTTAAATTAAAATTTAATTTACATTTATTTAATTGAGAACATAATATATCTGATGTAACATTTTCTTAAAGGTTAAAGTTCATGGAGAATAAAATTTTGAAGGAACATTTTAATCATTAGATATGAGAAATTTTCCGAAAATCTTATTTTTCCAATTTTTTTATTTTTTCTCATTTTTATTAGTTTATTTTTATCTGATTTTAAAATAAATGCACATAGGAATGAAGAAGCAGAACCAAGAAGCAACCTACGGGTCCATTTAGTTTTCAGTTAGTTAAAAATGAGTTTTGCTAGAATTGGTTTTGGAACGTAGTTATGATAAAAATTGGTTTTACACTAATGTGTTTATGTTTGGATGATTTATTTGAAAATTAGTTTTGACAAAATTTATGATTTTCCTCTAAATTGAACTTAAACTATCATGATTAATTTAATTTTATTGGACTAAAATTTAATCTGTATTTATTTAATTGATAATAAAATATATCTTATATAACATTTTTTTACAGGTCATGATCTATGAAAATTAAAATTTTGAAGAAACATTTTGTTCAATAGATATGAGAAATTTTATGAAAATTTTATTTTCCCAATTTTTAAATTTTTTCTCATTAGCATTGGTCTATTTTATCTGATTTTAAAATAAATACAAATAAAAATGAAGAAGTAGAATGGAAAAGCAACTATGATACTGTTTCTTTGAAACCTCCGTTTTGCATAAAAAAATCATTCTCAAATGGAAAAGGAAAAATTTGCCAAACACACCCAAATCTTCATTAATCTTAGTTTTGACTCCAAATCAAGGTTTGAGAAGTGTTCCCAAACACACCCTACAAGCCATTTCTTATTTAATGGAGTTTTGAGAGTAAACTTGGTTTCCAACATGCTTCATTGTGATAGCCAACCATCTCAAAAAGTATAATAAACCAAGTTTTGAGCTGGCTTCAAAAGTGAAACCAAACACATCCTTAATCTTATCCAAAATGTTTAGTAAATTGTAACATTCGAATTTTGAAGAATATTTTGGTGCACAGTACAAGTATTAATATACTTTCACGATTCTATTAGAAAGAATCAGTTTTTGAAAGTTAAAAACACATCTATAGCAGATAAATATTGAATTCGAGTCCTAAAAATATAATCATGTTAAATACTTAGTGGTAGAGTTTAACATGCTTTGTAATTCTACTCAACTCAATCTAAATTAATCTAAACCCCGATAAACTCCCCAATTAAAGTGGGGTAAATTCAAGATATATTAGATGCTCCAAGAAAAATAAATAAATATGTACCTATAATTTAATTTTATATGCTTCTTCTGTTGCTTAATATAAGAGATAATTATAGAAGTTTTCATGTTTTAAAATATAAAGGACTATAAAGAATACATGACGTTTGTCTAGTGTATTTAATAATTTTTTTCAAAAATATCCCTAATTAAAATGATATTTTTCCCCAAAATTTAGTAATATAATTCATTTACATTAATTGTATAATATAAAAGTTATTAATGTTAAATAAGGATATTTTTTTAAATTATTTTATATTTTAGATAAATTTATTATTATTTTTTGTCTGTATAATTTTATATTTTGTTCTTTATATTAATATTAAAAAATGGAGGAGTATGTGCGTATAAAGTCCCAAAAAAAGAATTGGTTCAATCAAAAGATAAATTGGCTGTAAATTTAGAAGATCGGGAACGATGTCTTCAACCTTTTAATATCTAATGCTCCTCTACATATTCCTTCCTTCAATATCCATCTCTCTTTCATTAGAGAATTTAATGCAAACATTTCCCCAAGAAGAGTATCTCTTCAACTTCCTGAGCATATACTAGTCACCAAAATGCACCAATTCCCAACCTCTCATTTTCCAGGAAAATACCAAACGCCCCGAGAGAGTCTCTTCATTCCTTAACTTCAGCCATGCATGTTTCCATGCGCACTTATATAGATACACGAACAACATCTTTTTCAACCGTTCTTCACGTCTTGATACTCCCTTCAACTTTTTCTCTCTTTTCTGTAAGTTGTGAAAGCACATATCCAAATGGCAAGAGGAAAGTTAACAGCTTCGTCATCTGGCACCAGCAAAACTTCTGTTCATCAAAGACAAGAAACGCTGGCCTTAGTCCTTGATGACCAACCTCAACCCCTCAATGTCGTTGTTCCACCGATTGTGTCCTCTTACAATGAGAAGATTCGACCCATTCTTGATGCTGTTGAGAACCTCAGACGCCTCAACATCGCCAAAGAAGGCATCCAGCTTCCTACAATCGTTGTTGTTGGAGACCAATCATCTGGCAAGTCCAGTGTCCTGGAATCTCTCGCAGGAATCAATTTGCCACGTGGCCAGGGAATCTGCACAAGGGTTCCCTTAGTTATGAGGCTACAGAACCACCTTCTCCCAAAGCCAGAGCTCGTGTTGGAGTATAATGGCAAAACTGTTTCAACTGAAGAAGAACATGTTTCTGATGCTATAAACATCGCCACTGAAGAGCTAGCAGGAAACGCAAAAGGGATTTCTAACACCCCTTTGACTTTATTGGTGAAGAAGAATGCTGTTCCTGATCTGACTATGGTGGATCTGCCAGGTATAACTAGAGTTCCTGTTCATGGACAGCCTGAGAACATCTATGACCAGATCAAAGATATAATCATGGAGTATATCAGACCGGAGGAGTCCATTATACTGAATGTTCTATCAGCCACTGTTGACTTTCCTACCTGTGAATCCATTAGGATGTCACAGAGTGTTGATAAAACAGGTTTTAGAACACTTGCTGTGGTGACAAAGGCAGACAAGGCACCAGAAGGACTGCTAGAGAAGGTTACTGCTGATGACGTCAACTTAGGACTTGGTTATGTGTGTGTGAGAAATCGAATAGGCGATGAGTCCTATGAAGAAGCTCGAATGGAGGAAGCTTTGCTCTTCGAGAACCATCCTCTTCTATCCATGATAGACAAATCCATCGTGGGGGTACCTGTCCTAGTGCAGAAGCTAGTTCAGCATCAAGCTTCAATTATTTCCAAGACATTGCCTGAGATTGTCAGAAAAATCAACGAGAAGCTTAATTCTCAGCTTTCTGAGTTGCAGAACTTGCCCAAGAACTTAACTTCTGTTGCTGATGCAATGACCGCATTCATGCATATAGTTGGATTAGTGAAAGAATCACTAAGAAAAATTCTTATTAGAGGAGAATTTGATGAGTACCCAGAAGACATAAACATGCACTGTACTGCTCGTTTGGTTGAGAAACTCAATGACTATTCAAAAGCCCTTCATGAATGTCCTGAAAGTAACCACACGAAGGATTTTCTGATGGAAGAAATAATGCTTCTGGAGGAAGCCAAGTAGATCGGCCTCCCAAACTTCATGCCTCGCACTGTTTTTCTTGCTTTGTTGCAGAGAAAGGTGAAAGGAGTTGCATTTAGGCCTATTCACTTTGTTGATGATGTGTGGGACTATCTGGAGAAAGTGTTGATTGAAGTCATTAACCGGCATTCAGAATACTATTATCAGCTTCAGAAGTCTACATCAAGAGCTGCAGAAAGTCTGATTGCTAGAATGAAGGAGAATTCCAGGAGGCATGTGATGGAAGCCATTGAAATGGAGAAGCTGACAGATTACACTTGTAACCAGAGTACATGGCTGAATACACTAGGTTGATGGCTCTACAGGATGCCTTCATGAAACAAGTATGTGATGATGAGATAATTCCATCTACAGTGATTCTGGATGGCATTGGAGAGATAGAGGTTGGTCATGTAAGACAATACAGACATGTTCTTCATCAAGCATATGACCTAAATATGAGGATGATAGCTTATTGGAAGATTGTACTGAGGAGGCTGATTGATACTATAGCATTGCATCTGCAGTTGAGCATATACAGTCTAGTGAACAGGGAGTTGGAGAAGGAAATCACTTTTGGTATGATGTCTCCAGGTTTTGGCGGCATTGGAAGCTTGTTGGAGGAGTCACCCTCCATAGCTGGGAAGCGCGCCAAGCTCAGTCAGAAGTGCTGAGAGAAAGCAAAGAAGTAGTCTCCAACATTATGGACGGAATTTCTAGCATTGGAGATTAGGTGCTGTAATATATATATCTTGAGAGTTGGATTATTGGATTCAGAGTGGGTGAAAGTGGATGTGTTTGTTTCTTAGTTTATTGTGCTTTTTGTTTACCCTTGCTGATTTTGTCCTTGTGCTTTATTCTGTTTTCTGTATGCTGGTACGTAGATTAGTATTTTATATGTTTTGAAATGTCGTTTAAGTATTTATCTAAATTGATGGTGTCGTTTATGTTTTCTGACCCCTCCTGCAACATAAACCCTCTAGCTTCAATTCTTTGTATGTTTTGAACTGTCGTTTTAGATACAATCATACAAATGAAACTCAGTTATTCAGATAAAACTGATCTTGCAAAGAAGATTCCAATGTGTAACGATAGTCCTATAATATTCATTCATTTGTTATAGAAGACCATTTTTAAAATACTAAAAAATTTACGAAACCATAATGAAATAACTATATTCTAAAGTTTAGGAATCATTGTATAGTATGAGAAACCTAATATAAGGTTAGCTACATACTGTCACAAAATATAACAGAACTTGACTTCTTTTTCTTCCACTGGTGAAGAGAAGCTCGTTGAGTTGAACTGACATATTTGGCATAATGATAATTATCACTAGTACGAGAGAGCCATAAATTTTTTGGAAACATTTTCAATATGTTGCAATTATGAAGTACATATAATGATTTTGATTTGCACAATGACGCTGCCTATTCATCATATCTCAAATATAAAAAAATTTTGGAGGAATTGTATTGGTCCAAAATATAAGAAAAAAAATAGATATTTGGTGCCATAAATGAGATTTTCCAATACTACCCCTCATTAATTAGGAAAAAAGTTGTGCTTTTTAATTGTTATTAATTGATTTAGTGTAAACAAAAATCATCAATCGAAGACAAGTATGTTTTAGTACAAATTAAAAAAAGTCAACTAACAATATTGGTACATGAGGTAGTTTTTTCTTCTTCTTATATTTAAAATATATATTCAATATAGCAACTAATTTTTGTGATGGATCTTGTAATAAGAATTCTTTATTGTTAATTCCATGGCAAATTCATTTAAAAATTCTGAGAGTGCCTTGCCTTTTCTAATCACAATTCTTTTAACTAGAAAAGATTCAGATCTATAAATTTTGTGCTGTATCGATTTTATAAAATATTAATTTCCATAATTTATTAAATTTTTAATTATCATGTCAAATCTTTTGGCCGAAAAAAATTAACATGTCGAAGACAAAAATTTGAATGAGATTGTATCTATTATTCTAATCATATATTGGATGCAAGTATTTAAATACTGAATATATATATATATAATATTTGTGTAGTAAATGGGTCCTAAGGTGGTTTTGAAACAAAACAAAACTTGCAATCACTACAAAGAAAGAAATAAAAACCTAGTCCCCGTATATAAAATTAGAAATCACCCTAGACAGTAACCAAAAAGAAAGAAAGAAATCACACTGGACAAATTGAATGTTTATTTTGTTAGCGTAGTGGGTTCAGATGGATTGACCCAAAAGTTCTCGTATTCATATGGGCTAGCTAGATACAATCCATCTCACTTTGGGTCTAATTTGGCTAGTCCATCTCTGACGAGTAAGCCCATGTTAACCGGTCTAATGCTTTCTAATTGAACTTGCAAGAGTGAACTTCAAAGTCATGTTTAGTATGCAAAATGTGAGGTACCAAAATTTAAAATAAACAAATAAATAAATGGAGGGCTCACTTTATCGCTTTAATCTAATTTTATCTTTGTAAAACAGAGGTGCTGCATCAATTAGGAGTCGTTCTTTTGGAATTTCGATCATAAAGTATTTAGGGGTTAATTTAAGGGATTTTAAACGTAAAGTATTAGAACTTTGTATTTTATATAAATTTTGTCCTATACATGAATAAAGATAAAAGAAAGATGAACGTACAATACTTACAACTTCCATTCATTTGCTACATAGCAAGTGAATCTGCGTCTTTATGAAGACCATAATGGTATTTGGGAACTCAAAACCAAGCAACCACAAACCATGATAAAATAGAATTATATATACAAACAAAGTCCTAGCATAATTGATAGATAATCTCTCTTCTACATTAGAGTTAAAATTAGGGGATAAAATCCTTATCTTGTAAAGATTTTGAACACTCCTTATGTATATTATTTTAATTTGAATCAAATTTAGTATACCTTGATTATCACTATTTAATAATATATTTTTATTGTTTTTAAACTAAAAATATAAAAATTATCTTTATTCCTATAAATTTTTTGTTGTGTATACCAAAAAGCCTTGACTAATGACTATATCAATTTTATTCCCCCATTATCTTAAGAACTAACTGTTTCATTTTTTCAATTACTAAGTAAAATAGAAGTATAAAAATTTTAATGATAATAAATCTATAGATTTCCAAGGGGTCGGCATGCTATATGGTTTACAGGAGTCTCAGTGGTAATTAATTTTAATAATAAATAATTTTATAAAATTCTGTAACAAGGTAAAGGATAAATTGCTTAATCGAAAAGAAATCAACTTTCTGTAAAAGAATAAAATTATAATTATAAATAAGACAGTAAATTTGAGTCCAGAGAAAGCAAAAAAAGAAGGGGGCGGCGTAGACAGTGAAGAACAACTTAGAAGACGACACGTGTGGAGCAAGCTCCTCGTACTCTGGGAAAAAAAGAAGTTCCTCGTACTGAAGTAATTGATCAATGATCCTCCTTCCACGTCTATCTTGCCCAGTCACTTACTCACTTCAGTGGGATCCCTTTTAGGGTACATCGGACGAGGTGGGGAAGCTTTACTATCCTGTCATATTTCATGTACTGTATTCTTTTTAATAATATATGCTGACAGTCTCTCTATTTATTTTAATAATAAATATTCTTTTCTCTATTTTTCAGAATTCTATTTTCATCCTCCAAACTATTAAATTCCCATTAAATAACTTTTTCTAGACTAAAATACTTATCTTTAACACAAACTTTTCTTTATAATCATTTAAACATATTAATTGGCCAACAGATATTTTTTTAATACAAATATTTTTATCTTTTTGTTAAATTATAAAATTGATCAATTTTATAATTTAAAACTTTTGTTAATACACTTATTTAGTAATTTTTTAGGCACATGTAAATATGTGCGTGCAATCACATTTGAGTGTGGACATGTAACTATGAGCTTGCATATGCGTGTGTGTGCATACATATTCGTGGATAGATATAAATTGATGAATACTATGTCTGAATTAAGAAAAGTTGTTAAAATTAGTTAATGATATTCCTCCTTAAAAAATGATCACAATATTAAAAATTGTAGTAAATTAAAGTCACTAAATTCCATCTCCATTTTTTTTTATATATAACACTCTTACTTTCTCTACCGACCTTAATTAATCAAGCACATATAAAAAAAATCATAAATATTTCATATATTTTCTAAAATCACTTATATTAAGCACCATAAAAAATAAAAGTATCTCATAATTAAGACCAGGGGCGTGCTTTTCATAGATTTTGTTTTTAAATCTGTAAGTGAATTAATTATTTGTTAGTTTGATACATTTTAAGTTGATATTTAGTTTGCTTTCAAAACCCTCATACATATATAATCATTATATAATTTTTGTAATTTATCTAATATTATTTAGCATATATTATTAAATATATTTTATATTTTATATATATTACGTTTATAAAAAAATAATTTTCCATACCCATGCAACGAGTAAATAATTAATCATATAATATGCAGAGGAATCATTGAGATTCGTTTTTTTTTTCTGGGTTTATAAGAGATAAAAGAAAACCAAAAAGATTGACCCTTCCCACTAAGTTTCCACGTGCTGTTCAAGTCAACAAAGTTTCCACCCATTTCTCTCTTCTCCTTCCTGAGTAAGTCACCGAAATGAATCAATTACCAAGCTCTCTTTTCCGCGAAAATGCCAAACACTCCGTTCAACCCATTATTCTACGCTCACACTTGAGTCTATATAATCCACAATTCTCGGAATCATTCTCCACAACTCACACCTCCTTACTCCCTTCAACCTGTTTTTACTTTTCTCGAGACTGTGAAAACACATAGCAAGATGGGAAGGTACTCAGCCTCCGAGTCTATTCATCAAACACTAGACTCCCTGGTCATAGACGACCAACCTCCGCCCATCAGTATCACTGTTCCACCCATTGTGTCCTCTTACAATGAGAAGATTCGACCCATTCTTGATGCTGTTGAGAACCTCAGGCGCCTTAACATCACCAAAGAAGGTATTCAGCTTCCAACCATTGTTGTTGTCGGTGACCAATCATCCGGCAAGTCCAGTGTCCTGGAATCTCTCGCTGGAATCAGTTTGCCACGTGGGCAGGGAATCTGCACGAGGGTCCCCTTAGTTATGAGGCTCCAGAACCACCCTCTCCCAAACCCAGAGCTTGTGTTGGAGTATGAAGGCAAAACTGTTCAAACTGACGAAGAACATGTCTCTGATGACATCATCGTGGCCACTGAAGAGCTTGCTGGCACTGCCAAAGGGATTACCAACACCCCCTTGACTTTATTGGTGAAGAAGAACGATGTTCCTGATCTTACAATGGTGGATCTGCCAGGTATAACTAGAGTTCCTGTTCATGGACAGCCTGACAACATCTATGACCAGATCAAAGATATAATCATGGAGTATATCAGACCGGAGGAATCTATCATCTTGAATGTTCTGTCAGCTACTGTTGATTTTCCAACCTGTGAATCCATTCGGATGTCACAGAGTGTTGATAAAACAGGTTTGAGAACTCTGGCTGTGGTCACGAAGGCAGACAAGGCTCCTGAAGGACTGCGAGAGAAGGTTACTGCTGACGATGTCAACATTGGACTTGGTTATGTTTGCGTGAGAAATCGAATTGGGGATGAGTCCTATGAAGAAGCTAGAATGGTGGAAACTGAGCTGTTCGAGAACCATCATCTGCTGTCAAAAATAGACAAGTCGATGGTGGGTATACCTGTCCTCGCTCAGAAGCTTGTTCAGCATCAAGCTTCAATTATATCAAAGACATTGCCGGAGATTGTTAAGAAAATCAACGAGAAGCTCAATTCTCAGCTTTCTGAGTTGGAGAGCTTGCCCAAGAACCTGACATCTGTCGCTGATGCGATGGCTGCTTTCATGCATATGATTGGATTAGTGAAAGAGTCGCTCAGGAAAATTCTCATTAGAGGAGAATTTGATGAGTACCCAGAAGACAGAAACATGCACTGTACTGCTCGCTTGGTAGAGAAACTCAATGACTACTCAAAAGCTCTTCATGAATGTCCTGAAAGTAACCACACGAAGGATTTTCTCATGGAAGAAATAATGCTTCTGGAGGAAGCCAAGTGGATCGGCCTCCCAAACTTCATGCCTCGCGCTGTTTTTCTTGCTTTATTGCAGAGAAAGGTGAAAGGAGTTGCATTTAGGCCTATTCACTTTGTTGATGATGTGTGGGACTATCTGGGGAAAGTGTTGATTGATGTCATTAACCGGCATTCAGAATACTATTATCAGCTTCAGAAGGCTACATTGAGAGCAGGAGAAAATCTGATTGATAGAATGAGGGAGAATTCCAAGAAGCACGTAATGGAGGCTATAGAAATGGAGAAGCTGACAGATTACACTTCTAATCCAGAGTACATGGCTGAATACACTAGGCTGACGGCTCAGCAGGATGCCTTCACGGAACGAGTATGTAATGATGATATGATTCATTCTACAGCCCTGGATGGTGTTGGACAGATAGAGATTGGTAATCTGAGAGGGCACAGACATGTTCTTCATCAAGCATTTGACCTGAAGATGAGGATAATAGCTTATTGGAGGATTGTGTTGAGGAGGCTGGTTGATACCATAGCCCTGCATCTGCAGTTGAGTATAAACAATCTTGTGGACAAGGAGTTGGAGAAGGAGGTCACTGCTGTCATGATGTCTCCGAGTTTTGGAGGAATTGAAAGCTTGTTGGAGGAGTCACCCTCCATAGCTGGGAAGCGTGCGAAGCTCAACCGAAGTGTTGAAGTTCTCAGAGAAAGTAAGGAAGTAGTGTCCAACATCATGGACCGAATTTCTAGCTATGGTGGTAAGGTGCTGTGATGTGTATGCACACAAACATGTGTACTACGTATATATGTGTGCGCTCATAGTACTGGTGATAAGAATGGGTCTGTTTTAGTGTGTTATTTGTCTTTTCTCTGTTTTTTCTGCTTTTGGAATCTGTTCCTTTGTTGCTGATGTCTTTGTTAGTAGTTTCTATCTAAATTGATGATGTCATAAATACTTTAGCTTTTCTAAATTTTTAAAACTGACCTTTTACATGCACCTGAAGCCCTGATTTAAATAAATTTGACCTTTTGTCACCCAGAAAAAAGAAAAAGAAAAATCTGACTAAGTTGCATTTGGAGCAAGAAAGGAATTATGTAAAGAAGACATTAGAACAAAAGAAGTTATAAGACCCTTTTTGGACCACTAAAAAATTAATAAACTATTATAAAACAGCCAAAAGAGTTAATGAATTATTTTAAAACAATAAAGTTGAGGAATCAGTTTTACAGTTTGAGAAACATCATTAAAGGATTGGTTTCACACCGTTACAAGATATAACGAAATTAACTTGCTTCTTTCACTCTGGAAGCAAAGTTTGCTTAGTTGCACTGTTGTTTTTTTAGCCTTATTGGTATGATTAAAATTATCACTATTACAAAGAAACTATAATTATTTGCAGAAGCATAATTCAAAATTTTGCAGAATATGATTTTCATGTGAAGCATCATTCATTCTGGTGAGCAATGACGGTTTATGCAGTAGCCTCATTGGATAATATCCTCTCACTAACAATGAAAGATATGAATAATAATTGTTGTTTTAAAGCAAATATTTTGTATTGGGCTTTTCCATTACATTCAAATGAATCAGATATTTTTTATACAACTATACAAAATAATAAATATAAAGGAGAGACCCTAAAAACAAATTAAAGTAAAAAATTCCTCATTACACACCCTCTCTAGAATATAAGGTAAATTTATACAAAAGAATTACTCACATTTATCCTATTATGTGGATAAAGTGTTAAAGTTGAGCAATCTAGAACTTGTGATCGATGTCCTACAAGTATATAAGATTAACTGTAATAATAGAAAATTTTGAAATATCCCCATTGTTGAACTCAAGGGAGATTAACTTGACTAGTCCAACTAATTTTAGTTCAAGTGCAAAATATATTGATTTAGAAGATTAAATTGATGAAAATAAATTGTAATTGTAAGAGAATGAGAGTTGATCCAGATGCAACTAGAAGTCTAAAGCCTAATCTAATCTGAATTCTATTTGAAGGTATATTAAAAATAAATCTAAAAAAATCAACTGAAAAATCTTAAAAAAAAAACTTTAAACTAACTTTTAATCGCCAAATGTGAGGCCTAAAAATATTTATCTCATAACCTATCTGTTTAAACAACCTTCAATGGCATTATAACTACCTCCCGCGCTTGACCCCACTCACCTTTGTCCTTGTGATAAGGTAGATGTAGGACTTCCACATGATAACTCTCACTCTCCCAAAAAAAAAAAATTGTGAATCCTCATCGAGTCTCATCGCTTCCTTTCCAGTGAGAAGGTATATATCGCATTCCCATGTGACAGGCACCGTTTGAATTTTAGTTTGTCAAAATGAAGATTTAGTAAAATTAATTTTATAATGTGGTTATCCTAAAAATTAATTTTTGATTAAAGTGTTTATATTTAAATAATTTATGTGAAAATTAGTTTCGGTAAAAATGATTATATTTAAATGATTTTAATTAAAAATAGTTATAGATGTATAATTTTTTTCCAATTATTAATAGATAAATTTTTTTTGTCCAATACCTATTTAAAAAATATTTGTGAGTATGTTTGTCTAAAAAAAATTGAGTCTAAAAAGGAGGAAAAAATAAAGGAAAAATTATAGGTAGAGACCAGTATAATGAATTAATTATAAAAAGAATTTAAGTTGATAAAAAATATTAAAATTTAAAATATTAAATAATAAAATTAGAAAAAAATAGTAATAGGCTATATTTTATAATAAAATTATTATTTTTATTTCTAACTATAATTTCTTCAAAAATAAAAAGGGAAACATTTAAGTAGTGGTAGAAAGAATTAATTATAAAAAAATTTAACTAAAAAAAATTAAAATATGAAATATTAAGAAATAAAATTAGGAGGATAAATAGAAATAAATTTTAATTCTAAATTAAAAAAATACTGTGAACAACAACTTCTTAGACAAGAAACGTGTAGGGCAAGTTCCTCGTATTCAAATAATTGATCAATCTACTTCCTTTCCACCTCTAGCTGGGTCACTCCAGTGGGACCCCTGTCAGGTTACATTGAAAAGGATGTGGGGAAGCTTTACCATCTTGTCATTTTTTATGTATTGTATTTTTTTTAATAATATGTACTGGCCGTCCCTCTATTTATTTTAATGATAAAGATCTTAATTCTATTTTAAAAATATATATAAACCTCTTTTAAAACTAAAAGTTTACATAAATCTCTCCATTATTTTTTAAAATTCTATTTTTATCCTCTAAACTATTAATTTTCCATTAAATAACTTTTTTAGGGATACTTGTCTTTGACACAATCTTTTTATAATCATGTAAACATATTAATTGGCCAAAAAAGATTGTTTTAATACAAATATTTTTTTATCCTTTTATCATATTATAAAATTGAATAATTTTATAATTTTAAATTTTTGTTAACACATTTATTTAATTATTTATTTAGTAATTTTTAGGCACATATGTAAATATGTGCATGCAATCACATTTGAGTGTGGACATGTGATCATATGCATGCATTTGCGTGTGGGCATGCACGTATATGGATAGATATAAATTGATGAATACTATATTGCATAAATTAAGAAAAGTTGTTAAAATTAATTGATGGTGTTATTCCAAAGAAAATGATCATAACATTCAAAAATTATATTAAATTAAAGTCATTAAACTCTATTTCCATCTTTTTCATATATCATTTTTATTTCCTTTACCCACCTTAATTAATTAAGGGGATATCAAGAAAAAAAAATCATAAATACATCATATATTTATTAAAATCACTGATATTAATAACCATGAAAAAAGTATCCCGTAACTAAGACGAGAGGCAGTGCTTTTTATAAGTTTTGTTTCTAAATCTATAAATGAATTAATTATTTGTTAGTTTGATACATTTTAAGTTGATATTTAGTTTGCTTTCAAAAGCCTCATACCTATATAATTGTTATATAATTTTTGAATTTATCTAAAATTATTTAGCATATATTATTAAATATATTTTATATTTTATATATATTATGTTTATAAAAAAATAATTTTTAATATCCATGCAACGAGTAAAATAATTAATCATATAATATACAGAGGAATCTCTAGAATCTCTGGCCCACAATAAAAATATACAGAGGAATCAATGAGGTTAACCCCCGTTTTCTTGGTTTATAATAGGGGATAAAAGAAAACCAAGAAGATTGACCCTTCCCAATCAGTTTCCACTGTTCAAGTCAACAAAGTTTCCACCACCCATCTCTGTCTCTTCTCCTTCCTGAGCAAGTCACCGAAATGAACGAATTCCCAAGCTCTCTCTTTCCGCGAAAATACCAAACACCCTGCTCACCCCATTTTTCTATGCTCACACTTGAGTCTATAATAATCCACAATTCTCGGAATCATTCTCCACAACTCACACCTCCTTACTCCCTTCAACCTGTTGTTACTTTTCTCGAGACTGTGAAAACACATAGCCAGATGGGAAGGTACTCAGCCCCCGAGTCTATTCATCAAACACTAGACTCCCTGGTCATAGACGACCAACCTCCGCCCATCAGTATCACTGTTCCACCCATTGTGTCCTCTTACAATGAGAAGATTCGACCCATTCTTGATGCTGTTGAGAACCTCAGGCGCCTTAACATCACCAAAGAAGGTATTCAGCTTCCAACCATCGTTGTTGTCGGTGACCAATCATCCGGCAAGTCCAGTGTCCTGGAATCTCTCGCTGGAATCAGTTTGCCACGTGGGCAGGGAATCTGCACGAGGGTCCCCTTAGTTATGAGGCTCCAGAACCACCCTCTCCCAAACCCAGAGCTCGTGTTGGCGTATGAAGGCAAAACTGTTCAAACTGACGAAGAACATGTCTCTGATGACATCATCGTGGCCACTGAAGAGCTTGCTGGCACTGCCAAAGGGATTACCAACACCCCCTTGACTTTATTGGTGAAGAAGAATGATGTTCCTGATCTTACAATGGTGGATCTGCCAGGTATAACTAGAGTTCCTGTTCATGGACAGCCTGACAACATCTATGACCAGATCAAAGATATAATCATGGAGTATATCAGACCGGAGGAGACTATCATCTTGAATGTTCTGTCGGCTACTGTTGATTTTCCAACCTGTGAATCCATTCGGATGTCACAGAGTGTTGATAAAACAGGTTTGAGAACTCTGGCTGTGGTCACAAAGGCAGACAAGGCTCCTGAAGGACTGCTAGAGAAGGTTACTGCTGATGACGTCAACATTGGACTTGGTTATGTTTGCGTGAGAAATCGAATTGGGGATGAGTCCTATGAAGAAGCCAGAATGGTGGAAGCTGAGCTGTTCGAGAACCATCCTCTTCTGTCAAAAATAGACGAGTCGATGGTGGGTATACCTGTCCTTGCTCAGAGGCTTGTTCATCATCAAGCTTCAATTATTTCAAAGACATTGCCGGAGATTGTTAACAAAATCAGCGAGAAGCTCAATTCTCAGCTTTCTGAGTTGGAGAGCTTGCCCAAGAACCTGACATCTGTTGCTGATGCTATGACTGCTTTCATGCATATGGTTGGATTAGTGAAAGAGTCGCTCAGGAAAATTCTCATTAGAGGAGAATTTGATGAGTACCCAGAAGACAGAAACATGCACTGTACTGCTCGCTTGGTTGAGAAACTCAATGACTACTCAAAAGCTCTTCATGAATGTCCTGAAAGTAACCACACGAAGGATTTTCTCATGGAAGAAATAAAGCATCTGGAGGAAGCCAAGTGGATCGGCCTCCCAAACTTCATGCCTCGCACTGTTTTTCTTGCTTTATTGCAGAGAAAGGTGACAGGAATTGCATTTAAGCCTATTCACTTTGTTGATGATGTGTGGGACTATCTGGGGAAAGTGTTGATTGAAGTCATTAACCGGCATTCAGAATACTATTATCAGCTTCAGAAGTCTACATTGAGAGCAGGAGAAAATCTGATTGATAGAATGAGGGAGAATTCCAAGAAGCACGTAATGGAGGCTATAGAAATGGAGAAGCAGACAGATTACACTTGCAATCCAGAGTACATGGCCGAATACACTAGGTTGATGGCTCAGCAAGATGCATTCTTTAAAGAAGTGTTTCAAGATTTCAGACGTACACCTAGAGTAACCCTGGATGGTATTGGAGAGATAGAGATTGGTCATATGAGGCAGTCTGGAAATGTTTTTCAAAATGCATATGACTTGAAGATGAGGATCATAGCTTATTGGAGGATTGTGCTGAGGAGGCTGGTTGATACCGTAGCCCTGCATCTGCAGTTGAGTATAAACAATCTTGTGGACAAGGAGTTGGAGAAGGAGATCACTGCTGTCATGATGTCTCCGAGTTTTGGAGGAATTGAAAGCTTGTTGGAGGAGTCACCCTCCATAGCTGGGAAGCGTGCGAAGCTCAGCCGAAGTGTTGAAGTTCTCAGAGAAAGCAAGCAGGTAGTGTCTAACATTATGGACAGAATTTCTAGCTACGGAGGTAAGGTGCTGTGATGTGTATGCACACACAAACGTATACATGTATACGTATATATGTGTGCACGCCCTTATATTGATAAAATTAGGTGTATTTCAGTGTGTTATTTTTCTTTTCCTTGTTTATTCTGCTTTTGTAATCTGTTCCCATGTTGCTGATGATGTCTGTTAGTAGTTTCTATCTAAATCGATTATGTCAATTTCTCACCCCCCCTCACAAAAGCAACATAAATCCTTTAGCTTTTCTAAATTTTTGAAACTGACCTTCGTTTACATACATCTGAGGTCCTAATTTAAATAAATCTGACCTTTTGTCACCCAGAAAAAAAAAAAATCTAAGTTACATTTGAAGCGAGAAGGAAATTATGTAAAGAAGACATCAGAACAAAAGAAGTTATATATGACACTTTATGGACCACTAAAAAATTAATAAACTATTATGAAACAGCCAAAAGAGTTAATGAATTATTTTAAAACAATAAAGTTGAGGAATCAGTTTTACAGTTTGAGAAACATCATTAAGGGATTGGTTTCACACCGTTACAAGATATAACGAAATTAACTTGCTTCTTTCACTCGGGAAGCAAAGTTTGCTTAGTTGCACTGTTGTTTTTTTAGCCTTATTGGTATGATTATAATTATCACTATTACAAAGAAACTATAATTATTTGCAGAAGCATAATTCAAAATTTTGCAGAATATGATTTTCATGTGAAGCATCATTCATTCTGGTGAGCAATGACGGTTTATGCAGTAGCCTCATTGGATAATATCCTCTCACCAACAGTGAAAGATATGAATAACCATTGCTGTTTTAAAGCAAATCTTTTGTATTGGCCTTTTACATTACATTCAAATGAATCATATATTTTTTATACAACTATACAAAATAATAAATATCAAAGGGAGACCCTAAAAACAAAAGTAAAAAGTTCCTTACTACACACCCTCTCTTGAACATAAAGGAAAATTTATACAAAAGAATTACTCACATTTGTCCTATCACGTGGATAAACTGTCAAAAGTTGAGCAGGCTAAAACTTGTGATTGATGTATTCTACAAGTATACGAGGTCAATCGTAATAATAAAAATTCTAAAATATCCCTGGTGCTGAACTTAAAGAAGGTTAAGTTTATTAATCCAACTAAGTTTAGTATGAGTGCAAAATATATTGATTTAGAAGATTAAATTGATGAAAACAAATTGCAATTGTAAGGGATTGAAAGTTGATTTAGGTGCAATTAAAAGTTTGAGACTTTTAAAAGTATGAGTCTGGCATGTTAGCCTATATGAACATATTTTTTAAACATATTCAAAAGTATATTAAAATTAAATCTAAAAAAATCAACTCAAATTCTAAGGGAAAAAAAAAACTTTAAACCAACTTTTAATCGCCAAATGTGAGGCCTAAGAATATTTTTCGTATACTCTATGTACTTAAACGACCCTTAATGGCAATATAACTAGCTCCCACGCTTTTTTAGACCCACTCACCTCGTTTTTTTTTTCTTTTATTGTGATATATAGTCTTAGGTCTTCCACATGAAACTCTTTCACTCTCCAAAAAAAATTGTGAATCCTCGTTGAGTCTCATAGCTTCTTTTCCCGTGAGAAGTTATGAAGCTCGCGCTTTCTTAGTCATCATTAAGAATACTGGAAAAGGATCGTAGGTTCACGATGTAATGCTTGATTCCTATCACTACTCTACTGTAAGTGCTCCTTTTTTTTTTTCTTTTTTTATGGACCAAGGAAGGACTGAGCCCTGAAAGGAAAAACACCAAAATTACATAAAGGGGATATAAATCCTAGCACGATCTTTATTGACCAGCATCTGGAGGTTTGAAGGAATACTTTCCATCTCATAGAGAGTAGTGTTGGATATATTTAATTTAATAATGTTTAATTTGAATTTATTCAAATTATATATTTATATTGTTTAATTAATTAAATATATCTTAACTTAATGTGGTCCTAATCTTCAAGAGAAGATATTGTCAGTTCAGTTGAGCGATTTTTAAACTCAGTCTTGATTTTGTCTTTATCTTTATTTGAATTCAAATTCAAATTTAAATTTAATGACCGATGATGGCCAAGGTTATTTAAATAGAGGCAGACTGAGTTGAGTTTATACATACGCTCTGGTTCCCCGATTAGTTGAAACTAATTCCCAGGCTCCATCACTGAGTCTCATAACTAGTTGGAAGAACTGTCTGCATAGATTATTTTCTTATATTTTCTTCTAACTAATTTTTATATGTGATTTCAGATCTAATATTTAGATTGAGTAACTCCAAAACTCTCTACATCAGATCATTTAGCATGGTGAGAGGTATTTATAAAGTCTTCCGCTGCTCTTATAATTTTGTGGAAAAATTCAATATATAGAATTTATATTAAAAATTGAATTTGTCTAACATGTGGTATCAGAGCTAATTGTTTTATAACCTCTCCTTTTGCATCCTAATCTATATGTTCAATATCTGTGATTAGGAAAGTTGTTTTTCAATTGCTACATACTGAAATTTAAGATTTCGTTAGAAATTGGATCTGCACTGCTTCTGGGTTCTAAGCTTATTTTTTCTGTATGTGAAAATTTCTTTGTGGCCCTTGAAATTCGAAATCATAGAGAGGAATTATTGGGGGTTTTCAATCTGTCGATTCATGCATGAGATATTGAAATTGACATGTATAATATGCTTGCCTTGATTTTCTGGTCATATCACTCTCAAAGTCATTGGAAAACATGGCAGAAACACTGGGGAATAATAGCTTAGTGAAACACTGCCTCTCACTAATGACAAGCAAGCTGGACCAGTGTTGTATGTTGACTTTCATGTCATTATGGGCCTGTTATGGATTTCTTAATTTTTTTTTCTGTTGTTATGGCTAATTTTCTTGGCTAGTATTAAAAAAAAGGTTGAATTTGGGCCTAGTCTCTAATTATAATTCTGGAAATAATTTCAGTACATATTTGTGGTTAAATTCTATTGGAGCTAGAATTTTATGATATTTAAATTTCCAGAACTTGTTCATTGGGTCCAATGGGTTATTTTGAATAATACATGTATTGAATAGTAAATGTTATTTGATTATTTATTTGTTGTGACATTTTAAATGTTTAGAAATTTGGATAATTAATTTTTGGGTTATTAAAATATTTTTTATAAAAATATTATTCTGTTATTTAATTGTTTAGAATTTGGAAAAATCTTATTTAGACAATTATAACACTGTTTTGATTTTTGCAAAATAATTGAGTTATTTATTAGCCCAAAATTAATTTTCTAAACAATTGTTGGACACATTGAATAAATAAAATAGTGGGAGAATTTGTTTAATTATTTAATCACATTTTTGTTTGGTTGATTAAATTAATTATTTAAATTCTCATAATGATTGTGCATATATATGATTTTAATTGCTTATAATCTATGATATTTGTGATTAGCATGCATCTAATTAAATAATCAATGAATCATTTATAATTGTTGCATGCATTATTGTTTCAATAAAATCACATATGGATTTAAAATATCAATTCTAATTATATGTGTAATTGTAATTTATCTTTACTCACAGGGAGATAATTATAGTTACACATTTAATTAGGATGAAATAGAATGGCCTTATATTTCCTAAGTAGCCCACAGGTATTAGAAAATATGAATGCATTCTAGTTTCATCATGTTAATAGGAGAAAATATTACGCATTTATGATATAATCATATGGGGAGAATTTTTAATTAATTAGTCATATATATGATTTAATTGATTAATTAACTAAATGATTCTCATTGCGTGGTGCCTATATGAGTGCATATGTATGTCCTTTAAGCATAATGATTCTAGATGTCTTGTGATTAGCATGTATAGTTAAGGAGTAGCCACAACATCCTTACATGACTGAATATATACATTCTTGATTTGTTTTAACAAACAAAGATATCACATAAAAACTTAAAGACATCAATTCTAATTAAGTGTATAATTATAACATATCTTTGCCCACAGGTAGATAATTATAAATATATATACTTAATTAGGATGAAATAGATGTTGCCTTGTGCTTTCTAACTAGCCCACAGGTATTAGAAAGTATGAATGCCTTCTAGTTTCATCATAAATAATACATAAATTTATGCTATGCTGAAATCTTTGCCCACAGGTAGATTTTAGTGATACGGAATTTATGTTTAGTATGTGTTACATTGGTAAGCATACATTTTTGTTAAATGTGATGGATGATTGCCTCATATAGAATTGATGTAAGCATGTTTTAAGTTGCATCCTGAAAAATTGCAGTGTTATTATCATCTCTTGGATTGTTTGGTTAGGGACAACTATAGAGTTCAAAGGAGAAAAACCTTAACTCTTTGGGAGATATTGACATAAAGTTCCTGTACCCATTAATGTTAGTATGAGATAATATTGTACCAATGATGGGAGTAATACAATTCTCTCAATACAATAATAATGAAATCTCAATGCAGAGCAAAATATTTGGATACATAATTGATTTGAGGATGTCAATATCCATTTATAGGCAATGGTTGAATTATGGTATAAGTCACTATTTAGTGTTCTAACTCTAAAATAATTCTCCGTAAAGTAAATAGACACTAAAGGTATGTGATTGACATACCATACAGGTGAGAGACATGTCTCTCAAGATAAGAGAATCTCCATTGATCTTTGTGCACACAATTCTTAATTAGATATCTCATCAGTATGAGCTATTATAAATTTCTCACAACATGCATAAAGAGATATATATAGTTAATATTTATTGGATATATGTGTGGAAAGGAAAATTAGGCTCAAATTTGGATTAGAAGTGAGATTCTAATAAAGGATTTAGTTCCAAAGATAGACCATGAAGAAAGAGGCATATAAAGAGTAATTACCTCACAAAAGGGTCTTATTTGAGAATAATAGTTATACTCTTATCTTTAATATATATATATATATTTTTAATCTCATTTAGTTAAAGCATATTAAGGATAAAAATTCTTCCTATTATGTGATAGAGGAGAATATTAATGTCTCCATTATAGAGAATTAACAAAGGTTTATAAAGAATGAGATTATTTAAGCTCAAAACCTCGTTAACTCTAATTCATATATGAAATGCATTAAAGATTAAGTAGATATATATATGCTTGGAAGAATTTAATTGCTAGAGATTGTAAATGCTAGTGTGTAGTGTCTGGTTTTTGTATTTATATTCTAATTGTTTAAAATGATCATTCCCTATTATTATTAATTTTTCATGATTCATGAATACTACTTGTTTTATAATTAAGATAAGGCATATGATGCCTTAATAAGGATGTAAAGTAAAAGTAGAGAATTAATCCTATAAACGGGTTAATATGGTGTGATTAATTAAAGGAATGAAAGTTATTACAAGTACACTAGTGATGGATAAATTCACTCAAGACAACAATGTACATTTAAAATAAGGTTCCAATTTTTTTTGTAATTAAATACATCTTTTGAAGCCCATAAGGTTGGAATATTATTTTTAATGATTTACTCTCATTAACTTGTCTTGTAAAGGTAAGAGTGAATGGAGGTTGTTCCTTAAGTTTTCATTGCATATTTGGGTGAAAATGTAAAGAAGCTTAAAAGATAAAAACTATAATATCTGTCACATATAGGATATGTAGAGATTAGGAATACCAAGTTCATTGAGAAATGTCATAATTAGTGGGAGTGATCAAATATATAACAAACCTATAAGGAATGATCACATAAAGATAAATGAAACCACTAATTATGATGAAATACTGGTTTTACATGAAACTTATTTTTATAAGATGAATGTAAAACATAATAAAGTTTTGAAATCTAATTGGTCATGCTGAAAATTAAGAGTATCAATGTCTTGGATTCTATTAACTATTGAAAAGAAATCTCATAAAGAATAAGAGATATCTGAAGATAGTTATAAATGGAACTCTTATTATGCAACTTCAATCTTAATAATAGATTGAATTATGACCAATTATGATTGAGAATTTGGCAATCATTGACAATTATCTGGTGTACATTAAGAAACTTGATTAGAACATGAACATTAAGAATAATCCAATTTGTTCTCACATACAATAAAGTAAATTCCAAATTAAGATATGATTTCATGATAAAAATGAGAGATCTTAAGGCAAATAATATTTGAAAATTTGTATAATTGCTAGTGAGGTTAAGAGAATTAGCCATAAATGGGTTTTTATGATCATAAGGAATTCACTAATCAATATTATATATTACAAATTAAAGATTATTTGCTAAATAGTTTTCTCTATAAAAAAAAAGGAATTGATGATAGTGAGATTTTCTCCTATATTGATAAATAATTCCTTCATTATTATCATGAATCTATATGCTAATTGGAATATTATGAAAATTATCACTCTTATTATGACTATAAGAGAGATGTATGTGAAATAATGTGATGTGTTCAATAAATACTAAGGAGAATTTAATTAGGCAGGACTTTCCATGATAATGGTAGTTGAAGTCTCATGATGTGATCACATTTTTTTTTATAATGTTGAGAATATCATAGATCCTTGTTTATACAACTGGATTAGTGAGAGTTGAGTCATCTATTTAATTTTAGTTATAGATGACATATTGCTTATGATAAATGACTAAAGATGTTGCAAAAAGCATGATAACTTTGTTCAAGAGTTATGATGTAAAAGATATAGGTAGAATATCTTTAGAGATGTATAAAGAGATAATTCTCAAAAATTTTGGAATTATCATAAAGAACCTATAAGCACTTGAACATTCATGAATAAGGTATTTTTTGCCATATGTGACATCTATATTTGCCATATGTCCCTGATAAGATTTGGAAAGAAATGAGAATAATATTTCTTTCATGCTAGTAGTGAAAGGCATAATATATGTCTAAATGTGCACATAAATTGACATAGCATTTGTGAAAGGAATATTATAAAGATCCCAAAGCAATTTATGCTTAGATAATAAATGATAAACTGCAAAGAATACTAGAAATTCATGCTTACATATAAAAGATCAATAATTAGGAAAATACAGCATTTGTTCAATTTAGTAGGATAAGTTGACTTTAAAAAGTCAATATTATGACACATCCTAATGCAAGATGAACAAATTATGTTATGGAGGAGTGCAAGATTGCTAAGCAATAACTAATTGCTTACTTCCACCATAAATGCTAAATTTGATCTTTGATTTGAGGCAAGTTTACATAAATGTTGAATTTCATCTTGGGTTTCAAATTGGAGATTCGTTTGAGGCCATAAAGAAGTGTGTTAATTATATAAAGTGAAATGGTCATGCACCACATAAAGAGAAGATCCTTGATTAAGAGCATGCAATTAAAAAATATAAAGGATCATACACCTCATATGAGAAAGATCGCATTATGGTGATCTAAATGAAGTGTGTTTAAGTGATGAAATTTGTATTTGTAGTTCATCAACTCAATATATGTATATATTGTATACAATTCTGGTAAGATTGATGAACATTAAGTCAGGAACCGAATAAACATTTAAGGTTTATTCATAAAGATAATTTTCCATAAAGTAAGGATATTACTTGTAATACATGGAAGGTAATACTCACATGATTAGAGGACCTACCACCATGATTCTTATAGTATTGCTTAAATATTCCTTGATATATCAACTGACTAATCAAGATCGGACCAAGTGGGAGAATGTTGGATATATTTAATTTAATAATGTTTAATTTGAATTTATTCAAATTATATATTTATATTGTTTAATTAATTAAATATATCTTAACTTAATGTGGTCCTAATCTTCAAGAGAAGATATTGTCAGTTGAGCGATTTTAGAGAATAAGGGATAAACTCAGTCTTAATTTTATCTTTATCTTTATTTGAATTCAAATTTAAATTTAAATTTAATAACCGATGATGTCCAAGGTTATTTAAATAGAGGCAGACTGAGTTGAGTTTATACATACACTCTGGTTCCCCGACTAGTTGAGACTAATTCCCAGGCTCCATCACTAAGTCTCATAACTAGTTGGAAGAACTGTCTGCATAGATTATTTTCTGATATTTCCTTCTAACTAATTTTTATATGTGATTTCAGATGTAATATTTAGATTGAGTAACTCCAAAATTATCTGCATCAGATCATCTAGCATGACGAGAGATATTTATAAAGTCTTCTGCTGCTCTTATAATTTTGTAGAAAATTTCAATATATGAAATTTATATTAAAAATTAAATTTGTCTCACAAGTAGTACTCGTTGAAGCAGACCCCATCTTAGCGTGGCCATCGGCCACCAAATTAACATCCCTCCTGACAACATCAAGTTTCACTTCCCAGTTGTGATTCAAAAGATTCATGATCAGGCAAACAGTAGTACTAGCATCCTTGGTATTGAAATTTCTATCCCTTAATCCTCCCATAATGTTGGAGGCATTAGACTCAATTAAAAGCTTTTGAAATCCTTCTCTTCTAGCTATCTTAAGGCCAACCAGAATAACACGAGCCTCTGCTTTAACAGCACTGTAATGACCAAAATTTTGGTAGCACCCCAAAAGCCATGACCCCTTTGATTCTCTGAAGACTCCACCCGCCTGGTTATTAGCAAGCCTCCACGAACCATCAGTATTTAGTTTTATCCATTCTCTACTCGGGCAAGACCATCTGACAGGGACTGTATGCTGCAACTGGTTGTCCTTTCTCCAATTTGCTCCTCCCTGCAAAGTCAAATTGACATATTTTCTGGTAATCACAATAGAAGGAACTGGGTGTCTTTTAAAATTTGGGTCAAGGATACTGAAATTTCTCCACTTCCACAGTTGTCATACCCCGTAACCTCATAGAGCAGCCCAACTTTTTGGTTTATCTCTTCTAGCTTCTCTTTGCAAATTGAAGGAAAACCAATCCGTCAAAGGGAGAGTAGAAATCACTCTTAAATTGTTCATCCACCAGAGGATACCATAAACTTTTAGCATAGCTACTGTCCCGCAAACCATGAATAACATCCTCCACTTTGTCTTGGCATATATTGCAAAGAGGGCTGTTACTGGCCAATTTGCTTCTTCTATCATTAGTTAAGAGCTTGTTTTGCACTGCAAGCCACATAAATACTTTAATCCACTCCGATCCTTGCCATTTCCATATAAAGTTCCAAGGACTTGAGGAAGCCACGATATTTTCCATACTGTAGGGGCTTTTGTTTCAAACTTTTGCTTGATGTTTCCATATACTCCCTCTGGAGCAAAATATAAAGGGTTTTTAACTACTTCACGCATATTAAGGAAAGATAGTTATACTCTTAAATTTCTAAAAAAAAAACTCAACATCTCATATTTACCCTTATTAATTACTAATAATTAAAGTTGTTTTCACTCTTTTCCATTATAAATTAAGAGACTTATCATCAATGAATATGGGCAAAAAAGATAAACTACTATTAAATATTATATAAAACCTTATATTATGAATCAAAGAAAAATTTTAAGAAATTTCTTATATTTTGGACCTGATAGAGTATATATATACATATATATGTATTAAAAAAAAATAAAGAAGCCCACTTTTGTAATGTGGTTTCAGCCACTGTTCATACTAGAAAGAAAAGAAGGCTTAGGAGTTCTGAAGAAGAGATGGAAATAGAAATAGAAATAGAAGGAAGGGAGGGGTTGAGAATATTATAGATATGCGATTTGAGAAGTGGTCAGTTCCGAATGGGCTACTGCATAATAAAAATGGCCTGTGTAAAATGTAAGGGGTGGAACCACATTATAAAGTGAATTTTATGAACTTTCTCACCATCTGAGTTTGGTTGGCACGTTTAATTTAATATCTCTAAGAAATTGTATAAGTAATTATATAAATAATTTAATAAAATTATTTTAAATTATATTATATTATATATAAATAATAAAATTTATGTAAACAAATTAGACATGAGCTTGTCCTTTTTATGAAATAGGTCAAATGAGGCTCAAATTAGGCCGATCTACCGGCCACCTAATAGGGTTCCGGTCAATTTTCATCCTTAATTAAGAATATTTATAAGCTAAGTTTGGTTTGATTTTGAATAAAAAAGAATAAAAAACAAAGTCAAACCAATTGATTTGACACTTCTTGAGACACTTTCAATTTTATTTTTAATTGGTTTAGTTCAATTTGAATTAATTTTTTTGTAAATGTTATTCTTCTTAAAAAATTAAATCAAATAAGTTTGATATATATATTTTATAAATACAAATTTTATCTAAATATTTTACTTTTACTAAAACTAAAATTCAATCATGTGCGATACATAGAAAGCTCCAATTATATATAATTAAATTATACATATATTATTATATATCACAATTACAAATCAATACATTTATGTTCATATGTTTTAAATAAGTAATTAACTTTTATAAAATTATATTAGTAATTTTCATATTTTTGTCAATAAATAAAATATTATGAAGTAAACCAATACAAACTAATTGTTGAAAACCCAAAAACTACATGCTAATCTATCAATGTTTGTCCAAAACCAAAACATTTCAAAGACCCTATATATATACACACACACACACACCGCATTGGTTGTTGTGCCTGTTGGAATTCGTTTGCAATCAAGAATAAGAATTGTCGTAACTTTCTTAATTTGTATACAAAACACAACTACACATAGCTTATCAGGCCCAATGCTACACAAACTTTAATCTTTACTTTTGTTTATACTCATGAAAAAAGAAATTATATTTCTTTTACAAAAAAGAGATTAGATTTCAAAATATTAATTATTTTCAAATAATTGATGGTACCAATTACATTAATGGTTAAGCAAGAACTCAAATTTTTAAACCGATTTGATTGATTATGTGTTTCCTTGATTTGAATTTGATATAAAGTTAAGATTGCAAATTGACCTAATAAAATCTTAATTAAAAAAAGTGAAATTTTTTAATAACAATTAAAATTTATTATAAATTTAAAATTTCATTAAAAAGTATATATTATATATTTGATCAAATTAAAGTGCCACTTTTTGAATCATTTAAACAACAAATAACTTTTTCTTTAATGAAGTTTTGATTGAACATTTATAGATAACATATTTGTTATAACGTTTTTATTCAAGCAACACTTATATATATATATATATATATTAAATTTATAATTTGTCACTTACATTATAAATGGAAATAATCATATCATTTATCAACTTACATTATAAAAAAAAATTGTCGATTACCTTAATAATACATTAATAGATGACAATCAATATAAAATCATCTTCAATTAATTATGTAATTCTGGCCATTAATTAATTATAGAATTTGAAAATAAGTAAATTTATGGAATGAAATCATTGACTAAGCTTTTTTTTAAAGCATCATTGGTATCCCAATCTATATGGTTGAATATTAATATTAAAATTAGTGGGCTAGTAAGTTTGTTAATTGATATTAATTATGAAATTCATCTATTAAAAAAGTTGAATATTAATTATATTAGTTTTTTCAAATTAGTGTTATCCGATTTTATTGAGATAATTAAGATTTAGAGTTGATTTTCATTAATTATGCAATTTTTGGATTGAATGATTATACAAATTATTTTAGATTGTTAACTAGAAAGTGATCCGTGCGTTGCACGAATTGTTCCTACAATTGTGTTTACATATTTCATTATAAATTTGTCTTTGCAACCCATATATATAGTTATATATTTCCTTCAATCCTAAATATAAGATATTTTATAGCAATGCTATATTCCAAATATGGGACAATTTGTGGGATTATCTAGTGTATTAATTTTTTTTCCATTTATATCCCTATTGTATAATTAATAGATGAGAGATAAATATTTGGGAAGTATGAGAAATGATGTAATTAATAAGGGTAAATGATAGAAAATGTAAAATTTTTTTGACAAATTTAATTATTCAACTATTCTTCTTAATATGTGTAAGGTAGTTATAAATTATTTATATTTTGAATCGAAAAGAGTATGTAATAGTATTGAACCAAAGTTGATCTTTTTTTTTTAATAATCAATAATGAAAAATATCTTGCTTGTTTTTTTCAATGGTGGCATAAAATTAATAAATAGTAATTAAGTATTCATAAGTTATAGTACATATAACTAATAATGAGGGTTATCTAATATATCAACCGTGACATCCGGGCGCTGATGAGGGTGGGAAGTGATCACCGGTGCAAGAGATGGGGTGTGAA